>CM037879.1:172351829-173551829 GCA_021292165.1 Shinisaurus crocodilurus | reverse complement strand
CTGTTTCTTCTTCTTCATTCGGCATATTACAGCAAAAGGCCTTTCGCTTCTATGCTGACCTAAATAATGCAGTGTGAGGTAATATGAGAGCTTGCATGTGGGACTCATATTTTGACAATGCTAATCTGACCCCAGCTCCTTACTGAGATGCCTCGCTCGCAGGATCATTAGTTAACTTCAAAGAAGGAGTTGACAACCTTCTGCAAGGCACAGCGAAAGCCAAAAAGACCAATTACCAAAATGCTTAGTATGCAAACTGTATCCACACACGAACGATGGCTCTTTGAAGACAAATAAACTTCATTATTTGCAACTGAGACGACATGGCTGCTGAGCAGAGAAGCAGAGGAAATTATAGAGATTTAGGCTGGGAAGAGATTAGGCTATTGCCCTCTCACTTATAGGTATAGAGACACATATTATATCGCTGCTTGAAGTGTAAAGAAGGCTCCTGGCTCTAGCTCATGGTTCTCCAACCTTGGGTCCCCAGATGTTGCTGGCCTACAGCTCCCAGCATACCCAGCCAGCATGGCTAATGGCAAGGGATTCTGGGAGCTGTAGTCCAGCAACATCTGGGGACCCAAGGTTGGAGATCCCTGTTCTAGAACCTTGCAATCTATTTAACAGTACAGAGGGTGGCCATCTGCCCTTTTTACAAAGGACAGTCCTCTGTTTGAAGCAGTCCAGTCTAAGCATAGTTTAAAGAGAAACAATCCTATGAAGGGAGAGCCACAGGGGCTGTGAAGTTGCCCATCAGCAGTTAGCAGCTGGACTGCAGGCTGAGCAGGCACATTGGCTGGAGGCTTACAGGTGGTTTCCTTCCTATTCCTGATAACTACCAGCAGCAGCCACATCTGTACACATCTTACTACCTTTAATTTGATTTATTGATCACAATCACTTGGTACCCTGCTCTTCACTCCAAAGGGTTTCAGAGCAGCTTATGACAGTGAAGCAACTGGGGTGGCCCATATCTCCTACTTTACAGAGGACTGTCCTCCTTGTAAAGGTGTCCTCTACTTGAAGGGCTACCCAGTCCAAAGCCTGTTTCAAGATAGAGAACCATAGGAAGGGAGGGAGCACAGGGGCCTTGAAGTTGCCCCACAACAGTTGGCACCTGGACAGCAGACTGAGCAAGACACACAGGTCACCGTCTTCCACACTATGGTGAGATGGATTGTATTTCTATTTAAAATATAATAATTATTTCCAAATTTGCAGCTAGATGTATAAATTAGCATATGCAAATTACATGCAAATGAATGTCTTCTTTTATCCTTTCTTGAGAGATGCATTTCCTCATTTTTGGTGACAAGTTAAGTGGCCACCCTGACAGTCTAGCAGGGCTGCAGCCTCAGCAGCATTTGTGAGGCCCTGGCTTGCTCTGGAATTCCCCAGGCCGCTTCCCGAGTTTTAGCTTTCGTTGTCAAAAGTAAGTCTCTTTCTCTTTTACTCATGGAGATCGAAGGAAAAGCATGCAGACAATATTTCTGCCCAATTGCTCACTAAGAAGTAATACAATGGGCAGCCCCATCCAAGGAGGATTATGGGCATCCAATGGAAGGCGGGAGGAGCACAGAGGCTAGGATTGCTTCCGTGCTCCCCTCACCCTCCAAAACATTTAGATGGCCAATTTCAGCCATCTAACTGTTTTCCCCTCCTTGCAAGGAGGGGAGGCTGAGGAACCACCTGGATTCCTCAGAGGTTGGCAGTGCCTCGCTCCTCCCGTCCCCCGGGAACACCCCCCCATGCCAGTTCTGAAGATGGTCTTCCATCTTCGGAGTCCATCCGGCATGGAAAGAACCGCATCAGCTGCAATGGTGGGGGAGAGGGTGCTTGGAAGGCATTTCCAGGGTCAGAGCGGGGACTCCAACCTATCCTATGCCCCCCAGACAAGGTCAGGAGGCCATAGGATTGCACCCTGAATAACTTTAAACATATTGACTGCTGCCTTTATTGATGTCCCAGCAATTCTGCAATGAGCTCCTGTTCCCCACCCAGCCCCTGTTGTCATCACAACATTTCTGGCTATGGGCTAGCAGTTAGTTAGGACGGCCACCTACAAGTCATCAAGAAAAGAGGACAGATAAGTAGAAATACAATGCATCTCACCGTAGTGGGGAAGACTGTGACCAGGAGACCTTTTGTATGCCAGCTGCTCAGTCTGCTCTCCTGGTGCCCACTGTTGATGGGCAACTTCGAAGACCCAGCCTGCTCTCCCGTCTTGTGGTTCTCGACCTTGAAACTGGACACCAGATAAGAGCGGGGGTTTCTTGGACAGGGCTGGAGGGAGAAGGGCCAGGGCTGCGGAAGAAGCTCAGGGGCTGGGTGGGAAACATTCACAAGCTGAATCCAGGCCGTGGGCTGGAGGTACCCCATCACTGCACTATGCTTCGTTCAAATAAAGTCTTTGAAAGGCTGGAGACAGGAGGACATGAGAGAGGTGTACAAAATTATGCATGGTGCAGAGAAAGTGGATGGGGGGGGCATTTTTCTCCCCCTCTCATAATACTAGAGCCCAGGATCATCCCATGAAGCTGATTGCTGGGAGATTCCGGACAGATAAAAGGAAGGACTTAGAATCATAGAAAAGTAGAGTTGGAAGGGGCCTACAAGGCCATCGAGTCCAACCCCCTGCTCAGTGCAGGAATCCAGGTCAAAGCATCCCTGACAGATGATTGTCCAGTTGCACCTTGAATGCCTCCAGAGTGGAAGAGCCCACGACCTCCCTAGGTAGTTGATTCCATTGTCTTATTGCTCTGACAGTCAGGAAATTTTTCCTGATGTTTAGGTGGAATCTAGGTTCCTGTAACTTGACTTCTTCACACAGCACCTAATTAAACTATGGAATTCTCTACTGCAAGGTGTAGTGATGGCCACCAGCTTAGATGGTTTTAAAATGGAATTAGACCAATGTTCTCCAATCTTGGGTCCCCAGATGTTTTTGGTCTACAACTCCCAGCATGCATGCTGGGAGTTGTAGGCCAAAAACATCTGGGGACCCAAGGTTGGAGAACACTGAATTAGACAAATTGATAGAGAAGGCTATCAGTGTCAATGGCTACTAGTCATGATTCATAGATTCATAGATCATAGAGTTGGAAGGGGCCTACAAGGCCATCGAATCCAACCCCCTGCTCAATGCAGGAAACTAGAGGAGGGGTCTCTCCCATCCAAGTAATAACCAGGCCTGACCCTGCTTAGCTTTCCACGCTCAGACAAGCTGAGCCAGCGTGAGCCACAGGCCTGTATCAGACTACATATGAGCTCCAGTATCAGAGGCACCATGCAGGGGTGGGGACTCGGACTCTAGGACTCGACTCGTGAGTCGGACTGAGTCCCCCCACTGACTCGAGTCAGACTTGAGTCCCAATATTTTTAATGGGACTCGAGACTCGACTCGGGACTCAAGACCAAGGACTCGTGTTTCAAAATCATGTTCCTCAAATGCAACATGGATAGGTTTTAGGAAGTACAGCAAGTTTATTTTCTAAAATCATTTTCCTAAAATGCAACCTTTCAGACATTTTGGGTTTGGCTGCCTCTACCTGCCTGTTTGGGGTTCCCAGCCTCCTCTGCCTGCCTGGTCTCTTCTTAACCAGTTCCACAGTTTGAATTGTCCAAGACAAGGGCCTCTCTGCCTGCCTGCTTTGGGGTTTCCTGCCTCCTCTGCCTGTCTGGTTATTTTGGGTTTGTCTGCCTGGTCTGTTCTTGCCAAAATCAGTTGCAGAGTTTTGAAATAAAACTTGTGCCTAGAATTTATTTAAGCCACACATCTGAAATAGCCTTATTTTGTTGGGAAAAACCCCCATTGATTTTAATAGGGACTCGTGGAGTCAGCTTTGGGAGTGACTCGTGACTCATGACTCACCATTTTGGACCAAGGACTCGGACTCGAGACTCGGGTCCAAAGACTCGTGACTCGAAACCAAGGACTCTTCAACTCAACATCCCTGGCACCATGACTCTGGATACTAATCACAGGGGTACAAGAGCAGAAGAGGGCTATGGTCCTTGTGCCCTGCTTGTGGGCTTCCCATAGGCATCCGGTTGGTCACCGTGGGGAAAGAATGCTGGACTAGATAGGCCTTTGGTCTGATCTCACACAGCTCTTCTTCTATTCTTCAGGGGTTGTGAGAAAATGTAGTTCACCTTGCCCTTACTTTAGTTGTGGTTTCAAACAGAGTTTCCTAAAGAGTTAAAGCACCAAAGGTGAGTCCTTTGTAAGTGATGAGTTCATATTTCACTGCAGAAGCACAGCTATTTGAGGTGAGGAGACCCCTGGAGAAACACTGCTGCTGACAAGCAACATGAGTTCATTCCACCAAATAGCTGAGATCATCAATAGTTACACAAATGGCTTGAAATATGAGCAAAGCTGCACCATAATGTGCTGCTATAAAACTCCATGCGCACCCTCACTAGGCCCATGTACTCATGGAAACGAATGAGCCACAGCCAAGACAAGGGCTTCTTCCTATCCTGCTGTGTTACATGGTGTGAAGCATGGGGAGGGAACCTGTGGCCCATTGGTGGACTCTAATTCCCATCATCCCCCAACCAGCATGGCCAATGGTCAGGGATCATGGGAGTTGTTATCCAACAAGTTCTGGAGAGCCACAGGATCCCCAGCCGTTGGTATAAAGCCATGTCTGCTGGATTCATCTGAAGGCTAGTCCAAAAAAGGGCCCTAGACAGTCTCATGAACCTTGGCTGAGGACTGGTCTGCCTGCACCTACTTGAGCCTGCCTGGGCTTTGAGATCAGCCTCTGAGGCCCTGCTCATAAGAAATACAAATTGACAAGTACCAGGGACAGGACTTTTTCCATGGTGGCCCCATGTTTGTAAAATTCCTTCCCCCAAAAAATATGTGTGGCCCCATCATTGCTGGGGTTTTTTAAAAAAAGAACTCTTAAGACATTTTTAATTTCAATTTGCATTTTGTTATTTGCCATACTGTGGCTTAATTGTTGCTGCTCATTTTTAAAGGGATGTAATGTGGCTTTAATTTGATGGTTTGATGTAGTATTTATGTTTTTGTTGTGGAATTTTGTATACCATCTTGTAAGGGCAGTGTGCCCTGAAAGGTGATTTAGAAATCTTTTTAGGAAATAAAGAAAAGGTGCACGCTGCTGTGGGTCAAACTACAAACTGCATTAATTACATCGTGTACAGCTGACCCCCTCGTTTCTTACTCTAGAGTGAGAGCACATGGCCCTGATTCAGACTGCTGCAATGGAGGCTTTCTCTGCCTTTTTAAACACCTGCATGCGGTGCGGTGGTGGGGATTTGGAAAAGCAAACGGCCTGGAGGGTGAAAGGTTTAATGCTATGCAGACCTGAGTTGATTCAAATAGTGGTTTTGAACCACTCTTTCAATATTTACAGATTTACCATTTTGTATTACCATCAGATAGAATTATAATGTTGCTAGAGCACTCAGGCCATTTGAATACTGTAGATAGATAGCATTGACACCTTTTAGGTTTAAATGGGTGTTAGCTAAATTGTATAATCTATCGAGTCTACATAAGAGGGGAAATGGTGCCAAACCTAGGTGGGTAAAGACCTGACACTCAGATTTATGTAGGGGGGAAATGTCCACTATGTGCAGAATCTATGCATACTATAGATCAGTGTTCTCCAACCTTGGGTCCCCAGATGTTTTTGGCCTACAACTCCTAGCATAGCTGGCTGGGGCATGCTGGGAGTTGAAGCCCAAAAACATCTGGGGACCCAAGGTTGGAGAACACTGCTATAGATAAAGCACTTCCTAGCCACTAATGCTGTACTGCCAATGCTAGTAAAAGAGTTCATGAAGTGCAATTATAGCCCTAGCCATTCCTATACCCCTATAATTCCTATACTCCAGTACAACCTCTTATTCAAGCAGAAGAGCATCTTTTAACTTCATTTCACCACTTTTCCTGCACAACCGTCTAGCACCAGGCACCTTCCATGTACTCATAGATCATAGAGTTGGAAGGGGCTTCCAAGGCCATTGAGTCCAACCCCCTGCTGAATGCAGGAAACTAGAGGAGGGGTCTCCCATCGAAGTAATAACCAGGCCTGACCCTGCTTATCTTTCCACACTCAGACAAGCTGAGCCAGCATAAGCCACAGGCCTATGTACTCGAGGGCATCTTTAGATCCAACCCAGTGTTTATAACAGGGATGGGCAGAAAGTACATATATGGGGATCTACTGGTAGATCTCTGAGTGATTTGCAGTAGATCGGTTAGGATCTCTGACTCACAAATGTCTAACAACTGCAGCAACTGAAAACTGTGTTCCCCCTCCTCTAAATTAGGTTGCTAAAATAGAACACTTGGGGGAAACCAGGAAAGGTTTTTCAAAATGTGTGTATTGTACTATATTACTTTATGAACGGGTCAATTTGGGGTTAATGGACTAATTTTGAAGCATTTTATTGGGTGTCCAAACTGTCCCTAAAGCTGCCTGTATACTGATTAGGATAGATGATCAGAAGCAGGATTAGGATACAATATTCCTTTCTGGAGATCCGGGTTCTAGTCCCCGCTCGGCCATGAAACTCACTGGGTGACTTTGGGCCAGTCACTGCCTCTCAGCCTAACCTACCTCACAGGGTTGTTGTGAGGATAAAATGGAGAGGAGGAGGAGGATTATGTAAGCCGCCTTGAGTTCCTTGTAGAAAAAAGGCGGGATATAAATGTAATAAATAAATAAATAAATAAATAAATATGCCACCTTTTTTCCTCTTGCAAGGAACCCAAGGCAGCTTACATGGTCCTCCTCCTCTCCATTTTTATCCTCACAACAACCCTGTGAGGTAGGTTAGGCTGAGAGTCAGTGACTGGCCCAAAGTCACCCGATGAGCTTCATGGCTGAGTGGGAACCAGAACCTGGTCCAACACTCTGACCACTATGCCGCACTGGCTCTAACCACTTAGCTACAAACTGTTGCACATATTTGAGTGTGCACAGTTAAGAGATGCTTATACTTCTCCTGGCAACTACTTTTTCCTCTCTGGAAACAGCCACCTCACACTGGCACATTTAGATGACATGTCCCAAACAAAACTCTTTTTCAACTTGCATCCTAATTAGGTTTCAGGCTTGATTGCTCTAAGCATCTTATTATATAAATGTATTAATATTGATACACATTTCCCCTTTCAATAAAATATCTCCAAGGCAACTAATAATCAGAATAAAATACATCTCTTAAAAATAATTAAAATTACAATAACCATTAAAAAAAACCCCTCCAGAAACAGTAGTCAAATTCTAAAACATTCAAATGCCAGCCTTGTCAGACTGAAATGCCTGGCAGAGTTTTAAAAATGTCCTGACAGTTTTTCTGAACAAGTGATGGAGTGGATCTCCTCAGGAGGGAATTCCACAAATAAGGGGCCACCACAAAAAGAGCCCTTTGTTTTGTAGAAACCAAGGGTGAAGCCAGATGTGCATTCTAAAGAGGAGTAGAGAGGTTCTGACACTTATGTTTTTGTTGTATTACATACACCAGGGGTGGGCAACATCAGAGGGTCTGGGATGTTGCACTGCGGCCTGAAACACACACACACACCACCAAATTCGCTGGCAGGCCAAAAAGCTGCATTTTCACTTTAAAACAAAACTCATGGGGAGTGTGTGTGCCTTGTTTTAACATGATCATGTTCCTGGAAGCCCTGCGGAGAGTGAATTTGCATTAGAACACAGTGTGTGCTCCTCCCATACCTTGTTTTAAAGTGAAGATGCAACTCATCTGCCACCACCAAAATACAGCGGCAGTGACTTGGGAAGTGGCAAGGGCCACAGAAAAGGCATGGGGACTATGTGTGGTCCATGGGCTGCATGTTGCCAACCCCTGACCTACACCTACATTCATGTTCTGAGATGTGATGTGTAGGACTGCCAAGTTGCAACCTGGTATAACATCCCTTTCCCTCAACCTATCGGATTTCCTTAACATATGCTACTGAGCGTGCTCAAGGGCAATGGAGCAGATTCAGGACTACAAAACGAAGCCTGGTTCACTTTTTTCTGAAAACACCTCAAATTTCATTATTTTATTCAAAGGTTGGACAAAATCAATTACAATTTTGTAAAAGGGGATCAGAGTCTGTTCGGTGTGTTATTTAGCACCCAAATAAGTCTGGAATAGAGGAGGAAAAGACAAAAAATATGTTTATGATAGGAAATTTGCAGTGATGAGGAAGACCTGCAGAGCTGGGAAGAAAAGAGCAGTCTCTCCCTTTGTAGTCAGTGCTCTTACCCTGCCCATACCGCAGGGGTAGGCAATGTGGTGCCCCCCAGAACCAATGTGGTTCCTTTCTTGGTCTTGGTGCTCACCAAGAAGAAGAAGAGGAAGAGGAAGAAGACACCTGGGATTGCTGTGAAAAAGGTTTCTGTGTTGGTGATCAAAATTGTGGGTTCAAATGAGTTGTTTCAAGTGTTGTGGCTCAGACCCCATCTCTGTCTTGTACTTGGCCCCAAAAAGTAACTTGGCCTTTTGGGCAAGTTACTGGTCTTTTGCCATGCCTCCATGGCAGCAATTTTGTGGCGGGACAGTTTCTAAGATTGCCAGGTGTGCCCACAGTCAAAAAAAGGTTGCCTACCTCTGCCATACTGAAGTCCTTGGGTGACCACTTCATACTGCTATTTAAAAAAATGGAGCAGGATTATGGTGATAACATGCATCTGACTGCAGTGTTATTGAACCTGAGGGTCAAACTACACATTGCATTAATTATGTAGTGTGTAGCCGACCCCTCGTTCTTTTTTTTACTCTAGTGTAAGCATGCATGTCTGCAATTTGGATTGGGACCACAGGGCATTGGGAGCTGTGGATTAAGCCTCCCTCCCCCCCCCCGTATGTTTCCCAAAATTCACCCATGGAGAGATTAAAGAAAAAAGGCTCCACTGGTGTTAAATTGTATTTTTTAAAGCAGAGATGGGCAACTTTTGGAAGTCTGGGGGCCATTTTCACACACACACACACACACACACACACACCAGGAAACCCCTCCAAAAAGAAAAAAATGGCAGGAAACTACTCCATAGCAGGGATGGGGACTCGGACTCCAGGACTCGACTCGTGAGTCGGACTGAATCCCCCCTCTGACTCGAGTCGCACTCAAGTCCCAATATTTTTAATGGGACTCGAGACCAAGGACCCGTGTTTCAAAATCATGTTCCTCAAATGCAACATGGATAGGTTTTAGGAAGTACAGCAAGTTTATTTTTTAAAATCATTTTCCTAAAATGCAATCTTTCAGACATTTTGGGTTTGGCTACCTCTGCCTGCCTGTTTGGGGTTCCCAGCCTCCTCTGCCTGCCTGGTCTCTTCTTAACCAGTTCCACAGTTTGAATTGTCCAAGACAAAGGCCTCTGCCTGCCTGCTTTGGGGTTCCTGCCTCCTCTGTCTGCCTGGTTATTTTGGGTTTGTCTGCCTGGTCTGTTCTTGCCAAAATCAGTTGCAGAGTTTTGAAATAAAAAGGCACACTTGTGCCTAGCATTTATTTAAGCCACACATCTGAAATAGCCTTATTTTGTTGGGAAAAAACCCCATTGATTTTAATAGGGACTCATGGAGTCAGCTTTGGGAGGGACTCGTGACTCATGACTCACCATTTTGGACCAAGGACTCGGACTCGGGTCCAAAGACTCGTGACTCGAAACCAAGGACTCTTCAACATCCCTGCTCCATAGTGCAACAGAGCACTACAAGGGTTACATTTACCTTGTTCCCAAGCAAAGTTTGGTGAATTGTAGTGGCTACAGAACCATTTTTTATTTTTATTTTACTGTAAGAAATGTACAAAATTGAAGGGGACAGGCGGACAGCAGAGGGTGGCAGGGGCCACATGTTGCCTGTGGACCATGTGTTGCTCAGCCCTATTTTAAAGGTAAATATACTAATCTAGGTTGTAGCTTTACAACCCTGGATCTGAGGACAGCTCTGTAGAGAGGAAATTTTCCCAGGAAGTCCAACCATGTTTTATTTCGTTTCAAAATGGGATAGTTCTAGGGGGTGGGAATTTCTTAAAAGGAAGCTGAAATGTAAATCATCAGGAGCACCAGATCCCTTCAGGAACTTTGGAGGCTTAAAAGAAAACGGCACTGTAGTAGATGATTAGACAACACCTATTTCACAGATTAAGAATGGCAAAAACAAGTTGCTAAAGCTCAGAGTCAAGGAAGCTATAAGATTTAAATTTCTCCTTACAATACAAATATTGAAGTTTCAGGATAAATATTTCTTTTATCAAATGTAGGCACTCCTGACCCTGTAGGATTCTTGTTATCTGAAAGTCTATTCCTAAGTGTATTTGCTTGGAAGCAAATCCCATTAAAGTCTGTGGAGCTTGCTTTTAAGTAACCGTGTTTGGGATCAAAGTGTAACACACCTGTTTCAGGGCCATTGTCCTCTACCATTTCCAGTCATAGGAAATGGATGGTTGGTGGGAATTGTATTCCTTCCCCGAAGGACCAAGAATAACTACAGTGTGCCCTCCTCCAATTAACTTTCTCTAGGCTAATTGAATACACACCTTTACAAGGGAACTTAGTAAATGTGGCCAAGCATAAATGCTCAGCAGTATTCCTGATCTGATTAAGTGATGATCAACTATTGCACCTGATCTAATTCTGGCACAGAAGAACAATGGTGGCTTTCTTTTCCTAGAAAGGAATGCTCATGTGCAGTATTCCAGGTAATTAATTATGATATTTTTAAAGGCTATATCTCAAAAGGTTGTCTTTTACATCCAGGAACTTAGAGATACAGCAAGTAAAGCCCCACCTGATCCAGAATGCGGCAGCTCAGTTGATCTCCAGGGCTGGCTGCTTGGAGCATATCAGGTTTAAAAGAGCTCCACTAGTTACAGATGGTAATTTCTGGGCTAAAATAGACCCATTTATTGAGGAAAAATTGGGTTGGAGAGGTCTATGTAACTGATACTTCTGCTAGGTTTAAAGGGGTAGCAATCTTAATTCATAAGTGATTTTGTTTTTCAGTCCAACGGGTAATTAGTGAAGGTCGTTTTTTTTATTTTGGTGGGAAAATATAATGACAAAGTAATTAATGTATGTGGGCCTAATAATGATTCTCCGGTTATGTTTCATGAGTGTTCCAGTAAATTGGTTGATGTTGCATATGATTATTTGATTGTGGGTGGGGATTTTAATGAAGTTTTAAACCCACTGTTGGATAGAAATACACCTGCCCCTAAGAAACAAACAATAGTGAGACTTGCACTTCAGGTATATATGGCCGAATATGGTTTGATTGATGTACAGAGAGCTTTCCATTCTCTTGAAAAGGACTAAACATTTATTTCATCTGTTCATCATAATTCTTTTTGATTAGATTATTTTTTGGTTTCTACATCGTTGATACATTATATAAATGTGTGTAAGAATGAAATGCTGGTAGTTTCCGATCATGCCCCAGTTTGCCTGGAGTTGCAATTTTCAGATTCACTTAGGCCTCCTGCTATTTGGAGTTTAAATGTTTCCCTTCTTAATGATCAGATGTTTAAAGAACAGATTTTGGCAGAATTAACTGAATACTTTGAAATTAATGAGGGTAGTTGATTCTTGTGCTATTGAGTGGGAGGCCAGTAAAGCTTTTATACGGGGCTGAATTATTGCTTATGCGTCCTATAAAAACAAAACTTTAAAAATGCAGCAAGTAGTTTTGAGTGAGAAGTTGAAATCCCTTATAACTTGGTTTGCTACTTCTCCAACTGCACAACTTTAGAGCATTAAATATGAATTGAATAATATTCTTGCACAGCAGGTGGAATTTGCTTTAACTAGTTTACGATAGGCGTACTGGGAAAATGGTGAACGTCCTAGTAAGCTTTTGGCATATCATCTTAAACAGGAAAAGCATCAAGGTGTTATTTCTGCTATTAAAGATGAGAGTGATATGATATACACTTCCCTAAAGATATAAATCCACAATTATTGTATTCTGATTTGTATAGTATGGGTAAAGAAATATCAGAGCAAGATATGGATGTTTTCCTTTCTCAGCTTAAACTTCCAAGGTTAGATTCCTCACAACAACAGTTCCTTATGGCTCCCCTGTGTATTCTGAGGAAATAATGAAAATAATTTTGAATATGAATGTTGGGAAAGCACCTGGTCCAGATGGGTTTCCAGTTGAGTGGTACAAAACATTTTCTAGCCTTTTGGTCCCAAAGCTTCATCGTCTTTATAATTATATTTTTGAATCTGGTTCTCTTTTGGCATCATTAAATGACACTTATATCACTGTGATTCCTAAGCCTGGAAAAGACCATACATATTGCGCTATTAACCTATTTCATTAATTAATGTTGACATTAAAATATTAACAGTAATTTTGGCTGATAGATTGCAACAAGTTATTACAACACTTGTTCAATCCAATCAGGTGGGATTCATTAGAAATCAACAGGGAGCCAATAATCTTAGATTAGTAGTTGATGATCTGATTGCTTTAAATACAAATAGAACAGACTCGGCTGCTATAATTTCTTCAGATGCTGAAAAGGCCTTTGATAAAATTCATTGGAAGTTTATTTTTGCTACATTGAGAAATGTTGGCTTTCCCATGGAATTTTTAAATTGGGTTAAATTTTTATATTCAACCCCAAGAGCGAGAGTTAAGATCAATGGGTTTTTTTCAGACTATTTTATACTTGGGAGAGGAATTAGACAGGGATGTCCACTTTCTTCATTGATATTTGACTTATGTTTGCAACCCCTGGTGTGCACTATTAGACAGAATAGTAGTATTCATGGATTTTTACATGACTGTTTAGAATTTAAAATTATTCTCTATGTTGATGATCTTTTATTGTTTATTTCAAAACCCCAGTCATCGGGTCCTGCTTTGATGAAGGTGATTAAGAACTTTGATGATTTGTCTGGCTATTTAATTAATTGGTCAATTGATGCCGATTGGAGATAATATATCTCAGAGTGTATTAACTCAGTGGCAATTTTGATGGTGCCCAGATTTTATTACTTACTTGGGAATACTTATCCCTAGAGACATATCCCAAATGATTAAACTTAATTTGAGTAAGTTGATTAATGAGATCTCATGGAATATAGACAGATGAGCATCTCTTAAATTGAGTTTGTGGGGTAAGGTTAATACACTTAAGATGAATATTATACCTAGGATTATATATGTTTTACATGGGATTCCTCTATTGATACCTGGCAATTATTTTCAAAAACGTAATGCTTTGTTTCGCAAATTTTTCTGGGGTTTCTCGCCTCCACGAATCTCTTTCAAAAGGATGCAACTTGCAACTAAAGAAGGTGGGATTTGGTTATCCAGATCTTGCCTTATATCATAGGGTTTATTTGTTGACTAGTTCTAAATTCTGGTCTTTTCCACTTAGATTAGATTATCCAACTTCGTCAGTTTTGGAATCCTTATGTCTGGATCCTCTCTCCAAATGGATGGCATCAGGGTCTCGCTACACTAAAACAGATAGGGTGCCTCCTACAGTCACGGCAGTTAGAGAGGTGTGGCATATTATACCTCGTCAAGTACAGTTTGACCCATTTTCTCATGCTAAACTGACTTTATGGGGTAATCCGGATTTGAAAATTGGTAAGAAAACATTCCTGTGGCAGACTTGGGCAGACAGGTTGGTTTTTACTTTGGATCAATTAGTGAGTGTAGATGATGAGTTTTTGTCATTTTTGGCTTTGCATACTAAACAGGGATGTTGAAGAGTCCTTGGTCTCGGGTCACGAGTCGAGTCACAAGTCTTTGGACCCGAGTCTCGAGTCCGAGTCCGAGTCCTTGGTCCAAAATGGTGACTCACGAGTCACTCCCAAAGCTGAATCCACGAGTCCCTATTAAAATCAATGGGGGGTTTCCCCAACAAAATAAGGCTACTTCAGATGTGTGGTTTAAATAAATTCTAGGCACAAGTGTGCCTTTTTATTTCAAAACTCTGCAACTCATTTTGGCAAGAACAGACCAGGCAGAAAAACGCAAAATAACCAGGCAGGCAGAGCAGGCAGGGAACCCCAAAGCAGGCAGGCAGAGGCCTTTGTCTTGGACAATTCAACTGTTGAACTGGTCAAGAAGAGACCAGGCAGGCAGGGGAGGCTGGGAACCCCAGACAGGCAGGCAGAGGCAGCCAAACCCAAAATGTCTGAAAGGTTGCATTTTAGAAAAATGATTTTAAAAAATAAACTGGCTGTACTTCCTAAAACTTATCCATGTTGCATTTGAGGAACATGATTTTTTCTAAATGTTTGGCCCCCATTCTGGAACGGTGAGGTCTCATCACAATTCCACCCTCACTGAACACCCGCTCCACTGGTGATGAACTCCACTGGAACCAGAAACACACTCAGAGCAGCCACGCAGAGTAATCTCAGGTCCTTCTTCTGCCTCTCCCAAGTACGCAACACACCAATCAAAATAAATCTTGACACACTGTTGGGGCTGCACTCCTGGTAGCCATCCATAGTGGCCGACCAGCGGCACACCTCGCTTCCATGCGCTCTTCGCCGGCAATCACACTCCTCTCCACTCCTTCTGGCACAGCCCAGGGATGTTGAAGAGTCCTTGGTCTCGAGTCCCGAGTCGAGTCTCGAGTCCCATTAAAAATATTGGGACTCGAGTCCGAGTCAAGTCAGAGGGGGGACTCAGTCCGACTCATGAGTCGAGTCCTCGAGTCCGAGTCCCCATCCCTGATACTAAATATAACTTGCCTGCCTCAGCTGAATGGCAGCATTTGTTAGAATCTAGGTTTGGTCCAGCTGCTTTTACAGCTTCAGAGTCTCCTTTGCTATTGGATGCATTGATTGAGGCTGAGCAGTTATATCGATCCACGATTCATGTTTATAAATACAGTACTTATTATTGGTGAATAAGTATGATACACAGAGTCTTAAAGATGAATGGAATAGGGAATTAGATGGTCTTATTTTGCCTAATCAATGGAACATTGTTTTTGCGTCTGTGTCAGAAGGGTCTATGGATCTTAGGTTACATCTTATTCAGCAAAAACTCTTGTTTCGTGTTTATTGGACACCACAACATCTTTTTAATGCAGATGGATAAATACATGGATATTTGTTCTTTTTTTCCTGAAGTTTATGCATAACTATTTTTATGGATAATTGTATTACTACATACTTTTTTATACTTATGGATATATATTTCATACATATTTAAGTGATCCATTTAAAATACTGTAAGAAAATTGTATTTTTGTTCATTTTTTTTCTTCATTTTTTATGGTTTTTGTTTTGTTTTGGTATAATTCACATTTTAAAAACTAATTAATTTTTTTAAAAAAAAAATCTTTAAAGGTCTCTATGGTCTGGATCCAGCATGTTTGAGGCAGCGTCTTCTCCCATATGTCCCATCAGAAATGTGCAAGAAGTAACACACAGCCTCCTGAATTACCCTTATAGAAGTACTTTAAACCAGGGGAGGGGAACATGGGCCTCTCCAGTTGTTGTTGGTCTGCACCTCCCATCATACCTTACCATTGGCCATGCTGACTGGAGCTAATGTATATTGGTGTCCAACAACATCTGGAGGGCCACACGTTCCCCTCCCCTGCTTTAAATTCTCTTTGTCCATGTGAACAGAGCCTAGCTGTCCTGTGCAGTACAAACATACAACTTTTTAAAAGTCAGTTTAGTTGTCATGGCTTCCCCAAGGGTCCTGGGAATGGTGGTTTTGTAACAGCACTCATAATTTCTCTGTTGGAGAGATCCCTAAGAGCAGGGATGGGGAACCTCTTTCAGCCTGAGGGCCTAATTCAATTTTGGAGACGCTCTCAGGGGCTACATTCCAGTGGTTGATGGGGCCGATGCAAAAGGGGTGGGACCCAAAATACAAAAAAGACCATAGTTTAAAGCTTTTATTGCCAGCATTAGGAGAGGCATTTCAACCTTTTAGAATGGGGGGGGGGGGATACTGCATAAAAGCTGGGAAACCACCAAACAGGAAAAGCCAGAAAACCATCCTGTGAAATGTAATTCACCAATCCCAAAATAATTTTCATAGGTCTAGATTCAGAGATGGGCAAGCAGAAGAAATTCCGGCAGTGGCGTTAATTCTTCCATTCATTGTTGTGCAAGAGCCAGCAGAAGTCATTGCATGACATCGTACAACACATGGTACAATAGCATGGATCTTGAGACATTGTGCAAGAGCTTGCAGAAGAGGTTGTGCAATACCTTTGGTTTTCAGTTCTCCTTTCTCATGCAAAGCGCTTGCGCTGAGTCAGAAGAAGTCTTTCT
Organism: Shinisaurus crocodilurus; assembly: GCA_021292165.1. Lineage (NCBI taxonomy): Eukaryota > Metazoa > Chordata > Lepidosauria > Squamata > Shinisauridae > Shinisaurus > Shinisaurus crocodilurus. The sequence continues at coordinate 173,535,561 of CM037879.1, read as the reverse complement.
GCATGCAGAGGAAAGACACCTGTGGGTTTTTACAACGTGTGTGTTATCATTGGTTTTATTGCATTTGTTTTTGTGATGTATGTTATCCAGACAGCGTCAGCTATTGTGGGGGGGGGGGGGCTCATAAATTGAATAAACAAACAAACCCACATTATCTTGCCATCTACCTTACCATTTTAAACTCTGAATTGGGAGTCTTTGGGAATCCAAGAGTTCTTGAAGTGACCTGGGACTGGGACTCTGGGACTTTACTTCAGATGGAAGTTCAAGCACTTGTTTAAATCCTGCATGACAAGGCAAAGAAGAGAACATCAGCAGCTTTCCCTCCCCTTCATGTTCGCCCTCAACAACACCTGCTGGGAAAACCTGCTGGGGGGGCTTTAGCAATGGCAGGACCTTTTGCCTCTACACGGATGGGTAGGTGTGGAAGTGGGGGGTGGAGAACAGGGTGAAAAAGAAGGGGGATCAGGCCAGATTATGTAAACAACCATTCTGCTGCAAAATGGGGTTTTTGACAGGTCTCACATCGTTGTCAAATGACAATTGCGACTACTCCAATTTCAAACAGCATGCTTGGATGCTTTCATCTGAAACTCTTTAGGTAATAGTAGCCTTTTGAGGTTATGATATCTCTGGATGGGATTCAATTAAAAAAAACAAAAAAACAAAACCTGGAACCCAGCCAGATCCAGCCTCAACAAACGTGAAATGACTCCCAAAGAAAACAATGCTGTGTGGCGTGTTAGGCTTTTTCTTCTTTCATTTCCACTTCTAACCTTGTGCCCAAGTTGTTGGGATTGTCTTGCCTCCTTCATTTCCTCCCTCAATCGTCTTGGAATCCCAAAGCCTTTTCAAAATAAAACTGTGGGCTTAAATGGTAGCAGAGGCAGCCGCAAAAACATAAAAAGAGCGTGAACCCAAGCAGCCACAGTCCCTTTCCCTCTCTCTCTCACTAGCTGACCTTTGCCACACGGGGAAGTAATAGAATAGAACCATTGCTCTAGGTGAGCTTAAACATTATTATAGCTACTAGCTTTCTATTACGTGTTAAAAGGAATTGCTTTATTGTCATTTTTTTAAAGCTAGGAAAGTAAACACACACACACACACACACACACACACGCTTAATGCCAAACTCTGATCTTTCACTTCTTCTTCTTTTTATTTTGCTTTGACTGTCATTCAGTTTGCCAAGTTTTTCATTTCTTACTTTGGCAAGACCCGTAATTGTCATATCCCTGGCTTTTGATCATCCAAGCAGATTAATATGGGGGTGTAATACTGTGCAAGCTGGCGTGGAGTGGGGAGGAGGAAGAGCTGCTTGTTTTCTTCCTTGCATTTTGTGTGAGGCATCACCTTCTGCTTTATCTTAATCCACCTCCATCGTTTTGGCTGCCAATCAATTGCAAGGTGTAGAAAACTGGATGATAAAAGGTGGAGAGGCACACCTCGGAGGTGAAATTCAGCTATCTGCTCTACACTCCCCGTTTGATCTGCGTTCGGCTGCAATTTTGTTTTTGTCACCTGGAAAACATCATTTCTGCTGATAAATTTATTCAGATTTTCCTTCACCCTTCTAGGAAGACAGAATATGACAGTGGACCCCCACCCCACCCCCAAAAAGTCCTTATAAAATAGCAGCCGGGCCAAACACACATTGAAAAATTGATTCCTTGTTCCCTCATCCCATAATGTGATCATACAGGTCTATCCTACCTGGGCTTTGATTTCACTTGTTTGGGAAAACAGACTCAAAGCCAGCAATGTTCACTGGGGGAGACTTCCAGAGAACTCACTATGCTGGCAAGCAAATGCACCATGTGATTCCAAATGTGCAGGGCCGGCGCTACCGCTAGGCAGACCCAGGCAGCTGCCTAGGGCGCATGGCGGAAGAGGGCGCAGAAATGCTGCGCTCCTTCCTCGCCGGCCGCCGGCGCGCTCCTGCCCCACCTGGCCACCTCGCCGACAAAGGCACCGGTCCGCAACCACCAGGTCTGTGGGGGGGGGGGATTGCGGGCGCCGGGCGGGCTCGCGGTCGCGGTCGGCTTTCCTCTGCACCCGGAGCTAGGCCGGGTCAGGAGCGCGCGGCGGCGGCGGCGACTGGTAGGCAGCGGGGAAAGCGGCTGCTGGAGGAGGAGATGGGCGGGCGGGGGGGCGCTGGGCAAGCAGGCCTTTCCCGGCTGCTTTGCTCCGGAGCCCTCCCCCCCCGCATGAGGGGGGGCGCTAAATATAAGCCAGCCTAGGGCGCCAAACTGCCCTGCACCGGTCCTGCAAATGTGTCTATGCCTGTCGGTGCATTGTTGCAGGATGAGGTATTCCACACCTTAATGCACCTGTTCAGGGGAACGTTACTCCTGGGCTGGGGGAAGAAATAAGAGCACCTCCCACACGCAGCTCTGCGCTCACTAGCCCCCATCTCACAGCAGTAGCATTTCAAGTGTGCAAAGCCTTTCACCTCTCTAATTTAGGTAAAGGGACACGTACGTTTCAGTGAAATCTATGCCGTTGTATGGGGGAAAGTCCTAGCCTAGGCTGAGAAAAAAGCAATTGAAATACTGCTAGTGAACATTAACACTTATTATTGTTTTAGGGCATGATTCGATGCATGTGTGAACAGAAAAAAGTCCTACACCTCGCAGCAAGGCTGGCTGGGGCAGCCTGGGAGTTTGTAGGACTTCTTTCTGTCTGTCTAAACATGCATAGGATTGCACCCCTTAAGCAAGTAACGTGGGGGGGAAGTGAAAGAAAAGGGAGGGGTGGCAAGTTTGGTGTGGCTGGGGCATGCTGGGAGTTGTAGGACTTCTTTCCATCTAAACATGCATAGAATTGCACCCTTAAATGATTTTAATTATATTTATATCATTTTAGTTGTTCTGTAAGCATCTTTGTAAAGGCCTTTTGCTTTGATAAGTGGGGTATAAGCACTCAGCGGTGGGGAATCTGGCCCTCCAGATGTCGTTCGACTGTCAGTCCCAGGCAGGATGGACAATGGTCAGGGATGTTGGGAGCTGGAGTCATCCAGAATCCGGAGGACCACAGATTCTTCAATGCAGCCTTTAAAAGAAATAAACAAATGATAAAAGAGTAAAATATTAGAGGGGAAATTACTGCAGAGAGAACGCAGTAGTTTTTTCTTTCTTTTAAACAAATAAGAGGACCATTTCTGTGGTGCTGCCTGTGACATAAATGTTCTCCATTTATAAAACAAAAACAAATTTATTTATTTTATTATTTAATGCATTTTTATGCCGCCCAATAGTCGAAGCTCTCTGGGTAGTTTACAACAGTTAAAACCATAAAATACAATATAATATAAATATAAAATTTAAAACCACAGATTAAAAAAATGAACAGCAGAGCTAGCAGCAGCAGTTCAAATTACAATAACAGAGTTAAAAACAACTACAGGATTACAATGATTAAGATGATTAATACATGTATTAAGGCAGTGTTCTCCAACTTTGGGTCCCCAGATGTTTTTGGCCTACAACTCCCAGCATGCTCCAGAGCCAGCGTCTGGAGACCCAAGGTTGGAGAACACTGTATTAATGCATGCATTGCTCTACATAGGAAAGTAGGAAGCTGCCTTATACTGTGAGTCAGACCATCTGTCCAACTGGCCCAGAACTCTTGACATATTTTGAGAGAGGGGTCTTTTCCCAACCCTGCCTGGAGATGCCGGGGATTGAACCTGGGACCTTCTGCACGCAGAGCAGGGGCTCTCCCACTGAGCCATGGCCCCTCCTTAATATGACCTATATACATAGATATAGGGACTGTCTCCTCTGGAAATGTGGTTGCAGCAGGGGAAATGCATTGGCGGTAAGCATTGTGCTTCTTTGGCTTAGAACAATGTATTCAACTCCAATTATGTACACAATATGCACGCTCACTTAGCTCACATGCTTTCGAGCCATGCTGAAAACTTGAAATGGCCACTTAGCATGGACAGTTTGCTCTAATAATTTGTCGTTCTGAAGGAACACCTCTCCCTGTACCAGCCTGCCCACGCTCTTAGATCTGCAGGGAGAGGCTCAATCTCGTTGTCCCACCATTAGGGGCAGCACATCAGGTGGTGATACAAAATAGGGCCTTTCCATGGTTATGCCCCAACTTTAGAATGCCCGAGAGGTACACCTGGAAGAACCATTTCTAATGACATTTCGGTGCCAGGCTAAAGGCTAAACTACATGCTGTATTCAATGCATAGCGTGTAGGTGATCCTAAAGTTTTTGTTTAATTTAAGCACATGAGGCCCCAATATAGATTGGGACCACCATGCATGGGTGTGGGATGGGGGGGTTAAATACTCCCAGAAAACCACTTCTTTTCCTTTAAATTATACACACACACACACACACACACACACACACACACAACACATATGGGGGGGGCTAATGAAAGAAGGGAGAAAAACCATTGGTGCCAATGGAGTTTCCCCCCCTTTCTTTCTTTTGTCCCTGTGTGAGGTGGCCTAGTTTAAAGGGAAAAGATGTGGCTGGGTTGGAAGGCTTAACCCTGCCCTCCTACCCACGCATGGTGGTCCCAGTCCAAATTGGGGCCATGCAAGTTTAAACTAAAGTAAACACACACACATTAGGTTCATCCACACATTTAATGCAGTGGGTAGTTTAGCCCAAAAACCCATCTGTTTACCCAGGTATTCATGATTGGTTATTTGCCACTTTGTGCAATGGATCTCACTCCTGACTGTTTTATTAATTAGATTATATGTTTATTTATAGTATTTTATTTGTTTTATTGTTACCTATCCTGGGATTTTTATGAAGAGTGGGATACAAATAGAATGAAATAAATAAAATACAAGGAGAAGCATTAAATGCTCACATGAGAAGACCAAGAAGAGCACTGTGGCAACAGGCCACAATTTTTCTCAGGAGTTTATGGGCTCAACTTCACGACTGGGCAGACTTCAGACTTGTAAGACCTTCTTTGTTTTTTGTTTGTTACTGCAGATTCTACCTTGTTTTTTAGCCATGAAGTCCACCAACCAGAGCCATGGGCAAAATCATGGGTGGGGTGGTCTCTTACCCGTAGAATCAAGGAACAAGGGTGCCTCTCTCAATACATGATCCACCCAGGCATTTCCCCCCCAATATCAGAACCGAGCTCACAGTCCTTTCACACAAAAATATACTCCTGGTTTCTCCACCTCCCCCAAGCTTTCTTCATTTCAGCAGCCTAATTTGTGTGTGCGCGTGCATGGAGGAGCTCTTCCATTGTTGCTACTGATCAATAATTGAGAGTCAGTAGACCTTGTGATCTGCTGCAAATCATGTAGAGACTTATCAGTAGATCCTGATCTACTGCCTGCCCCATCCCTCCAGCCACAAGGCTTTTACTTCCATTTTTTAATGAGCTTCTTGTGGTATCTGTGGAAAGAAAGCCTGATCGGACACCTACTTCTTCGACCCAGTCACCTGCATAATCTCTGCCTAGGGCAGAGAGGCTCAACTCAGAGCAGGCATTTGCATCTAGATCGCTTGCCCAGGAAAATCTTTAAGCCCGGGACACATTTGCATTCACCTCAATGGTCCTCCCAAGCAGTCTCAAAGAGCTGCAGAATACCCTCAAGCACCCTTCAAGCACCCGTGAGGTGCCACGAACCTCAGCAACCCCTGCAGAGCAGAACCAGTTCATTCTGTCACCAGAGGGAGGGGTGGGTGTGAGAGGAGGAGGGGGCGAGGGAGGTTTAAAAGAACAACCCGGGCTCCATTACTGCTGTTGGGAACATGGGGCAAGGCTGCACGGAACGGGTCATTGGCTAAGGCCAGCCCAGGGAACTCAACCCCCAAGTGGGCGGCTTGGTATTATACTGTAAGTCCGGCAGAATTCTTAGAAACAGGCTATGTAGGTTCTCCTGTGTTAGATTGGCTAAGCTTAGATTCTTTGGTTTTGTATAGGATTCTGACCGTGCTTTGCAAACCTCATTACTTTCGCGGCTTGAAAATATTTCGCACCTCCATTGATTTATTTACTGTAAACTCTCCTATCTCCCTGACCCGATAAGCTCAATTAAACATTTGTAAACAACTAGTCAATTTCAGCCTACAGTGTTCTGATTCAGTGCTGCTAATCCAGTGAGGTTGTCCTGAAATAACCCTGGAGACATGAGAAGGAGTTTTGGCACTTGCCGGTTAACCCTTTACTCCCAAACTCATAGAAAAGGACCAACGGCAGTCCTTCACAGTATCCAAACCCCAAAAACAGTAGTTAATCTTAACTATGGTTTGTTTGAAACAAGCCAACTTCAAATCATGCTTTATGAAGCTAGTTTGTTTCAATAAACCACAGTTAAGATTAACCACAATTTAGCATTATGTCCAAACAAGAACATGTGCAAATTACTAGTAGGGCTAGAGAAAGGCTGTATGGTTAAATCAAAATAGCATTCAAGCTCTGTAGAACACTAAGGTGAGAAAGAGCCATATTGCCATCCCCAACCTGATGCCCTCCAACTGTGTTGGACTAAAATTTCCATCATCCACAGGCAGCATGACTACTGACTGTGCTGGCTGGGGGTGATGGGAGTTATAGTTCAACACATCTGGAGGGCACCAGATCAGGGAAGGGAAAGCTGACCTATAACTTCATGATTAAATACAATTTGCAGCCCAGTATCTTGAGAACAGCCTTTTCTCCTATATTTTGAAAAATATAGTGAGATTTCCCAAGTAGCGACATTAAAAAATAATAATAATAATAATAAAATCATTTATCTGCTCAAGTAGATAAAGTGCATTCAAGGTAGGTAAAGCCAGGTCATGGTAGGTAAAGTTAAGGCAGCCGCGCTCTTTTGCAGAGGACAGATAAAAACAGGACCTTGGATAGCTCTGTTAAGCCTCTCTCCTGCTAGGGCAACCTTAGGAGGATGTTGTCTCAGTAGGGAGCTACAGCCAACTGAAGCCATGTACACTGACAAAACTACACACAGAGACATCTAGAGGAGCTGACTGGACTGACTGGACTGTTAAATGGCCCTCACCTAATTTTGCTGTGTTCGATTTCTGCGAGACTGGAGAGATGGAGGTTCTGCCGGGGAATCATCCTCTGAGGCAAAGCTGTGTCCCTTAGTGGGGGGGGGGGGTGTGCAACGACACGGCCCTTTTCACTTTAGGACCACGCGCATAAACCCTTCTCAGGCTAAGCATCAACACTTAAAAACCTGAGTGGAGGGTCAAACGAAACCTTTCCCCTACTAATGAGGGAAAATATTAATTCTGGTTATTAAAGATCTATTTTTAAATTTATGATGCTGTGGGTACAAAGGTGTGTGTGTAGATTTAAAAGTAAAGCAGGTTAATAACACCAAGCTGACACGTAGGATTTGGGTAGCAAACAAAATAAAAATAAGTTCATTTTAATTATCAAAATCTTAGTTCCAGAAAATAAACCTGCCTACACCAAACACTTTATAATTAACCTAAGTCCCTATAACTCCAAATACTCTCACTCCTCATACAATCACTGATTCCTCTTAAAACTCCTGACAAGACACAAATAACCCACCTAACCTGACTCCCAAACTCTCTAACACTCCCAACCCACTACAACCAATACTCAAGAAGTAGAGTGTTTAACTCCCTTAAACCTAACTGTCTCAGACATCACTCAAACACTCCTTAAATACTCCTCCCCACACCCTTTCCAAGACATCACAAACCACACCCACTCGGTTCAACATTCTAGACACACTAAACATACTAATGCAAACATACACCAGGGAACTGAATTGTGGGGTTACGCCACAGGGGGGGCTGCATAAAGTACTGACTGACCTTCACCTGAGGAAGAAACATGAGTCTTGTACTCACCAGTCCTCTGCTGAACATGAAATGTCCTAGGGCTGCGGGCCATGGCATCTTGTTTTCTGTCCCCAGCATCTATTCGGTCTGCATTTTAAAGTGAACCAACCTGATTCACACTTCCTGGTTTAATGTGGATTGGGGTGCAGTTATCTTTTGGTTTTTGCACTTCTCTGAATTTTGCAATACAGCTCTCAGCTCCAAAAAATACAACAAAATGCATGCAAAAATTACATATTTTCAGATAAAATGCATACATAATGTGTATTTTGTGGGGAAATAAGTTGACAGTTAAACACAATTTTTCAAGCGGCTTTAAAAAATTCACAGATAGATACTGTGGAGAAAAGAGCCTTTGGGGGTTCCCACACTCACACACACACACACACACACACCTCATGTGTGAACCGGCTGGAGGCTGGGGTGGGGGTAGGGTGTGCATAGTTCCTCTAGAATGGATGGCGCCTGGAAGTCCGGAAAAGCCAGGCTAAAAGCTTTCAAGTGCAAATGTCATGAGTTCCCCTCCCTGCCTGGCCAGGTGAAGTGCATCATGATTGGCTGAAGGCAGCAGAACTACAGGAAGGAGGGGGGAGGGGGGAAAGGTATATTCCCAAAGTGTAGCCTTTGTGTCTTTGTCTTTGGTCATCGTGTGGCTGCTGGCTGTTGGAGCAATGGCGGTGCGCCAAGGAGAGGCCCAAGCCTTCGAGGGGGGGCCTCAGGATCCGACCCCAGGTAGCTCCTGGTGAAATTAGCTGAATGAGGGCTCTGGTAAAGGCAAGCCTTGTGGGACGCTACCCATCTCGGACTTTCGGGTAGGTGTGGTAATCTCCATCGGGCAGCAAGGCTGTGCTGGATCTAACCCTGGAAGAGAACTGACCCTCAGGTAACAGAGTTGTGTGCCTGAGAGATATTAAGAATCAGGTTTTGTTATTTTGCAGCTTTACTGTGTACCAAAGTGTCTCTCTCTAATTTTGTGTGCTTCTCTCATTTCCCTATTGGTTGTTGTAAAATGCTACCAGAATAAACCTTGCTTAGGTTTTTTACCCCACATGGTGTTTCTGGATTGCTCTGCTTGGTCCAGCATCTAAATCCAGGTTACAGTCAGAAAGGCAAGTCCCTGAACAGAGATTCAAGTAGGATTGCAGACAGCTGAGGCTTGGCAATCTGGTACCTTGAGATCTCTGGGGGTTTGGGGTCCTTTGGGGTAGGAAAGGGTGGGGGTGTGGCGGGTCAGCCAGCCCCCCCTTCCTCCACATGGTGGCAAGCGCTGGGATTCGAAGCTGAACCACAGAGTGTGTGCACGTGGGCAAATGAGAGAAATTGGAGCGATTTTGGTACATGGTAGAGGGTTTGTTATTTTTTAGAAATTGAAGTGTGAGATTGAGCCTTAGGAAAAACGTTCAGATTGCTGGCAGTCTGCGGAAGCCTAGCTGCTAGCGGGGAGCGTTGAAGGCAAGAAATCTCAACTGGGGAGTGAGTAAGCAGAGCCAGATCCTACCATCCCCATCGAGTGCAAGAAGTCTGTGGCTGGGGGAAGGCAGCTGTGTAATCCCAAAGAACCGGAGCAAAGAGAAGAAGAAATAGTGTGTGTGCGCGTGCGCGCACGCGCGCGTGTTCCAAGGGGAGCAGAAGAAAGGAGAGAAGGCCAGAAAACCTCTCTTAAGAGACTGGTGAGCAAAACGTTGAATTTTGGGACAGCGTTTGATGAGTGATTGGGTTGGCTATGTGCCCCAGAGAAATTGGCAAGACTTTGGGGAGGGAAGGCACAGTCCTGCCCTACATCTCTCACACGGGAGAAGGACTCAGATTTTGAACTTAGACTGTCCAGTTGCTCTTGGGGGGGGGCATGGTGTGTGAACCAGCTAAAGGCTGGGGGGGCAGACATCAGAAAACACCCCCCCCGAAAAAGAGACTTTGTCCCTGTGCTGCCGAAATGGAGAGCTGAAAGGGGCAGAAAGAAAAGGGGATTTCCCTCCTAGCTGGCGGAGAAGCACGGACAGAAGAATTTCCCTCCAGGTGTCTCCAGCGAGAAGAAAAGAGAACTGAGATTGGGGGTTGATTAAAGCCAATGAAAACTGTTAAATTGTTGCTGGAAGGGAGGGGACAGGTGATTCAAGTGTATTTGTGTTTTGTTGATAAATAGTTGCTGGAGGGGAGGGGACGGGTGATCCCAGTGTAAGCAGTGGAACTATTTGTGTTGTCTTGTCCCCAAATGAAAAAATTAGTCCAGACTGTATCAGGTCAATTTGAAATTTGAATGTAATGACGGCTGCATGTATTCAAAGGGCCTCCGGGGGGCAGAGAAGAGTTGCCAGAGAAAATCAGAGGCTAGAAAACAAAGCAGAAGGTTAAAAGGAACTTAGAGGCAGGAAGCCCTCTAATGGCTGAAAGGTTGCCAGGCTGGTGTTCTAGCCGCCTGGGTGGAGCCTCCAAGGCTCAGCATATAATTCTGAGGGAAACAGTCATCCCATTCATGTCATTGGGTAGAAAGTGCCACAAGCAAGCCTTTGGAAAAAAGGATGGTGTATTCATGTCATTGGGTGGTGGGTGCCACCAGCGAACCTTTGGAAAAAGGGGTGATGGATTCATGTCGTTAAGTGGAGAGTGGCAGAAGCAAGCCTTTAAAAGCAAACATAAAGGCGAATTGAAGAGTCACATTTCAGTCAGCAATCTGCCCCCTACAGGCTTGTGTGAAAAATAGCAACCCTAAAACGTTTTTAGACAGAGTGCCAGTCAGGCCACAGAAGGGTTGGAGTCCCATTTAGATTGTATATCATGTTTCTTGTGTATGCAAACCTGTAAACTTCTGATTGTTGTTTTGCTGTTTTGATGTTTAAGGAGCTGAGCTTTAAGATTTAAAGCTTTAAGCTTTAAGCTGTGTTAAGGCTGTAGTTAATGTGTTTGATGTTTTGATGCTTTTTTGTGTTGTTCTGTTTTTATATGTGTGAGAAGGAGAAGAGGTGCGCTAGTGGTAGAAGGCTAGCAAAGGCTTTTTCTTTTAAGTTAGTTTAAAATGAAATGAGAGGGTTGACCTCTCAGGTTTCATTTTTTTTAAAAGGGAGCGTGTGGAGAAAAGAGCCTTTGGGGGTTCCCACACGCACACTCACACACACACACACACCTCATGTGTGAACCGGCTGGAGGCTGGGGGGGTGGGGGGCGCATAGTCCCTCTAGAATGGATGGCGCCTGGAAGTCTGGAAAAGCCAGGCTAAAAGCTTTCAAGTGCAAATGTCATGAGTTCCCCTCCCTGCCTGGCCCGGTGAAGTGCATCATGATTGGCTGAAGGCAGCAGAGCTACAGGAAGGAGGGGGAGGGGGGAAAGGTATATTCCCAAAGTGTAGCCTTTGTGTTTTTGTCTTTGGTCATCGCGTGGCTGCCGGCTGTTGGAGCAATGGCGGCGCGCCAAGGAGAGGCCCAAGCCTTCGGGGGGGGGCTCAGGATCTGACCCCAGGTAGCTCCTGGTGAAATTAGCTGAATGAGGGCTCTGGTAAAGGCAAGCCTTGTGGGAGGCTACCCATCTCGGACTTTCGGGTAGGTGTGGTAATCTCCATCGGGCAGCAAGGCTGTGCTGGATCTAATCCTGGAAGAGAACTGACCCTCAGGTAATAGAGTTGTGTGCCTGAGAGATATTAAGAATCAGGTTTTGTTATTTTGCAGCTTTACTGTGTACCAAAGTGTCTCTCTCTAATTTTGTGTGCTTCTCTCATTTCCCTATTGGTTGTTGTAAAATGCTACCAGAATAAACCTTGCTTAGGTTTTTTACCCCACATGGTGTTTGTGGATTGCTCTGCTTGGTCCAGCATCTAAATCCAGGTTACAGTCAGAAAGGCAAGTCCCTGAACAGAGATTCAAGTAGGATTGCAGACAGCTGAGGCTGGCAATCTGGTATCTTGAGATCTCTGGGGGTCTTGGTTCCTTTGGGATAGGAAAGGGTGGGGGTGTGGTGGGTCAGCCAGCCCCCCCTTCCTCCACAGATACATAAATGGGGGTGGGATGAACTTATGAATGAACACATGCAAAATTGACATGGAAATAGACTGCTCCATCCATCACTATTAAAAACCAAAGATCACTGAACTGTATTCAGCAAATCATCTTGTATGTGAAAGTACATTGAGGGGAGCATTTTCCTTCTCTTGGCTCATGAACAACAAGTATGACCCCATCAGTTTCAGGAATGCAAAACCTATGAATGTTTCTCTAAATGACTATTGCCTCCTGTCATAATGCCTGCCACTCTTCCAGAGCCCTACCCAAAAATGAGCTTTTAAAAAGCTTATAATTATACATGTTCAGATGCATAATGAAAATTAAGCAGGCCAGGCATAAAAATCTAATGGCCCAACCTACATCATGAAGATGATGATAATGAGAGCACACAATGACAGCCATTAATAAACCTAATTGCCCAAGGCAAAACTGTGAATAAAGTGTTCCAAGCCTTTCTCTTGCAGATAAGATGCATCTTTGAGCCTCTTCTAATGTTTTCAGGAGCAGTGTTGGAATGGAGTCATGGGAGGAGCGGCTATCACACTGTTCCTGTAATCTATGAACAGGCCATCACTGAAGAAGCATCAGAAATATCACCTGTACATCAGAGTGCCTTTACCTTAGTCCATATCCTATTGGTGTTCTAGGTCAGGGGTGCTGAACCTCTTTGAGCCCAAAGGCCCAAATTCCATTTCAGAGATGCTCTCAGGGACTGCATCCCCATGGTGAGCAGGGCTGAAGGCAAAAGGCCAAAAGCAAGAGCCAACAGCAAAGGGGACAAGGTCGATACTACCAGAATATGATAGCTTAAAGCTCTTATTGCCAGTAATTAAGCTTTAGGGGAGGCATTTCAAACTTTTAGATTGTGGAAAAAACTGCACAAAAGCCGGGGAAATACCAAATACGGTAATTGATGGTAGGGGGAAGGGGTGGGGCCATAGGAAGGGGTGTGGCCCTCTGGGAAAACCCAGAAGGCCAGAATTGGACCCCAGGCAGGCTGGATTTGGCCTGCAGGCTTGAGGTTCAGTACCCCTCACCTAGGTGATATCAGCAGTTTCACAAAACTGCAAAGAGAGGAAAGGAAGAGGACGATTCTTCAAGCACTCAGCAACTCCCTTCTGTTTGCCCTTAGAATTGCTCCCTGGAATCTATGTCACCCAGACCAAGCATCTTCAGGGAAGAAGGAAAGGCATATTGGACTTCTTTTTTCTACAGCTCTCCCCCAGGCCTTAGTGGCAAGGTAGATGACATTGCATTATTTATTTATTTTATTTATTATATTTATATCCCACCTTTTTTCCTGAAAGGAACCCAAGGCAGCTTACATAATCCTCCTCCTCCTCTCTATTTTTATCCTCACAACAACCCTGTGAGGTAGGTTAGGCTGAGAGTCAGTGACTGGCCCAAAGTCACCCAGTGAGTTTCATGGCCGAGCGGGGATTAGAACCTGGATCTCCCCAGTCCCAGTCCAGCACTCTCACCACTACGTGATCCATGTACCAAACATGATGCAGGATGCCATTCAGACATTACAGAGTACATACATGCTTTCCCCACTGATCCCTGAAGAAGATATCATTCCTCACAGAGTTTGTTCATTAGGACAATCAGAAAATCCCTGGGTTAAGGAGTTAGCCTAAGGCCACAGAGAAAATCAGTGGCAGATAGGAATGCTTATGGAATCTGATCTTTGCAAATTCTGATATGGACTGACCTAATCTATGCTTACCAGGCTAGTGTGTAGATTGAAATGTAGCAGCTACCCATCGGATTTCACACACCTCCAAATGCTGTAACAGAGTTCTCAGCTCAAATAAAATGTATCAAAATATATTTTAAAATGAATATTTGACAGAATACACCCAGAAATGCATTAAGGGTGCAATCCTATGCATGTTTAGACAGAAAAAAGTACTATAACTCCCAGCATGCCCCAGCCAGGTGGGAGTTGTAATACATTTTTCTGTCTAAACATGCGTAGGATTGCACCCTAAGACACCTAGAGAAGGTATTCAAACATGCCTATTTAGATGGAAATTTTCCAGCAGATTAACAAATAATAATCTGCAGATTAATATGGAAACAGGATGGAACAAATGTATGGTAAACACATGCAAAAGTGAAACAGACTAAAAACAGAGTCTAGCCACCCGCCCCTAATGGCAAAGCACAAAAATCACCATAAATCAGCAAGACGAGCACCCAGATGCTGCTTTTCTATACCATACAAGTCTATACCATACCATATTATATGTTGCATAACCAAATGTAACATTGGAAGACCAGAGATGGTATTTGCCGATTGTTTTCTAATCCTGTGGTTTTCTTTGTTGGATTTTCTGTTTTAGGAATTATCTCTACATCAACCCTCCCTCCCTCATAAACACACGCGCATGTGCACACACACACACAAACCAATTATGGTTTCACTTTTCACAACGCCCTTTGAGTTAGTAATTATGCCGAAAAATTGCAGGAAGTCTGTAAATGACTGACACCTAACAAGTACAATTAAAGATGAAAAATTATGTTCTCTTGTAATACAAGCATTTCCAAGGATATGTGGGAGGGTTTGTTTTCTTTCTAGCCCTGCCGCTGGGGTCATCCATTTCTACTAAACATGACTTCATGACCCATTTGATTTCATATTCCCACACTCCAGGTTCCCTCGCTCTTTTTTAAAAAATAGTAGGTTCCTTTGTACTTGTGCTTTGATTTTAGGCCTTTGTGCTGCTCTCCAGGCAGCTGAGACAAATGATCGCAGATAGAAAGCCACACACTGGCTGTTCCCTTGTAGGTGTGATCAAGCAACTTAACTTGCCATGTCTTCAGAGAGAGCATTTATGGCACAGACAAGAACATAAGAAGAGCCATGCTGGATCAGACCAAGGGTCCATCTGGTCCAGCATTCTGTTTACACAGTGGCCTACCAACTGCCCACAGGAAACCCACAAGCAGGGCATGAGTGCAACAGCACCCTCCTGCCCATGTTCCCCAGCAACTGGTGTGCATAGGCATACTGCCTCTGATACCAGAGGTAGCATATAGCCATCAGCACTAGTAGCCATTGGTAGCCTTATCCTCCAAGACCACATTTAAACTGCTTTTATACCAGTTTAACTGTCATGGCTTCCCCCAAAAGAATTCTGGGAGTCATGGTTTAAGGAGAGTACTGAGAAGTTTCTCTTAGTGCCAAACTTCACATCACATTATAAATGCTTTTAGTGTCTAGGGCCTTCTAGGTTCATACCAAAACCTTAAACCTGGCCTGGTAGCAAATTGCAGCCAGTGAAGTTCTTTCAACAATGACGTTTTATGGCAGCAGCTATTCATTTATTTATTTATTGGATTTACATACCACCCAACTGGAAGATGCCCTTGGGGTTTATTCTCATTTAAAAAAAAAAAAAAAAACCAAAACAATGCAATAACAACCAAAACAATAAATACAAGAATAAAAATATTGAAAATATTGAAATACAAAAACAAATATTAAAGAGCCAGCAGTAAAGTTAACAGGCAGAGCAATGAATTAAAAATTAGATGCCTGCTGGAAGAGGAAGATTTTAACCTGGCATCTAAATGTATACAGTGAAAATGCCAGGCGGATCTCCATGGGAAGGGCATTCCACAGACAGGGGGACACTACAGAAAAGACTCTCTGCCTGGTAGCCACTTGTCACACTATTGTGGGCAGTGACACCCAGAGAAGAGCCTCCGAAGATGAACTTAGCAATCTGGCAGGAACATATGGGAGAAGGTGCGCCTTCAAGTAGACTGGTCCTAAACCATGTAGGGCTTTAAAGGTCAGCTCCAACACTTTGAATTGGGCCCATAAACTGACTGGCAAGCAATGCAGTTGACCCAGCACTGATGCATCACACTACAGCCTCGCTGCTGCATATTCAGTATATGAATGTCACCCTGGTGGTAGGCAGTGGAAAGTTCTAGGCCACAGGAAGAGCCTTTCTTTTTGGATCGAAGGGGAGGTTTTGAAACGTTGACATATATAGTTGGGTATGCTGTGGATGGGCCATTCTGCAGCAGCAGCAGGGTGGCCTGAGCCTCTCTGAAATATCTCTCTGAGTGTCACCGGAGTCACATAATTGGCCAGATACATTTGAAATTGTTGCTGCAATCCAGAGTTCAATCAGAAGGATGAGTTCAGTTCAGGACTGGAGGGGCCATCATGGGCTTGGAATGTGGCTCTCCCATGAAAGGTTATCCATCCTATCCTTATTTGTTGTTGTTTGTGCTCTTTCAAGGGATTCCAGCTTTTTAAATTTCTTGGCCGGAAAACTCCTGGAGCTCATTTCCAGTGAATTCACAACACCAGGCCATGGGAAGGATCCCATACACTGGTCAGCCCTACAAGTTGGAACCCAGAATGATAAATGAAAGGAAATTCCACTCTTGACTTCTTTGATTGTGCTGGATACTGTAGGGTAGGTATTAAGTAACAGCACATGTTGTTTCCAGACCCAAGGAAGAAAGGAGCATAGAAGAGCACCGGGACCTCAATCATCATTTTTGAAGTGTTCTTCATCATTTTGGTTTTTGAAGTTCTTTTCCCTTTGGTCTTGTATCACTGCCCCCATCACAATGAGCAATTACCTGAACTCAAGGAATTAGCAGTAGACAGGTGTTTCTTTCTTCTTCAATTTGGACAGGAATTGAAGGTCCAGGCTATTAGTTCATGAACTAAAGATGGGCATGCATCCCAATTAAGGCTCAGGAAACCCAATTAGAGCCTTCTTTGGCAGATGCACCCATCACCTGCATGACAGCACAAGGAACAGCAAAAATGACACATCCCCAACTTCTCCTAGACCCTTCTGGGTTGCACGAAGGTCAGCAGGTACAAAAACACCATTCTGAGAATGCCAGTCTCCTTTTAGACAATTGTTTCATCAAAAACCAAACACAGACTGCATTTGTGCACCTCTTCTGCTAACACATCATTCTAACTTGGGAATGGGGTTGGCATTTTTGTTACGTTGAGCCACAAATTATGCCACATCTACCCCTTTCCTTTTAAAGCTGCAATCCTATGCCGTCAGTGGGACATATCTCAGACTCAGAGTAAACATGCAGAGAGGGTCAGACTAGAGGAGTTTGAATACAGAGCAGATGTGCTCAGATTGCATTTCTCCTGCTGTGAAGTTGCCTGCTGTTTCTTTATGGCCTGAGATGGCATAGAACCAGTTGTGGACCACAGATAAGAACCAAGATTAAGCAAGCGACACAAAGCAAATGAATGAGAAAGCTTTTAGACAGGACATAGAAAAAGTACAGATACATAGATACAAATGCTAATATTATTTCCAAAGCCTTATGAGGTTGTGTTTTGTTTTAAAACAATTTTAAAACAAGTTAACCGATCCTAAACTGCTACAGCTTGTCAAGGTAAACTTCAGATTGTCCAGGACTAGCTAACATGTAAAACCTGATTTAACAACATTTTTTTAAACATATACTCAGTAAGGATACATTTTTAATCAGTGTTAAACCAACACCTACAGATTCATTGTAGAACACGCCATACACACAGCCTACCCAGACTACATTTAACTAAGGGCCAAATGTCATGTGACAGCACATGCAGCTGCTGAAGGCGCTTCGTAAATAGAAAAGTCACTCAGCGGAGGGAATCAAGACTGAAGAGGTTCTGGGGGAAGAGGGGGCTTCACCCTTTCTCTGCCTGCTGCTTCCTGGCTCCAAATCACCAATGTGCACACACAGTGGCTTTGCCCCTGCATGGTTCCCAATCTGTGCTAACCCTTACAAACAGGGAAACAGAAGCAGAGGGGGGGGGGTAATCTCCCCTGCCCTCGCTGCTTATCCAATTCCAATGGGCCTTTCTTTTGTTATTTATAAAGGGTCATCTGTGTAATCATCAGAGGGAGCCAGTGTAGTGTAGTGCTTACCTTTCCCATCCTGGTGCCTTCCAGATGTTTGGACTATGACTCCCAGCATTCATGGCCATTGGCCATGCTGGCTGGGAATGATGGCAGTTGAAGGCCAACACATTGGAAGGGCACCAGGCTAGGGAAGGCTGGCTTAAAACATTGGACTAGGTCAAGGGAGACCCAGGTTGGATCTTCACTCAGCCATGAAGCTCACCAGATCTTGGGCCAGTCACTTTTTCTCTCTCAGCCTAAACCACCTAACGGGGTTATTGTGGGTATAAAATGGAAGGGAACCATGTATGCTACTCCAGGCTCCATGGAGAAGGGCAGGAATCCTCCTCCTCATTGTCGTCATCTTACATGCATGCAATGTTTACTTTGGTCCTAAGGAATATAAGTCCCCCCAAAAGTAACTTGTTTAAGAATAAAGTCTGTAAAGTTCAAGAAAAGAGCAGACTGGGATGTTCTGGGGTCCAGATGTGGGCTGAATGGACAACGCTGAAAAGCTTACCCTGCAGCAACTGTAAGGAATAGGGACGCAATCTCTCCTTTGCTTTCTCTCCCTTGCAACTGACCTCATGGGCCGGCAGCAATTGTCTGCAAATGGCTTCATCATCAGGCTTTCAGGCAGCCTGGAAAACAGGCTTTTGATAAGAGGTTTTGGAAGGAGCTTGTCTTAAAATATTGAGAGCCAAGTTTCCGCTCCAGTGCTTTACAGCCAGGTCCTGAATAGTCACGAAATAGGAACAGCAACAAATAATAAGAAATAAATAAATAAATAAAAAGCTCCAGAAGTAAGTTTTAATTAGCAATACAGTAAGGGCCTTTGTCCAGCAAATAGATTTGATAATATCACCGATAACCTTTGCTGCGTTTGCTATCGCATTGCACGATGCCATTCTCCCGAGCCGAGGACATTTCCAGCCCCAACTGAGCTGCCTGCAATGAAAGAATAATGTCACAAGACCCTTCCAGACACGCGGCGCGGGTGGGATTCTTCTGTTTGACTTCCTCCTCTCCTCTGGTACCAAGCCAGCAGAACTCATCAGCAAAGCTACAGCGTGGTGAGTGATATCAGTCTTGCCTTCTGCCAAGTCCTTCTCATTGACTTTGTTTACCAGCCTTTGCATCCACCAGATATCATAGTCAAAGTGTTACCTCATCACCTTCCGAAAACTAAATGTGGGACATATAGTCCAATGTCCTCTGTGCAGGCATGATAAAGAAGTACATCCAACCAAGGAAGTACGACATAAAAACGGTCAGTGATGGACACGTCTGTCCATTTCAGTTTCTCTCATTTTCTCATTTTTTCCCATCTTAAATTCAGTTAGTCCTAAACTTTGAGATTTCCTTTTTTAAACTTCACATGAAAATTCGTAAGTATTATTTTGCACATTTCTCCTCATACATGCATTTTTGTACACATTTTTGCTCACTATACACTTTTTTGCAAGGAATTTTTTTTCTAACATAATGCATTTTTTGAACGTTATTTATTTTCCCCTAACCTATGCATTTTTTGTATGCATATTTTGATTGGAGAACTCTATTGAAAAATTTGGAGAAGTGCAAATTTTAAAGGTTTACTGAATTTCAGTTCGCATAATGGTTCAAAAGTGCAAAATTGGGTAAGTTTGCATTTAAATGTGAGCTGAACAAATTTCTCTTCCATCCCTACCATGAAGTCAATTCTGCAATATCATTTACAAAACCACAAAAGTTTATCATTTACAAAAGTGATATCTCGGTCTGTAGCCTCTGTCCTGTCTGCTGCTTCTCAGCCTTTGAAGAGGAGCAGGACTACAAATGCTTGGACAAATCCCAAATGCATTTTTAAGAAATCCCAAGCAGATCTCAGTTTTATGTGCTCTTATATCATCCTGTTGTAGCAAGTAAGTCTGCCCTCACATTGGTTCTTCATAATTGTTTGAATCAAACCTATAATTTGATTGCTTTCTTCTATTTTATTTGTTTAATTCACTGCCTTCCAAACTAAGGTTCAAGAGAGTTTCAGTGAATAGTATCTCAAATTCTCTTCTGGTCTGTGGTGGGTGGGTGGGGGAATAAAGGTACTTCTCTGGGGGGAATTTGTTTGGACTTTGTTTCCTTCTCTAGCCAAAATGATACAGAGTTACAGGCCAGTGAGATGTTGGCCCAGTTCAGAAGCTGTGCAATTCTTTGTGTCAAATACTTGTATGGTTGCAACAGCATGGAGGATGTCGCGTCTATCCCAGTAGAACCATGTTTGTTTGTTTATTTGATATCTGCCCCACCTTTCCACACACAACAAATGGTGCGCAAGATGACTAACCATAATAAAAAACAAGATTAAAATAAAATTAGCTAAAACAAACATAAAAACAAATAGATTAAAAACAAATTTAAAAACACAACAATAAAATATATTTTTTTTAAAAAACAGCACTCAGGGCTGAAAGCTGAGCAAGGAGTTGTTGTTATTCTTATTCTTCTTGCTGTTGTTAAAAGGACTTTTGATAATAACCACCAACAATCTCTTTCTCTCTCTCCACTTTCAGGCAGTCAGCAGGCAGTAGCACTGGCAAGCCCCAAGGGAAGAAGTCCTGGTTAAGTCCTGTAGGGGGCTTTTCAGAAAGCTCAACCACCCGGAGAGGCTGAGAGGCCGCAAGGACAGAACGGGACAAAAGTGGTAAAATAAAGGTTACACACGAACTCCTCAGCCACTTCCTTACAATAAGGTAAGCACTGAAGCCCTGCGCCCTGAGAAATTTCTCTGAAATTCTCAACGTCCCAGCGAAAGCAGAAAAATGTCTGCCTCTTTACAAAGATGTTGCAAAAGAGGGGGGGCAGGGCCACAGGGAAGCCAATGTTTATGTGAATTGTTGTAAACCGCCCAGAGAGCTTCTGCTATTGGGCGGTACATAAATGAAATGAAATGAAATAAATAAATAAATAAAATAAAAGGGCAGGTGGGGTTCTGGCACAGTGTTAACCTGGGCAGAAAACTGAGTAAGGTACACAGATGGATCACCCGGTCACAGTCTTCAACACTACAGTGTGGTGTACTGTATTTCCATTTAAATTATAATAATAATGTCTAAATTTACACCTATATGTATAAATTAGCATATGCAAATTGGTGCCCTCTTTGGTCTACTTTTTTGGTGATGCATTCCCTCTCTTTTGGCAATTCATAAGTGGCCACCCTATATGGGATGAAGCCAGAACAAAAGAGCAAGTCAGGACTGAAGGACAAACCAGGAGGCAGGATGGAGGAGCAAACCTAACATCAGAACCAAAGAGCATTTCAGAACCAGAGGGTGAACCAAGAGGCAGAAACAAGCCAGCGGTCAAGACCGAAGAGCACATCAGAACCAAAGGACAAACATGGAGGCAAAGTCAAGAAGCAAGACAGAATTTGGAGCGAACAGCAATCAAAGGATAGAAGAACACACCAGAGTTTAGGAAGCCCTTGTTGTTCAAGCAAGGCTTAACTGGAACAGGAAGCCTTCTTATAGTCCTTCCTGTCCAGGAGGATCCAATGACCAGCCTGGGTGGGTGGAGTCAGTGCAGGGTCTGAGGATACTAAACTGCCTACGCCAGGGCTCTCCAACTTTGGGTCCCCAGATGTTGCTGGAGTACAGCTCCCAGAATCCCTTGTCATTAGCCATGCTGGCTGGGTAGGCTGGGAGCTGTAGGCCAGCAACATCTGGGGACCCAAGGTTGGAGAAGCCTGGCCTAAGCAGATACCGCAGCATGTAGTTCAGTGGCTCACCACACGGGGCCACCATGCGTTTACCCCAGGGCTCCCAGGTCCAAGCCCCAGTAGCTGCTGACACATGTTGACAGCTGCTGCTTCCCGACAGGGATGTGCAAGTCTCCATGTATTACCTTCCACCTTCCCATGAACTGGGAAGCGGCAGCTGTCAGCGTGGCTACACGGTGTCACTTCTTCCGTGGAAATGCTCGGCACGTCCAGTTTTACAGCATCTGGGTTTTATAGGGTCTGAGTAGAGCTTCCATCGCTGTTGTTCCCCACCTCTCCCCACCTAAAGTTTTAAATAAATAAAAGGAAGAATCAAAACACAAACATCTGGCAATTTAAAGAGCATCTGTGTTTTCAAGGGCTCACCCCTCTGTGTCCCATGCTTTGCATTGGGTTTAACTCCTCCAAGCACAACAGCTGGTAATAGCCTAGGAAGCCTGATGCTTCCACAATAGCCACAGTGGAGAATACATTTCAAAGCTTCTAGAAATGTGGGGGGGGGGAGGGGGGACTACGTGGAGGAAGTATGAGCACAGGCTCTAAAAATTAGAGGGGAGGGACAGGGAGGGTATTTTTTATCCACTGTAGCTTTTCTGCATCCAGTGTCTATAGACAACAGGTGAGAGTCAGCAACACACCCATCAATCAGTTTTTAATTATTACGATATTATTATTATTATTATTATTATTATTATTATTATTATTTGAGGAAGAAAGACGACTTGTGAGGGGAAGGGCTCAAGGGGCTGAGCCCAACATTGTCCTGGAAATCATCCCGTCGTGCTCTTCATCAGCTCTGACCAAGGCAATCACATCATACCAGGTATCCAACTTATGTCGGGGAGCACATTGGGAGTATGGTGCCCTCCGGATTGTTTTGGACTGCAACTCCCATCAGCCCCAGCCAGCATAGCAAATAGTCGGTGATGATGGGAGTTGTCATTGAAAACAATATGGAGGGCACCAGGCTGGGGGAAGGCAGGTTTAGAGAATGTATTGTCCGTGGCGCTACCATCCAAAGATACATTTGTATTAATGTTATACAAATGCGTTGTGAGGAACGGTAGGCTCCCTTTCCAAATATCTCCTCCCCACTCCCCCACTTTCTTTGAAATAAATCTTCTCACTGCCTACGTTGGTTTAGTAATGACAACCTGTGATGCAACTCACACCTCACTATTCTCCTCCTCACAAGGACTCAACGCTGGCTCCACATCTGAGGGCCCTTGGGCAGGACACCTTCCCTCACTGAGTCTACGTTCTCACCACCACTGTCACCAGCTGCTGTCCTCCTCATTCTCTGTCTTGTCATTGCTACCACTTGCTTGCTTGGCAGGCAGAACAAGTAGACCGTGGCATCTACTGCTCCTCCTTCCTTCTCACCACCACCACGTTGTCTGGGTTAGCGTGAAAGGGCAAGTGAACAAGGAAGTTGCAATGGTGAAGAGGGGCAGTACATCAGTGGGCCCCTCCTGGGCTGTGGGCCCTCAGCAGGTGCCCAACCATGCCTACCTTGATGCTGGCCCTGCTGGGATTAACGAGTAAAACACTGGAAGAGCATTTTAGATTTTGCACAAGCAAGCTATCAGTAGTGTTGGATGCTCCTCCCTATCTTGCTGTAGAACCATGCATATCTCCATGCATTTCCCTGTAGCATTGGGTTAGGGGGTTCCGACTCTTCTCTGGAAGGATTCTGTTTGGGAGCAAACTTATGGGGTTGGATCCAAGCTAGCTGCACTTAATTCCCATTAAAATCAGTGGGACTTAACTGAAGTCATGACCAACTTTTCACATGAATTTCAATGGCATCTAAGGGCGACTAACTGAATTTGGATCCAACCCAGGGTGCTAGTATGACACTACAAACTGTCAGTGTGCATCTGTGAAAGAAACATGATTATATACCAATCCTAGGCACTCTGGGCAGGCTCAGCATCCATAACTGGCATCCTTGTGCACCTGCCAGGACCCCAACACTCTGCCAGGCCCAGTAGTGATGTCTGCCCTGGGGGGGGGGGTTAACCAATGCTCCGATCTGAGCACTGGGCAGTTCGATCTGGAGAAATCATCATTTTAACCTTGGGTTTATTCACCCAGGAGGGAAAATTACACATGCATTCAATGGCTGGAACATCTGGTTAAAATTGCAACTGCTCTGCTCCCAAAGGGTTTCAGCTACTGAAGACAAGGGGTCATTTTCTCCTTTAGGAGAAAGCAGATGTCACATTTTAACACTATTAATTCACAACTGGCCTTTCACAAATGCACACCATCAATCTGAATGCTGGTTCATCCATCAGTTTTGCCCACGGCTGGCTCCAGCTTTGAGAAAGCCATGGGCAAAGTGCCCTCTGCCCCCCCTCCCAAGCACCACCCTTGTGCCCCCCAAATGATCTTACAGGGGGCAGATCTTACAGAGGGGCAATGGGCAAAGAGCAGGAATGAATGGCAGTGGACCGTGGAGGAAACCGGCAGCAGCACTGAAGGGAGAAGCAGCACAGATCCAGCCACCCCCGTACTCCCCAAGCCAGCACTGAGAGGAGAAGCACTGGGCCAGCAGCGACAGCCCTTGCCAACTTCATTTCTCCAGAATGTCTCTGGGCCACAATGTAGCATTGCAGAGGGATGTTATGTTGAGGGTATGGAGCAGAGGCATTGGGAGTAAAAAAGATGGTCGCAGCTAGGGATGTACTGAAACAGGGAAATCCGGCTTCTTTGCCAGATTTCCTGCCCGCTTCTAATCATCGAGTCGAGGGTTTTTTTCACGGAGATTAAACCACATGGTTCTTGGGTGCCGTTTTGCATGAAAACAGTTGTTTTTGCGCAGAACAGCACCTGAAAACCACGTGGGTCCAGCACAATGTGTGCAAATTGTGCAAGTCATGTTGAAACCACGTGCCTTCCCAACACTGTGTTGCACAAATTCCATTGGAGGTTTGAAAAAAATACGCAAATCGTGGTCCATCTTATAGACGGAAGTTCGCGAGCTGGCAGTGAACCAGAATCTGGGGGGCTGAACCAAGGGACTCCGATGGAAAGGCCAGTTGTGAATCCCCCAAAATGGATTCCTCCCAAATCCCTAGTGGTGGCTGAAGCCACCACTTCTCTTCTCCGTGCCAGGCCTTAATGTTTAAAAACAAACAAGCAAATATGCTGGAATCAGCCACAGTGGGCCTTCTGGGGCCCTGGCATCTGCCCAACTATGCTGTGTGCTGACACCAGGCCTGGTCTTGCCCCTCCCCTCATGCTACAGGCAGACTATTTGACTTTAAAATTTTAAGAAGAATATATATATATATATATTCTATAACTTTTTTTTTTTTAAGTGAAACTATTGTAAAATTGCCCCCGGGATTGGTGGGGAAGGTATGTTAGTGATGTCATGGGCACTAGCCAATAGGCATCCTTCCCAGCCAGCTTTTTCCTGGTTGCAACTGAACCACATTGTAAGCTTGCAGAACTTTTCAAAGCTCTCTCTGGGATAGATAGCCTATGCCCATATTAAATTACCTCCGTCTTCATCCTTTATTTCATAGTCTGCCCAGGCCCAGTGCCATCATACAACATCCTCAGCCAAGGATCCATCACCCCAATGTCAGTGATGGGAAGAGAGGCTTTAATTTCTGATTCCCTCTCATTCTTTTCTTTCCATTTCAATTTTTATGAAAGTGCTATTTCATTCTTTCAAAAAAATGAAAACAAAAATAGAAATAATCAAGGGGTATTTCAGGGGGCAATTTAAAGGGCTATTCATCACTAATCCCCCACCAGCACACATCAGAAAGCAGTAAGAGAGGCTGAACCTGTTTACTAATTAAAGGTGAAGGAGCTCTTAAGAGCCTCAGTGATTTTGCCTGTGAGCCTGTCCATCCTAGAGAAGCTGCTGCTGCTGCAACTGCGTTTTATTACCAAAAAAAAGCACCACAAACCAGGTCTGGGGGGAAACAAAACAAAACAGGAGGATAGTACAGAAAACACTGGTATGCAATGGGCTAACCACAACATTATCTGGATGTTAAAAAGTGAACGAAGATGGCAATTTCAGAGAGTCGAACCAACCCTGGTAATATCCAGGAGCAAAATACACATAACATTTCAATAGTGAGGCACATACACAGGTATAAATAGTCAGTTCTACCTTTAGATTATTTAAATCAGTGTTCTCCAACCTTGGGTCCCCAGATGTTTTTGGCCTACAACTCCCAGCATGCCCCAGCCAGCTACACTGGCTACACTGGCTGGGGCATGCTGGGAGTTGTAGACCAAAAACATCTGGGGACCCAAGGTTGGAGAACACTGATTTAAAGGAATTGAAACCACTTTCAAGCTGCTGCTGCTGCTGCTGCTGCTGCTGCTGCTGCTGCTGCAGGTATTTATATGCACACACTCTGGATCGGATGTGCTGCACATATATTTTTCACTTGGGTATATCTATATCCAACTACAAAAAGTCAAGTGAAACAGCACCGTCTTGTCTTTGCTTAAGAACATGTAAGTGCCCTTAATCAAGGCGTAGAGCAGATTTCTCTATACTTAACAAAGTTTTACATTTCTAGTGTAGTTTGCTTGCTCCAGAACTAAAGATTTATTAGAACTGGTAGCCCAACAAATAGCCGTCATTTTGAATTAGCTTTGAGTTTCTACCCTAGAGATGAGAGTCTTGTGGCACCTTAAAGACTAAAAAATTGATTCTGTCATAAGTTCTCGTAAACACTGTCCACTTCATCAGATTCCCTCTGGAAATTCCTCACAGATGACTGCCATCGGGTTGTATCCAATGTCTAATTTAAGTCCCTTTCATTTCAGTGGGTCTATTCTAAGTAGGACTAACATTGGATACAATCCATTATTTCTGAAACAGAGTCCTAGTTCTCACTGAGATAGTAAACCTTTGTCAGGGCTGTACTACTTCAGATGTCAGGTTTGGGATTCTTTCACAAAGAAAACTAGGGAAAAGGCTAAGCTAAAACCCTTCTCTCTCTCTCTAGTATGTGTTTTTCTGTGCAGGGGGAATTATTTCTATGGAGAGGAGTATTGATGATGATGATGATGATGATGATGATGATGATGATGATGATGATGATGATGATGCATGTGAATGGGTGCTCCACCTGCAGCTCAGATTCAGGTTTACAATCAACCGGGGCCATCTTTTCCAGTTTTATATTTGGCCTCTTGCATTTTTGTGTTTGTAGAGTTTCTTTCCAGATCACATTTCTTTGTCCTTCACAGGTGATTTGTGATTAACTGAACTGAAACAACTTTGTGGATGTGTGTACGTGGGGGTGTGCATACATGTGGTATAGACAGATATGAGAGGGGGGAGGAGCAGTGTCAAATGTTAGATTAATATTGGAGAACAGGAAATCAGAATGTTGAATTTTAATGAGTTGGCAGGTGGTCCACATTCATGATAAATTTCATACCCAAGTTGACACATTTTCAAATGTTAACGTTCTCTGGAGGAATAAACGGCATTCTAATGATGGAAATAATGGCTCAGAAGGTGAGCATTCTGCTTAATCTGGTTCCAAACCCTTGGCACTCAACGTATAGAGGTGTTAGGTTATGCACTCCACGGAAAGAAGTAATTATAGCTGCGTATTGAAAAGAAACGATCTATAGGAGGGGAAAGAGAATTATGAAGAGGATCTGAGTCATGAAGGAAACCAGCTACTTCATCAGTGTGGAACAATGGTTAATCAAGTGCTGAACATAATGCAGTCGGTGAACACTCACATATTAACCAGGGCACAATGCATTGTGAGAGGCTTTATCAAGCCATCCCCATGGCTGGCTGCACAACTTAAAGAAAGTGAGCCTCGACACCTCACCTTTGATCTGTTTCTTTTTCAGCTCTGGGGGCAAGGGGAAAAAAATAGGGGTGAAAGGGAGAACAAAGGGAAGAGCAGTTGTAGGAAAGGGGAAGTTCTGCTTCATAGAGATGGGAGAAGCAGGGATGCTCAAGCTCACGGAGATTCTCCGAACTCCTCTTCGAAGCTCAGTTCTCCTCACTCGGGGTCTCATTTGCAACCTGTTTTTTCCTTTTGTTCAAATGGGGAAGGTGTGCATTTCTAAGTGCATTTTTTAAAAGTGCACACTTCACCCCCATTGACTAAAGCATGAAAATGCACACTTAAAAAAAAAAAAAAAAGCATTTTAAACTGCATTTATTTTTTTAAAAAATGTGCAGTTTAAAGTGTACTTTTTTGGAAAATGTGCATTTTAAAGTGCACATTTTAAAAAAATACACATTTTTCTAATATGTTTGTAAGCTCGAGAATGTGCAAGCATTTTTTGAAAAATGCACTCCTGTTCACATTCAGGGTGGCTAACAGGGCAAGTTCTGATTATTTGTGAACTGAAACAAAATTCTCATAGATCCCTAGTCCAGACCTGGGAATGAAATTTATTTATTTATTTATTATATTTATACCCCGCCTTTTTTCCTGCAAGGAACCCAAGGCATCTTACATAATCTTCCTCCTCTCCGTTTTACCCTCACAACACCATGATCAAAATGGCACTTTTTCCTCCGTGTGTTGTGCTAGCACATGGCTTGCTCCTTGGCTCCATTATCTTCAGCCTCCCAGAATATATAGAAGATTTTGTTTCGCTCTTACCCTGCCCCAAATGCAAGAGGGTTAGACTGGTGCAGATTTAAATCAGCCTGTATGTGACAGTAGTAGTGTGTGCATGAGCCATGTGCATGTTATGAAATTGTTCTGACTTTTCTTTCAACATGGATAGGAATATATTGGATTTTTTTCACCATGATTTCTTGTGAATCGCTTCGAGAATACTATATATGGAAAAGTGGTATACAAATAAAATGACTGATGGGTTGAGCTTTTATTTCCCCAGATCAAAAAATGAAGGATCCAAGTCTGTGTTCAAGAAAAAAGCTGTGGTCATTATTTAAAGTTAGTCAAGGGGAAAGAGTGTGATATTCTATATTTGGGACACCAGTTGTTGCATTTGGCTCTGTCAGGAGATACGAATTATACACCATCTACTGAAATTCAAGTCAGAACAGTTTATACCAGTCACAAAACCAAGTTATCATTACTTTTTGTCACTGTCTAGCGACCTGGGTTTTTTGTTTGTTTGTTTGTTTTGTTTTAAACAACACAACCAAGTAAATATTCTAGAATGATAGTATGAAAGGGGAGAACATGCAAAGATTTGGGGATTCAAAGAGGCCCATCTACATGCTGCTAAAGCCGGTCCATGTATGCATGGAGTCTGTTCCGGTCTTCCCTTCCTCCCGCAGTCCTTTATGCTGCGTTACCAGGGCCAGATTAGATGTGATGTTAACATGCACTAACATGCATTAACATGCACAGTTTTTATGTAAATCGGAGCCTGAGAAGAAGCCTCTTGGCACTGTGCAATGGTGTGCAGGGGGAGTTTAATGCTTTCTCTCCCTACCACTGGTCCTGACAAAAATCACCTCTCCGAAGCTGCGATTTACATTTCAAGGGGAGCTCCCATTGGTTTCAGAGAAGGCTTCCCCTGAAATACAAATACCAGCTTTGGAAATGCCCGGCAGGGAGAGATTGAATTAAACTTTCCCTTCCCACACTCCACGGTCTTGAGACCACTCAGGTTTCCCTGTGGCGGCTATTTACAGAACCAAAACATGCACGATAGTTTAATTGCGCCTTTAAACTGAAACGTCTTCCCGAAGGGGGTCTGGCAAATCTGGACGGAGGTGCTAATCTGGTTCTGGATGGGGTTGAACTTGCCCTGAAGGAGCAGGCATGCAGCTTGGGTGCTCCCGGACTCATCGCTGTTTGGAGAAGCACAGGTAGCGGCAGTCAGGGCCAGCCCTCCCGTGGGCCACGGTGAGCCACGTGCTCCATGAGGTGGACTGGGAGAGGCGCCACCATTGTTCTGCCACCACCGTGTCCACCAGCACCACCCCAGCCAGTCAACCAGCATTTGCTGCTACAGGAAAGCAGGCAGCAGTACTCCAATGAAGCCCTCTGGAACATCCCTCGCCCGCCCTGTACCTCTTTCTCTGAGGAAGGAGCCCCTCGTGTCTCTATTCAGTTTTTCTCATGCCGCCGTTTAGTTGTGTCCAGGGCATGCTTGTGTATTCTTCCCAATGGTCCATTGTTTCTTTCATTTGGTGTACGTTGCCTTGCAAGGGCTCAGCCCTGAAAAACAACTAATATATACTTGGGGGGGGGGGGATCAATCAATCAATCAATCAATCGCACCATTAATATCATGTCTAATTTGGCCCTCAATCAGATGGTTACCCCCGAGTGGCTGCAGAGGGAAAGTGACCCTCAAATGAGTCCTGTGTACACATAGGGAGGTTTGGATCCATGGAGGGATCTGTTGGCCGTGGTGTCACTCGTACAATCAGATGCAACCAGAAAACCAAAAAAGAGGCCTTTCACTTTTCATTGCTCTGCAAAAGGGAAAATAGAACTTGCCATCATGCCATCGTGATAATAAGTTACACTTGCCCAAATTTCCTCTGCCACACAATGATTGCTGTTATTCTCTGTTGCTTCTGGTCACTCAGGGTGTCACTCCCATACAACTGGTCTTATTTTCTTTGTGGAAATAATAATTACATTTGATCCTGCCAACGACCCTCTTGTATCACTGCTTAAATGTTCTTTTTGAAGGGCTGCTTTGCAATCAGACACAGAAAGCATGTGCTATTAATTAAGTAATTTTGCAAATTTAGAAATACAAATTATATTGTTTTCAACCCAAATAATGACCTACCAATTATTCTGCCAACTGCAATGACTTGTTGGTCTTGGTAAATCTTTTCCCTTTGGCCATTGTTTTCTTAGTTATTAACAAGGTTACAGTTGGTCCTTTGATTTTTTTTTTTTTTTTTAAACCCTTTTGGCTAGAATCGCTATTTCGGCTAAAACAAAACCGTAAACCCAATCTCCTTCTGAAATCCCTTTGAAACCAAATCCTCCCCCTCCCCCTTTCTAAAGGGAACATTTTTGCAATTGTGTGGATGTCATTTTTCAGCGCTGAGGTTTTTTAAAATGAGGCTTGAGGCCAAAAGGTTTTGCTTCTTTCTAATGCACAGCTTAACAAAAGATCTGTCCACGCCATTAACCTTTGTAGATGAATTGGTGTTAGGCACTATTCAGCTGTAGAATCAGGCTATAAATTCCAGAGGACTTTCTTGTGCTATTTTAAAAGGGAAAGGTGGTTATAGGAATCACTTGAAGTGTTTGCTTATGCCATTTCTGACTCAGTAGAAAAACTGCCCCAATGGTTCGTAATGCAACACTGATCAAAGCAAGGGAAGCAGTGCCTTATATTGGTTGGGAGGAAATTTCCCAGTGTTCTGGGTGCATTTTCCAGTTCTCTCCTCTCCCACCCCTCCCAGTGTCCTTCTCAAATACCCTTTCCCCACTGCCAACACTCCAGCATGTTGATCTTATGTTGGAGCAAGGAGTTTCTTTTATTATGTAACTACAACTGTATAAAAGTGCCTGTCTCCGAGCAGCCCATGCAATGACTATCCTTAAATCCCTCTGCCAGCATCCAACACAAGCCCTTTGTTCTTACCTTGGGCACTTGCCACTACTCTATGTTTCTGCCCTCAGCTGTCCAAGCGTCTCTTAAACAGCACCATCCATTTTCTGTGTAACCCTCCTGCCTGCCCATTTTGAGACTGAGTGGTGATATCCTGCTCCAAGTTCCAAGATTACATTCATGAGGGTATTACAGAGTGGGGCATTTTCAGTAGTGGCACCAGAACTGTAGAGTTCCCTTCCCAGGAAGATCTGCCAGAGTTCCTATTTTTAGAATGAGGGTAAAATCAGAGGAATGGATCCAGACTGTTGGTTGAATTTGGTTCCCATTGAAATCAATGGGATATACATCATGACTAACTTGTACCATTTCAGTGGGACCTAAATTCAGCTAACTTAGTCTGGATCCAACCCACAGGCCTGTAGCTCATGCTGGCTCAGCTTGTCTGAGTGTGGAAAGCTAAGCAGGGTCAGGCCTGATTATTACTTGGATGGGAGACCCCTCCTCTAGTTTCCTGCATTGAGCAGGGGGTTGGATTCGATAGCCTAGGCTCCTTCCAACTCTATGAATCTATGTCACAGAGATTCTTAGGAGTGCTTTTAAGCTAACTGGAATTATATTGTTTCTGCAACAGCCACAGTGATATCTCCACCTGATTTCCCACAAACTTCCCTCTTCCCCTTCAACTTCCCATGTCAATGTCCACCCCACTCAGCAGGGTCTCCCAACCCTCAGGGAGCATTTGCGGGGCTCTGGGGGGTGTCTGGGGAATGGTCGGAAGAGCAGGGGGCATAAAAGTTAGTTTCCACTCATCTCCTTTCTCAGACAGATATCAGGATCCTACCCCATTGTCATTTCATGAGTGGTAATGGGCAGTTACACTTTAATGAATAGATGCTTAGCACTAAACATATGAAAACATAATTGATTTTTTTTTTCTTAAGCACTGCTTGGTTTTCTTTTGTCCCTTTCAGATGGCCGTCCAGGTGAATTGGACCTTCCCCACTCATAGCAGCTACGGCAGCTTGGTCACCATAGATTTCATAGATCATAGAGTTGGAAGGAGCCTACAAGGCCATCGAGTCCAACCCCCTGCTCAATGCAGGAAACTAGAGGAGGGGTCTCCCATCCAAGTAATAACCAGGCTTGACCCTGCTTAGCTTTCCACACTCAGACAAGCTGAGCCAGTGTAAGCCACAGGCCATTTTGCATCCTCCATTAGTGTAATTCCAGGGCATTGCTGGGGGGGAGCAGGGGGCCACCACTAAATTGGTGGAGAAAATTTGGCAGTGGCCAAGAGTGTAGTGTGTGTCTTTTTCTTTCTATTATACATCCCTCC
Source organism: Shinisaurus crocodilurus (assembly GCA_021292165.1). Lineage (NCBI taxonomy): Eukaryota > Metazoa > Chordata > Lepidosauria > Squamata > Shinisauridae > Shinisaurus > Shinisaurus crocodilurus. The sequence continues at coordinate 173,503,222 of CM037879.1, read as the reverse complement.
AGTGCTTTGCACTTCCTGATCTGAAAAAAGCCCTATGGGAGGAATTGCCTCGTGATGGCTTCCCCTGAAGTGTGGGAAGCCGAGGAGGCTGCTGGCTGCCAGAGAGAGGAGTGCAGAATGGAAGAAAGGACACCCACCCACACTCCTCGGACCCCTCATGAGTAAGGAAAGCACAAGAACACTGAACCCAGCACAGGAGAATTTCTCAGAAATTTCTTCTCCTTTGAATTTCTTTTCGAAAGCAATTTCTTTTCTATCAAATTGAATGACAACGGTCAAAGAATGTGGGGAAATTTCTCAGCACAGCACTATCTTTAGCCATCTTCAGCTTGTTTGCTAGCTACGACTGTTCCTGGGCAGGGATAACCTGGCTATGGTGATACATGCTCCGGTAACCTCCCAACTGGATTGCTACGATGCTCTGTACATGGGACTGTCCTTGAAGGTGACTCAGAACAGAAGCTTCAAAGATGCAGGATGCAGTGGCCAGAATTTTAACTGCCACAGCCAATTCTCAAAGAGTTACACTTGCTGCCTATTCATTTCCAAGCCCAATTCAAAGTGCTAGTGCTTACCTTTAACACCCTAACCATCTTCAGACCCAAATACCTGAAGGAGTGTTTCTCTGTATACTAACTTGCCCATGCCTTAAGATCTTCACAGGAGGCTTGTCTCCAGGTTCTTTGTTTAGGAAAAGCTCCTTGTGGAAGAAGAACTAGGGAGAGGACCTTCTCTGTGATGGCACCCCATTTCTGGAATGCCCTCCTCCTTGAAGCCCAATTGGCACTGACGCAGCTACCTACATCAGCACCAGTTTGAAATGTACTTAAGTGCCCAGGCCCTGGAGATGACGAGGGGCTTGAGGATGGCAGGTGGTAGGGCCTGTGGAGGATTGGGCCCCAGCATGGGCTGGATTAGGCCCATGGACCAGAGTTGCCCTCCCCTGATTTAGACAATCGCTTATTCACAGCACAATTGCATGTTTACTCAGAAGTAGTATTTGCTATATTTAACAGGGCTTACTCCCAAATAAGGGGGGTGGGGTAGGATTGCAGCCTCCAACAAAAAACTGTTGAACTTTCAAAATCAAATCTTCCACTAGAAACTAAATACAGTTGCCCATACTGATGGCTGGATTCACACGAGCTTCTCTCTCAGCAATGACAGAAGTGAGTTTGTATTGTATGAAATTGTTGTGATTGTAAGCTGACTTGGGAGATACATTAATAGAAGGTAGAGTGGCAATCTAAAAAGCAATCAAACTAAATAAAGCTCATTAAAGGTTTGGTAAGCTACTCGTGCTAATGAGGCCCAAACATGAGTTTGAGGTGGGAAAGAAAAATAGAATGCCAGATACCAATCAGCCCTAATCCAATAGCTCTATCATCCTAGAACCAATGAAGGAGAGGCGTTCTGGCAAGTCAGAGTAAGGTTTTAAGTCTTCTTTCTGAATCATGAAGTCAAGGCCTTTATTGTCAATTAAACCTTTGCCTCCTGACAGGATGTGACACCATTCACGAACACAGTGCAGTTGAGCGTCCTGGCATCCAAGCGCTTGCTGTAAGCCAGCAACTTTAGCAACTGTCGTGTCGCAAACTTCACAATGCCTTGGACTGAAGCCCAGAGATTCTGCTACTGTTGCCCATCCCCTCTGTCTACCCAACAACAATGGCACTGGGTTAAACAATATTTTCCTAACTTTAACTTAACACGTGGCATTTGATGCCACCGAGGGATTTATTCCAAATACCATAAATTGGGTTCACACACACACACACACACACTTCCAGATTGTCAGAAACAACAGTATTGAGCAATGTTTAGGGCTTCTCTCCACGAGGCATTTATTGTGCGCTCACTCACGAAAGTTTGTGGGTCCATTACACGACGTTGTCATCCTCCAGGGCCTCCCCCTTGTTTTCCAGATATTTTTGTGGCTTTTTTTTAGAGCGAGGAAAGTGCAGTACTAAATTTTAAAGCAGAACAAAGGCCTCCTGTATAGTCGAAAATCTGGTATACTGCAGCTATACCACAACGCCACCTTGTGCTTGGTTAACAGAATGCATAGAAAGGCAGGGAAAGCAAAAACCTGGAAAAAAGCCACGTGTAACTGAGTCAGACTTGCTGCCGCAAAGAAAATGGAAGAAGCAGCCTCAGAAAAGCAGCTGGGTAAGCACGGAGGCAAAGGTCACCTCCGCACTTCTTCCACCCTGCAGAAGACTTAGACGGCTGATTTAGGGATTGTGCCCTAAATATATGGAGCTGATTTTCATTGTATTTTATGTTTTTATTGTGTATGTGAGCCACCGTAGGAGGGCTTTGTCCTGAAAGTTGACACAGAAATATCAAACACAAATAAAATACATAATAAATTTGGCACTGAAAAGACATCAGATTTGGCACCAGATTAGTCTTCCTGAGAAGAGTGTCCTAAAGCCATAGATGAAAAGGCCCCATCCTCAGTCACCCCCACACACACACCTCACTTCCCAAGGCATTGGGGTGGGATGGAGATTTATCATTTATCATCTTTCCCACATATATCATTTTGGCTGGTGCAGCTAGGAATGCTGAAGTGATTAGAACTTCCAAAGTGTGTCACCATTTCTGCTACCACCACTGTAATCTATGGAGACTTCTGGAGCATTTGGGGACATCACCTTTATGTGATGAAAGGCCTCCCTCATGACGGCTCCTCCTCCCTCTACTGTCACCACCAGCAGCCATTCCAGCAGGCTGTGCAGAGGGAGATGAGAGGGAGCACAGGGCCATTCCACCAGCCCTGCTGAAAGGCCTCCCTCATGACGGCTCCTCCTCCCTCAACTGCAACCACCAGCAGCCATTCCAGCAGGCTGAGAGGAGGGAGAAGAGAGGGAGCGCAGGGCCATTCCACCAGCCCTGCCAGAAGAATTAATTTCCCCCCTTCTTCCCTCCCCATTCCTTTTTCCTTGTGTGTCGTGTCTTTTTACATTGTAAGCCTGTGGGCAGGGACCGTCTTGTTTAATTGATTATATGTAACCCGCTCTGGGAGCCTTTTGGCTGAGGAGCGGCATAAAAATCATTTCAAATAAAAATAAATAAATAAATAAATAAGTGGATTGAAATGTTCTTTCAATCCACTTGGTGGCAAGAAGATTAAGCGACCCATTCATCTCTCCAGCTTCTGACTGAGGGTGGCCACTTACCAGTCATCCAAAAATATGCATCACCAAAAAAAGAGGATAAACGAGGACACAAATTTGCATAAAAATTGCACATGCTGATTCATATGTACAGATACAAATTTAGAAATGATGATGATAATTTAAACAGAAATACAGTACATATCACCATAGTGGGGAAGACGGTGACCTGGGTGCCTGCCTGTTCCGCCTGCTGTACAGGTGCTCACTGTGGATGGGCAACAGTTGTTGTTGTTATTGTTGTTGTTGTTGTGAAGAAAAAAGCATCAGAGTTTCCTGCACCACACACACACACACCTCCTCCACACGTGTAAACAAGATAATCCCAGCTGGAGGTGGGGAATCCTATGCAAATGTAGCTTCTTCTGAGGACTCTAGAAGCCTCAGAGTCTCCCATGCAAATGGGGCCCGAGCACTCTATTCAGGATCAAAGAGTCACCTCTCCTCCACCTAGCCCAGATGAAGTTCATCCTGATTGGCCAAAGACAGCCAAGCTACAGAAAGGGGGGGGGGAATATATACTGCTTGCCGTGGCTTTTGGGTTTTGCTATTGTCTGCACGCTTTCACAGGAGTAGGGCTTTTGGCTGAGGCAGGCTCTCAAGAGGACCAACCCCCAGACAAAGGGAGTGCCTGGGTAATTATATACTGTAGTAAAGAACTAGTTTTGTTGTTTTGTAGCTCTACTGTGTATACCAAAGTGTCTCCCCACCTTTCTCCCTCTTCCCTCATTCCCCACCTTTTATTGTAATCTGTTTACCTTAAATAAACTTTCCTGGTTTTACCCCACACGGGGTGTGTGGTTCCTCTGTGGTTCAGTGCTAAATCCAGTGTATAGACAAGGACAAGGCCCTTTAGAGAATCAAGTCAAGACGGCAGAGCTAACGCTGGCAGTTTTGCACCTTTGATCTCTGGTCTTGAGAAAAGGACCGGTTGGCAGTCCATCATCATCATCATCATCATCATCATCATCATTATTAACATTATTTCTATACCACCCAATAGCCGAAGCTCTCTGGGTGGTTCACAATACATGAAAACACATATACATAAAATACTGCATAAAATGTTTCAATATACGAAATTTAAAAACAATTTAACAGCTAAAACAATTTCAATACAAACTAGACCTGTTAAAGCAGCTGACGTAAATGCCGCATCATGCCATTAAATACCATTAAAGTTCTTATGATTCTTTATCTTTAAACCAGAATTAGACAGGACAGCCCTTCAAAATAGAGGACGCCTTCAAATAGAGCAGGGCTCTCCAACCTTGGGTCCCCAGATGTTGCTGGCCTACAGCTCCCAGCATACCCAGCCAGCATGGCTAATGGTAAGGGATTCTGGGAGCTGTAGGCCAGTAACATCTGGGGACCCGAGGTTGGAGGGCCCTGAGGTAGAGGATGGTTCTCCTTGAGATACAGGACTGTGTAAAAAAGGACACAGGGCCACCCTACCCTGGCTGTAGTGCCACCAGATCAAACAACTGAACATCTACCATAAATGAGCCAGTGATAGTCCGAGAATACCAGAGAGCCCTTTGCTGCAGCTGTGCGGTGAGGTAAACTTGACAGTTGGTCATGCCCATTCCACCCGTCTCCCCTGACATCTAAAATTAAGTCACAGCACAGGCCCACCTGTCCTTAACGTTAGAAAAGTCACACCTTCCAATGCAATGGGCCTTATTTATAGAAGACTGCACAAGTGGCATTTCCAGACTCGTACCTTAGCTTTGGCATGAGGCTTTTGTTCTAGCTACTCAGTGTCTTCGTTCTAGCATTATCCTGTAGGAACCAAGTCACACCTGAAAATCCCACGACAAATTGTATTTTCTCAATGGAAACAGGCTTTTGAGGTATATAATACAACCCTTTCAACAGAGTAAGCAAAATGTTAGCCCAGCCTTCCCCAACTTGGTGCCTTTCGGATGTTTTGGACTTCAACTCCCATCAGCCCCAGCCAGCATGGCCAAAGGTCAGGAATGCTGGGAGCTGTAGTCCAAAATATCTGGAAGGCATCAGGTTGGGGATGGCTGAGTTAGCATAATGCCTCAGTTATTTCAGGAAATAAGTACTTACAAAGGATAAGCTCCATGCCAATTTGGTGTAATAGATTAAAAGCTCTTCGTTAAATGGCTGCATGCTAACTGCACAGGTGTGGCACATGTACTTCCCCATCACTAGCTTGTGTAATGTTTGCCTTCCTACTTTATTTATTTTTCATTAATTCTTCAAGTGTCACAGAGGCTGAGGGTATTTCACACAATCTCTTTTCACGTCAAAAACCTTCCAGGTATTTTTATTTCATCATCCCCTTGCTGATTTCACGGGAACAGCGAATCAAGCTGTGAAGGTGACGGAGAGCTGGCGTTTGGTTTTAAAGTTCCGCAGTATGAAAATATCAGCACAAAGATATAACTCCTTGGCGGCTGCTTTCCTAGTACACAAAAGGGTTCTTCCCTCGACAGCCTGGTGCCGTTAGCTACCACAACCAATGACATTTTAAAGCACAGGAATTAGAGGGGGAATTTGGCCAGTGTGGCATAGTGGTGAGAGTGTTGGACTGGTACTCGGGAGATCCGGGTTCTAGTCCCCGCTTGGCCATGAAACTCACTGGGTGACTTTGGGCCAGTCATTGACTCTCAGCCTAACCTACCTCACAGGGTTGTTGTGAGAATAAAATGGAGAGGAGGAGGAGGAGGATTATGTAAGCTGCCTTGGGTTCTTTGCAGGAAAAATGGTGGGGTATAAAAATAAAAAATAAATAAATGAATGAATGAATTGATTATTGCTCTATCTATGAAATAGCTGGTATGAGTCCCACATCTACTAGTGGTGTGCATGTGTGTGAGATAATATATTTCAAATCATGTACACAAGTTGTCACTGAAATGACTTACAAACTGCAACTCAATTGTATTCGCTGGGGTGGGCAATTTGTGGCCCTGCAGATTTAATTTCATTTATTACATTTCTATACCGCCCAATAGCTGAAGCTCTCTGGGCAGTTTATAAAGATTAAAAACCTTAACAATACAATATTATACATAGTATAAAACACATTTCTATACAGACATATAAACAGACAGCACACACACACATGCATATATCTAAGCAAACACTCAACAATAAGTATAATCCAGGACCTGATTAAATCCTCATCATATGCTGCCAAATGCCTGAGAGAAGAAGGAGGTCTTAACCTGACGCTGAAAAGGTAACAATGTTGGTGCCGGGTGGGCCTCACTTAGATTGTTCCATTCCACAATTGGGGGACCAGCACCAAGAAGGCCCTTTTCCTTGTTGCCACTTCCCAAGCCTCCCTCAGAAGAGGCACCTGGAGGAGGGCCTTAGATGATGAATGTATTGTCTGGGTAGTTTCATGCCAGGAGAGGCACTCCATCAGGTATTGCGGTCCTGAGCCATGTAAGACTTTATAGGTCAAAAACAGCACCTTGAATTGGGCCCAGAAACATACAGGCAGCCAGTGCAAGTGGGCCAGAATTCATGTTATATGTTCGGACATTCTTGTCCCAATTATCAGTTTGGCTGCCACATTTTGCATGGTGTGCAGCTTCTGAACCATCGTCAAATGCAACCCCATGTAGAGCACATTGCAGTAATCTATGGAGATTACTAGAGCATAGACAACTGAAGCCAAGTTATCCCTGTCCAGATAGGGGAGTAGCTGGGCCACCAGCCGAAGTTAGTAGAAGGCACTCCCATACCCTACAACATTCCACAGATGAAAATAGGGACACACATGTGAATTTGTAAGAGGTATGGTTAAGCAACATGAAGGTGTGATGAAGAGGGCATGGCCAGGCAACATGAGGGCGTGGCCAAGGGTATAGCCACCCACCCCAGGATGCTCTAACCGTTTAAGGGCTCTGACCACTCTGAAGCCACTTTGATCTCCAGACCCATGATGCTGGTGGTGATTGCTGTTATCGTCATTAAAATTATTATTGTACTATCAATGTGGATGGTGCTTTACCGAGTATAATAGAACAGTTCCCTGCCTCAAAAGAGCTTACAATCTAAAATGTAATCCAGAGGCGACTTCTACAAATGGTAGGAAGGGGTAAACCGGGGAGGAATATGCCATTATTTCAGTCAAACATAACTTTCAGCCTACTTTCCCCAGATTGTGCAGGAAACTCCTTTGTCCAGACCCAAATGCCGCCTCCCTCCTCCCCCTGACCAACATTCGGTGGATGTTTATGAGAATGAGAATCAAGGTGCCCTCTCAGGTGCAGGAGATCTAGTCTCAAGGCACATCTGTACATGCAAAGAATTCATGGTCATCATGAGAACATCCATGAGATGAAGGGTGTTGAAGCGGCCAAATCCAGCCCACCTGGAGTCCCAGTTCAACCAGCTGGGGTTCCTCAGATGGCCATGCCATCTCCTGGCCCCACCCCCTTGGCCCCATCCCCTTTCCCAAAGCCAATAGTTTGCTTGTTTCTTGCCTTTTGCATGGGTTTTCACCCTCTCCTAAGTTACTGGCATAAGAGTTTTAAGTTTTTTTAAAAAATGCTGGTATTTGGAGTATTTCTGGAATTTTGGCCCTTCTCATTTCGCCCCTCCCACCACTGGGATATGGACCCGGAGAGTTTCTCTGAAATTGAATTCAGCCTTCCGTCTGAAAGAGGCTCGGTGCCCCTGCATTGGATGTTTGTCGGAGAACAAGGAGCCAGCACGCAGTTCTGGAGCCAGCCCACATGGGCCCAAGAACCCCTCCATGCTTTCACTGACCATGTGGAGGGGGTTCCGTGTCAGGGAGAAGGCTAGAGCAATTTTCTAGGCCAGTGAGCTGGCTGGGGCAAGCTGGGAGTTGTAGGCCAAAAACATCTGGGGACCCAAGGTTGGAGAACACTGTTCTAGGCGTGTGTTTTTATATGAGGAGTATTCAAGCATACGGTCACACCCACCTGTCATCTCAGTAGTTGTCAGGAGGGTGCCCAGCAACAGCTGTAGGACATGATGCTGCTGATCAAGCGCTTTTTCTTTGAAACAGCCAAAATGGTGATGTGGCGTCCTGAGAGCCTGCTTCATCTTTCCCCAAGTGTTGAAGCCCACACCATCACAAACAGCCTTAAAATTACTACCCAGTCCTATTCATGTCTACTTGGACCTATTCATGTCTACTTCAAAGGAAGCCCCATTGATTTCAGTGGAACTTACTTTCAAGTAACTATGCTAAGGACCGCAGCCTTAGCTCGCTAACTTATTAAAGTACAGCAAATCCTTATTTCTTTAACATCCTTTTTAGTCTGTCTTTAAGGGTAGAAAACCCTGAAAGTAAACCGGTTTGACAATGAAGGGAGATCTGAACATGCACAGATATGAAAGCACACTCAGACTAGCAAAACGCCTTACTAATTCAAGGCCACACTATTCCCTTTAAAAAAGAAAGGGGAAAAAGTCAAAAGTAGGTATTCCAAAAATGGCACCAGTTGTTTTGAGAAACAAAACACAAAAAGGCTTTGTATGGGAGTTTTATGTTGCTGTCAATTAAAGCAAGCAGGAGCCTAAATGGTCACTATATTGTGCATCCTGCAGTATATAATCTTCATGATCAAATGACAGACTTCATATCTGTTTGAATTTATTAAAGTGACATCAGACATTTACTCAAGGAGTAAACGGAGCTGACAGTAGGGGAGGATGACAGGGCAAAGCTGGAGGCTGATCGGTGGGATTGGGAAGGGGGGGAGTGTTTTATGCATTTGTCTCTTGCTACATTTCCTTGCTGAATTCTAAACTCCCCGCCCCCACCCCACCCCGCTTCACGCTAGGACATTCTTTTGCTATGAACAATCTTTACAAAAATGTCCACAATTCCCATTAGAACGACTGCGCTAAAATCTTGAAACAAAATGAACAGACATCAGGGAAGTTAACAGATATTTGCGGGATCTAAAAGCCCAACTATAATAATGCAATAAAGCAGGGGTGGGCAACCTGGTGTCCTCCTGATGTTTTTGGACTACAACTCCCATAAACCCCAGCCAGCATGGCCAGTGGTGAGGGATTATGGGAGCTCCAAAACATCTAGAGGGCACCAAGAAAGATTGGCCGGGGCAAACTAGTGGTTCATGTTGCATACAGTAAATTTAAACACCTTTGTTTGCCGCAAGTGAATATTTGAATTCAGTTTAGTTCAACAGGATTCTCAAAGATAAAGTACGAAATGTTTCCTTGGACCAATATAAGATTGTATTCAATCAATCCAGCAACATACGCCCTGTTGAAATCAATAGGAGCTGTGCAAGAGCACTGCCATGTGGGACTTGTGGAGGAGAACTTCCCATGCATTGTGCCCAGCAGTTCGCTAACTTACACAGCAAAACTAAGGGCAGATCTGTACATCGTCCAGTTAGCAGAACGGTATTGCTATATTCACGTTCCACGGTCACTCCTCACAGGGCACACTCCCGTTAAATGTACTGCAGTCATCCCAGTTTGCCACCCCACACCTAACTCCATAGTGGTAGAACTGGGTGTTGCCTGCAACAGGGCTGCTGCTATTATTATTATTATTATTATTATTATTATTATTATTATTATTATTATTATATTTTATTTATTTTGCTTTGTCGTCTCTGTGCAGGTGCAACTGAGCGAAGGAGCGAATTTTTAAAAAGAAAGGGAAAAGCTCTCCCGGCCCCTCACAAAAAAAGGAGGAGGAGAGGAGGAGGAGGAGGAGGAGGAGAGGAGGAGGAGGAGGAGGCTGCCCTCCCACAGAGTCCGGGTGAAGCCAGCAGGATCAGCGCACCCCTCCCCTCCACCCAAATGCAATTTCCCAAAGCCGTGTTCCTCCCGTTCTGAGTTTCCCGAGCACAAGGCTCCTGTTAAATCAGTGTGATTCACTTGGGAGTAAGGGCATTGGAGAGAATGTGATTTACTTCTGAGCAGACATGCCTTTTGGAGAATTTACAGCTCCCTGTTCTTTGGGCAAGGGGGTGAATGCAGCTGTTAAAAAAAGGGGGGAAGGCTCCTGCTCCTGTCTCCTCTCAAACTCCATGGTGGTTTTCCTGGGGGTACTGCCTTTCACATGCAGGGGAAACGGCCATTTAACAAGAAGGGTGTTGTTTTTCTGGTCCGCTGTCTATGTGGAGGTGCGCACGTGCGCAGGAGCAAAATTGTTTTAAAAAAACAAAACACTGACACAATTCCCCGAAGCAGCCTGCTCAGAGGTGTAGAGGTGCGCAGGAATGTTTACAAACCAAATTTTTTTTAACAAGCTTCTGGGGAAGAAGTCAAACCACCACACAACAACAAATGGCGGACACCTCTCTTCCCCACCAGTTTGGGAGAGACACGCATCATGCCGCATTCCCCCCGCCCCTCAAAAACTACTGGCTAACTCCAGTGATGACACTTTCATGGCCACACCTCGGACGGGCAATGACAGCGCAAGTTTAGCACACACTAGCTGCGTACTGCGACAGTGAACCACAATAACTGGGGGGGAAACGTGATAAACCTTAGTCCGGGAAATTCCGGAAGAAACAAAGAACGATTATGCAGGACTACCACGACCGGCACCGAAAAGTGCGTGCGTCGTGTGCCCCGCAAGTCATGGCAGCGATACAGTACTGCAATAAACCTTAGGTGTGGATCTGGCCTAACTTACTTTGGCAAAAGAGAATAGCAACTCCCCAGTATTGTTCAAACACCAATCACCAATCACAATTCACCCAAATATCAAATCCCCAAAGAGCAAGCTTTTCAGACGGAGCATTACATGCCCAGTTTCAGCCATGCATATCTACAGCTTCATAAACGAAGATATGCATGAGTCCTCACACTACCCTTTCCCTCCTCCCTTCTCAGCACACCACAATTAAGCCAGGAAGCTCACAGTTTCCTGCTATGTTCAGACTGAGGAACTATGGGTATGGGTTACCAGGATCAGAACAAGCCAGGATCTTAAACCAGCTTTAAGATTCTGGCTTGTGCTGATCCTGGTAACTATACAGTAGTTCCCTAGTTCAGACATAACAGGTACCTATTGTTAATGAGTGACTTCCTGGCTAAATTATGACATGTCAAGAAAGGAAGTAGTAAGGGGTGATATGAGAACAAAGCATACAGATACAAGGCTGGTGTATATCTCAGCTAATAAGCCAAGATATGCACATCCAAACTGGGCCAATATGTACGTCTGAAGCAGGCCAAAATGCATAATAAAAACGATGAGATATTGAATCGATGAATATTACGTTACATATGCAGACTTCTAAATACGCCTTCTTCCAAGCGCCTTCACAAAATTTGCAATCAGAATACAAGGATAGAAATATTAACAGCCTCGCTTGGAAAGGCTTCACATGTGAAGTTTTGGATTTCTTTTCTCCCTTGTTTGCTGTGGTGCTCCTCCCCCTCACCTCAGCCATACATAGAGGCACATAAGAAAGGAGGATACCACCTTTTAGCAATACACCCTGGCCATCATCTGCCATCAAACAGGGGTCATGGCTACAGAAACTACTGGACACTTAAGCAGCCATTTTGACTGACATCGTGAACCTGCTACTGGTGCTTTGGATCCAAGTCCTAAAAGAAGCAGATGCAAGCACATTCGGGTCTTATGCAGGGACAGCATTTAGCGAAGGAGGGGCAGACAGTTGATCACCTCCCCCACCCCGCCACCCAATTGTTTCAGACTCAATTATTCCTCAGGATTATTCCTCAGATGCCACCATTCCTCAGCAATTTCATCTCTAGTTATTTTGAGGAATAGAAAAGAATCCAGACACATTGTCTTAAAGGTACTGGTTGTTTTTGCTTGTTTTGCCTTTTAATCTCGAATATTTCAGAGCAAACCTCTGAGCCTTGCTGTGATCCTAACTCCCCTCCCTCAGAAATCTTTCCTGTGCACATGCATGTGCACTCACACTGATACTAAGGGCACACCTAGATGTGACATGTTTTTTCTTTCTTTTTACAAATACGGCCGTGAAAGGGGGAGACTTTGAATTCGATAAAGAGCAATTGTGGGGAGTGATGTGATGTGATGTGATGTGATGGGGTACCTAACCCTTGCCCCACAGTCTGTATTTTTCCCCCATTAAAATTGCCCCCTCCCCTCTAGCTGTGTGGACCCAGGATCTTTTCCACCATGGGAGCAAAAGCAGTTTGGTGGAGATTATTCTGTCTGGAAGAAATATCCTGTGGGGAAGTGTTAAGAAATCTATTCCACCGCTGCTCTGATCAAATGTAAAGCCTTCCAGATCCATGGACACATGATTAAACAAAGCCCCCCCCCAAAAAAAAAACCTGTCTGGAGACACTCCACGGGTCTCCCATGTTCTACCCAACAATGATACACACACGTCTGTCACCGGTCACAACCCTATACCTCCACCGCCACAGACTTTTGTGAAAGCTAAAGGTGATACATTTCTGCTGGAAAGCGGAAGATGCCTCACAACAGGGCTGTGGGATTATTATTATTATTATTATTATTATTATTATTATTATTATTATTATTATTATTATTTTGTTTGGGGGCCAGATTGCCCTCCCATGGACCAATTAGGCATGCCGGATTATGCCAAGGGGGAGGGTCCCTGTCCCCAGAGACACACACCCCTCCCCTGGCATCATTTGCCCTCACCACACCCATTTTTCCTTTCTGCATGCTCGGAGGACCAGTTCCTCCAAGCGCTGTCTGAGGGCTTCCCTCCACGAGGCATTTATTGTGCGCTCATGATCACCCATTCACAGAAGTTTGTGGGGAGTTTTCATGACGTCATCATCCTCCAGGGCGTCTCCCGTTTTCCAGCCATTTTCGCAGGGGGGGGGGGTTTAGAGTGAAGAAAGTCACTCTAAAAAACATTTCAAACCGGAACAAAGCAGAATGAAAGCCTTGTGTAAAGTTGCAATTCCGCTATACAACAGCTATACCACAGTGCCACCTCGTGATTGGTTAAAGGAATATATAGAAAGGCAGAGAAATACAAACCCCGGAGAAGTGTAAAAGTGGGCGGGGCTGATGTCAGGGGAGCGGGCCAGGCCTGGGAGAAGAGCAGGGGTGGCAGAGGTTCCTCCATGAGCCGGATTGGGAACCTTTGCAGTCTGGAGGTTCTCCACTGCCAGGGCCAGCCCAGGAAATACTGCTGCCTGAGACAAAAGATAGGATGATGCCCCTTGCCCAGGCCATTGACTGAAGAATTATTATTATTATTATTATTATTATTATTATTATTATTATTATTATTATTATATTTTAATTATTTATTTTTATTTCTATACCCACCCAATAGCCGAAGCTCTCTGGGCGGTGTACAACAATTAAGAAATACAATATAAAATACACAATAAAACATTATAACAAAATTAAAAACCAAATTTAAAATAACACAAATAGCTAAAAACAAGTTAATAAAACGTGACCAGTAGAAAAGTTATGTGATGGACTGGGACTCAGGAGATCCGTGTTCTAGTCCCCGCTCAGCCATGAAACTCACTGGGTGACCTTGGGCCAGTCACTGACTCTCAGCCTAACCTACCTCACAGGGTTGTTGTGAGGATAAAATGGAGAGGAGGAGGATTAGGATTACAGTAATGCCTTGGATTGCAAGTAACTTGGTTTGAGAGTGTTTTGCAAGACAAGCAAATTTTTAAATATTTATTTATTTATTTTTTACTTGATATACAAGCGACGTCTTGCAATACAAGTACTGGAGTATGGCTTAAATTAAAAATCTCTGTACAAATTTTTTTGGGGGGATTTCATTTTGATATAAAAGTGTTTTGGATTACAAGCACGTTTCCAGAACGAATTATGCTCTCAATCCAAGGCATGACTGTATGTAAACTACCTTGAGTTCCTTGCAGGAAAAAAGGTGGGGCATAAATGTAATAAATAAAATAAATAAAAATAAAAACTGTTAAAAGCCTCGACATAAAGGGCCGTCTTAACCTGGCACCAAAAAGATGACAGAGCTGGTGCCAGGCGGGCCTCAGGGGGGAACTTGTTCCAGAGTTGGGGGGCTACCAGAGAAAAGGCCCTCCCCTGAACTTTACTTCAACACTGGCAATTGAAAGTGTCCTCCATCACAGGCTACATTTAGGAGGTCTAAGACAGGCTGTCCTTCATAGACCGCTCTGTCCTCCCACAGACAGGGGCAGTCTGAGAGTACATGAGAACAGCCAAAGGTCTGCCACTGCTGCCCCCCTACATCTGCTGCCTGAGGTGACTGCTTCACTCTGCCTTATGGAAGGGCTGGCCCTGCGCACTGCTGCCTCACAAGATAGGAACACAGGAAGCTGCCTTATATGGGGTCAGACCATTGGTCCAACTCCATACAGTGTTGTCTATTCTGATTGGATGTGGTTTTCCCAAGCTTCAGGCCTATAACCTGAGATCTTTCTGACTGGAGATTGATCCTGGAATGTAACACATGCAAAGCATGGACTCTGCCACTGAGCAGTGGTCCCTCCTCCCTAGGTCAAATATATTCTGCTGATGTAAAAAAAATTTAAAAAATAAAATATCTGAATGCTTCACATCTTTTTGTTGACACAGATCAGCCATTTTACTTTTTTCATAGTGCATGGATCTCATCAGAATACCTGCTATACTTAGTCAACCAGTATCAAAAATGTGCTGCTTTTTTTCTCTGAGGAAAGAGATGCAAGATTCCACCCCACCCCAAATTATAAGCATCTCCTTTCTTTATTGCTAGTAAAGCTAAAACAACCATAAAAAATAATTACATCTGTGACAAAGTACAATAAAGGCCAGATCCTCAGCTGCTATAAATCAGCATAAAGCCATTAGCTTGCAGGGAATTATGTTGTTGACTTACATCTGATGAGGATCAGATACTACAGCTTTAAGGACTTATCTCCCTAATCATTAAAGACAGCTAGAAAATTATATTTAGCCACAACCAGCAAGCTAACCTTGTGTCATTGGGCCGTATTTGTAAATTTCCTGAACTCATCCATCATCGAGATTTAATTAACCTCTAATCAGAATTATACAACTAGAACTAAGACTGCCAGTCTTTCCATAGGAGATTGAAATCTAACAAGCTTGTTTTCTGGGGCTGGAAAATAGCTATGTGCAAATACATCATGTTGGTGACAACCACTGATTAATCCATGGAACTCACTGCCATGGGAGGCTGGGGGGAAGGAGCCCTAGTTCAGAAGGGATGAGCCAAAACTCAGAGGGGATTGATCAGTCAGTAGATAATGCAATTGTTTAGCTATTTAGATTTATAGCCCACCCTGCCTCAAAGGCTGGTGCAAATACCAGTATAGGCAGTCCCCAAGTTAAGAACGTCCGACTTACAGACAACCCATACTTAAGAACAGACTTCTGGGTTTCCTGGTGCTATGTCATTTACGTAGAGTACATAGTGTAGTGTACTACACAATTTGAGTAATTTACGCAATTTGCGTAAATGCCGATTTTAATGTATAGAACGCTATGCTGTTCCGACTTACATACAAATTCGACTTAAAGACATTCTTAAGAACGGAACTCGTTCGTAACCTGGGAACTGCCTGTATTTCCTTATTTAATTCATCTTCAAGAGGAGGAGGAGGAGGAGGAGGGTAAATTACTGTTATTCCCACTTCATAGAAGAACATCAGCCCTTGAATCTGTGAATGGGATGGATCCAGATTCAAGCTAGATCAACTGCTCTGATAGAAGCCCACTCCTTCCCACAGCAGCCCCTCCAGCCAGCTTAAAATGCTACACAGAGACTGGATTCAGACAACATGATAACCCACACTCAAGGATGAGTCTGGGTTGAGTCTGGGTTGTTTTTGAACTGTGGGTTGTTGTTGAAAAGTGGGTTACCATGTAGTCTGAATCCAACCATGCCAACAAGCCATGGCTTGTTAACCACAAACAGCCCATGAAGAGAACCTATGGTTTGTTATTGGGTTGTGAGCTGAGGGTTGCTCACTACAATTTGTTATCTCAGCTGGGTTCAGACAACACAATAACCCATGTTTCAAAAACAACCCATGGCTCAACGACAACCCATACACAACCTTTGAGTGTGGGTTATCATGTTGTCTGAACCCAGCCACTGAGTCATGAGACCTTGCTGAATGGAGTAAGCTGTGGTATGGAGGGGTGTGTGTGTGTGTGTGTGGAGAAATCCCCCCCAAATCAGTCAGAGGGACCTTGTGGGAGTGGAGCCGTTCCTCTCACAGAAAGTAGATCCTGGATCCAGCCCAAAGAGTCTATACCACTGTGGGCTTTGGCAGGCAGAGGAGTTGTAAACTTTAATATCCAGACTAACCTAGGCTTGGGCAGCTTGATGTTCAAGCGGCTGGGGCTATTTGAAATCCCATTTGATCAGGAACAACTCTTTCTACATTAAACCAGATCAGTATTATTGCCTGCATCCTGGGCTTTCAAATGACACCTCATTGTTGCAAATTGGTTGAGTGGTTTTGGAATCTTTCAATGAAGCCACAGACAAAGGAGATGTGCTGCTGATTACCGGATTGTCTTATTCTAAGACTATAGCCTGGGTAGTGAATAGCCCCAGGTGGCCCTTAAAATCTTGATCTACAAAGATTTAAAATCACCTGGGTTGCAAAATCAGATACAGTAATACCTTGGATTGCAAGTAACTTGGTTTGAGAGCGTTTTGCAAGACAAGCAAATTTTTAAATATTTATTTTTTAAAAATTGACTTCATATTCAAGCGACGTCTTGCAATACAAGTACTGTAGTACGTCTTAAATTAAAAATCTCTGTACAATTTTTTGGGGGGATTTCGTTTTGATATAAGAGTGTTTTGGATTACAAGCACGTTTCCGGAACGAATTATGTTCAGAAGTAGGAATTATTTATTTATTTAAAAATGAAAGCTGGAGTTTTTGGAATTCAGACATGAGCCTAGAAGCTGTCTGAAAAATACTTGGGAGAGCTGGAAGCAGACCGCACAAGCCATATGCTGCTTCATGTCCAAGGACTTGTTGTAAGCCCCAATTGTGGAAGCTGAAAGTGGTTGAGTACAAGGGGATACATTGCCCTGTTCCTGCAGGTATCCCCTGAGATAGCATGGCTGGCTGGGAATAGTGGGAGTTGTAGTTCAACCCATCCCGGATGGTGCCAGATTGAGGGAGAATGCTCTGAGATACCATCTGCAGGGCACAGTCAGGAGGCGTGATATTGTGCTAGATGATGGGTCAGCCTTCCAAAGGCTGTGATCTGAGATACAGGCAGTCCCCAGGTTACGAACGAGTTCCGTTCTTAAGAATGTCTTTAAGTCGAATTTGTATGTAAGTCGGAATAGCATAGCGTTCCATACGTTAAAATGGGCATTTACGCAAATTGCGTAAATTACACAAATTGCTTAGTAGACTACGCTATGTACTCTATGTAAATGACGTAGCACCAGGAAACCCCAGAAGTCTGTTCTTAAGTATGGGTTGTCTGTAAGTCGGATGTTCTTAACTCGGGAACTGCCTGTACAATTTCCTACAAGCAGATTGTGCTGCTGCCCACAAAGAGATGCAATGAGCAAAACACCTGCTGGTTTAAGACCAGAGTTGGAGCAACTCCCCTGCAAGGAATGATTACATTGTCCGTCTGGGACTGTTTAGCTTAGAAAAAAGGCGAGTGAGGGGAGACATGGTAGAGGTGTACAAAATTATGCATGGTGCGGAGAAAGTGGGTAGGGAGACATTTTTCTCCTTCCCTCACAGTGCTAGAATCCAGTGGGGTCATCCCATGAAGCTGATTGGTGGGAGATTCAGGCCAGATAAAAGGAAGTACTACTTCACACAGCGCATAGTTAAACCATGGAATTCACTTCCACAAGATGTAGTGATGGCCACCAATTTGGATGGCTTTAAAAGGGGATTGGACAAATTCATGGAGGAGAAGGCTATCAGTGGCTACTAGTCTTGATGGCTATATGCTACCACCAGTATCAGAGGCAGTATGCCTATGTATATGGGGGGAGGGTGCTGTTGCACTCATGTCCTGCTTGTGGGTTTCCCGTGGGTAGCTGGTTGGCCACTGTGTGAACAGAATGCTGGACTAGACGGACCCTTGGTCTGATTTGGCATGGCTCTTCTTATGTTCTTATGTTTGGGGGGGTTGTATTTGATTGGACTCTACATCGCTCAGAGTGGCCAGATGACTGGTCAGATGGGCGATTCAAAAATAGAATAAATAAATAAATAAATAAATAAATGTTCAGAGTTAAAGTTATCTTATCTTGGCTCAAGCTCCACAAAGGCAGGAAATTGGAAACTTAGGCTGATGCCTTAAGAGACGTAGCCCATGATTAGTAATGATGCTGTGCAATGTCATAAATTGTGCTTGCTTACAATGTACCCTCCATGCACCCACAGTTTTCCTTGGCCTTTCAAACCCAAATCCGAAAGGGGAGGATGGTGTGTGTGGGACCAGCAAAGATGTCCCACGTTGTCTTGGCCTTGCATTGCTTTATGAAGCTGCTGAACTTTATTGTATTGCTAGAGGAATCCTCCTGTGATTGGGCTCATGCCTGTTTGTTGCTTGTAAGCAAGCACAATTTGTGACATTGCACAACATCCTCACTGATCATGGGGCACATCAGTTAAGGCATCAGCCTAAGCTTCCATTTTCCTGGTTTTGTAGAGCTTGAGGCAACATGAGATAGCCTTAACCCTGGGCTTAAACCAGCAGGTTTTTAATCATTGAATTTTCTCTGGTTTTTGAAAAGGAAATGTATAATTAAAGTGGTCTGGAAAAACAACAACCCACAAACTAAAAAACAAAACACAAACAAGTAATTAATTGAGTAGATGAGTACAAATGAATAGATAAGTCCCTGTATGTTCAGAATAGCTTACTTCTGAGTAAGCCTGCACAGGATTCCAGCATAGCTGTTTCCTTATCCCACCACCCTCTTCTTAATTAGTGAGAGTGATTCCCTCAGCCATCAAATTACCTCCCTCTTACCTCAGTTGACAGCTTCCTGCTACCCCTCCCCCACTGTCAGGATGCTGACAGGAACACTGGAATTCAAAACATTGGCGTGTACTGGCAGCATTCTAGCTTCAGAGTGAAGCGAAGCATGCCCAGCATAGCTTTGCCAGCAGTTTCTGCCATAGGCATTCATGGGACAGAAAAACCTTGATAATGTTTAAATTACTGCTCGGAATTTCACCAGACTATAGAAAGGCACACCTCCTCAGCTAGGCTGAATACTTAAGCACGTCAATAGTTTCTCCCAGAATTTGAAAGAAATATACGTATGATATGGCGAGCTGCAGCTTGAGTAAAAAGTACAAATGTGTCCATTTGCAGGACTTTTTAACTTGCTGTACCTGTGGCAATTTGTATCGGATTGGTTTGATATTTTGCGCAACTCTAGATTATGGATGCCAGGTTTCAAGTTATTCACTCTACAGGTGTCATTTTTATAAGAAGTAGAACAATGAGGCTTATAGTGGCGGGTTGTTTGTTTGTTTGCAACTCACCTTAACTGAAAGGGCACTCCTGCGCCCCTTTAGTCAGCATGGAGAATCTGGGCCTGAGCCTGGTTCCCCACCCCACTTTTCAGGTGCAATAGAACTCCTGCAAGAATCTGAGCAGGCTGCTTTGCATTGGGATTTCTTCTTCATTTGGGAGCATGTGCTATTGGCTGGAGCACAATGCCCCAGAGGCATATTTCCTGCTTTTTCAGTTGATAGTTCCAGTCCTCCTAATTAACTTGTAGATAACTCTGGTATGGGTGTCTCACTTCTGCAATGCTCATAACAACACTCTTGACTGCCTTTGGCTATAGCCTTCATCTAATCTGCACTGCTTCCTTCCGCTTATCATTCATCAGCCTGGAACCAATCCAAACCCCAAACAGCCCCACGGAAGAAGCCAGTGGGAGTTCTTAGCTTCCAGGAGCCTACAAAATGAAATAGCATATTTCACTGTCAAAAAGAACGTCCCACCACCATCATGTTTCAGGGCTTTAACCTTACACCAAGCCTGACTATGTATCCATCTAGCCCCCTATGGTACACTCTATGCTGGCTGGCAACAGCTCTCCAAGAGCTCAGGCAGAGAAGGGCTTTTCCTATCGCCTGCTACCTGGTCTTTTTAACCTGGGATGGCAGGAATTGAACCTGACATCTTCCGCATGCCGCGCATGCGTTCTATCATTGAACTTGTGGCAGCTGCCAAACAGGAGTGGGCAGACATGTTTGTTTTGGGAAATGTGTGGCCCTCCAGATGTTTTGGCCTACAACTCCCATCATGCCTCACCATTGGCTTTGCTGGCTAGGGCTGATGGGAGTTGTAGGCCAAAACATCTGGAGGGACACAAGCTGCCCACCCATGGTGTACACCAGGTGTTTCTCATTGAACACCATAAAGCAGCTTCCCCAACCTGGTGCCCTCCAGTTGTTTTGGACTTCAACTCCCACCAGCCCCAGCTAGCATGGCCAGTGGTCAGGAATGCTGAGTGTTGTAGGCCAAAACATCTGGAGGGCACCGGTTGGGGCAGGCTGCCATAAACTGTCATAGACTGAAGATCCAATCCACAACTGGACAGGTCCATCTGGCTTTTGTCCACTCCATGTTTACAGACATAGGTCTACCCATCACATTTTGAAGGGTTAACAAGGTGAGCAACCCTGAACACACGGGACACGGCCAGCTCATCTGCCATGGATAGTGCAAAAGTGGACAGAGGGTGGGTTTGGAAGTAGCAGCACTGAAAGCATTTTTCAGTAGACTTGGATAGAAATAAGATGTGGCTTTCAGTAGAGATATTAGAAGCCTTCTGAACCCCTAGTCCAAATTAGCAGAATAACACTGATACCCAAACTTAATTTAGCCTTTCAGAACTTTAATGTGTTATCGCCCATCTTTTATCTATGTTGTGGATCTCTTTTTATCAGACCCAGACTATCCAAAGCTCCCATCATTTTTTCATGGTATTCAACATATATATGAAACCACTAAGTGGAGTTATATGGAGTTTTGGAGTGCGTTGCTATCGGTACGCTGATGACACGCAGCTCTATTTCTCCTTTCCATCTTCATCTTCAGCAGGTGAGGCTGTGGATGTGCTGAACCGGTGCCTGGCTGCGACAATGGACTGGATGAGGGCTAACAAACTGAAGCTCCATCCAGACAAGACTGAGATGCTATTAGTGGGTGCTTCCTCTGACCGGATGGAGGGTGTTCAACCTGTTCTGGATGGGGTTGTACTCCCCTTGAAGGAGGAGCAGGTTCATAACTTGGGGGTTCTCCTTGAGCCATTTTTGTCACTTGAGGCTCAAGTGGTCTCAACAGCACGGAGTGCCTTCTACCAGTTTTGGCTGGTGGCCCAGTTACACCCTATCTGGACAGGGATAGCCTGGTTTCAGTAATCTATGCTCTGGTAATCTCTAAAATAGACTACTGCAATGCATTATTTTTTGTTTGTTTGTTTATTAAATTTATACCTCGCCTTTTTTCCTGCAAGGAACCCAAGGCAGCTTACATAATCCTCCTCTCCATGTTATCCTCACAACAACCCTGTGAGGTAGGTTAGACTGAGAGTCAGTGACTGGCCCAAAGTCACCCAGTGAGTTTCATGGCCAAGGGGGAACTAGAACCCGGATCTCCCGAGTCCCAGTCCAACACTCTCACCACTACACCACACTGGCTCTCCCCCACATTATATGTGGGGCTGCTCTTGAAGACTGTTCAGAAGCTTCAGATTGTGCAAAAAGCAGCAGCCAGACTAATCACCGGAACCAGAAGGTCTGAACATATAAAACCACTTCTGGCCCATTTGCACTGGCTGCCTATATGCTTCTGAGTCCGATTCAAGGTGCTGGTCTTTACCTATAAAGCCCTACATGGCTTGGGACCGCAATACTTGGCAGAAGAACGCCTCTCCCAACCGCAATCTACCAGGACATTACGCTCAACATCTGAGGCTCGGAGGGCGGCAGCAGTGGCGTAGCGTGGGTTGTCAGCACCCGGGGCAAAGCAAGTAATTTGCGCCCCCTAACCCGTGGATTTTAGCACTCGAGTCTCTTCCACTAGATTAGTTAAAGAAACCCTTACCCCCTAAGCACATGTATTGTTTGTTATGAAAATACTGATGTAATTAAAGTAAAATGCATCTAAATACAAGTTTATTTTCAAACACTTTATTGAGTGCGAACATGCATTACACATTCTCCACATTTTCAGAAGGGGGTCAGGCAATAAAATATGGCTACTTAAATATATGGCCCCACATCTTAAAACCTATTTCCTTCCCATAGCCTGTGACACGGGACGGGGGGAACCAACAGGAGTCACTTCATCTTTTCCCCCCGCGTTCATTCTTAAAACAAAAAGAGGATGAGTTAAAAGTAGAAGGTATACCTTCTTTGGGCTGGGGGGGGGGGTGCGTGAAACGGGGGGGGGGGTTAACCCCAAAGAAACTGGGCTAGAGTGCGAGATGAAATAGAGCATCCCCTCCACCCCAACCAAGCCTTAAAAGAGGCTGAAACCAGAAAAATACTTCGTTGAGATGAATACCAACCCCTTTAAAGCTGACGGAGCGTGGTAATCAGAAAAAGGTAAACAATTACAAGTAGAACTCACTCTAACACCTAGGGGCTAACGGGGCGAAATTGGGGAGACTAATGAAGAGGGGCTCAGCAAACATAAGGAAAGGCTAAAATAGGGAGCGAAGGCAGTGAAACAAGGAGCACCGGCGCCATTCGTCGAAACAACGAGGAGTGGGATTCGGTACACCACAGCCAGATACAGCCTCCCTTCCACGGTTCCACCCCCTGAGGTGGGCATCAGTTACCTGGAAGTCTCTGTCCTCGTTAAAACGGGAGAACCTATCTGCCATTTTGCTTCGGTTCGCCTCTACCTTAGTCAGGAGACTGCGACGAAGATGGGCCGTACGTACTTGACGTGCGCGCACCCGGCGCGATCACCCCATTTTTAGACTGATACAGACTTTCGACTTCCGGGTTTCTTTTGACGCCTTGTTTTTGGTCTCCTTGGGACGCAAGTGACAGAGCAGCCCATAAGAACGATGGAGAAATCCAGGAGTTTCGCCTGTGATTGGACAGCAGCGCGCCCTCACCCCAAATAAAAGGTAGCAGGAAAAACAGGCATTCTTGCTCTAACTCAGATGTTATTTCGAGTAGAAAACATTGTTTTTGTTTTGTATTTTAAAAAAAATTAAAAGCGCAACGCGGCTGCATGAAAATCAATGAAGCACCAGGCTGTATTTGAGCGCTGTATTTGAGCTGGGCGGAAAGGGCATGTTTGTAGGGGAAATTTGAGGCTCGAAATCTAAACTTAAATTACAAGACTCACTTAGCCACAGGCCTAGAAACTACAATTTAGGGCTAACATTACTAGAAACAGAGTATTAGGTGTGCAGACCAAATTTTTTTAATGTTTAAAAATTTTCAAAATTATTTTTCAGATGAACTAAGTCCTGAGTTAGAAAGAAAGAGCAGGAGCTCCTGTTTTTGCTGCTACTTCTGGTTTAAGGGCTACACGCTGCTTCCCAATAATAATAGCTATACTAAAATCCTGGATTTCATCTTTAATGTTAATTGGCCTTCCGCCCACGCAGATAGAAAAGAGGCGTTCAAAGTGATCCCAGAACTTCAGTTTTTTTTAAAAAAAAACACCGAAGTGTTACTCTAAAAATGTAGCATTACTCTAAATATTTCTATCTCTATTGATCATCCCCACCACCACAGATTTCAGAAAGACAGTCTTTCTGTCGGGACGAGAATGCGCATGCTCGCTCCCCCCCCCGCCTGTCCGCTGCTAACTCGCTTCACGCTACCAATCGCTCAGCGCACGCAAATGATGTTTGCGCTTTTCACCACAGATTTTTTAAAACCCTAACTGCAATCCTATTACACACTTACCTGGCAGTATGTTGCATTGAACTCAGCGGGTCTTACTTCTGAGAAGGCATGCATAGAAGTCACGCTTCCACGCTTGACAAATACCTTCCGCGCGCCCGACTGCGCGCCCCCCCAGATGTTGCGCCCGGTGCGGCCGGCCCCCCCTGCACCCCCCACGCTACGCCACTGGGCGGCAGCAAGGGGGAGGACCTTTTCTGTGGTAGCCCCCCAACTGTGGAACAAGCTCCCCACTGAGGCCCACCTGGTGCCAACTCTACTATCTTTTCAGCACCAGATTAAGACTGCCTGCTATGTTGAGGTATTTAACCACTCTAAATAGTACAAGGGGGGCAGTTATGCCAGATTTTTAATAGGTCTAGATTTTATTAATTTGTTCTTAGTTATCCAAGTCAGTTTTTAAAATTTGGTTTTTAAATTTTAGTAGTGAAATTTTTATAATGTTTTTATTGTGTGTATTTATATTGTATTTGATTGTATTTCTATTGATTGTTGTAAACCGCCCAGAGAGCTTCGACTATTGGGTGGTATAGGAATCATCATCATCATCATCATCATCATCATCATCATCATCATCATCATCATCCCAGTATTCCTGACCATTGGACATGCTGGCTGGGGCTGATGGGATTTGAAGTCTAAAACATCTGGAGGACACCAGGTTGGGGAAAGTTGTTCTATGGGTTAGATCCAGACCTAGACGTACTAAGAATGAAATCAAATAGGACTTAAGTTAGTCATGAGTAACTTAAGTCCTATAAATTTCAACAAGTCTATTCTAAGTATGACTAAGGGTGCTTCCAGACAAGGCTTCTACTGTGCAATCACCTTCACAGAATTGGGGGTGGGTGGGTTTTTTTCCCCAAACAATGGCATCTTCAATTTGTTACCCTCCTGTGCTTGCCCACTGCTTCTTCCGTCTTTTTTCTCAATGAAGAAAAGAAGGAATAGTGGCACAATGCCTTTTGACTGTCAGTGCTAGGAGCCATCCATCTGGAAGCAATGTAAGTCTGGATCCAACCATATATAAATGGCACAGGCACTTGAATCTATGCCCGGGGTAGGCAGCCCCGTGCCCTCCAGATATTCTGGCTTCACTCCCATCACCCCTGACCATTGTCCATGCTGACTGGGAGTGATGGGCATTGTAAGTCCAAAACATCTGGAGGGCACCAGGTTGCCTACCCCAGGTCTAGACTCAAGTGGCTGCACAATTGTAAAAAATAGATCAATGCATTAATGTCAAATATAAGAGGGCACTGGGTTGCCTAGTTCTGGTCTATGTGAATATTTTGGATGGTCTCTCGAGTGTCATTTGACTAGAGCAGGGCACTCCAACCTTGGGTCCCCAGATATTGCTGGACTACAGCTCCCAGAATCCCTTGCCATTAGCCATGCTGGCTGGGTATGCTGGGAGCTGTAGGCCAGCAACATCTGGGGACCCAAGGTTGGAGAGCCCTGCTGTAGAGGGATCAAACAGCACATATCATAAACCCCATCTGACTTCCCTTTTTGAAGAAGTACAGTACTTCCATAGCTTAGAATTATGGTGAGATTTACACATCTCCCCCATGTTAATGTACTACACATGAATGTATTTACATTCTGAATTCAACATGAATGCATTAATGCATTTTTACAATGCCTCTTAAGATTCAGAAATGTTCCCAAGCTAATTTTAGAGGCAGGGAATTGGTATGCAAGAGATTCCATGACAGTACATGGATGGAACTGAATCCTTAGAGAAGCAAAGGAAACACATAACGTAAGGTTCATTCTTCTTGGATCAGGCTTCAATTCCAGTTACTGTTTCTCTTCTTATTCCAAACACCAGTGCAGTTGACCTGAATGAAAA
Organism: Shinisaurus crocodilurus; assembly: GCA_021292165.1. Classification (NCBI taxonomy): domain Eukaryota; kingdom Metazoa; phylum Chordata; class Lepidosauria; order Squamata; family Shinisauridae; genus Shinisaurus; species Shinisaurus crocodilurus. Next base: position 173,477,317 of record CM037879.1, on the reverse strand, counting down.
GGAAAGGGGGTGGGGGAGGCTATAACCTAATTGTTCAACTTTTAAAAAAGAAAGAAAGAAAGAAAGAAAAGAATGACACGATATTCTGGATGATCTCCATTTCTCTTTTTTGTTTGGTTTACATTTTCCTTCCAAAAGAACAGATTAAATTTCCACCATTATAAGCTAGCAGTCTTCACTATTTGTCCAGCTTTGGAAGCTAAGGATTTTGCATTTTTGCTCTGAAGTGTGCGGCATAAACAGAAAGCTTTTGCCTTGGAATGAATCCCTTGTAACCTTATCTGAATGAGTCGCATTGAGGCGGGGATCTTCAAAGAGACTCAGTCTGCTGATAATCTGTCGAGATAAAGTTCACTCACATACACACTGGATATTTTTAATTTTAGTTTTGCACGGTGCCTCTACAAATGAAAGGACATGGGGGTCCACATGTCTTTGTACGCAGAGAATTCAGCAAGAACTTTGGGTGCATAAACAAATGTCCAACAAAGTGCAACAGTCCTTTCACAACAGCTCAGTTATAGTAGAGCAGTGTTCTCCAACCTTGGGTTCTCCAACTCCATGCTGGGAGTTGTAGGCCAAAAATATCTGGGGACCCAAGGTTGGAGAACACTGTAGTAGAGCTCCTCTGATTTGCATCTCTGGGGCTGAAAACACAATATGGAGTTCAAGTTGCTGTTTTTAAATCATCTTTCCAGAAAGTCCTTGAAACAGGTATTGTTCACATTTATTATTATTATTATTGTTATTATTATTATTATTATTATTATTATCATCATCATCATCATCATCATCATCATCATCGAAGCTCTCTGGGCAGTTTACAACAATTATAAAACACAATAAAAAACAATATAAAAATACAAACAATAAAAACATCGGGGGGGGGGGATTTTTCACTAGACATGTAGTCAGTCAGTTCAAAGTGTGTCCCTACTGCTTTTTAGCCCTCACAGGAAAAAGCAAGAGATAGGTTCCTCTTGAGGCATCACACACCTATACCACATTCCATACTCCAAATTGCAGTGTCCCCACTATGTTAAGGACATTCAAAATGATCTTGCAGAAGAATCCATACAAGACATTTTTTTGCCTGAGGCAAAGAACTAGGTGCCGTGGCACTCCTGCCCATTCCATGTACAAAAGCCAACTGGACTGGCCATTGAATCTTGCTTCAACACTGGCATTGGGACAGGATCTTTCACTGCACCTGAAGGCTACAGACTAGTTGAGTGACTTCAGGGCAGGTCACGTGGCCAACACTCTCTCCTCCAACACTTTGCTACCACCTCCCATCATCTGCCACCTGAAGTGACTATCTCACTCTGCCTAATGATAGGGCTGGCCCTGTGAGAGGGTGTAGGGCAGGCCATGTGACACACACAGCTGTGTTTTCCAACACCCCTCTGCAGCTCCCCACTCCTGACATCCACCACCTGCGGTGGCCACCTCATGTTGTCTAATGGTAGGCCCAGCCCTGCTTTAGTGGCAGTCAGATCTGCCACTAAAATCAGGCTTTCACTGAGTTTGAGCCATTGGGGACAGGGAAGATCTTTTACAGCACTCCAGTTTCAATCTATGGCCACAGAAGTCCTTGAAGAGCAGTATCCTAACATTCAGGATGAAAAACAGAATTTGTACCTGCAATTCTGAGGAAACTAAAGATTGTTCTCATCTCATTATATGTTCAGCTCAGGTAAAGAGGTTCTTTAGGTTCATCTAGTAGCAAACTTGATTTTGTGCAAAGGAGGCTGTATCACCAAGATGGTAGCTGTTTTTGCAGTGGTGGCAGATAACAGCAAGAACTTTTCAGAAAGTAATGAAATCCACTATGAAGGCAATTTATTTTAATGCTAGACTGTAAACGGTATCTGATAGTTTAAAATACATATTGAGAGGGTACAATTTTCTTCTGTCTTCTTGCGGTGCTGAATGGTTGAAATTCCTGCCGACTCACAAACTCTCTGTGCAGCCACAGGTAAATATTCACACCCTTCCAAGGCATATCTATACTACAAACAAGTATTGATTTTATACCACATTAACTGTCATGGCTTCCCCACAGAAATCCTGGAAGTGGCAGTATGGTGAGATTCCTAGCCCCACCCCCTCCAATAGAATTGGAGCCAGTGTGGCGTAGTGGTGAGAGTGTCGGACTTGGACTCGGGAGATCCGGGTTCTAGTCCCCGCTCAGCCATGAAGCTCACTGGGTGACTTTGGGCCAGTCACTGACTCTCAGCCTAACCTACCTCACAGGGTTGTTGTGAGGATAACATGGAGAGGAGGAGGAGGAGGATTATGTAAGCCGCCTTGGGTTCCTTGCAGGAAAAAAGGCGGGGTATAAATATAATAAATAAATAAATAAACTGCAATTCCCACGGTTCCCTGAGGGGCTTACTATTAAACCAGATGTAGTTGTAATAAGGCTGTGCAGTCGGTTAGCTTCTGGAACCAGTGAAGTTGTGTTAATTTTTTTCCTGGAAAGGCAGCAGAAGACAAGAGTAGAAACTGTGTTTGGATATGTGTGTGTGTGTGTGTGTGTGTGTGTGTGTGTGATGTAGGTCAGAGAAGAGATATTATTTATTTAATTAATTAATTAATTAAACCAATTTATATACTGCTTACACTTGCCATATCAAAATATATCTCTTAGCAGTTTATGGAAACAGAGATTAAAATACATCATAATAAATACAAAATTACATCAGTTAAAATGTTTAAAAATATTTAAAACCAAAGCTAAAAGCACAATAATTAATAAGCAGACTAACTGGGCAGCACAATCCTTCTGGGAAGGCTTGGGTGAAGAGATGGGTCTTTAAAAGGTGCCTATAACATGCCGCAGTTGGTGCCTCCCGATTGCCAGTGGGGAGGGCATGCCACAAGATAGGTGCCACCACAGATAAGGCCTGCTTCTGGGTTGGTAATCTGCAAGCCATGGTATAACCAGCAAGGCCTTCTCCAGTGATCTTAGTGATCACCATCATGATCTTAGGCACACTACACCATCTGCCTGTGAACAAGCAAGAAAACATGCCACCCAAGAAGCCCTTTTAAACTGGGCAATGTGGCTCCTCCACCAAAAATGTCATGATGTGAAGCACGAGGGAAAACAATGAGCCTCTTTATCTGCCCCTCCTATCCCCCTTTTCTCTCCCCGCAGTCACACTTTATATTGTAAACTCCTTGGGGTATAGACCTGTCCTTTACTGTTTATGCTGTAAAAATTACAGTTTAAAGGATTGGGTACACCGCTAATACTGTTTAATTAATACTTCTGGCAAATTTACAAATGTAACCATCATTCACAAATGAGAGTTTGAATGTATGTATGTATACCTATAATATACTATCTGAAATTTTCTACTTGCCTTTGTAGAGAAAGGAAATAGAGTGGCTAGAGTCCAGTAAAAAATTGTTCATTTAAAATATTTAATAAGGGAGTTTACAATCTTTAATATAACGTTCAAATAACTATAGTCTCATAAAAGTATTTAAAAGGAGGGGTGCTGGATATGTAACTAGGACAAACTGATAGGCGGGGTAAGTATTTGCAGGGATCTCACCTGTTCTAATTACATAAGAATTTTCTATTTAAGCAACTATTCTCTTCTCTGAGACATCGCAGGATCTTTCCGTGCCCTTACAAACACACATGGCTGCAGCAGTGGCTGCAATTTTTTAATGTTCCTTTGCTGCCACCCAGTGGTCATTCACAAGATGCTTCAGCTGGGTGTAATAAAATCCCCAAGTAAAACCGGAGTTGTCATTCATTTTCACGGTCCTCGATTTTCATGCCAACATTCGTGTCTTATTCCATGTTTTAGCTGCTTGGAGATTTATCTCTTCATTTAAAATTATTTTAAATTATTGTTGCTGCTTTTAAAACTTTAAAAAATGATATCATTGGTTTTATTGTACAGTAATACCTTGGATTGAGAGCATAATTTGTTCCGGAAACATGCTTGTAATTCAAAACACTCTTATATCAAAGCTGAGTCTCTGGCGGGCATGAGCGGGGCTGATTTCGGCCCGCTACGCCCGCTCAAGGCGAGTGGTTACATCGTCTTGCAAGACGTCGCTTGTTTATCAAGTCAAAAAATTTAAAAAATTTTGCTTGTCTTGCAAAACGCTCTCAGACCAAGTTACTTGCAATCCAAGGTATTACTGTATTTTTTTATTATGCATATCGCCCTGAGAGCTTTGGCTATAGGGCGAGTCATAAATTGAATAAACAAAGAAAAAAACATTTGCCTTTTTGAAGGGGCAGCTCCCCCCCCCATAAAATGAGTCACCTACTTTAAAAAAAAGTTTCAGAATCATTTGCCATTCGTGTTTGCACTTATCAAGTTATGATTGAAAGCAGAAAGAACGACTGTGGGAAAGGAGGAGTACCACTGTTATCACTCCTGCTACTCACAGTGCAGGCAGGAACCATACAGGCATCGCCTACCTTGCAGCAAACAGACTGCACATTCTGTAGGTGTACACAGAAATAAGTGCTGGGATAAAATTTGGTTTCACTGCCTCCAAATGGCCAAATGTTCTCCAGTGTGGGCAATCAAACTGTTGCATCTTTCACCTTATTGAAAGGAACATATGGGAGCTCTAAGCATGCCCACTTGAAGCACACCTGGAGAGTTCCATGCTGATAGATGGACAATGAGAGGAATGACCACAACCAGCACAGGAGGAGTCCTGGGAAGAAAGAAGAGAGAAAGGAGAATGAACACCTTGAATAGTGGGGTTAGGATTTTGCTAATTAATGTAATCCATGATCATGGGAAGGAAGACTGTTGGGGACAGAGTGATCCTATGGCCCCTAGAGAGTGTCTAGGGGGCCATGGGATTCTTCAGATTCCCCAGCTCCGAGGTCGGAAAAAGAGCTCCAACCTTGGAGCTGGCGATCTGCACTCCGATCCCCCTCCCTTCACAGCCAGCTCAAAAAGAACCGCACTGGCTGCTTCTCCAAGGTCATAAGTCTTGACCTTGGGGAAGGGAGGAGACCGGGGCCACCAGGATATGAGGTGTCCTGGCAGTGCTCCAGCCTCCTTCCCTCCTTGTCCGATGCACCGCAGCTAGATAGCTGAAATCAGCTGACTTGCAGGGTGGGAGGAGCAGGGAGGCAGAGATCACCTACACTGCTTCTCCACCCTGCATAGGATGCCCATCATCCTCTGCATTAACAAAATCCATACATCTCGAAAGTTAGCGTAAGGGACTGAATTCTATCATGCCATCGCACTAGAGGCCCCTAGTGCAACATAATTTGTGTTAGCGGAATGACATCATTGGATACTGCCCCATATGTTTGTTTTTCAAACTGGATCTTAAGGGAGCACTTGCCTGAACCCGGATATTTTTTTTTAAAGAAAAGATAACAACAACCAAGTATAAATGGAGTATAGGTGTAAAAGTATTGGGAAGCTGGGTTTTAAGAGGCAAGCAGGGCTGCTTCCTTATTTAGAAACATTAAAAATAAAATAACATCCTGCTCACTTTTTTTTACCCTGCCTCCACACTTCATCAATTCCCACCATGCATTGCTTTGGGCCCAGATTGGCTTCATGAGTTTCCTCTTGGTGGCAACTGCCCAAAAAATGATGCTTAGAATCAACTGTCAAAAGTCAACTGAGGCTTGGTTCAATGTGAGGCCAACAGACAGCAGATGGCAGTAGTCATGCAACAGGCTCCACCTAAAAGAAGTCAACAAATGTTGATTAGAAAACTCCCCCTGCTAAAGAGTAAAATGCTAGTCTGTTGGAGATGTTTTGGGTAAGGAGAAGAAGGCCATCTTGGTACCTGAACCATCCTATGACAAATAAGACACTTTAAAAGATCTAATGACCCTGCTGCCACTCAAAAAGTTTGCTGAGGGAAGTGGGGCATGCTTCCCAGCCTTTTAAAGAAATGTAAAGCAGACTTTTTAATGGAAACAAAAATACCCATAATGGCTGTGTTCACATGACACACTAAGCCACCCTACAAATAAGCTATGCAGTGTGGGTTGTTCACAGCACAATCCATGGTGCACCCGACAATCGGGCTCACTGTGGCTTGTTCTCCCCCTCCTTCCCGCTCGGTCCTCCAGCCGAGATCCCAGTGTCCTTTGCGGCAGAACTCGTCTTGTCTCCCCCTCCCTGCTCTGATCACTACCTCTGTTCATTCACTGCTGGGGGGGTCGGCCCCAGAAAATTGCACAATTGTGCTTGAAATTTTTTAAATTATAATTATTTTTATGGTATTTTGCAAGTGTGCAAGTGCACTCTTACGGCTGTCTGATATGTATAGTCTTGCCTGGTCAATTTCCTTGTCTGTTTTAACTGTCAAAGAGAGCAGCAAAGTGGAGTAGGTAACAGACTAGGAAACTGACAAGGCAAGACTGCATATAGGCTAATGTGCACACAGTTGCCAGGGACCAATTGCTGAGTTGTCAACTGAAAAGCACCAGAAAAAGGGGGGGGGGGAGCAACAACAGTAGGTGCACCAAAAGTGTTGAACTGACACTTCTCAGTGCCCTCCACCTTTTCAACACTTTCCCAAGTCTCCAGCTATTCCAGAAAGGGAAGATATTAACTCCCCCCACTCCTTTCCGGAGTACTTACTGCTGTGCTTACTACAGTTCCCTGAGAGTTCTTAAAATAAAAAAAACAAAAAAAAAAAACACCACAGAAATATACACAAATTTAATGGCTGGGAAGTAAATGGAGAGGAAATTTGCACACCTGCAGTAACTGCTCCATTACTGCAGGTGTGCAAATTTCTCCTCCATTTACTGGTGTGAGCTTAAATTGGCACAAATTTCCCCTCCATTTACTTCTGAGCTATTAAATTTGTGTATATTTCCCAGTCCAAAAAGTTGTGCAAATATTCCCAACAGGCTTAAAAACAACAGCAACCCATACAGGTGGCAGAACGGGTTGGAGCAAATGGGTCTCCAGCACCAGCCATACTTACACCCCACCCTGCATGGGGGCCCCATTCACTCCATCCCATTCAGCAGCCTTCTCCGGGTATTTTTTTAGAACTCTCGGGGAACTGCAGTAACCACAGCAGTAAGTGCTCCGAAAAGAAGCCGTGAAAAGCTGGGCAGGCAGGAGGAGACAATGTCTCCACTTTCTGGACTAGCTAGAGATTGTCGGAAGTACTGAAATGGTGGAGGACACTGTGAAGTGTCAATTCAACACTTAAAATCAAGAGGATTACATTGCTAAATGGGAGATATTGTTGTTGTCATCCCCACTGCACCTTCTTTTGCTGCTCCCCCCCCCCTTTTACGGGTGCTTTTCAGTTGACAACTCAGCAATTGGCCCCTGGCAACTGTGTGCAAATTAGCAGATATGCAGTCTTGCCTTGTCAATTTCTATGTGTTACCTTCAAAGCTTCCTTTGACCGTTGAAATGTACAAGGAAATTGACTAGGAAAGACTACACATATCAGACAGCCATAAGAATGCACTTGCACACTTGCAAAAGACCAACAAATAATAACAATAATAAAAAAACATTTATGAACACATTTGTGCAATTTTCTGGGGCTGATTTTTTTTTTTTTTCTTAAGGGTGGTGAACCAGTGACAGTCGCTCCAAAGTGCTGCTTGGGCATCGATGGAGAGGCTGTCACTGGCAGTGGAAAGGGCAAGTTCACAAAGAGTGGCAGCGGGTTTTGCCACTCTTGCCGAGCAGCTTGCTAGGCAATCCCCGCAACTCACAATGACATTTCTCTCCTGGATTTGGATGACATGACAAACCATCGTGGATTGAACAACCCCCTAGAACAAGCCATGGTTGCCAGAGTGGCTTGTTGCTGAAAAATAAGCCACCCTGTGGGAAGTGGTCTGCATTCAGATGACACGACAACTCATCATGGCTAGTTACCCACAGTGGGTTTTCGTGTTGTGCGAATCCAGTCAATAAGGATGTTAAATTTGGCTCAGTGACCTCACACACCAAGGTTATTTTTGCTTGTTGTGTTTTGCCTGTGTTTCTTATTTTCTGTAAAATTTAAGATATTTTAACAAAAAGGAGTAAAAATAAATCAGGCCTTGTATAGAGACATGGCATAAGAACCACTCAAACTAGGTCATAAATACAAACTCAGTATTCAACCCACAGCAGCGAGGGAGTTCACTGTGAGAGTCAAACAACAGGCTGGAGTGTTAACATGCTCGATGAAAACTCCTCTCTATGGAAACACCACATGTCCATTCCCTGTCTCATAGGGGAGGAGATTTCACCAGCCCAAGGCAACGAATTAAAAAGACTGTTTATAACCTACCTGACAATGTTCACCAGCAAGGCGCTGGTATATTTCAGCTTATAAATAAGAGAACCACACGATTTTGAACATTGACTAATTCTTTCTTAATGAAACCAAACTTATTAGCAGATAGCAAAACCATGTATTCAGGTGGGATGAAAAGGTGGTGAGAAGCCACAAGCTTAAATTTGTACAGGGAAAATGCAAGTTCCATAAAGGTCACCAAAAAACATTGTACCATCTCTGGGCTAAATTCTATATAAGAACTTTATATTAGGAACCAACTTCTATAGCCAGTGTTACACAGCATGGAAATGGGAAGCTCATAATAATCAAGCTTAAGTTTCTAGCCCCTTGTGAGACTGAATTTGTCAGCAGTGACTTGACTACAAAACACTAAACCGCTCTTGTACTCTACAATGCTTGCCCTCCAGTCTTGACCACACACCCTCACTGCCAGCTTCATTTTTCTTCTCCTTCTGCTGCACCCACTTTTGTCCTCCTCTCCAATTCCATAACTTGCAAAAACTCGTTCCTTGCCATTACACAAGAAATTTACATGTATTTACATCACATAATTAAGTGTAAAAGATAAGTGTGAAAAGAATATATATTTACTCATCTGCTCCTGTTAAGTAATCTCTCTTATGCATTTGGAAAATTCCTGATTCATAAATCCATCTGATTGATTAATGCATCACTTGAGATTTATAGTCTGACATGCATTAATTCAAGCCAAAATTAAACTGAATGGAAAGTCTGCCAATTAAGCTGCAGTTCAATGTAAGATTCAGTTCTCAAATCCCAGGGGGAAAGGGGAGCCCTTCTAAAACGCTGACCTATTTTGAATACATCGTCATCAATATTTTTTTCCTTAATCATTGATGTACGGTAGCTATTTTAATGGGCAAAATGCTTTTCAGTTGCTCTTTCCCCCATGACCATTACATGAAGGTCATTACTCTTCCTACCATATGGATAGGGAATTGAAGCTGATCATATCTGTTCACTTGTGTTTTCAAATGATGCTACGCTTTAAAAAAAAAAAAAAAACAGCTGAATTGCAATGTATTCTTTAGCTTTGTTGAGATGTACTATTGACTGTGGGCCAAGCTAGATGTGATGGGGAACTATAGTTGCTTACTCCCATGTATCTTCCCCATCCCATGTATAAAATGTGGGGGGGGGGGGTTTGGCTACTTTTTACTCTAAAACTGTGTATAGATGAGGAAAGCTGAAGGGCTTCTCTACACGAGGCATGTATTGTGTGCTTGTGTGATCCCTCGCTCATGGATGTTTTCGGGTCCTTTACACGACGTCATCATCCTCTAGGGCCTCTCCCGTGTTTTCCAACCTCATGTAAAAAGACGTTCTTCCTCCTGCAAAGAAAGTAGAAGAAGCCTTGGTGAAGCATTGGGTTAAATGCCTCATGCAGAGAAGCCCAAAGTCTCTTCTCAGATCTTACCTGCCCAAATACAGTTGTTCAGGTTCTAGGGCCTAAAATATGCTGGCATACTTGGGGGGGGGTTGCTCTACCCCCTTTGCCCTAAGTCCCTCCCACCACTGGCATGCGACCTCCGAGAGCTTCTCTGACATTTAATTCAGCCCTTGGGCTGAAAGAGGATCCACACTCCTGGTCTAGGCGTTTTTCTCTCAGTGCAGCTCTAATAGCAAGAGTGGGTTGGGGAGGAAAGTGTTTGAATGGATGGAACATGAGGAGATAAAACTGGAGGAGGACTCAACTTCCCTCAACCACATGGCCCTTTCAGTGTAACCCCCCCCCACATGTCCCCTCCACACACATGTGCGCACTCTGTATGAACTGAGAAGAGATGTGGATAAACAACCCCTAGTCAGTTTTCGTTTGGGCCTCTGAATAGTCATTTTTGTCTTTTAATGTTTTACTGTATAATAGAAACCTTATGATATATGAATAAACACATTGCATAAAGAAACTGTAAAAGACGGGTGTGTGGCGGGGGGGGGGATACAGTACAGGTTCAGACATTTTGGCAAGCTTCTGAGCTATAAAGAGTTCCTTCCATCTGTGATCGGAGCTCAAAGCAATATATTAAAAGCTACATGCTGAAGCTCCAAACACCCTGTGGCAAGAGACTTGCGACATTCACACAACACTTTATAACCCATGTAGGAAAATAGTCATGTGTAACTTGGCACACAGTATGCTCTGCTATCTCTTTTGTTTTCAGAACATCCAATGGGAAAGCCTTTAAGCCCGTATATTCTGGAAGCTGTGCTGCAGCACAGTGCTTTGTATGCGACATGGGACGTTCAACTCCAAGAAACTCCAGATTGAGGTTCCAATGCAGCGGAATGCGGTTCACCATTCACTCAACACTGCCAACTTTTAGGCTGGAATCCGCAAATTTCTCCAGACACCCCCTGCTCCAGGGGCGTTGAACCTCTTTCTGCCCAAGGGCCAGATTCCATTTCAAAGAAGAACTTGGGAGCCTCGTTCCAGTGGTGGACGGGGCCAAAGGCCAAATGGGGCGGGCTGAAGGCAAAGGGGTGGGACCAAAATGCCAGCATACTTTAGCTTGAAGCTCTTACTGCTGGTAATTAAGCCTTGGGACAGGCATTTCGGCCTTGTAAAATGGGGGGGGGACACCGCATGAAAGCCAGGTAACCACTAAATGATTGGTGGTTGGGGGGAGGGGTGGTGACCATCTGGGGAACCCAGAGGGCTGGATTGGGATCCCAGGCAGGCAGGCAGGATCTGGCCCATGGGCCAGAAATTTTACATCCCTGTCCTATTCCATGCCAAGAAAACAGGCAATGGCTTCCTGCCTGCATCCTGGGGCCCTGACCCTGCAATGCTAAAGGCCTCCAGTTCCTAGCCAAGGGCTACTGCATCTGATCGCACCAGTCTTATCAACCTCCTGTACAGCTGTTGGGCTATGTGGTGTGCCAGTCCTCAGGTGCCCAGGCTTTCATTTAGTAGGGCTTGGCTGCCTGTAGTGACAGGGTAGGGAGTGGTAATAGTCCAATAAGGTTTGTGGGTAACATTCTTAGGAAATAAGTAAGGGTTTTCCCCCCTATTAAGTAGGTGGCTTTTTCCTATTAATGAGATGTTTGAACGCTGTTCAAAATGCTGGAGGTGTTCAGCTTGTCTGATTCACATTGCTTAAATGGATGGTGAGGCATTTCCATGTTCAAAAGAACCGAGCAGAAAGGCAGAGAAGAACTCCAGGGAGTTCTTTACAGGCAGAGAAGAACTCCAGGGAGCGTGGACATTTTGATCTTTAGACAGCTGCTTAAGGCCCACCTCTCCATGCAGGCCTTCCCTGAAGGGTGACCCACCCAGTTAATATAGTTACCGGTTTATTGCTGAGCCAGTGATGGCTTTTATTGTATATGTATGGGATGATGATGATGATGATGATGATGATGATGATAAGTGCTTTGGTAGTTCACTGGAAAGTAGCATATAAATCTGTATACTAAATAAACAAACAATCAGCGGTCTCTCAGGGCCCAAGGGTAATTTTATCATTTGACAACAATGATGGGGTGTCAGTGGGTGGCAGAGGTTGATAGACATCGCAAAGGTTGAGACTAATTTTGCTCAGGTCACACAATGAATATGCGGCCCTGAACACAGCCCTCTCCGCCTTAACACAACACCCACCCGAGTTGGGGAAATAGGACATTTCCATCTCTATCACACAGCAGTCTTGGAGCAGGCCCAGGATGGTTGCAGAGGAGTGGGCGTTTCATGGGAATTGCATCATGGGAAGTAGCCCTTAGGGGGGTCAGCAGCATACAGTGCCTCCAGCACCTCCCCTCTCCCAGCAGGGCTCCAGCACCTCCCCTCTCCCAGCCGGGCTGGTGCATGCTGATTGGAGCTAGTCAGCAGTCAGCGGCTTGGCACTCTCCCCGGGCTGCTGGCTCCCTGGCTCCAGCACTTTTTTAATGAGGAGTGAGAAACATCTCAAGTCACTGACTGCAGCAGAGTGAGGAGGATCTTCACTCTCCTTGCCAACAGATTAACCAAGGGAGGAATCCTCACAATACATCACAGATGTCTTAAATACAGCCTTCCGCAACCTGGCATGCCCACCCACCCCAGTTGCAGTGTTGGACTACAACTCCCATCACCCACAGCCAGTGGCTGGGGATGATGGGAATTGTAGTCTTCCATCTGGAGGGTGGCAGATTGGGGAAGTTGTTTTAAATTCTCTCTCTCTGCACGTGTGTGTAGAAAAATGACAATTCTTAAAACACAGTCCCCAAATTTTTGCCCCAAATTGGAGTAAGCAGCCTGGTGACCTCCAGAAGTGCCGGTCTACAATTCCCATAAGCCCCAGCCCACATGGTCAATGGTCATGGATTATGGGAATTGTAGTCCAGAGCATCTGAAGGACACTAGGTTGCCTACCCTTGCCCCAAATAAGATACCATTGGTATGTCCTCATCTGGCTGTATCAGGCTGCAGTGAACAACCTGGCGCCCAAAAATTCTTATCAGGATTTCCCCTCCCCACTTTTTGGCATGGAGTGTCAGTGGATATTTAGGCCTCTAAGATGAAGGCAGTGACAGCTCTAAGAGAATTTATAATGAAGAGAATGCATCAGTGATTTATTTGATAAGTCTGAAGGTTGCTCCACATGGTATCTTTGCATTGTTCATCACTCTGGCTTCATGACTTAGGTGGATGCTAAAAAGGAGAAGAAACTAGCACCTCTTTGGAGACCAGCTTGGTAGCCAGTAATAACCCAATCAGAATTGTTGGAATCCAGTTCATTAAGCACAGCACATCTAAGATAGTCAGATATAGTCTAATGAAGACATACAACTTATGGAGGATTAGCATGTATTTCTGAGAACCTGGTGTGTTTAATAATATTTGCATTATACTGAGTGGCCTACAGTTTAGTGTGGGAATCTCTATAATCTTTTCTTTTGGTTCACTATTAGGAGTACCCTACTGGTCCCCCTTTAGTCAAGGAAAATCTTGAAGTCATGGCTGCAGCATGCACCTTATTAATGATGCCAAAGCCAAAAACAGGGCAATCACCACAATACAATTGCTGTTTAAAGATTTCTCCAGGAAATCTTAGTTAACAGGCCAGAAGAATGCTATTGGACTGAGTGCAACATCAACGCTTGCCCATGAGACCTATAATTTAAACCAGGGTTCTCCAACCTTGGGTCCCCAGATGTTGCTGGACTACAGCTCCCAGAATCCCTTGCCATTAGCCATGCTGGCTGGGTATGCTGGGAGCTGTAGGCCAGCAACATCTGGGGACCCAAGGTTGGAGAGCCCTGATTTAAACATATCTGTTTACAGGTTATGCACATTGTGTCTTCCTATGTCTGCATGCGAGGGAAGATGCTAAGGGTCTCAAAGTCTGCAGACTTCATAGTCAGACAATCAACAGGCCTGTGCCTCACACTGGCTCAGCTCGTCTGAGCATGGAAAGCTAAGCAGGGTCAGGCCTGGTTATTACTTGGATGGGAGACCCCTCCTCTAGTTTCCTGCATTGAGCAGAGGGTTGGACTCGATGGCCTTGTAGGCTCCTTCCAACTCTTATGATCCTATGATATCCTATGATTTGGCCAAACTCTTGTTCACGTGAAGGGTGACCATGCAGATTTGTCCTACAGCTCTATCATGGAATGAGCAGCTGGATAATGATGAGTTTGTGGTGAGTGGGTGGAGGGAAGCTGGAGACCAGTATTCTATAAACATCACCTTTCATTTCTTGAGACAGCATAATCTTTGAGCATTTTGAGACCAACAACTATAGCTTTGAATCTGACATACAAATCCAGCAGCTTAATTTATGGTTGGTTCAGGCAAAAAAATAAATAAAGATCAATCAGTCAATCTGGCTATAGCAGTTTGGGATTCCCTACAAAGAACTGTAATCCTTGATAACTCAGGCACTGAAAGATTAGAATGCCATTTAAGGCAGTCAAATGTATTAAAAGGAAGGCCTCTGTCTACTTTCTGCTCTCTGCATCTACACGATGCTCTATCTTAGTATGTGCATTCACACTCAGACCTTCTTTTTCTTTTCCAGCCAAACACATCAACCTATTTTCAGGTGATATTATTATGTAAACACATGGATTAAGGGGAAGGCAAGACAAGTTCACAAAACTTGCTGAGTTTATTGAAGTCCAACGTATTTTGGAAATGTACTTTTTCCTTCTTCAGGGGCAATATGAGAGAGTAGGCTTCTTGCTCTAGATCTTTCCAGAATCGGGTAAAAAAATTGGGAAGGAAAAAAATTACATTTCCAAAACACGTTGGGCTTTAATAAACTAAGGCACTTTTAAGAATCTGTCTGGCCCTTGCTTTCTCATTGCACCTAATGCCTTCTCTCTTCGCTGCACATCCATCCTGTGGTTCAGCCATCTCCTAGCCCAGTGTTCTCCAACCTTGGGTCCCCAGATGTTTTCGGTCTACAACTCCCAGCACACCCCAGCCAGCTATGCTGGCTGGGGCATGCTGGGAGTTGTAGGCCAAAAACATCTGGGGACCCAAGGTTGGAGAACACTGTCCTAGCCTTTTGATTCTCACCGTTCTGCTCAACTCAGTGTTAGATTCCATATGTTATGCTTGTCTCTAGCCATCCACATTTCCAGAATCCTTGCGTGTAGCCCATTTGGCAATGCTGTTTCCGGTCAGTAGTATTTTTTTTGCCCAGACAGTGATTAATCATTTTCTGCATCTAAGAGAGTTGCCACTTTAAAACATTGGTCTTCCATGAGGATAGTTTGCATTATCTCTTAGCTATAGGAATGTCAAGGGAAGAGAGGAGTCTCTGCAAATTCATTTCCCAGCATATAAAGGGAGGAATGCACACAAGCAATCCTCCCAGCCTTCAGGGGAATGCTGCCTAGCTACATAAAACACTCTACGTTCTTATGCATGCAAAAATAATGCCACATACGGTAAGTTCCCTTGGCACATACACATAGCTGGCAGGAACATGTCAACAAAATGATTTATTGTAGCAAAATCCACCTGGACAGCCTGTTACCTGTGTAATACTCGACAATTAAAAGTTAAAACCTCTTTTACTGCTTCCTGTCTAAACATTTATCAGCTGTGCTCAGTGTACCCAACAGTGTTCTGATTATATGCCTGTAACGGTCCTCGGCAAATGAAAAGCAATTGCAAACAATATGTTAAAAGTAAAATACAGATCATCATGGTGTTGTAAATGTTAGGGCAATTCCAAAATCCATATTAGTGTAATACTTTCATTGGGCCAAACAAAAGATCCCCCCCAAAAGTGCAAGCTTTCAAGATCTCCAGATCTCTTCATCAGGCAAGATGTTATAAAAAGTAGGGATGTGTGTGTGAGAGTGTAGGGGGGGGAATAGGGGAGGAAAGAAAAAAAGCTCACTTGATCATGGATGTCTCACTGTCTGCATGTTCAGAGTTCCAAGATGGAAGTTGGAGAGGAGGGGTGTGCAGACATTCATTTTAGGCTCTGCAGGTCATGTGATGGTTACTCCCGTTGGCTGCACTCATTCGCTACTCTTGACCTCCACATGTTCAATACGCTTTCTCAACACATGTAGCCTGTTGACCCACAATCTATATGTTGATGCACCATCAAAGGTGGGCAAACCTTTCGGCCACAAGGGCTGCATATAGTGCTGGATATGGCGGCTGTGCACACACAGGAGACGGGATCACTGAGAGCCTAAAGCCTGAGTGGGATCTCTGCCAGATGGCAAGGCTAAAGTCCAATCAGGATTCTATCTCCTCCATTTTGAAGGGTACAAAACCATGTGTTTGGAACGTATATGTGTGTAGACGCCTGCGCAGACCAAATCCTGAATATCTGTTCTATTAAGAATCTTGTCTAACTGCATTTGCACATTTTCTTCTCCCATTACTAGTACATGTGCCCAAATTTAGACTGCATGATCCAAAGCATGGAACGGTCTTTCCTTTTTTTTTTCTTTTCTTTTTTTGTTGTTGCTTAGTTTCTCTGCAAAAGGTCATGTGCATTGATTGGGGCCCTATCAAAAGCTGTCACCTCCACATTATCTCTCCCCCCACCCCCCTGCCGCCCAAGTGTTTGTTTATGTTACCTAGGGCTGAGCCAGGACGTTTTGGAACCTGCCGCAGAAAACACACCAGTAAACACATATCACCTGAAAAACCTCCTGTGCTGGTTTAATTAAAATGAATGGAAGCACCCAAGTTCAGTGACCACAAAGTGGCTACCTCATTATAGATTCTATGCCTTTAGATACCTTGAGTACCTGCAGAGGTAGTTATAGTCCATTAGTTAACACATCCTGGTCTCGTAAGCCCGATCACTCATTTCCTTTTTTTTCTGAGTGATTCCAATTTTGGAGATTCAGTATTTTTATTGCCTACAGATCACTGCTGTTCCAGGGCCCTCACAATGGCTAAACATACCTGTGGGAGAGACAAATGGTGGTTGATAAAATGCTTAAGCAGATTCAGAAAATTCCTATGCAGGTGATAAAACATTGGAAATACTAAGACCTATGATGACAGGGAACCGGTATGTTGAACCAAGGCAAAGAACGGTTAAAAGAAGGTTGACAGCTTTCAGTTTTCTTTAAAAAGAGCATTATCCTGCAGCATTATCCAGCACACAAAAAACACTGACAGGTCCTGATGTCATGAGGCATTTATGCAGGTGTTACTCCTCCAGCTAGACAAAAGGCAGTGAAGACTAACTGTGGAAGTGTTATAGATGTGCATGAGACAGCCAAATCCTGCCTCATGTTTACTTAAAGTACCAATAGATCAAACACTGCACAGCGAACCTGCTGGGAAGGGGCAACGGTGGGGAGCTAAATGAGCCCAACATGATTAAAAGTCTCATTTAAACAGTGGACTTCCTACTTTATATTGCTACAAGAGTCAGTACGATTCAGTATTCTTCATTTAGTCACACCTCCAGAAGACTTCACTTTATTTTTAATTTATTGCCCCGTTGATCTATACTTGTTACATATTGACCTTTTGAAATGCATGTCCTAACAAAGCCACGGTTAACAAACCATGGGTTGACTGGAAGACGTAGCAGGTGCGCATTTGTTCCCATGCACCCCTCCACTCCGGCTCCAATAAAACAACCCAGGGATGCTCTGTCCCTGGTACTTGGCATGATGCCTGGACCTGGAACTCTGGCTTGTTGGGGGATGAATCAGAGTTTATTGAATTGTTGGCTTTGCCTTATTGGAATTTGAATTAATATGCTTTGTAACAAATTGTGTTGTGTGTTTTTTAAGTGCTATGTATTTTGATAACAAGTTAATGTTTATTGTGAACCACTTTGGGCAAAGTTTACTGTGGGAAAATGGCATATAAATAAACTTTCAGTTTTAGGAAAGAGAGCTCAAGTTGGGGGCCTATGTGGTACCATAGGAACAAACACTGACAGATCCACAAATAACTTTCCTGTATAGTTGTATGTATCCCATGCTCTAAACAATCCTCAATATTTACAATTTGAACTGGAGTCATCATCAAATACACATTAAGAAAAAAAGGACTAAATTACCTTCTATTTGACCCCAATATACGATTAGGAAAACGCTTTCACAAACTTACACATGTTAAGTGCTTAACTGTTGAGCTATAGAAACAAGCACTGGTGATAGCATCTCATTCTAATCAGACAGTTTAGATGAGATGTAGCCACATTATGAAGAAAATCTGCAGAATAGCCATGAGAATGATTACTCTCAATGAAGTGGAACGGAGGAAGTCTAACATGTCCTGATTTTAAATCAACATTCAGAGAGAATCATGCTTAAAATGATAAGGAGTCCCGAAGTAAATTGGGTGTGAAAATAGTAGACTCAAATGTGGCAACCAGGGGCGAGTGGGCGGGATTCACACTGCTAGAGCCTTGGTGGTATCGTTTATATTGGAAAGCGGAAGTCAGTGTGAACTGGCATTTTTTTGCTTACCTAACAACATTCTCTGCAGGGTCAGGTTGCAAATCAATAGGGCAAAGCAAGGGCTTAAGGGCAGCAGCACACCACAGGACTGAGATCCTAAATGGCTCATCTAAAAGGGTGTCTTTTTACAGGAGGCTCTAAGCTTCTGGAGATCTTAGGATTGCTTTAATTTTTTTGAAAACAAAAAAGCCCCCCAAAAAACCCCAAACCCAAAGCTCTCGGAGCCTCATTCCAGTGGTGGGCAGGCCCAAACGCAAAAGGGGCAGAGCCAAAATACCAAAAACACCGGCATATTTTGGCTCACAGCTCTTACTACCAGTAATAAGCCTTAGGAGAGGCATTTCAACCTTTTTGAATGGAGAAAAAATCCATGCAAATGTCAGGAAACCGCCGAACGATCGGCAGGCAAGGGAAAGGGGGTGGGGAAAGAGGGCACGGCCATCTGGAGAACCCCATAGAACCAGACTGTTTCCCCATGCCTGCAGGCCTGAAGTTCAACACCCCTGCTTTACATGATTTTACTTTAGGTTATCTTGGTGTACAACGTTGATTTTTGTAGCACAAAACATTCACTGCCTCTCACCTACAGAAGGATATTGGATCTGAGCATCAGTTATAGGAAGCTCAACTGATGTGGAAGAGAGCTTCACACGTGTTGCCCACTGAGACGGTTCTCCTTTCCCCATCATATTATCCAAAAATAAATTCAAAGGTCCTCTGTCAATTTGAAAAGGTGGCATTTACTGAAAGCTGCATTAGCAAAGTTACCAAAGATCTACAACACTCTTTTTGTTAAAGGAACTCAATATATATATATATATATATATATATACATATACATATTAAAAGGATTATCCCATCACAGTCTCATCCATTAGGAAGGACTACTATTCATCAGATGTTAGCAGGGATGAAAATCAGCTGGCTCACTGTATGGTTGTGGGCACTTTAGCCAGCACATGTATAAAATGAATGGGAGAAAAATCCAGTAAGAGTCCTGAGCAGAATAGCAATAGCAATCCTGAGCAGAATAGCTGGCCTTCGCCAACCTCCCCCAGCCTTCCTCCAAACACATCTGCAGGGCACCTGATTGTGGAAGACTGAGTTGGTGCACCAGCAAGACTGGAGCCTAATAAAACATTCTTACTTCAGCTGATTTATTTAAGAGGCTACTTGACAAATGTAGCTATTGACACAAACACCACACAACTATTGGACGCCAACTAGCCGGTGAGTTGGAACATCGCACTGCCAATCTGCAAACCATCTGTACTCCTGCACTTCCTCTTAAGCTGGATCACGTAGAGGTACCAGGTCATGTTGTACAGATCAAAGATGGAGAAATCAGCCAGCTGCAAGCCAATTTACAGAATCCTGCATAGAACATACTGTAGGTATATGGATTTACTTCTGAAAATGCCAGAAGCACAGGGTTAGGGGATCTTGACTGATGTTATTTCTCTGTGTTAAAAGACTAAACTTTATTTATTTATTTTTAAAGTTACTTTCTGGGAATCAATGCTGTTTCCCAATAGACCTTTTTAAAGCGATCCATGGTTCAAAATAAGCATTAAGCATCAGGATATGGGGGGCAGGGGGAGGCAATTACATAATACCAAGTAGTTATTTGTTATAAGTTTATTGCACCAAAATGCATTTTACTGTACATAAAATGTATGAAAGCTCCATTAAAATATTACTTGTCTCTATATCAGTTACCACAAAACAGAAAATTCCTAGTGGGTTTTCTTCTTTTTGGCTGGAACAGAACTTCTCTTTGCAGACTTGCTCTGAGGTTTCGGTTCGTATAGTGCATTTCGTAGAAATCTCGAAGCAGCACCCTTATCCAGTTTGGCAGCCTTTTTCTTGTCTGCTATCTCTTTCACTCTGTTCATATATGTTCTTATTCTCTCCTGAAACATATGGAAATGTAAAAAGCACACTTCCTACCTCAAGTGGACAGAAAGATGTAGGAATCATTAAGTGAAAGAGCGTGAGCACACATACCGCTATTTGTTTACACCAAGAATGGGCAACTCGTGTAGGCCAGATGTTTTGGCCTACAACTCCCATCATCCTTCACCATTGGCTATGTTGGCTAGGGCTGATGGGAGCTGTAAGCCAAAACATGTGGAGCACCACAAGTTGCCCACCCCTGGTTTACACATTCTGGAATTCAACCCAACCGGAAGCTGACGTCAATGCAAGCAATAAATGACAAAAAATAGATTGATATAGCATTTCAAAATACAATGGAGGCATTCAGATATTTAAAAAAATCTACTGCAAGGGCTAAATACAAAATTCATGTTAGAATTTCAATTTTTGTTAAAGTGTATTGCTAACTTCTAGTGAGTTCTCTTGTTCAGTCCCCCGTTGCATTGAGAGGATCACCGTTCTCAGGGAGATCCCACATTCAGATAATGAGCAGCTAGTTCAAACGGGGGGGGGGGGGGGTTGGAGGAAAAAGTACCAGCTGAGCAGGCTCCTACATCTCTTGCGATCCAAACCTCAAACGTTAAAGCTAGTATTACAGCACATGAATACCATCTGACAGTGTTTATACATTCATTTCAATGGGAGACTTTGTTTAAATGAGTGGAAGAACCAATAGGGCAGTGTTCTCCAACCTTGGGTCCCCAGATGTTTTCGGTCTACAACTCCCAGCACACCCCAGCCAGCGTGCTGGGAGTTGTAGGCCAAAAACATCTGGGGACCCAAGGTTGGAGAACACTGCAATAGGGTGTGTCTTATATAAAAACTGTTTGCTAAAACAAATTGCAGCAGTCCCGTGACATGCTACATCCCACTTACAATGGGCAGCTATTTGCATAATCCAAAGGGAGACATTTAACCAGCCAAACATTAAAACTCTACTTGGAACATTAAATGATTTGCATTTAATGAGAGGCTAACCAATTAAAGATTTTTAGCAAATCATTTTGAGAAAGGCAGATTTAAAATACCTCGATATAGCTGCCTTTTAAAAAAAAATACATACCGTAAGTACAAAAAAAAATTAAGAAAACTGTTACTCATAGAAGGAAAAGGGCACCTATAATTTTCTTTACATTATCTATTACACTAACGAAGGAACCAAAACAATGCCTCTAAAAATAAAAAAAATGAAAAACCCAACAAGTGCCTTTAACTTTCAAGTTTAAATGCAAGCTGAATTAACAAGTTCACTGATTACCAGAACACACTATCATCAAATTAGCTTGAATTAACAGGAATGGTATTTGTGTATGCATATCCAAAGCATCCTACCTCACAGGGTTGTTGTGAGGATAAAAGGGAGAGGAGAAGGAGGATTATGTAAGCCGCCTTGAGTTCCTTGCAGGAAAAAAGGCGGGGTATAAATGTAATAAATAAATAAAAATAAATAAATAAATCCACTAACACAGCACCGCAATTTACAAATTTTGTTTCATTCAGACATAATGGCATTTCAGACAGCAGTTCAGAAAATAACTCTAGTCAATTGATAAAACAAGCCATCCTTAAACCATGGGTTGTTTAGCCGGCTTGTTTCACAAACTAGAGTTTGTTTTAAACCACAATTCCTGGTTTATATGTAAATGATAAGCCAGTAACTATAGAATCCTCCCAGCCGCACGGGAAGTAGAGAGTTGGAGGGGGTGGGTCTGAGGCTTTGCTCAGGCTCACAGAGGTTCATCCATGTAACCATGTAATCATGGTTTAGTGTTACATATGAACCAGGCCAATGGCGCTGATAAAAAATGACATACAAAATCACTTCTCACAGTATAATGAAAACTTTCATTAAACATGTCTTATGTATTTCCTTCAAGCATATGGGAAATCAGTCCAACCAAACTAATGGCAAGAGAGAAGCAGCTACTGACTAACCTTCTGTATACAAGTTACAAACATCACACCATCCTTCAGAAGAAACAACATCTATTTCCACTTTCAGTCCCCTCCAATCGTCATTTTACAATGTCTATGAGAAACTAGAAGAAGTGAAGAATAACCCCTTACCTCTTAGGGAGTTCAAACTATCAGCAGAAATGAACAATATATACACTCCTTGAGCATTTCAATACTAAATATATTTACCATAGGCTAGCATGACACACTTTTCATACTGACATAGTTTGGGAAGGAGTAAAAAAAAATGAATGGTGATTTAGTTCAGATAACTATTGAACAAATCCAATTCTTCTTTTCAAAAGATGAATCATAAACCCAACAATATGTATAGACATGAAGCTATATTTCCCTACACAATAGTACCTTTATTTTGCAATTAGTTTTGCCTACCGTCTACATTTATACTTCCATACTTTTTATTATATTAACAATACTGTGTATGTACATAATATATATAACACAACAATGCAGATAGACAGCCACAGATTTGATCTGTAGTTTTTCTATTCTTCAAGCTAAATCATTTGATCTGATTCTTGAAGTCAGCAGAATTTCCAAGATATCCAGTCTTATATACTGTACTCATGCATCTAAATGGATTATAAAGACAAACCTAAAAGATTTATCATAGGCAGTAAATATGTCACTAATGCAGAATTACTGGACAGTACACATACAACTGGTGCCAAAAAAGCTTTTAGCTTTGTTGCCGAACTGGATTCTTTACTGCTGAGAAAATGAATTAATGGAAGGATTGGAAAAGGGGAGGGGGAATCTTTCCCGTCTTTGCTAGTAAATCAACCACATGATACATTTAAAGTCATACAGGAGTAAGAAAAGGTAGCCTCGGAGATTAACACAAGTCCAAGTATTTATAAGAAAACACACTGTACTGGAAGTTATAAATAATTATTAGACATGTAACATTTTTCCATTCTGTAAGTAAAAAGCCGGTTGGCACAAAATTCAACTCTCTAAAGGGAAAAGGAGAAAGCATTGTCTTATTTTAACTTGTAACCCTTTTAGAATTTCACTGAGATTGAAACTTCAGCTTTCAGAGACAGACAATACTATCTTGAACAAATACACACCTTGGAATTCCTTCCAGTCTAAGAAGGTTAAGTAAATAATCCTATGAACAATGGGTTACATCCAATGGCAGCTTTGTCTTAGCAGAAAGCGCTTCGCCTCACGCATCTCATCTACCCATTTTAAGCCCCCATCCCGCCCCAAAGCACTTTCAGAGGGCTGGGGGACCCACAAGAACAAAATGGGCTGTGTGTGTCCAGCAAAAATCAGGCACACCAACTGGCACAAGCAAAAGCGCTTTCCAGTAAGGCAAAGCCATCACTAGACCCAACAATTCAAGGAGCATGCATGGCATGCAGCCCTTGCAGGCTTGTGTCAAGACTGATCCCTGCAGGGTAACGGGTTCTAGGGCTGCTCACAAAAGTGGCTGAAATGAAGCACATGCATTTTCCAGTGGTCAGAGTACTGAGGCTGTTTATATGTTGCACCAGATGAGTAGAAACTACTGGGGGAAACTAGCCATGTAGCATCAGCACAAGCATGTGAACATGTAATGTATATACATTTACCACATTCCCAAATTAGGCAACAAGGCTCTATGCTGACTGCTACAAACACAATTCTATTTTTTACATCTGTCTTAGTTATTTAAGTAATTTTAAAAGTGTTTTTAAAATGTTTCTGTAAATTTTTTGATGTTTTTGTTTGTATTTATTTATTTATTTATATAAATAAAAATACAAATACAATTTTTATTGTAAAATTGTATTTTTATTGTATAATTGTATTTTATTATGCAATTTTTGTAATTGTTGTAAACCACCCAGAGAACTTCGGCTAGTGGGCGGTATAGAAATGTAATAAATAATAATAATTCAGGAGAGTTATGTAATAAGTGAGCTGGTATGGTATGCCACTGGTGCGGAGCTGTTGCAGAAGTGTTTCCCACATGGAAACTATTAAACCATGTGGGTTCTGGCTCAACCACTCACCAGATGCCCACTCACTTGGTCTCAATGCCACAATCTGTTAAACACAGCCCACTCTTGTTTTATAGTTTGTGTTTGCATAAGAAATCTTTAAACTATTAACACTGACTAATGTCCACATCACACAACTAATTCTATGATCAAATCTGTGATAACTTTCTTTTTGAATCAGCACAAATTGTATGCAGAGGTAGTGGTTCTCTGAAGTCAGATCTACACATGCAGCAGAATTCTGAATGTGTAGATCCAGATAACATGGACCAAAAAACTCCCTACAAGTATAACTAGCATATCAGGGATAAATGCTAGTTTTCTACTTGCTGAGCAGGGTGTTCATTGTTTATCTACTATATAAATGTGAATGTTTGTCCGTCCGTTTGTACGTACGTATGTCCGCGCGGGGGTTTGCGTGCCTCGCCTTGGCTCCTACGCGGTACTGATCCACCCCAAACTTGGCATGCATACTCCCCATCACCCAAGGACAAAGACCTGGCAGGTTAAAATCTCCGAAAAACCCTTGCCGCGCCTGTACGGCCCAAAATAGATGAGAGCCAATAGCGTCACTTGGAATGCTCGCAGGGGCCATTCAGGAGGCGTTATGCAAATAGCTCCAACCGGCACATAGAATGTTGGTATGCACTGCCTCCACAGGGGCTCAATCAGAGGCGGATATGCAAATCTCTCCTACGTCCAAACAGAATGTTCACATGAACCACAGCCGGGACAGCAGGGATTTGATTGCGTAATCCCGGGGGGGGAGGCAGGGATTTCATTGTTGCATAGTCCCAGGGGGGAGGGGAAGCAGGGATTTCATTGTGTAGTCCCGGGGGGGGGGGGACACAGGGATTTCATTGTGTGGTCCGGGGGGGGGGACACAGGGATTTCATTGTTGCATAGTCCCGGGGGGGGGAGGGAAGCAGGGATTTCATTGTGTAGTACTGGGGGGGGGGCATTGTTGCATAGTCCCGGGGGTGGGAAAGCAGGGATTTCATTGTGTAGTGCCGGGGGGGGGGGACACAGGGATTTCATTGTGTGGTCCTGGGGGTGGGGAGACAGGGATTTCATTGTTGCATAGTCCCGGGGGGGGAGGGAAGCAGGGATTGCATTGTGTAGTACTGGGGGGGGGGCATTGTTGCATAGTCCCGGGGGTGGGAAAGCAGGGATTTCATTGTGTAGTGCCGGGGGGGGCACAGGGATTTCATTGTGTGGTCCTGGGGGCGGGGAGACAGGGATTTCATTGTTGCATAGTCCTGGGGGGGGAGGGAAGCAGGGATTTCATTGTGTAGTACTGGGGGGGGGCATTGTTGCATATTCCCGAGGGTGGGAAAGCAGGGATTTCATTGTGCAGTCCTTGGGGGGGGAGCAGGGATTTCACAGCGGACAGCTACCTTAAGGAATTTCGAACAAAGAGTGCCTATAGGAAAAGGACAACCCGTGCAACGCGGGAAAGCAGGGATTTCATTGTGTAGTCCCGGGGGGGGGACACACTGGGATTTCATTGTGTGGTCCTGGGGGGGGGGGGGGGCAGGGATTTCATTGTTGCATAATCCCGGGGGGGAGGGAAGCAGGGATTTCATTGTGTAGTACTGGGGGGGGGGGAAGCAGGGACAGGAAATTCATTGTTGTGCAGTCCGGGGGGGGGGGGGGGGAAGCAGGGATTTGATTGCATAGGCCGGGGGGGGGAAGCAGGGATTTGATTGCATAGGCCCGGGGAGAGGGGAAGCTGGAATTTCATTGTGTAGTCATAGGGGAAGCAGGGATTTCATTGTGCAGTCCTAGGGGGGGGGGAACAGGGATTTCACAGCAGACAGCTACCTTAAGGAGTTTCAAACAAAGAGTGCCTATAGGAAAAGGACGACCTGTGCAACACCGGGTAAAAAAAAGCTAGTTTTAATATAAGAGCTTTAAAAAAAAAAAGTGATCTCTGTATGCAGTATGAAGTGAAACAATCAATTGTACCATCTCAGTTCTCCACGCAGATAAATCCACATAGATAATTTGCAGTGCCATGCTGTTTCTGAAGTGGAACACTGACTGAGACCTAAAGCTGTTGTCCCCAGCATTGCTTTGCCACCTTCACAGTTATTCTGGGCTGTCAAAAAATTGACAGTTTTGAAAATTAGACCAAAATATGGCCAAAATAATATGACCAAAATAATAGCACTGCTTGTAATAATCACCCTTCTACTGGATATTAACACTTAACAGATGTGTCCAATATGAGAGGACTGTCCTGCAATAGTCTTGCATTACACGATTCATATAAGGAAAAAAGGATTGAAAAACATTTTGCTATAGCATTTTAAGCATGTAATGACTAATAATCTATCCATGACAATCCCAATTATTCTTAAATTCAGAATATTGTGCACGCAGAAGAGGGAATTTTGCACTGTGTTTTGAATAAGAATCTTACCAGCTCCTGTTTCACTGGGTGCTCCTTTGGATTAATTCCTTGAGTGGCAAGATACACTGTAACATGAATTATTATTATTATCATCATCATCATCATCATCATCATCATTAGACACTTTAGCAAAAGAATCCCTACAACACATCTAAAATACAATAACACAAATCAGTTGCAGAATTGGAAAACTGTTTTGCTAAATCCAACCCTTAACCATACTAATCACAATATAAATGCTTAGCACTTAGGGGAAAGGGTGTTAAAAGCTCTACAACAGAAGAAGGGTAAGGAGGGCAACAAAAGAATTGATCTGCTATTATAAAAGTGGTGGCAGCTTAAATACTTACATTTTTTTAGCATCACTTATGAAAGTATAGTGGTAGTAAAATCGTTATTAGAAACTGGATTTGATAGTTACCTAGTTGCAGAGTTGCATATCTAGTTACATACTGAAGTACTTAAATTATTACCATAAATTTCCTACTCTGCATACTCACCCCAAAACATTGAATTCAGTGTGTAAGCAGAGACCAAATCTAATTTTGCTTGTTCAAGAGGATCCAGCTAAAACCAGAAAGATAAAATCATCGTCATGTGCATTTTATTATGTTTCACTGAGACATCAGAATAGCTCACAGCAATAGCACCGATTACAATCACTTTAGAGAGTCAATTTTTTGTTTTCTCCAGCCAGATTTACAACAGCACTTCATGAAATTCAGAGTTCAAAAATCAAAAATGAGTACCGAGCTGTTTCACCTTACTTGTTTGTATCCAAAATCAAATCCTAACCAATACCTTCAAGTAAACTAAACAACTAATGAAAAGTTGATGAAATTTATTTAACATTTACCGGTATATAGGTGTGACTGAGCATTTTGAGCCTTGATTCTGAGATACCTATTACAATTGTTTTATTAAAATATTCTCTGCCCAACACAAAAAACATGATTTCAGAAATTTAAATCAAAATTCCTCAAAGACAGAGAATGCTTAAACCATCTAAAAGATTAAGGGAGCAATCCTATGCATGTTTAGACAGAAAAAAGTCCTACAACTCCCAGGACTTATGGGAGTTGTACGCAAAATCATATGGAGGACCAGAAGTTGCCCGCCCCTGAACTAGTGATTCTATGGCAGAAGTGAGATTCAAAACAGAGCTTCCTAAATTGTAGTTTAGTCTTCGCCATTATGCTACACCACTTCTCATTAAGTGACAGCTAATAGATATGTAACGACTGGGTTCAGACAACACGATAACCCACACTTGAGGGCTGAGTATGGGTTGAGTGTTGGTTGTCGTTGAACTGTGGTTAGTTGTTGAAACGTGGGTTATTGTGTTGTCTGAACCCAGCTGAGACAATAAAACATGGTGAACAACCCACAGTTCACAACCCAACAACAAACCATGGGTTCTCTTCATGGGTTATTCATGGTTAACAGCTGAGTTCAGACAACACAATAACCCATGGTCCAACAATAATCCACAGTTCAACAACCCACACTCAACCCATACCCAACCCTTGAGTGTGGGTTATTGTGTTGTCTGAACCCAGTCGCTGGCAGTGATCCATTGAGGTAGCCTCACATAGCAGTGGATCTTCTTAATGGCCAACTATGAAAGCCCTATGTGTTCACAGAGTTCCTTCTCTTTATAAGCAGAATGGGAGCTCTGTGCCCACATGGGCTCTGGATCACTGCCACCTGTTCTTTTTATGTACAATGTACGCAGGAATATTGTGGTTGTATACCACAAGGTAAAACATTTTTTGGCTGTCAAGGGCAATCTATCATTTTGTTCCTGTAGGATTTCCAGGAAACTCAGGTTACATGAGTGTAAGGCTTACAAGATTGAACATGGATCTTGTCAAAGGGCTAAGTTGTTGAGGCTGTTGTGCTGATAATTTACTCATGGTTGGAAGGCTTCAGGGGTGAAATTCCCCAATGAGCGAGTTTTTATTTTGCCCCAAAGAAATTACAAATTGGATTTTAAATGTTAAAGTACATAGATACAGGTACAAAGACCTCAGGCAGTGCCTGCTGCTGTTGCTGGGTGTTAAAAAGGGGGAATGAAGAGATCCTTTATATATTCATTCAGATCTGTTCGCTATACAGCTGGAAGGGATAGCGTAGCCGTGTTAATGGCTAGATTTTACATTCTATGACCTGTTTGTTCTCGAACTCACTTCTCGAGGTGAGGAAAGAAGACATTTTTCTTTCTGCCCTCTGGGCAATCTAACAAGTACAAGTACTGAATATAAAGGAGTACTGGGGCTCTCAATTTCTATTTATTTTTTATTCATTTAAATATGTATAAGCTGCCTTTCTGCAGCAAGCCCACCCAAGGCCGTAATCACAAACATAACTAATTTGTGGCTGCCACCTTGGGTGGACATTGCTGTTACCGGTATATCTTCCTTACCTTCTGGAGAAGTTCACTTCTAGACACAGACATCATAGTCTTCAACATCTCATCTACAGAAGCGACAGACTTTTCAAAGGCCAAAAGGTAATCATGAATCTCTGTTGGGTATTCTTCTCCAATAAGATCCGTCTCCGACATGATGCTCTACACACAAGAATCAGAATGGTTTTCACTATAGGTAATGGTAGATAAATATGGAAACATCGAGGCCATGAAATGGTAGAACAGGACCTCAAGGCATTTAACGAAATCACTGCCATCATGAATCTAAGCCAAGTTTCTCGACCCTTGCAAGGAAGGCAACAGTATCAACACATTTAATTTTAAACAGGTTTTTATGGCCTAGCTCAAATGTTATCTTGGAAGCAGTTTTTATTTATTTATTTAAAGTATTTGATGCCATCCCTCAGCCAAAAAAAGGCTCCCAGAGTGGCATACAATCAATCACTCCCTGCACACAGGCTTACAATCTAATAAGACACAGCCCACAAGGGAAAGGGCACAGGGAGGGAAAAAGAAGAAAATCAAGGGTGCAATCCTATGCATGTTCAGACAGAAAAGTCCTACAACTCCCAGCATTCCCCAGCCAGCGCTGGCTAGGGAATGCTGGGAGTTGTAGGACTTTTTTTCTCTAAACATGCATAGGATTGCACCCTAAGTACTAGATTTTCAGCCAGGCTGGTGGAATGGCCCTGCTTCGCCTCTCATCTCCAGTGGTGGGAAGGGGGCTGTCCAACTGGAACAGGCCCAAATGTTCCCTCAGCCTGCTTCTGTCTCCCTCACTCCTTCTTGCAGCTGGTGCCGGTTAGCAAATCCTAGTGATACTGATAACATTTGAAGGTTAGTTTCAAATGGATAGCCCAGGTCATGTGGCTACTTCCCATGCCAGCATCTGCTCTCCATTGGGACTGGAGCACTGATATTGGCATGGGAAGTTCCCATTGAATACATAATTTGATGTAACCAATATGATGTGGGAACCAGTCAATAAGGTGGAGCAACCACAATGGAAACATACTGTATGGATTTAAAAAAAAGATTTTGTAAGAAAAGGCATGGCTTAGGACCATGTAAACCCATTGCATGTCTTAAATTTTATCTAAAAGAATACTAAAAAATAATAATAATATGACTGCTCTCAATACTGTCTACCCAGCAAGTAGTTGTGCACATCCACTGAATGGGTGGGATTGGATCAGTGCTACTCTTCTTTCCCTTAAAAAGATACACTAAAAGAATAAACCCCCTCGCTCAGTGAGTCTACCTTCTTACTGGCATTGCCAGGTACTGTTCCTCTTCCTCATCATTACTACCACCTGCTTGCTTGACAGGCCAGTGGGCAAGTGGACAGCAGCATCTACTGCTCCTCCTCACCACCACCACCACCACCACCACCGTTATCTGGGCCAGAGCAAGAGGCAGATGAACAAGCAGGTTGCAATGGTGAAGAGGAGGAGCAAGTCCAGGGGGCTCTTGTCAGTGGGCCTGTGCTGGGGTGTGGGCCCTTGGCAGGTGCCCAACCATGCCTACCCTTGACGCCAGCCTGGCCAGAGGATACCAGTCACAGAGAACATGTTGCCACACTGGTGCTTCCTCACACTAAGGCAAGGGTTAAAACATTTTAACTAGGGCTCCAATGTTTATTCAATTGATTACTTGGATCAATTAAAAACTTTTGGCTCAATTAAAAAGGTGTCTCCAATTAATCAGGCTGTAGATATTTAATTTACCATAAGTGCTTACAAAAACTGCTAGCTGTGCAGGTGACTGTGTTAATTAGCTTACCCAATGCCAAGATGTTTGCATTATCAGCAAGAACTGTTTTATAAATGACCAGCGTTAATAATGTAATTGTCACTGTCTGTAGTTTCTGCATTTCATTTCCCTCTGACCTCAATGTTTACTTCCGTGTGTGTGCGCGTGCATGTGTATAGAAAGGGGCGGGGGAGGAGATTATATACACACATATACACCTGCAGCTTAGGCTAACACTTTATGCATCTGATGAAGTGGACTTTAGTCCACAAAAGCTTATGCCATAATAAATTAGTTTATTTTTAAGGTGCCGCAAGACTTCCGTTGTTTTCAATGAAACAGATGAGCACACCTACCCCTCTGGAAGCTAAATTTGTGCGAGAGAAGGGTGCCTTTTCTCTCACAAAGGATCAGATGCATTTTTTCTAAAATACCGGCTGCTATGACGCCCATGTTTAATCTATTAATTCTGCAGTTATCTAAAACTCATATGATTAAGATTTCAAGTGACATTCTTAGTTTAAATAGATACGCTCAAGCTCTCACCTTGAATGAATAAGACCACTGCCCATTTCTACAAAACATTTGGTTGCCAAAATCAACACACACAGCATGTTTGTAGCTATGGGATAGATGTTGCCAAGGGAAAATAAGGTCACACAGATGATTCCATATATCTACAGGCAATCCTGGACTACTTGTTTATTTCATTTATTTAATCCACCAAAGCAATTACTTCAAACTCTACAAAAAAGGTACTTCTTACAACAAGCAGAAACTTGATTACTCTTTGGCCTCTTTTTAAAAACCAAATAGCTTTGCCAAAACTGGATGACTGTTCTATAGAAGAAAAACAAAAATGTATTTCCAAATAATTCCAGTCATGAGACAGAGGGCCAAAAAAAGTAAAACATCCTGGAGAGCCAATAAGCAAGGAATGTATAATGGAGGAAACGATTCTGTGGAGACGCACGCTAACTAAATCAGATGGGTTTTTTTTACTAACTAGTCCAGACAAGATGGAAGTAATCCCGGTTGGTAACGGAAACTGAAAGATGTTACTGGAATAATCTAACAGGGTGAACCTATGCTTTTCCTCAGAAGCACTGCTGACAGAGAAACTATAGAAACTGTGGATCATCTGGCAAAACTGTTCCGGGACTGTACCACTCAGACTGAAAGAGCGGTTACGTGAATGTGTGCTCACCCACATAAATCACCCTCTGTGCACATAAGAAAGTAGAGCCCTGTTCATACAATAAAGCTTGGCCTACCTGCTGGTCTATGACCGTAATAAACTGACTTTGACTTTGGCCTACACACACACACACACACACACACAGAACATGCCCATGGCTGGGGATGGTGCCAGACATCTCCCACTACACACACATTCCTTATATGTGTGGAGACCAAGCCACATTGAGTGAGCAAAGCTTAGATGTCTCAGAGGCGGCACTCTAGCCTTCTAGCTGACATGCTACTCTACAATCCTTCTTCCAGGTGCGGGGTGCTTCCAGACAGAGGGTTCCTAGTGCTACCAATGAGAAGGCATTGTGCAACTATTCCATCTTTTTCTCTTTAACAGATTTTCTGCAGTAAGAAAAAAAATTCAGAAGCTGACATGGGAAAACATAGGAGGGTTACTAGTGGAAGATGACATTGTTTGGATCACCCCCTGTAAAATTCCGTGAATGAGGTAGGGTGCTGGTGCGATAAACGTCTTGTCTGGAACCACCTCTAGCAAGCAGAGGACTGAAGAGAGGGGGGGGTCTTGAGTCAAACAACACACTGAGCTTCAGAGGCCCTCAAAAGCAGCAAGAGTTCCAGGCTCAGAAGAAGGGTGGGATCTCATCCCCCACTACCACAATGAGCTTTGGAAGCACTCAGAAGCTGCCAAGTTCTCATTACTTCAGAGTGTCTCCAAAATCCAGCAACGAACCCTTGCCCATCCTTCCCACTGTGTTGCGGCAAGGGACCACCAGACTAAAAAGATATAGTCACATTTGTGGGCCCCTGGAAATATGTTTACGGTTGTCAAATAAGAAGGTAAACTTCATTATGCTAATATGACAGCAAGTGTGGTGCTGTGGAACGGGAGTTGGGTGGGGGTGAGATGATGATGGATGATATTATTATTATTATTATTATTATTTTATTTCTATGCCACGCAATAGCCGTAGCTCTCTGGGCGGTTTAATAAAGCTGTAATCGTGAACCACTAACGAAACATGAAAAATGTAATAATTTCTAGAGGGGTTGCTGTGTTAATCGGTTGCAGCAAACACAACAAAGAGTTTTGTGGCACCTTAAAGATGAACAAATTTATTCCTGAGTAAGCTTTCATGGACACTGTCCACCTCATCAGATGCATGAAGTGTTGGCAGATTGGCAGATCATATGCACATGCGGGGGTGGGGGGCAGAGATGTAAACTGTGTTGTCGGGTGGAATAGAAGTGTGTGTGTGTGTGTGTGTGTGTGTATATATATATATATATATATATATATGTGTGTGTGTGTGTGTGTGTGTGTGTGTGTATATATATATATATATATATAATGCCAGAATAAATGTGTTAGTCTTTAAGGTGCCCCAAGACTTTTAATGAAAATATGAGGACTACCAGGTAAGGTCCAAATGACCATGAAACATTCCACAACAAGCTAGTAATCCTGATGTAGTAGGGACATCAAACCTACCTCTCAGTTTTGAATGGATATCCAAATTTGAAAGTAGCCCCTTTCTACCGGTACTTGCTAAATTAGCTGGTTCCTTACATTTTGCTCTTGTACCTCTAGCTCTTTAAAAGACTGTGTAATGTCACCATTCAATTTTTAGTTACAGAGGCTTCCCCACAAAAAAGACTGCTCTTCTCCAAACTGTTTCTCCTGAAGAAACTGCCAGGCTTGGAAGTTATTTCATGTATACAAAACTTCGAGGATTACTCTTATCCACTTTTCCTCTTGTGTCACTCCACATGTCTGCCAATTACATAAATGGAGTTTAACATACAGATATATGATTTATTTATTATATTTATACCCCACCGTTTTTCCCGCAAGGAACCCAAGGCAGCTGACATAATCATCCTCCTCTCCATTTTATCCTCACAACAACCCTGTGAGGTAGGTTAGGCTGAGAGTCAGCGACTGGCCCAAAGTCACCCAGTGAGTTTCATGGCCAAGCGGGGACTAGAACCCGGATCTCCCGAGTCCCAGTCCAACACTCTCACCACTATGCCACACTGGCTCTCTTGATATTTGATCAAGTAAATTTCTTGACCCATGAAAACACATTTTACAGAGTGAGTAACTTGTGCCTCTCCAGATGTTATTGGACCGTAACTCCCATCAGCCCTTGCCAGCATAGCCAATGGTGAGGGATAATGGCAGCTGAATTCCCACAACATCTACAGGGTCACAGGTTGCCACCCCTGATGTAAAGTATTGTACTGCAAGTGTTCGGGAGATTGTAACATGCTATTAACAGATTTGCAGCCTCAAATGGTGACATACAGAATGTGCACAACAGATGATTAAGAAGCAGGTTGAGTTGTGCAAAAATCTGACCTTGTGGAAAAGGCCTATGAACAGATCCTGGGATCTGATGCACATTCACCTGTGGCTGTCTGGAGCCAGGGCTGTTGTAATAGCATTCCTTGGGAGATGGGGTTGAAGGTGACAAAGATCTATTCTCTCCCTGTGAAGATAACATAATCTATTCTCAATGCCAGGTTCAGCTCTAGGAGGTAAAGAAAGTGTTGTATTCAACGGTGTCCCCCCTTCCTCTCACAGCCCTCTCTCGTGAGTCTATGCTGTCCCACCCAAACCATTCCAGAAGGTCCCTCAGGAGCAGTTTTTCAGCAGCGGCACAGGCAGGGCCGGATTAACATAGGGGCTATTGGAGCGACAGCTCCAGGCCCCTCCCCCAAAATAGGCCCACCAATAGGGACGCGCGGCGCCGGGGGGAAATGAGAGTCACGCAGCGGCCGAGAGTGGGACCGGCAGGCGGAGAGAGGGCAGGGGCGGAGGGATGCCGCCGGCGCTGGGGCTGCCCACCTCCTGCTGCTGCTGCTCGCAGCCGGCCGGGAGGGCGCGCTGAGCCAAGCCCGAGCCCGCGCCAGCATGTCCCGCAAGAAGAGCCCCAAGAGCAAGGGCGGCACCTCGGCGCCCTCGTCCGCCCTGCCCGCCGCCCAGCAACGCGCCGATGCCGGCGGCCGGGGCACAGCCCGGGTCAAGGGGGCAGCCGGAGCGGCGGCAGCGGCGGCGTCCTCCTCCTGCTGCGCCGCCAACGGGGTGGCGCTGCCCAGCAGACCCTCGCTCAGCAACAGCGGAGAGTTCTACGACGTCGCCTTCAAGGTGAGCGGGCGGGGGGAGAACCGGGTGGGTGGGCACGCGCGAAGCCCCCGGCATGCCTGGGGGCGTCGTCCTCCTCCTCCTCGCCGGGTGGGGCTGCCGCGAGGTGCGCGCGCCACGCCCTCCTCCTCCTCCTCCTCCTCTTCCTCCGCTTGGACGCGGGGGGGGGGGACCTGAGCATGCTCCCCAGAGCCGCCTCGCCCCGGAGCCTTTCTCGCCGCCACCCTCCAAGTTTATCCATTTACGTCTCCCTCTCTTTTTGCCTCAGTTTCCCTCAATGTTTGTCCAGTTTCCCTGAGGGAAACCGAGGCAAAAAGGAAAGCAAGGCTGGCACAAAATGCCCCCCCCTCACACGCAGACACTTCCGTTCTCTTTCTCCTGTTTCAGCTTCCCCCAAAGCACCTTGCTTCCTGCCTCAGTTTCCCTCAAAGTTTGCATACAGTTTCCCTCAAAGTCCGAGGGAAACAAGCAAAAAAGAAAGGCAGGCAGGCAGGCACAAAGTGGGTCCCCCCCCCTTCTATTCCCTTTCTCCTTCCATTTCTGCCTCAGCTTCCTTCAAAGTACTCGCCCTCCTTCCTGGCATCTGCCTCAGTTTCCCTCAGAGTGCCCTCTTTCCTGCCTGCCCACCTGTTTCCCATACAGGCGCTGCTGCCTTTTCACATTTATTTTATTTATTTATTTTATTTGTTATATTTATACCCCACCTTTTTTCCTGCAAGGAACCCAAGGCGACTTACATAGTCCTCCTCCTCCTCCTCCTCCATTTTATCCTCACAACAACCCTGTGAGGTAGGTTAGGCTGAGAGTCAGGGACTCTTTTATAATGTATTTCAGTTTACCCCACACAAAGCATTCACACACACAGAGCAGCCAGACAAAAGCAAAACACGCTTATAATTTGTAGGTAGCCTTTTATAATGTATTTCAATTTTAGACAGCAAAAAAGGTAGTACATTCTTATTTTTTAAACCCACTTTTGCCATCGAAATAAAATTCCATCCTCCATTTAATCATTTATTTATTTATTTATTGCATTTATACCCCGCTCTTCAGCCAGAAAAGGCTCTCAGAGCGGCTTACACAGATTAATAATAAGACATTCCCTGCCCTCAGGCTCACAATCTAAAAGACATGACACAAAAGGAAAAGGGATTGGGAGGGAGGAGGAAGAATGCCAAACTCAGGCACCAATATAATGTTTGGCATTCAGTCTTTTAGATTGTGAGCCTGAGGGTAGGGAATGTCTTATTATTACCGGTAATCTGTGTAAACCGCTCTGAGAGCCTTTTCTGGCTGAAGAGCGGGGTATAAATGGAATAAATAAATAAATAAATCATTAATTTCTACCCACTTTTGCCATCAAAATAACTTTCCATCCTCCATTTAATCACTTGTTAACATTATAATTAATTTATAATAACTTTCCATTTAAGAAAAAAAAATTCACCCCTATCAAGTGAAAAAAAATGACCCAGGTCCTTTTTTTTTACTTGATCCATTCGTTCTTTTTTTTAAAAAAAAACTATAGTCCGGTCCCCCAACAGTCTGAGACAATGAACTGGCCCCCTGTTTAAAAAGTTTGAGGACCCCTGTTGTAATCCTTACATCAACCCTGTAAGGCAGGTCAATAGCATTCTCTCCATACAGCACGTGGGGGGGGGGGGGGCAGCTGAGTAAGAGATCGGTTCGTGTACATTGTTGCCTAACAGTCTGCATAATTCCCGAAGGGGTGGGCTGTGTTAGTCTATTGCAGCAAGAACAACAAGAGAGTCTTGTGGTACCCTAAAGACCAACACATTCATTCTGACATAAGCTTTCACGGACACTGCCCACTTCCATCAGGTTTTATTGAGTTAACAAGCTTATTGTTTACAAAAAAAGAAATATTTTCAATATGTTTCTGTTTTGGCACTTTAATGGTAATTAAAATATTTAATTTGTTTTAATATAAAATTGCGTCTTCATTTTATTTATTTCCATAAAAAGGCCCACCAAAATCCTCAGCACCAGGCCCATAATGCTCTTAATCCGGCCCTGGGCACAGGAGAGCTACAGCAGGTACCGAGAACTGGCTAAAATCAGACGCACCTCACCATGTGTGCACAGAAATGCTTTCCACTAGGGCAGCTGGGGACCTCCAGATGCTTTGGACTTACTTATGACATTTCTTCCCACACACACACACAGACTTTAGCTCCCATCAGCCTTAGCCAGCATAGTCAATGGCCAGTTGACGTCGAAAACAGGTGGAATGCTCCAGGTCGGCACAAAGCCACCATTGGATACAACCCAAAGTTAAGTTCAGAGGCGGTGTGTACCTCTGGATACCAGATGTTGGCGGGGGGGGGGGAGGGAGGCAATGTTGTCTCTGTGTGCTGATCCAGCAGGGCTCTTCTTTGCTCAGCTTGCCTCTCTCACACAAACACACCAGAACTCCCCCACCCACCCCGGAAGCAGGAGTGACACACACACACACACACACCCTTTCTTCTCTTCCCCGACCCGCCCCGCCCCGCCCTTTTAGCGCTCCAAGCCCTGCCGGGAATAGGCCAAAGCGCATCTCGCTTCCTCTGGCCCTCGGGAGAGCTGCTGTACACTAAAGGCCCGCGCGCAGCCGCCCCGGCCGCCCACTCGTCCTTTCGAACGCAGCGCTTCCTCCTACCTGCGGCGCGGAGACGAGCGTGTTGGCGCAGCAGCGTGCTAGGGCGGGCCTGCGCCGGGGCCACAACCGCGGAGGGAGGGAGGGAGGTGGGCAGGGCGGGCTCAGCGCGAGAAGCCGGCCCGGGAGGGGCGGGGAGGGGCGGGGCGCGCGCGTGTAGCTCGCGCCGCCCCTTTCGCTTGACGGCTGTCGTGCGCTTGAGCCATTTCAAAGTCGCGGGAATTCACCATCCGCCTTTCTTTTCACTCGGCTCCCCCCCCCCCCCGCGCGGCAAGTGATCGCCGTATCGGAATGCATGAGATTGAGTGACCAGCGAGAGGAACGGCTTCCCTCCGACCGTGGAATCACGCGTTCAAGGAAGGATGCTGCGTTGCTTTAAGGCGCAATCCTATAGCATGTTGAGACAGAAGACATGCAGCTCATGAACTTCAGTTAGCCTAGCATACAACCATCAGGATCATTTTGCTTGCCATGGGTCCCTTGCTCATGCAGCCTTTCCCAGAGTAAAAGACATATTATTACACGCATTAGACTAGGGTGATGCCCACAAAACTAGGGAAGACAAACTTCACAGACACAAGCCATCATGTAACGGGGGCAGAGGGTAACAACTGCAGGTGAACTTGTGAAGATCAGAGAGCGTGAGAAGAACGGCAACACTTTCCAGACCAGCCTTCCCCAACCTGGTGCACTCCAGTTGTTTTAGACTCCAACTCCCATCAGTCCCAATGGGCATCATCATCATCAGGCGATCACTCGTGACCGAGTAAGATTGTCTTCCGGGATAAAAGGAGGAAATTCTAAAGAAGATTGTGTAGACTCTACCGATGGGTCCGTAAGTGACTGTGGAGGCCAATTCTAGATCCACACAGCTTCCCACAGTGAGGACACAGGTTACCAGATAGAAGATGGTCCTGTAAAGGATTCATTTGATGTGCTTTTCGCTTAGCACGTTTCTCCCTTTCACCTTGCACTTGGGCTTCTTCAAAGTCCATGGAACCTTTGTGAAAGGCCAACCTCCATTTAGATCGTTCATGGGCCAGAGCTTCCCAGTTTTCGATGTTTATATTGCATTTTTTTAGATTAGCCTTATGAACATCTTTAAACCTCTTATATTGACCACCGATATTCCGCTTTCCATCCTTGAGTTGGGAGTAAAGTAACTGCTTTGGGAGACGGCAGTCAGGCATTCGAACAACATGACCGGTCCACTGAAGTTGGCGTTGAAGGATCATTTTTTCAATGCTAGTAGTCTTTGCTTCTTCCTGTGTTTTGTAGTCCAAAACATCTGGTTGGGGAAGGCTGGCCCAGAGGCTTTCGATCATATTTTCTGGACAAACAGCTGTCTCATCCTGTGACATACAAGCCTGAGTATGGAAACCTCTCTGCCTGCCTCCATGACCTAACATTAACCTTTGAGTCAAATGACTATTTCCTATCGTTTTAATTATATTAGAAAGATTCCCTATCTACAAACAACCCCCCTCCTTTTACAAAAGAGTGTTTCTCATCAAAATTTAAATGCAAAAGTAAACAGGACAAAACATCAAGCATGATTTAGCTTTAGGGTTATTTTTCTGAGATTATGTTATGCTGAGCTTTCTGATTAAAGCTTTTTCTTTCTTTTTAAAGTAGCAGACAGAACAGATCTTCACTGAGATAAGGATAGAGCGTATATCAAAAGGAGTCCCCTAGACATCAACTAGTTTCAGTAACAGGATGTTGGCGCACCCATACCCATATTATGTGAAAGAGTTCATTTGGAAAATAAAAAAAACTTTTGTAATGAGTTTTTATACTTTATAAGTCAGAAACAAATTAAAAATGCTTATGCTATGTCTAGTGGCAGGCAGATAAATCATAAGTGCAGAGATCCACCAGGATCACATCCACCCCTGTGAAACCAGTGGAAAATCCACTCAATCCAATTCTTCTCTGGCTCTGGATGGGAGGGGCAGCCAATAGGAGAAGAAGAACAATGCAAACAGAGGGGGAAATCCAGCCATGCCTGCTGCAGCATCCATGGAAATCGGGCTGCCAGTAACAGATCAGGAGTTACCACCGACCCACAACACACCCACAGCCTGCCTAACACAGCCAGCCAATGAGAAACTGAAAAGCACCTTTCATACACACACCCCATCAATGGAACCATGCACGCTACAGAACAGACAAAGGGCCTATGAGAGTAGCAGCAAGTCAGGTCCCATGATGATTTAGCCTGGTAATGTGACTGTGGTCCGGATGTGTCAGGCAATGGCCCATGGAGATGGGGGGGGGGCAAGAAAACATCAATCAACAGCCACAATTGGTGACCCATCGTGCGAGTGCAGACATGCATGGAGTGAGTGTGGTTGAGGCTATGGTGAAGTGGACACTTACCCGTCCACTTGGAAGCTGAGCAGACGCTTTGTGGACAGAGTCAGCTCACATGACCTTGAGCTAACGGGTCCCTGTTCCCGTAAGACACAAATGGTTATGTATGGCTAGCCAGCACCCACAGTGGTTGGAATGGAGCGCCTGGCTGTGGGCTGCAGAGAACGACGCAACATGACTTGTGCCCTTGTTGAGGCTGCTGCAAGAGCAGTGTTAGAAGACTGCAGTCCAACATCACTGTCCACTCACATGTTGTGGGGGATGGAGAAAGGGTGGCGTTTCAGCAGTTAGCCATGGCGGCATGTGCTCCCCCATCACACCCTTTCCCTGGGGGTCTGCTGGAGAATCTAGATCTGCTGGAAGAGGCTGGTGCAGCCCAACTGAAGGCACTTTCTGGGGTGGGGGTGGGGGGTGGGGTCTGCCTCATCCTAGCCTTTCCCCCAGGTGATCTTCAATATAGGCACTGTAAATCTATTGACACTGATTTATCTGGTGGTAAGCCCCATTGACACAGTGAAATTTACTTCTGAGTATACTTGTAAAGGATTGCACTGTAAGGGTGTGAGCTGGGAAGGCCCCGTTTCAGATCTCACCCCAGTCATATCGTAAAGTCATGAGGGCTGCACTCCTATGCATGCTTTCTTCGGGGTAAGCACCATTGAATTCAGTGAGACTTACTACAGAGTACATATGCATAGGATTGGGCAGTATGTTCCCCAGCCCCTCATCTATATATATAAAAGAAGAAGTCCTGACTGACTGACTGACTGACTGACTGACTCATCAACGCCCAGCTCAAACCGTTTAATCTAGGAACATGAAATTTTGAAGGGACATTGTTTTTATGATGTAGACACCCACTAAGGAAGGATTTTTGGAAATTCCGTCCCTAAGGGGGTGAAAAAAGGGGGCAAAATCACCCCACTCTCATATCTCCTATGGGCAAAACAACAGGGGAGCATTTATGCAAATCGGCCTCACCTCAGAATCCCTGCAGGAGCCAATAGGACTAGGGGCAGTTATGCAAATAGCCCATACAACACTTCGAATATTCGTATGAATTCCTGCAGGAGCCAATAGGGGTGGGTATGCAAATCTCCCCTAGGCCATTTAGAATGTTCTCTGAGGGGGTGAAAAGGGAGGGAAACTTTTTAAATGACTGCCTGACTGAATGATTGCGGGGGGGGGGGGCGTCGCATAGACTCCATCATGTTTTGACGGATCCGCCCCAAACTTGGCACGTATACTCTCCATCACCCAAGGACAAAGACTGGTGGGTTCAAAACTCCAAAAAACCCTCACTGCGTCTGTACAGCCCAAAATAGATTAGAGCCAATGGCACCACTTGGAATGTTCACAGGGGCCATTCAGGAGCGGTCATGCAAATCACTCCAACGACATATAGAATGTTTGTATGAACTGCCACAGGGGCCAATCAGGAGCGGATATGCAAATCTCTCCTGCATCAAAACAGAATGTTCATATGAACCACAGCCGGGGCGGAGCTGGGATTTCATTGTGTAGTCCTGGGCGGGCGGAGCAGGGATTTCATTGTGCAGTCCCGGTGGGGGGGGGGGAGCAGGGATATCATCGTGCAGTCCCGGGGGAGGAACGGATTTCTCTGTGTAGTCCTGGGGGAGCTGGGATTTCATTGTGTAGTCCCGGGGGGGGGGGATTTCATTGTGTAATCCGGGGAGGGAAGCAGGGATTTCATTGTGTAGTCCAGGGGGAGGGGAGCAGGAATATCATTCTGTAGTCCCGGGGGAGCAGGTAGTCCTGGGGGAGCTGGGATTTCATTGTGCAGTCCTGGGGGAGCTGGAAGTCCCGGGGGAGCTGGTAGTCCTGGGGGACCTAGGATTTCATTATGTAGTCCTGCGGGACCTTTCCTATGGAGCGATTAAAAACAGCGGTCAGCTACCTTAAGGAATTTCGAATAAATAGTGCCTATAGGAAAATGATGACCTGTGCAAACTTGGCAGCACGGTCACTCTTCATCACGCAAGCGAAGCTGCGGGCAACAGCTAGTCTGTAATATAGGGATAATAACACTGGTCTAGCTAGAAGGCTGTTATAAGGATTGCTGAGATTGAGATGTCCATACATACATAGCTGGATTTAAGCATTTATCACCTGCCCTTCAACACACTTCCCAGGGTGTTGTACACAAGAATAATATAAAAATATATATTTTTAAAATGCAACATAAAATAACAGTGATAAATTAAGGCAGCATCAAATCAGTCGGTGGAGATACAAGACAATTTAGAAGCCAAAACAGGTGGGTTGTTGTTTTTTAAAGGTCTTTTCCAGGTGCTAAAATGACATTAAGGAAGGCCCCATTTGAGCCTTTCTGGGGAGAGCATTCCATAATCAGGGTGCCACTACTGAAAAGGCCATATCCCCACTTGAATTTTAAGATTATGTAAGCCCCCTTCATGCAAGACTGCGTGATGTGGTAAAGGGCAGTATTCAACGCAACATGAGCGCTAATGTAAATTATGTTGTGCTAGTATAAGGGACCTCTAATGCAATACCAAGAGCGTTAGCTAGCCAAGTAGTGCAACATATTTTACATTAGCACTCATGTTGCATTGGATACTGCTCTTTTTCAATTCACATGAGTAATACATGAAGGGGGCTTCAGCTATAGGGTGACTCATAAATTGAATTATTATTAATATATAATAATATTAAAATATCTGCTGCTAAATTAATTGGGGACACCTTTTTCATCAAATAAAACTTTTTTAAAATGATTAATCTAACCAATTCATCGCTGCAGTCCCATTTAATATCAAATATTAAATATGGCAAAATGATCTAGATCTAGATTCACACAGCCCACATTCACAAAAGGAGAACTGGCACTACTGTTCTATTAATGGCAAAATTAGACAGGTTCAACTAGTGTTAAATATGAATCCAACTATTGCTCAGTTTTCTACCTGTTTAATGCAAACCAGAATTTGGATCAACCATTTTGTGGGGATTAAAAGGTGTTTGATATCAGCAACATAAAAGTGTTCAGTTCATCTGACAGTCTAGATGAGGAACAAATTCTGCTTGAACCTAGAGAAGACCGGAGAACTGTTGTTTTGCTCTCTTTCAAGGATGAACAGCCACAATGT
Source organism: Shinisaurus crocodilurus (assembly GCA_021292165.1). Taxonomy (NCBI): domain Eukaryota; kingdom Metazoa; phylum Chordata; class Lepidosauria; order Squamata; family Shinisauridae; genus Shinisaurus; species Shinisaurus crocodilurus. The sequence continues at coordinate 173,434,100 of CM037879.1, read as the reverse complement.
CTGGATTTAGGAAGTGCAGGCAAAATAATTCAAAATTCATTATTACGATGGGGTTCTTCCTGTCAGATTGTCAATAAGGACTCCTTTCAATTAGACAACTTTATTGGAATGAAAAATGCTAACAGCATGATTTAGTAGCTGTTCTGCTATAAATCACACTAACCAGTAGCCACACAATCCATACTCACTTCTGAACAAATTGAATGGCCATAACTTATAGCAGGTGAAAAGAGCTTTATTGGCAAGCATGTTGATATTGAAGTATTACCGTAAGTAGCAGCAAGTGCTTCTCCTCCCATCCCTCCTCCCATTCCAAGCTGGGATAATCTTTAGGGATCCAATGTGACTCTCCCTTATTGTTTGGCAAGTTTCATGCACAGCTGCAAGCTGCATACAAGGATCTGTGGATAGAAGGTCTGCTGTGGATATACAGGCCTGTGGCTCATGCTGTCTCAGCTTGTCTGAGTGTGGAAAGATAAGCAGGGTCAGGCCTGGTTATTACTTGGATGGGAGACCCCTCCTCTAGTTTCCTGCATTGAGCATGGGGTTGGACTTGATGGCCTTGTAGGCCCCTTCCAACTCTATGATCTATGAATAAAGGTACTAACACAACACTGGCATTAAATGCAGAATAGAATAGGACATCTCTGCCATGACCCTTAAACCATACACTGGGAATTATCTTTAGAACAAAGCAACAGCTCTTCCTGAGCTTCCAACTTCCCAAAGGAAGTTGGGTGGATGGAACACCTGATTTATGATGGTGGTGAGTCATGACTGAATCTTCAGTGTGGATCAGTGATTCAACCAACCCCAGCCTTGGGGCGGGGCAGGAGGCTGAGGACCCTATTGTTCCCTGGAACTTTGCCCACTACGCCCAGTGTGGCGTAGTGGTGAGAGTGTTGGACTGGGACTCTGGAGTTCTGGGTTCTAGTCCCCGCTCGGCCATGAAACTCACTGGGTGACTTTGGGCCAGTCACTGACTCTCAGCCTAACCTACCTCATACGTTTGTTGTGAGGATAAAATGGAGGAGAGGAGAGGAGGAGGAGGAGGATTATGTAAGCCGCCTTGGGTTCCTTGCCGGAAAAAAGGCGGGGTATAAATATAATAAATAAATAAATAAAATCTTCAGGTATCTCATATCTGATGGCAATTGTAATATTGCCTGCTTAAATCAACGAAGTAATATAGCCACTAGTTACAGTGGGAGGAAAGGGTTAATTGAACAATCCTCAGGGTGCATGTTTTGTAACCCCTCCTCCATACTTCCAGCCTCTCTGTGGCCAGCGACTTCTCTCTCTCCCTCTCCAACATGATGGACACAAGGTCTGAGGCTGGCTTCCAGCCAGTGATCTCCAATGAAGTGGACTCTTAACACCAAAGACACTAATCTGCCTATATGCATCCTGCATATATGAATAAATGGACTGTAAGTAAAACTAATAAATGTCTTTATTGGTTTTAAACCTTATTTGGACAATCCGTTTAGCAGGGCTTAGCAACCCACGTGGTGATAACCAGTTTCAATAACCAGGCTGCGCATAAAGGGGAAAACTCTACTTCATCCTAACCAGTATAGGACCAACTCCTTTCCATATCCTCCAACAACATCACCCAAGGGGGGGCACCCCATAGTTTGAGAAACATTGATTTATTTACAAGGAAGCAGGCTTCTTACAAAACTTACAAGAAAGGCAAGCTTAGTGCATTAGTTGGAGTAACTCTACCCCTTATAGTGCAACAGCAACGTTTTGGATAAGTATGCTGTCAACTGAGCTGTCAAGGAGCAACTGAGCTACATATTCCCCCCCCCCCCAAATAGACTGATAGGAATTTGCTATGTACTGTAGAACTCACCCTTTTGTAATAAAGTTATTGTACAATCCATGACAATGTCTTCTTGATAATATCTCAGGCTCTTGAGACAGCATGGAAGTCGTAATACATTTGGGACAGTTTATATTTGTCTTATACCAGGGATGCATAACCTTTTTAGCCCCAAGGGCCGCATGTGATGCTGTTTTGGGGGGGCCACATGCACACATATACATACACGCATGTACACATCCCAAGGATCCTGATACAATTAGCTCTTTCTTTGTTGCTAGCAGCAGTAGGGAAAGAGCAAACTATATGAGGATTGCTGGAGGAGGGAGCGGGAAGTCTTCTCTTCACCCCTCCCGCAGCAATCCTGATACAGGTTCTCCACTTGCTCCCCCATAGATACTCAATTGTTCCTTCCTTGCTGGATCATTGGTAGCAACTGTACAATTGATGGGAAATCAGCAGTGGGGGTCAGGGAAGCTGGGGGGGCACAGGCTGTGCACCCATCTTATATAGCATTTGAACCATTGACATGGACCGTTGGTCTGATCCAGCGTTCCAATTCTTATCTGTCAGGCCTTTATATTGGGTTTACTTTCTGCGATGCATGCACTTTGCCACTAGAGGACAGGGTGACAATATCTTCTGCTGCTTCATAGGGTATAAAGGGTAAATGAGGCTTTTACTGCATTGACCATTTGGAAATCCTGCAGTTGCTCGGAAATAAAACTTTCATATCAAATATAATTATAAGGCCATTAATCTCTGTAGTCATCTTAGTTGATATTAATGTATTCACAGCTACCTTAAACCTATATTCTCCTTAACTTCTGTATTGCATCAAATCATGAAAGCTTAAAAAATGCACAAAGTACAGATCACAAACCTCAACACTTAAATAGATTAGCAGTGCTAAGCTAATCCTTCTAAGAGGGGCCATAGCTCAGTGGTAGAACATACGTTTTGCATACAGATGGTCCCAGGTTCAATCCCCAGCATCTCCAGTCCAGGGAGAACTGGAAAATGTCCTGCCTGAAGCCCTTAAGAGTCGCTACCAGTCAGCTTTGGCAATACTGGGTAGATGAACCAACAATCTGAATCAGTGCAAGGCAGCTTCTTATGTTCCTATGACCAATACATTACAGCTACAGATATTCTTTATGTAGTGGCATAGTGGTGAGAGTGTTGGACTAGGACTCGGGAGATCCAGGTTCTCGTCCCCGCTCGGCCATGAAACTCACTGGGTGATTTTGGGCCAGTCACTGACTCTCAGCCTAACCTACCTCACAGGGTTGTTGTGAGGATAAAATGAAGAGGATTATGTAAGCCACCTTGGGTTCCTTGCAGGAAAAAAATATAATAAATAAATAATAAATGTATTTGTGAAATACCCATTATATCTTAGATAAGAACTGTCAAGATCTAAACTGGTTCCAGACCAGAGGTACATTAAAGTTGCTTTGGAGTTTATGCAGCTGGTCCCAGTTGCATATTCCCTTGTGTTTAGAGGCAAATATATTTGCTACAAGAAAACTGGTAGAACTTGTCTGCCACCAAGTACAATAATTTTTTTAAAAAATTATTTATTATATTTATACCCCGCCTTTTTTCCTGCAAGGAAAGCTCTTACAGGCCAGACAAACCAGAGTTTGTATTTTGTGGTTTCATGCAACGAATGTGTATAATATTGGGATGAATATAAGGCTGGGTCCAGACTCTGCTCGCTACAGATGGAAAGGTTACTTTCTGTCCACAGGCAGCTTCTAAGCCAGGGGAGGAATTCTGCTGGTGGAATGGAGGTGGCGATCCTTACTGATTGTTCCCCATCCCCTGTGCCTCTCCACGCAAATGGTTGGGGAACCCCCCAGAACAGCGAGGGATGCAGAGGGGGCATGGAAATCAGTGAAGATCACCTCCCACGTCCTTCCCTCTTTCTGCTGGCAGGTGCATTGAGTCAAGGAATGTTCCCACTGGCAGAAAAGGTCATATCCGTATTTAGTCATATTTAGAGTGACAAACTTTAGTCCCATTGCTTTCAATGGATCTACTCTAAATATTTATTTATTTATTTATTTATTATATTTATGAATCGCCCATCTGGCCAGACAACTGGCCACTCTGAGCGATGTACAATGCAATAAAATACAGGGGGACACACACACAGTATAAATATGATTAAGTCTGGATCCAAGCCACAATATTTCGTGCTAATTTTGTGCAAACTCTATTTGTACTACTTACAGACTGCCTGAGACTACAACTAGCAGACTTCAATATATTTTAAAGATCTGTTAATGGGGTTCTCAGATCTACTCTTAAGGCTACAAACATATACACATTTATTAGTAAGTCCCACCCACAATTGCACAATACAAAAAATCAAAACCTTATCACAAATGTACATACTGTACTGCAAAGTTGTCAGGTAAAAGAAATGCTTTACTGGCCTAAAGTGTGATGCCACTAAGCCTTTCATTCATGATACCTCACAGCCTCTTGAGAAGTTCTGGAAATCATAATACACTTAGGATTCCTTATTTTTCTCTCGTCAGTATCTGAGCCTTTGCAATATACCTTTACCAAAAGTTGAAGGACTTCTCCACAATTTTTTAAAAATAAGACTGCAGTCTTTTAAACTACTTCACATATCACTTTCATGTATGCACTATGAAAAAATAAATACACGTTTTTATTTTGTCACATGTATATCTGACAAAAACACATTGTCACAGCTTCCCACTACACATACATGCAGTTATGCTGTATATGTAATTTTCCTACATGGAAATGATGTACTTGTAGAAAATCTTCTCGTGCAAAGTAATCCTCAGTGTACACATTACACAGGGCAGGGCATTACACATTACTCACTTACACATTACAGGAGCCTAGCTGTTACTCACTGAATCAAAACAGAATTTTAGTTAGAATCCCTATATTGAAATAAGTTAGACAATTACGGTGTTATGTGCTTTTTAAAAATGCCTGCCATATTATAATATTTTCTGTTGATCTGTTAAATATAAATGATTTTATTCTGCTTTTATTTTTTATAGGTTTGTATGCCACATTGATCTTAGAGAATCACAGAGTTGGAAGGGGCCATTTAGGCCATCACAGGAATCCAGTTTAAACCATCCATCCAGTCTCTGCTTGAATACCTCCAGAAGAAAGGTATAAGCTTATGCAGAAACCCTACATAAATTACAGTATTTGGGGGGGGGGGGGATCAATTTCATTAATATTTTATGTACCAGAAGCACAACACTATTTTAATCAAATTTAATATTAAACATAAAATGTTTACTAATTTGAGCAAAGAATTCTTTAAATATCAAAATTGTGGTGCACCCAGACATAAATTTATCTTTCTTTGGCAGGGGTATAGAAAACTATTCATAAATTACAACATTACTCCATCCGTGCATACTTATATCATTTTAAACAAGTAGTCATCAATTACAGAAGAACATCATAACAAATATTTAACTTTAACTTTATTTAAATATTTAACTTTATTCTATTAAAACATAGCTATTCAAATTTTAAATAGTCCTAGAATATTATAGGACTATGGTATAGTCTTGTGGGCAATGGACACATATTATACATATTAAAAACAATTTTAACAATTGTCAACAAATTGATACTACAGCACAAAATATGCCATGAACATAAGGTACTTTGAAAATTAAGGGCACAATCCTATGCAGGTTTAGATAGAAGTCCTACAACTTCCAGCATTCTCCAGCCAGCCATGGCTGGCTGGGAAATGCAGGAAGTTGTACTGGATTGTGCCCTAAGTGTATTGAATACAATAAACTGGTTTCAATGTGCTAAAATCAGCAGGCACAATTTGCAGAAATGTATGATTCGCCTCTAAGATGTAAAAGGAAAAGCACCCTAGACAAAGTTTTCCACATTTTGTTGCATGGCATGTAGCCATACAGTGACATTTCATTAGATTTCTAAAACCTTGTTCAGGAACATAGATGAAAGTTCTTCTTTGTTAGAAATCATTTGGTCAAATCCTGTTCAGTTTCGTGACGATGAGTACTCTCACAGTCTGGTCAAATGAACTACAGACACAGAGGCCACTTTTGTCAGGACTCCAGTCAAGGCTAGAAATAGGTTGCATTGACAATGTCACATTCTGTAAAAGGCTAACTGAACCTGCCACTCCCATTTCAGTTCCTTCTGAATCCTTCTTAGAGCGCTGTGCAGGATACTCACTGGGGGGGGAAAAGAACAAGCAAAGCTCATTTTATAAACACATACCATGTACTCTTGCTACATCTAATTCCACATTTACTTCATTTTTTCCTCCAAAGAACTAAGGCTGGGTTACAAGAGGCATCTCATTTTATCCTCACAACAATCCTGTGAGGTTGGGTTAGGCTATGAGACAGTTACTTGCCCAAGGTCACTCCGTATATTTGATAGTTGACCTTTCAAAATGGCTTTCTTCACATTCAAATCCAATCCTCTAGCAATTACATCAAATTTCCACTCTTCAGGAAAAAAAAGTGAGGGGCGGAGAATAATCTCTATGGGCAGATTTCAAAATTTTAGGAATGGCGACTTAACAGCACAATCCTATGGGGATGCCCGTAACCCTCTGAACTCGGGAGGATTATGGGCATCCTATGCAGGGCAGGAGGAGCGTGGAGACGAAGGTCACTTCCATGCTCCTCTTGCTCTGCAAAGCACTTAGACGGCTGATTTCGGCTGTCTAAGTGCAGAGCCTCGGAGCAGGAGGGAAGGAGGATGAGGTGCCATCAGGATATATCTTGGAGCCACCTGTCTCCTCCTCTCCCCCCAGAACACCCCCAAAAGCCTCTTTCTGAGGTTGCTCTTATGAGCTCAGAGAAGCAGCCAGTGCAGATCCCCAGCTACGAGGTCGCAGCAATTTTCAAACCTCATAGCTAGGAATCGAAAAAATCCTATGGCCACCTAGACGCTGCCTAGAGGTCATAGGATTGTTCTGTTAAGACAAACAAAAACTAAGAAGGAAGCTAGATAGCTGAGTTGATAGCTTTCTAGCTCAACACTCTTTATGATATATATATATATATTAAATTTCAGCACACATACATTCAGTATGCATTCAGTATAGCCAACTGTAAGGGCCAAAGCCTCTTCTCCTGTCTTTGTCTCACCCAAGATCAGAAAGGATGTGTGGTTCTGTCTGGAAATGAGGCCTTCCGGCAGCTGTGCCGGAAGAAAGAACACAGGACCTGCTGGAATAAGGGGGTGCGCGCATCTCTCTCTCTCTCTCTCTCTCTCTCTCTCTCACACACACACACACACACACACACACACACAATCTAGCTCACTCCAAGATTGGAAAAGCCTAGTAACTCTGCAGTCCCTTTCCCCAAATACTACCTGAGTTATGACTAATCAGCCTTGAGAGGGAGGGACTGAGGCTAGATCAGTCACCTTATAGGAACTAGGCAGAGAAGGAATCAGACAGCGCATTCCCTGGAACTACGTCTCTATTAATGTGCCTACTGGTTCTGTTGATAGAGATTAATGTGCATTGGTAAGTATTATTTTGGGAACCTATTAACATTAGCATATTGACAGGGAGATGAGTCAGTGTTAGGAGCATGAGTACTAAGCACTTAATATTTATTCATTACAACATCTTATATATTATGAGTGGCAGTGGGAAAGCAATCAATCAATACCATGTTTAAACACAATGGGTTGGATCCAGATTAAGTCATACTTAAGACCACTGAAATCAATGGGTCTACTGATTTCATGTCTGGAAAGTATGACCATGTCTGGATCCAACCCATTAAAAAGTGGTAGCAACATTGCTGTAGGAAGTTTAAATAAATATCCACAGCCAAAGAAATGGTGCAGATGCAAGTTAAGCCAGTTCTACTTGGGAATAATTCAGTCTCTAACAGCAAGCTCTCCTAGGCAGGAAAAACTGCCTATCAGTTAATTGTTATAACATAATGTACAGAGTTTGGACCAGACAGAAAAGAGTCATCGCCCCCACCCCCTGCCCTTGTTGTGAAGATATATACTTACTATTTCCAAAGATGAAGGTTTCCAGCTCCTCCACTAGTCACAAAGATATCTCTGTTCTGTGGAAGGTGCCGAACTTGCCACATGGTAGATTTGTGGGCCTAACAGCAAAGTTGTGCAAAAATCAGACATAAATTAGTCTAACAATTTCTGACTAGATGTAAATAGGGCGAACAACATTTATTTTTGGATATTCTTGTGTATGTTTACTGTAATATGTTAAGATTGAGTTATACTTCTTTATACATATTGTTTCAATTAATTTGAAAATCCAATAAATATTTCAGAAAACAAATCAATAAAAATTGGATCTGCTTTATCTATGCACCTAGTTGCCTGTGACAAGTTAAAACCATTCCCAAGCAACCAGATGAGTAGAGATAAGAGTCACATGTACAGCTGCAATAGTGTTGTCCTCTATTTATGCAGCACTGTGCACTAAGGACTAAACATGGAATACAGCCTTCTCCAAGCTGGAGCCTCAAGATGTTTCAAATTACGAATTCCAGCATCCCTGACCATTGGCCATGCTGGGAAGTCCAACCGCTTGAATGCATGTGGTTAAGTGCTGCCCAACTGAGCATGGAAAGCTAAGCAGGGTCAAGCCTGGTTATTACTTGGATAGGAGACCCCTCCTCTAGTTTCCTGCATTAAGCAGGGGGTTGGACTCGATAGCCTTGTAGGCTCCTTCCAACTCTATGATATATGAAATCTATGAAACACAAAGGCAGCACCAAGCCCATTCTACATTCCACTGTACATAAAATGCCACTTTTCATAAAAAGGATGTGTGCACTGCTTCCAGAAAATGATCAGAATTTAATAAAACCCAGAGAAAGGAAACTCTACAACTGTGTAGTAGTTCCCGAGATCACATCTATGTATCTGGTGTAAATTTGGTGTATAGATAACTTCATCAAAAGGGTTTTCTTGCTCAATCTTAGATTGTGATGGAATACTGGAAAGAAAGTAAGTCTCCCAGGAACTTAGGACCCTGCTTAGGACCCTTAAAAACATCTGTTCCACAAATACTTTTTATGCCTCTTTCCCATGACATGGGGAAGAGTAGAACATCTCCCAACATAACAGTCTGTGTTTTATACTGTACCTTCTCTGAAACTGAAGCAAAGCCTTTAGTTGGATGCTGAGTTCTCAGGTCAAAAATATGAAACTTTCCTTCAAGTGATGTAGCTACCAATTTGTTCATATTTATATCTTTCCTGTCAAACTCAACACTGCAAACCTAGAAATACAAAGTAAGCAAGCATTAGCTTTCAGCTGAACCATAACACATTACAGGTGTTGTGCAATCTTAAGTGTTTTTATTTAGAAGCAAGTCCCACTGAGGAAAGATTGCAGGCAATCAGCCCAATCCTGTCCAGAGTTCAGCATGCCTGGGCTCACTAAAGTCAATGAGACCAGAATCAAAGAGTTGTTTTAGGGCCAACTGTGGGTCAGAAAATTTTGGCTGGTCTTAGCAGCCAACCCAAACTTTGTGGCTGCCAGGTCTCTACCCCCACCCTGTAGCAAGGTTTGTCCCTGAACTTACACTGTCCCCAATCTTGCATTGCATTTGGGAGGTGCAATCTCCCACTACCCTCCTTCACTCCAAGCTTTGAATAGGTAAGGGCAGGGCCGGTGCTACCATTAGGCCAACTATGCAGCTGCCTAGGGCGCAGGGCTAAAGGGGGCGCCAGAAACGCCTTGGGAAAAAATACAGTGCTCTCAAATGGGAAGGGGGCGCGCTAAATATCTGATCTTGCCTAGGGCACCAAACTGCCTTGCAATGGTCCTGGATAAGGGAGATCATTCCTAAAGTACAGCACGATTCCAGAAGTGCTCAAGTTACTCTGAAGCCAAGCATCATTGCAGGGATGATGCCTGCCCCCCATCTAGAGGTCCTAACTGGAGACCAGGGCTGGGGCTTCTCTTCTCATTGAGTTTCTGAGGTGTGTGGAGCACCATGGAAGCACAGGGGCAAAATGACAAGCCCCATCTTTCCTCTCCAGCTTCACACAAACTGACTGGGGCTTTTGCAGTTGTACTTTCAAGCCTTCCTCCCAACCTATTTATTTATTTTTATTTATTATATTTATTCCCTGCCTTTTTCCCCGCAAGGAGCCCAAGGTGGCTTACATAATCCTCTTCCTCCTCTCCATTTTATCCTCACAACAACCCTGTGAGGTAGGTTAGGCTGAGAGTCAGTGACTGGCCCAAAGTCACCCAGTGAGTTTCATGGCCGAGCAGGGAATAGAACCCGGATCTCCTGAGTCCCAGTCCAACACTCTCACCACTATGCCACACTGGCAACCTTGGAGCTGGGGAGGATGTGAGGTTTTCCACCTGCAGTTGTGCTGCCCTTCAGAGGCACTCTAAGCACCAATGTGCAGTGCAACTGCAGGAACAATCCCCAACTGACTCTCTCTAGCTCCAAGACTGGGAAAGACTGGGGCTCATCATGCTCACTAGAGGGCAGCAGAGTACTTACCATACACAACTGTGTACTCTTGGGCGCAACCCAAGAGATAAGCCATGCCTACTGGGATTTCTGATTTTCTTTCCTCTTAACAGCAGATGCCCATGCCATACTCTAATTTGGTTCTGAAACTCTGCAGTTTCAAGAATGCTTTGCCATGTAGTGTGTGTGTGTGCCATTTGAGAAACACAAGCCTAAGACTCCTTATGGATGCAGGACTAGTTGCAGGGAGGTTTTGGATTCCAGTAAACGGGTTTAACCATGCTGAAATTTGCATAGAGTCACATTCTTGCTTTAGTGAAGCATACTCCTCATTTTCTTTGGGTAAATTTACGTTATCTGACAGATCACCAATGGCTTGTAAAAAACATTCCTTCAGAGGCATTTCCAAAGTCTGAACAAAGTATTCAGAATGGATTGAAACTGTACTAGTTTTTGCCATACAGAAAATTGTATTTATGTAGAGTAATTGTATGGAACAAAGCTCTCTGCATCCAAAATCTCACTGTTTAGGAAAGGAGTGTGATCATTATCCATAAATCAAATCATAAATCAAATATTCTAATTTAGACCAATGGCAAAACCAAAACGTACCACACTATTTATTTATTTATTATTTACATTTATTTATCGCCCATCTGGCCAGCAAACTGGCCACCCTGGGCAATGTACACAAGATAAAATACAGGATAAAATACATTTAAAACAGCATAACATTTTAAAATCTTAGCCCACCCCATATTCCCGCCTGAACAGCCAAGTTTTTAGTGAGCAGCGGAAGATCAGCAGAGGGGGCATGGCGGAGGTCACTCGGGAGAGAGTTCCACAGTACGGGGGCCGCCACAGAAAAGGCCCTCTTCCTAGACCCCACCAGTCTAGCTGCTCTGGCTGAAGGGACAAGGAGAAGGCCGTATGTGGCAGATCTTGTTGAGCGGCCTACTTGGTGTTGCTGGAGATGCTCCTTGAGATAGACTGGACCGGAGCCATATAGGGTTTTAAAGGTCAAAACCAACACCTTGAATTCGGCTTGGTAAGCAACTGGTAGCCAGTGCAGCTCCTTGAGCACTGGGGTGATGTGATCCCGCCGGCAGCTGCCTTTAACCAGGCGAGCCGCCGCGTTCTGTGCCAGCTGTAGCTTCCGAACCGTCTTCAAGGGTAACCCCACGTAGAGCACATTACAGTAGTCTAGGCGAGAGACCAAGGCATGAACCACTGATGGGAGCAGGTGATTAGGAAGGTAGGGGCGCAGCTGCCGTATCAGATGGAGTTGATACAGCGCCGCCCGGCTCACAGCTGACACCTGAGCCTCCATGGACAGCTGGGAGTCTAGAATGACCCCCAAGCTGCGGACCTGGTCCTTCAGGGGTAGATGTACCCCATTCAGCACCAGGTCAACATCCCCTAACCTTCCCTTGTCTCCCACCAGAAGTACCTCGGTCTTGTTGGGGTTCAGCTTCAGCATGTTCCTTCCCATCCAGCCACCCACTGACTCCAGGCACTTGGACAGGGTTTCAACGGCCAACCTCGGTGAGGACTTGAAAGAGAGGTAGAGCTGATTCTAATCATAGCATAATTTTCTGGAAGTATCCGCATCTTCCACCTCACAGAGAAAGAGATTAAAATTCTGCCATGTCTTTGTGAAATCTTACCCCATTCTTAATGTTGGTCTCCCATCGTAATGTCATGTTCTTAAGGTCAAACAACTTGATGTCCCCATTGTCATAGCCAGCACATACAACACGCTCTTCTTGATTATATGCATTGCCTAATTAGGAAAAAAGGGACCATTGTTTAGATAATCACCGTATGACCAAACTTTCTTACAGCAAGTTCGCATTCATGCACCAACTCTATTTTAAGGTTGTGCACTGTGGTAGAAAACAGTTCTGGAAAGGAGATACATGGAGAAGTTATGACTTTTCTCCAGACCCAAGAAGACATGAAGTCATTTAACGGAAGAAAAGGTTAACAGTTGGAAGACTTAATGCCAACTCCAGTTTTTCTTTATTATTTATTTTATTTAAAATGCTAATACTACATTCTCTGCCACTGAAAAACAGCACTTGAAGTGATGTTGCTGCAAAAGACAACGGGAGAGGATCAAGAGGCAGCAGTTGGAAACTAGTTTCCCAGAATGAGAAATTTCAGACAGAATTTTTAAAACCCCTCGTGTGTTGCAACTACCCTGATAATTCCCAACTGCTTGTAGTGAGAATTAAGCAGAGTAAAGCACCTGGAAACCCAGTGTAATAGCATGCCTAGACTAAAGTGATGGGAGCAAGACAAGTTCCATGATACATTTTTGTATGCCATTAAGGATTAACAAGTTCACCAAACTTACCAAATGCCACTGTCCAGCAGTCTCTCTTGCCCTCTCCTTGTGCTGGTTCCATATTGGCAACTGGGATGTCTTTTTGTCTTGGGTCCCACACCTTCACAGTCCCTGCAATCATTGATATTGGATTATTCAGTTTCTGACAAAATGGCTCGTGGCATTTATTCTTCCACTACAGCTTCAGCCCCTTCAACTTGTTTCTAAGAAAACATTCTTTATGTCTCCTTTACAGCTATTCATATGTATTGTATTGCAAAACCCCCAGAACAGAGCACAGTTTGTTTCCATGTTTTCAAAGTTTGATGGATACAGTCTTTCAGCTTCATCCAAGGAATGGTGTAAGTGATAAAACTAAGTAAAATGTAACTCAGTTAAAATACTAGCTTCCAGCGCTTGGAAGATGTAATCTTCATTCAAAGACAGAACTACTCATGCTATACATTGATATATTACACAGAGCTGTTTGCAACTGTCTTGCTTTATGTTCCTCTTTTCACATCCTCATACAAGATATCAGTTTGCTACAGCCCTCTAATGACTTATGTGAAAACCCTGTTCCATGCGGGACTCAAAATAGAACATACAGCATATGTAGATCCGATTGCAGTATCCTTGTAACCATATCATATGGCAGCTGAGGAACCTAGAATGGAAAAAGGCTGGCCAATACCGCTGTTACCAAGTATATACTAGCTAAGAAAAATCTATGGCATGGCAGTGATAGATTGGACTCATCAGTAGGTGATATAATTTTATAATTGAAGCTACAAGACTGTCCTCTTTCACCCCTTCAAGAACTAATACTACTCAGCTTTTTATCATGTCCCTCCACAAAAAAGGTATCTGGTCCTCACCTGACATCCCTTTAATCCAGAATGTTGCCAGTATCAATAACTACAAAAACCATTATACAGGGGAAAGCATCTTCATAATATAAACTCATAAATCAGCAAGATTTAATGAAATCCCCAAGTGACTTGAAACAGAAATCAGTACACTTTTTGTGAGTCCCCAAATATACCTAAACGGTTAACTTGCTTTCCTCTGACATCTGGATACAATCCAAATCTATTAAAAACAAGCAATATTATGCCATTGACTTTGATGAGATGTGGACTGTACACAAGAAATTAACATTCCTTAAACCACCAGTAACTTAATTTGTGCACTAGCTAATGTGCCAAAACATATGTGAACAAAGTAAGGGGGACAAACATTGATCCTCAGGGGACTTCTTAGTTGCAGCAGCAATGCCCATTCTGATTTGCGCAAACGTAGGTGAAATCTCATTTCTGCTTGCTGAGTGAGATACAGCCAAGCTGATACAGCCAAGCCATGCCTGTCATTTAACACACACACACACACACACACACACACACACACACACCATCCCTTACCTGGCCTAAACTAAGGTGTAGTGCACTCTGGGGCTTCTCTGAGAACTTGCAGGATCCTGTTTAAAAAGTATCCACCTTGTTGTCCACCAACATAAACCTCCCCGCCCCACTGAGCTTTTTGCTTCACACAGGCATGAGGCAAAACATCAGCAGCAATTGTCATTTTAGCACCGCTGTAGTCACCAACAGTGCCCAGAGATACTACTGCTCAATCCTCCAAGTTGCTGTGATTGCAGCAATCCACAGGATCTTGCAATTGGACTTGTTGGAAGCAACGGGCCACACCCTTCAGGAAACTGCTGAGGTGGTGGGTGGAAAGAGTGGAATCAGATTTTTATTCTTTTGCCCTCCCTCAGCACATTCATGCGTATCCACATGTTCTCTTACACCTACACTTTTATCCCCTTCACCTCTTCCCTCCTTTCCTACCCGTCTCCCCACACCTTACCAGCAGATGACAGCAGCACTGGCCTCCCCAAAGTTCTCATGTTAGCAGTTCTGGAACTGCCAGGCAGGAGGGCCTAGGTCCATGCTGCTGCCCTTGGAGCCAGAATCAGCTAAGCGCTACCTTCCAATTGGGAAATGTGGATATTATTATTGTGAAGACAAATCGCAATAATGAATGAAAACAGTTCTTATATCTAAAGAAACTTGCGAGCAAGAATATAGATGTACAATCAGTACACTGTTTACTTTCCAGCAAAGTACATGTAAATATTTCTTTAGAGAAAACCTCCATTTAGTGTGCAATCCTATGGGTTGCATCCTTTTTAGACGGAAGCCTCCAATCTCAGAGGCTTCCAAGTATCCAATGCCCTACTGGGCTGCTTACAGGAAGACCGATGAAGGCAATTTCCACCTCTCCATCCTCCTTTTTGTATATTTTCCTCTAGACAGGCCTCTGAGCTTGTCTAGAGTAGTTGCACGGCTGGGGCTGGGGTGGCCATAGGATTTCTTGTATCATAGCCTCTCCTCCTCTCCCTTCCCCTCCTCACCCATCACAACGCCCCCTTTCAGACCCCTCCAAGGTACTCCGAGGCTGCTTTCGCGACCTTGGAATGCAGGCACTGCAGTTCTTTCTACAGCAGCTGCGAGTGGAGTGATCAGATGCCAGAGTGCCCCTTCCGAGATGGCAGCAGTGTCTATGGCCTTGGAGAGCCAGAGAGGGGACTCCAAAGAATCTCATGATACCTGGGACTCTCTCCAAGGACCATAGGACTGCTCTCTTAAACAGTTAAGATTGAACCATCAAATAAGTAATGGAGACTGTATTCCCCCTGGGTCTGTGAAATAGATTTTCAAGTTTAGATGATAGGACTAAATGGGCTCATAACAGTAATATCTATGCTACCCAATCAGAAGACAGAAGAATCATCATCATAGGAAGCTATTAGGATTTAACACAACCAACTTCCCCTTTTCTCCTAACCAGCAGCACAACGATAGGGCTAACTCACCATCACGACTTCCTGTCACAATTTCTGGTGCTCCTTCCCCAATTCCTAAGCCACCAACACCATCAATACTATTTATGATTTCTTCATGTCCCTTCACAGAGTACACTGGAATTTCTGGAGCTTCCAAATTCCTTAACAGCAGAAAGGGACAATTATTCAATCATTCAAACTAGCCCCAATTTATTCACACTGCAGTGGTCATCAATATGATATGAAATGCCATCTGTGAACTTTTTGATACAAGAACCAGCATCAAGAAGTTTTGGAGATAATGATCAGTTGATCAGGATCTGATTTTACTCAAGCCATAAAATAGCAGAAGAATTTTCTCACTGATGTCTATTAAAACAAAAATCTGATGCAAACATTTTAAAAGATGTTCTCCAATTCCTCCCCAAAACTGGTGGAATTACAAAAGTCAAAATTCAGTTAACAGCTTTCATAATGAAAAATACAAAGATGCAATATTACAATTCAACTTTTAAATGATGTTGGGCTCAAATACTGAAAGGTGTAAGGTTTTTTATTTTATTTTTTGGAGTGGGGAGTTGGAAAGAGGTTCTTTTTCTTAATCTTTTCTGTAGCTTTATGATGGGGCCAGAAAAAAATTCTAGACTATTACTCATCTGAATATTAATTGCAGGTATCTAGGAGTATTTGCAGTTTTCTGTTCAACTCTATACAGAACTGTTGACTCCAAATGTGATTCTCACTCCTTGGAAATTGAAATATTTTTTCAGCCCTGCCTATGGTTTACGGGTATTTAAGCTTTCCCCCATAACAATGAACATTAAATACTCTAAGACAAACCCTAGGTCTCACAGAAGGGGCCTCTCTGTGGCAAAATTAAGAGGAAAAAAACAAAACAAAGACCCCATCCTCCAAATATGTAAAGAGAATGAGAGAGAGACAGAGAAAGGAGAGGGTAGCCAAATATAATTCTCTTTTGTTGTATTGAAGGAAAGACTTCAGAATAGGCTTCTGCTTGAGTTTCAGAATATGAGCTCTCAAAAACAACGGCCAGTATACAAAGAACTGCTTTAGGCATGTCTGGTAAAAATTTTGATCCACCACCCATAGTAGCCTACTATGCCATATCACAAACTGCTTTGAAAAGTCACCACAGGCAGGGCCGGTGCTACCATTAGGCCAACTAGGCAGCTGCCTAGGGCGCAGGGCTAAAGGGGGTGCCAGCAACGCCTTGAAAAAAAAATACAGCACTCTCAAGTGGGAAGGGGGGCACTAAATATCTGATCTTGCCTAGGGCACCAAACTGCCTTGCACCACAGGGCCAATTCGCACATCACGATAAGCCATGCTGAGGATAAGCCACCTTGGGTTGGTTGTTCGCTTGCCGACCTTTGTTACTCCCCGACAGATGATCGCTCACTTGAGGCTTGCTGTGGTTTGTTTCTCCCTCCAGCTCCTCCAGCTCGCTGCTGGCACTTATCCCAGGGGGCTTTCTGTGGCAACCCTCTCATATCCTCGTTCCTATAGCTGGAAACTTTCCCGGCCCCCCTCCTAGCTCTGATTACTATCTCTTTTCAGAGCACTTCGTTTGCCATCTTTTCCCTCCCCAGTGCTTTGGGAGTACGCAAATGGGTTCATTTTGGGTTTTGTTTTTATTTTTTCCCAGTCCTTCACAAGTGCACAGATCCACCTGTCTGCTATGTGCAGTCTCAACTTGTCAATTTCCTTGTACATTACAGCTGTCAAGTGGAGTAAGTAACATAGTAGGAAAACTACAAGGGGAGACTTCACATAGGTTAATCTGTGCACACTTATGCAGAGGCACCGAAAAATAAAAATAAATGTGGGTGAAGTAAGTGCTCCGAAAAGGAGCACCAAAGGGGGAGGGGTCAATATCTCCCGCTTGGCAATGTCATCATCTCTCTATTAAACCTTGAACTGACACTTGTCAGTGTCCTCCCCCCATTCTAAAACTTCCCTGAGTCCTGACGAAGTTGGCAAAGGGGAGATATTGCCCACCCTCAGTATCGTGGCACCTTTTGGAGCAATGCGAACTGCTGGCGCCATCCCTATCCCTTCACCTTCCCTTCTTCTCCCCTATCCTCTTCTCACTTCCCTCGATTCTCTTCTCTTCTCTCTTTCTTTCTTTCTTCTTTTCTTCTCTTCTCTTTCTCTCCTACTCCTCCTCCTTCGAGGAATCATGAAGAAAGGACACCATAGAATAGTAGAGCTGGAAGGGTCCTATAAGGCCATTAAGTCCAACCCCCTGCTCAGTGCAGGAGAACAGATGTGGGCAGCCCAGGCAATCACTCATCCAAGCACTAACCCGGCTCATACCTGCTTAGCTTCAGCATGTGGTCTGCGTTATGTGCTCTCGACGCCACCTGCAGAGTGTGTCTGAAAGCGTTCACATTTAAAACACTATCCCCCACCCCCATCCCCAGTCCTTCACAAGTGCGAAGGAGCAAATGACAGATGCTAGAACCATGTTCTCCAACCTTGGGTCCCCAGATGTTTTTGGCCTACAACTCCCAGCATGCCCCAGCCAGCTACACTGTAGAAGGTAGGATGAAATTGAAAAGGACATTGACACGGAGTGTCAGGAAGCCTGGAAAGTGCTTGAAACAAAATGTTATAAATATTTACTTACTTCTCTGGCATTTTTTTTCCTTTTCAGAGCCTCTGACTGCCACAAATGGGTTTGTACCTTTGCTTAGTATAGTTTTTCTCCCAGTCCTTCGCAAGTGTGTGAAGATTAGCCTATGTGAAGTCTCCCCTTGCCATTTTCCTACTATGTTACCTACTCCACTTGACAGCTGTAGCATACAAGGAAATCTACAAGGCAAGACTGCACATAGCAGACAGGAGAATCTGCACTCTTGTGCACTTCGGAAGGACCAGGGAATTTATTTTTAAATTCTGAACCTGTTTGCATACTCCTGGAACACGGGGGGGGGGGGGATGGTGGCGAATGACTTGCATTCCCTGCAAAGTGCTATTTTGGCACTGGCAAGGGAGGCTGGAGGTGGCACTGGTGAGATCAAGAAGAGTAGCACAGGCTCTGGGTTCGGACATCATGACAAGCCACCTGAGAACAAGTTACCTTCAACAACCCTACTACAAGCCATGGGTTCTCAGGTTGGCTTGTTGGCAAAAAACAACCAATGCTGGATCAGCTGCGCCAGGTTCACATGTCATGGTAAGACATGCTGCCACTAACAAGGCTCACAACCCACGGTGGCTAATCATGTCGTGCAAACCCAGTCAGTTTCAAAAGCAGTTTGCCACATGGCTGGGGGTGGGAAGGGAATGCGAGGCAATGTTGTTTGAGAGAAACACATCCCTAGAGCATATGGAGCCAGTTGTGTGATTACTGGATCTTAGTCAGTTTTATAAGGTAAGCAGCCAGAAAAGCAGAACAGCAGTGACATAATTAAGTCAACATCCTACAAATCTGAATATTTGATTTAGATTATTACTACTACCTAAAGCCTGAGTGCTCAGATTCTAAGAAAATTTTAATGAATTGACAAATTTTTAGTGTACTAATTTTGAATGATCTGAGAATAGAATAAGGTCAAGTGTGAAACGGGGCTTTGTGAAATATTAATCTGCAAATCTAATATTTCTTACCATATATTTAAATTTCCACCAAAATCCCCTGTAGCTAAATATCTTTGTTGCAGAGAAGAAGCGCCAAAGGTTCCACATTTAATAGGCCTCGACTTTTCAATCTGGAAAGGAGGAAAAGCAAACATTTTTAGGAGGGCTTAATAGTTTTATAGTTATTGTGCTTCTTCTACAATAAATGGAAGAAGGTTCCATTAAAATCAAGCATTAAGAAACAGACCTTTTGCAATTAAATTTTTGACTCAAACCTTAAAATATAAAAAGACTGCTGATAGATTTTAGCAAAATTCATATATGTAACCCATAAGGCTGATATTAATAGGAACTAAGGACAGGTCTTTATAGTCTGATTCATGGTTTGGAATTTAATTTGTATGCCAGGTAACATGGATTTTAAGTTATGGTGGCTGCAATCCTATACACAGTTACCTGGTAGTAAGCCCCACTGAACTTGATGGGGCTTACCTCTTGACTAGAAGTCCCCTGAGGCTGCTTTTGTGAATTCATGTAGTCCCCCTCCCAAGGTCGTAGGAGTGTCTACGGCTTCGGGAGGAGGATGCTCTTCAGGGACCAAAGGATTACTCTCCTAGGAGCCGGATGGTTTACAAACCATAAAGTAGAGCAAGTTGTACTTTCTTGAGTTCTAGCAGGTGGAAGAGAGATAATGATAATATGCTTTTCAAGTTTCACCTCTTCAGAAGTTAATAGGTGGAGGGAACAATCCTATGGCCCCTAGACAGTGTCTTTGGGCGGGCCATAGGATACTTTGGATTCCAAATCTGAGGTTGGAGACAGTGCTCCGACCTCAGAGCTCTAAACTCTTCCTCCTCGCAGCCAGCATGGAAAGAACCACGCTGGCTGCCTCTCTGAGGTTGGGAACACAACCTTGGAGAGGGAGAAAAGGGGGTGGGGGTAGGCTGTGAGGGGAGGGGAGACTGGAGAGGCCATGATATGAGCCACCCTGAGACCTCTTCAGGTTCCTTCCCTGCTGAAACACTTACACTAGATGGGCAAAAAAGCCTGTATAATGAAAATGCAGGGCGTGATTATAGGGAGGCGAAGATTGCCTCCACCGCTCCTCCCACCCTGCATAGGATGGATGTAAGCCACCGAGTTCAGGGTCTTACGATAATTACAATAGGGTTGAGCCGTAAGAAAGTTTATGCTTCTACAAATGACTAGCTCTTCTCTAATGTTCCAATATCACAGAATGGCAATCATTTCTTTTCTTTTTAATCCTGTTTTCCTTATATTACGGGCCTAATCTTAAACATGTTACTCAGAAGTGTTCAGTGGGATTTATTTCCAAGTAAGCATGCTCATTTATATCCTGCCAACCAGTACACATAAATCCACACATCTAAGAAGTCTGTTCCCTAATTCAAGATTCATTCATTCATTCATTCCATTTATTAGATTTCTATACCGCCCAATAGCAGAAGCTCTCTGGGTGGTTTACAAAGGTTAAAACCTTTAAAATACATTATAAAAACTATATACATACATACATATAAACACACAACACACAGAAAGACACGCATTTATCTAAAACGATTTAAAACTGATTTTAAAGATGACTGATATTCAAGTTTGCCACAAGACTAGAGCACAACTTGAATAAATCAAATTAAGCTAATACAAGTTTAACAATGTATTGAGCATGAATACAAACATAAAAATAATTCAAATACATTCTTGCATGTTAGCAGCTAGTATTGCTGCAATATGCTATTGCCGATTTCTATAGCTTTTAGTCTAAAAGACAATTTGGGATGCAAGCAAATGAACTTACGACAAATAAAAATTATTCACTAAACAGTTACTTATTTATTTTTGCATCTTGCCTTCCATCTTCACCTCTACCCTCTTTTTTTATTTTTATACAGCAAATATCAGAACTAGTGCCTTTTTTTTAGCAATAAGGTTTTGGGTAGGACTGCATAACTAAAATCAGATTATAGAAAGTTATGTTTAGATTAGTGGTGTAAACAGGTTGCCATTTACTGGAAAGCTATACTACAACTAGTAAAAGAGCCAGTGTGGCGTAGTGGTGAGTGTTGGACTGGGACTCGGGAAATCCGGGTTCTAGTCCCCGCTTGGCCATGGAACTCACTGGGTGACTTTGGGCCAGTCACTGACTCTCAGCCTAACCTACCTCACAGGGTTGTTGTGAGGGTAAAATGGAGGAGAGGAGGAGGAGGAGGAGGAGGAGGATTATGTAAACCGCCTTGGGTTCCTTGCGGGGAAAAAGGTGGGGCATAAATATAATAAATAAATAAATAAATAATAATTAAATACTCTCACTGCAGTACATTAACAAGATCTCATGACTTCACATAACCAGTCAGTCAATCTATTTGATATGAAAGGAAAACTGAAGGGTGCCACTGGATGTGAGCTTAAGGCATCAATCTTTGAAAAGATTAATACAGACAACCATCTTACCACACACATGCATCTTCCTGGCAGGATGATACAGATGACTAAGACTGTTTAAAGCAGTGTTCTCCAACCTTGGGTCCCCAGATGTTTTTGGCCTACAACTCCCAGCATTACTCAGTTACTCCCAGCATTACTCAGTTCTCTGTAATGCTTTATAAGGTCAATGTGTTGTGTTCTTGTATTGCTATAGCTACAGCAACCAATGTTCTGTGGGAAGCAAAGTGCTATGTATACAAGCGAAGTTAATGGTTATCACCATGGTGACCAGCATGGCATTTCTCATCTTTATCCATTTCTAAACAGTGCTCGATTCCTGAACATTGGATTGCCAAATGCTGGGCAGAACAAACACGCTAGGATATATTGACTAGGATATATTATAATAAATAATAATACATAATACACATTTCTCTTATTGTTTGATACTAATCTGGGATATGCTTATATGTGTTCAGTTCATTGGAAATTCATCTTCTTAATTTAAATGGTTAACAGTGAAGTTAGCCACCCACTATCTTCAACTACTCTAATAGTTACAGGCCTTCATCCATCTGTACATGCATTTGTACAGTGCTTCAGTCTCAAACTGTTTAGATACTACATTTTGGTGAACACTAGTAGTTTTCAAACTACATGGTATTACAGTCTGGAACACCCTTTCATTTGTCAAGTCAGGTCCATTCTGATTTGTCCATGGCAGACATGAGCTAGTTTAAGGTTGTGGTCCAAAGTGCACTTTTTTGGAAGACAGCCCCATTGCAATTAAAGGGACTTACTTCTGAGTGCCCAAACTCAGCCTGTAAGATATATCTGTTTCTATGCTCTATGGTACTTGAAGAAGCAACTTACATAATGCATGGTAAGCTACTGTACCACAACCCAGTAATAACATCCTACACAGAATGGAAAACTGAAGGGTGCCACTGGATGTGAACTTAAGGCATCAATCTTTGAGAAGATGAATAGACAACCATCTTACCACACACGTGCATCTTCCTGGCAGGATGGTACAGATGACTAAGACTGTTTAAAGCAGTGTTCTCCAACCTTGGGTCCCCAGATGTTTTTGGCCTACAACTCCCATGCTGGGAGTTGTAGGCCAAAAACATCTGGGGACCCAAGGTTGGAGAACACTGCTTTAAAGTGTAAATGGCATAGAACTGTCCACAAACATATTGTGCTCACACATTACAGGGTCACAATTCTCCGTTGTCTCAAAACTGGTTAAAGCACTGCAAGTCTCAAGTCAGGTACTTAAACCTCATGCTTCCAAACTAACTTAACTAATAACTTCAAATGAATCCTCAAACTTCAACTACCGGTAAATTATGGTTGGATTTTGTACAGAGAATGAGGTAAAATGAGCATAACAAGTTGCTACAGATTTATGCTAGTGAAAAACATTAAAGATTCCATACAAATAAATACCATGCCATAAAAGGGCCACAAACTGCTGACAGATGCCAACACAGTATGAGAAATCAAGGTTGTGACTGAATTGAGCTAATTTTTAAGTCTGAGTTCAATGTTATATGCTTTGATCTTTTCCACTGGTTAACTATATATATATATATATAGAGAGAGAGAGAGAGAGAGAGGACGGCACCAGCACAGTTCCACAACTGCAGGGATGGAGTTGAGGTATGCATTCAAGTAAAGCAACACACCTCATACACTATAGCCAAACACATCTGGAGGACCCCAGCTTGGGGAAGGTGGGTTTGGGGGTCTATTAAGTATACACGTTTGTATGAAACAAGGATCCCCATTTGCAGCCCATCTATTTGCCTTTCAGTTGAGCCCCTCACAATAATCATTAGTCACCCCCCACCTCAGTGATAGAATTTGCAAATGGAAACATGACAATCTGACACAATCTAGAGATTGAATTAAACCCCAGCGTTAAAACCTGGGTTCAAGGGCATGTACTCTGCCCCCTTTTCATCTATTGACAGAATGGTGGCTGCAATCCTATACACACCTCCCTGGGAGTAAGCCTCACTGAACCCAATGGAGCTTACTTCTGAGTAGACATGCAAAGGATTGATTGCAGCCAGCCCGATATTTTTTTCCCTTTTTCTAGGGGTTGTGTGCGGTTGTTTTTTCACTTTTCCTCTCCGAGCAAGCACTGGCTGCTTGCTGATGCGTGAGAAGCAGGACACCTGCGAGAGAGGGAGAGAGAGAGAGAGAGGAAGGCACCTCCCAGCTCGAGCCTACTCCCCTCACTCACTTCGCGGAGGAGGCTGAGGCGGCCGCCCTGCAGCTCGTAGAGCTGGATGACGCCGGTGCCGCGCGGGAAGCTGCCCAGGCAGATGAGGCGGGCGCTGCACGGCACCCATTTGCAATCGAAGACGGTGTAACTCAAGCTCTGCAGCGTGTGCGCGATTATCTGCGGCTTCTCTAGCAAGCCTGCTGCCGACATGATGATGACGACGCTGCCGCCCCAAACCCAACGGCTCTTGCTCCCCTGACGCACCACGCCGCAGTCACTCCTCCTCCCTATTACTATTCCACTACTATCTCCTCAACCACCACACTCTGCAACTCCACGCATGCGCACCCATCGGACAACCCAAACATCCGGGGCACCGAACCATAGAGATGAAACAGACTGTCGTCCATGTCGCTCCCTACGCGCCACAGCAAGCCCTGCCACCCTTTTGGCTAAGCAAAAGAAGGGACGACGCGCCTCCCTTTTTACAAATGACGCCGGAAGGGCGGAATCAAGTACTTCCTTATGTCGCAGGGGAGTGGAGAGCGTCCAACGGCAACCCTAGAGCGGGCGGAAAAAAAGAGAACTGTCGGTGGAAGTGATGTCAGGCTAGAGGTGACATTTTAAGGCCAGCTGCCGGTTAGCCCCGCCTCTTCCTGTCGGCGTGTGCATGGAGTAGGGAGGACTTGTTTGGAGCGCTCAGCATGGAAAGTGCGGACAGGTGTCCCTTGCCTCCCGCCGTGATGGAAACAGAAAGTGGGGCCGGCGACGAGGGCTTCACCAGCGTCCGCAAGCGGAAAAGGCGAGCGGGCGAGCGGCGGGAGGGTCCCATGGAGACGAGCGGCGGCCCTTCGCCCAGAAAGCGGCCCGATTTCCCACCTCTTCGTGGCGAGGCCCTCGGGGTAAGTTATCCCGGTTGCTTCTGGCGTAGCTGCTATGAATTGGGGAGGGGGGAGTCTGCGTTAAGAGCCTGGCCCTGGATGTACTTGCTGGACGGTTCGATGGCTCTCAGTCGCTTATGGATTGCATGCGTTGCGTTTTAAAGTGCGGATATGGCAGACGCATGATTGGCTTCGCCCCAGTCCTGTATTCCTGTGCCGGTACCGCCGTGCCCAAGCTGTCTTACTCAGCGGTTTTTAAGCACAGCTTTAATCTTTAGCTAGATGTTATTCCCGCCCCCTGCATTCATCTCATTGGGGAACGAATTCTGATTGAAGTGCTTAGTGCATAAATATTAATCAAATCTGAATGTGGGTTGGAAGTGGGGGACTGGTAGCATTTACCACCTTTACTCTAAATTTGAGTATCAACTTGCTCTTTCTGAAGACGTTCTGATTGATCCAGGTCATATTGATCCAGGGTGATTTTTCCTAGATATGTGTGATGGAACCAAAAAATCATATTTTTAATCAGTACCGTATAAACATGGATCTCAGTTCTGAGGGGGGAAAGCACTCTCCTATTTTAAAGTAAAAATTTCTTTAGTCTACTAAAATTAGAGAAACTTGGACTTATGTCTATCATAACCATTGATGCCTACCATGATTTTCCTAATTTTATTGAATGTAAATCATTAGGGTAAAGCACTTGATTTAATATATTGAATAACTACTTGCTAAGGAATTTTGTCTTGTTTGTCTCATCAAGGGTGGAAAAGATGAAATGAGGAAAATTCCAGTACCAGCAAACAGATACACACCTTTGAAAGAGAACTGGATGAAAATTTTTACCCCAATTGTAGAACACTTGCAGCTTCAAGTTAGATTTAATTTAAAAACAAGGAATATAGAGATAAAGGTGAGTTATAAGATCTTTTGTTTGTGAAAGGTCTGGAAATCTTATTTCTGCATTTGCAGTGGGTGCATATTGTTTCTTGGTTGGTCTGCTTGTCAGCACTAGGGATATTTATTTTTATTTGATATTTGTTAAACTCATAAAATGATTTCTCTAGGCACAGTTTAATTTAAAATAAAACAATAGTAAAATACTAATACAGCAAAATCACAATAATACAATTGTGGAGGAAGGGGGGGCTGGCTGGCCCGCCACACCCCCACCCTTTCCTACTCCAAAGGAACCAAGACCCCCAGAGATCTCAAGGTACCAGATTGCCAGCCTCAGCTGTCTGCAACCCTACTTGAATCTCTGTTCAGGGACTCGCCTTTAATTCTGTAACTTGGATTTAGATACTGAACCAAGCAGATCAATCCACAAACACCATGTGGGGTAAAACCAGGACAAGGTTTATTCTGGTAGCATTTTACAACAAGATTAGGGAAATGAGAGAAGCACACAAAATAAAGAGAGAGACACTTTAGTACACAGTAAAGCTGCAAAACAATAAAACCTGATTCCTTAATATCTCTCAGGCACACACCTGTTACCTGAGGGTGTTCTCTTCAAGGGATAAATCCAGCACAGCCTCGCTGCCCAAGGGAGATTACCACACCTACCCGAAGGTCCGAGATGGGTAAAACTCCCACAAGGCTTGCCTTTACTAGAGCCCTCAATCCAGCTAATTTCACCAGGAGCTGCCTGGGGTCCTTGGCTTACCGCCATTACCACAGCCAGGTAGAACCAAGACCAAAACCCACGCTTTGGGAAATATACCTTTTTCCCCCCTCCCCTCCTCCCTGTAGCTCTGCTGCCTCTTAGCCAATCATAATGCACTTCACCTGGCCAGGCAGGGGGAAGGGAACTCATGACTCATGGCTTACTGGGCCTGAACTATTTACATATGAAAGCCCTAGGCCAACTTCTCCAGGCATCTAGGCGCCATTCATTCCATCCCGATGCTTTATGTACCTTTCATTTCCTCCCAGCCCCCTCAACTGGCCCCACTTGGTTTACACATGAGGAGGTGTGTGTGTGTATGTAGGAACCCCCAAAAGCTCCACAACAATAAACTCCAACACTGCATAAAGCCAATGCACAGCATAAAGTACAATACAGATTTATATATTTATTATATTTCTATTCCACCCAATAGCCAAAACTCTCTTTAAATTCCAAAACTAAAATCCATGTCAGGTACAAGAGTTAAACCACATCAGTGTCTGAAATAGTAGATCTTTACTGAGAATATTAAAACACTTAAAATGCATGAGAGAACATAGAAGTCTTAGCTTGATGCCCAAAAATTAGCAGTGTGGGTGCTAGATGAGTTTTCCTAGGGAGAGCATTCCAGAGCCAGGGGACCACCACAGAGTAAGCCCCTTCTCTTGTTGCCACCCTCTGAGTATTAGAATAAGGAGAAGCTTGGAAGAAGGACTTCTCTGTATTTATTTAACATTAACATTTATTTAACATTATTTATGACATTAAGTCACAGGCAGGTACATCTGAGAAGAAGCATTCAATCATACATATGGGAAAAGAGGAGGTCCCAAGCCATGTAGAGCAGGTGTTCCCAACCTTTTTGGACTTGTGGGCACATTTGAGAAACTGCTGTGGGCATCACCACAAAATGCCTACCGTATCTTTCGCTCCATAAGACGCTCTCCCCCCCCCCCAAAATAGGGGGAAATGTCTGTGCGTCTTATGGAGTGAATATTGTAAAAAAAAAACACCCCGTTTACATACGGTACTTTATCAACACGCCGCGGTGCGCGGCTGGGAGAAGGGGGCAGCTGTGAAGGGATCCACCGACCTGGGCTGGGGGGTGGGTGAGGGAGGGAGGCTAAACTTGGAATTGAAAGGGTGAGAGCCGGGGGGGGGGGGCGCAGAAGGGAGAGCGCGGAGGCAGGAAAAGAAAAGAGGGATGAAGGAAGGAATGAGAAAGAAAAACACAGGAGGAGGGATGGAGAGCTGCTGCAAGCCGAGGCGGAGGGGGCGGCGACTTTCGGAGCCAGCCCAAACAGACCACACCTCCCCGCCGCTCATGGCTGCTAGGGGCGGAGGGGGAGATTCTTCCTTTGGCAGCTGCGGCGCGGCTGGGCTGAGGAGAGAACCCAGAAACACAACAGGAGCACCACGCCTGCCTGCTGCCTGCCTGCCTGCTCCTCCAGTGGCTACTCTGGGGGAAGGGAAGGGGAAAAGGAGGGGGAAGAGGAGAGGGAGGAGACGACCAGGAAAGGGACGGAGGGGGTATGTGCGTGTGAGAGAGGGTGTGTGTGTGTATATATGGTGTGTGCGCGCGCTAAAGGCAGAGACCGGGAAAGGGACGGAGGGGGTGTGCGAGTGTGAGAGAGGGTGTGTGTGTATATATGGTGTGTGCGCGCGCTAAAGGCAGAGACCGGGAAAGGGACGGAGGGGGTGTGCGAGTGTGAGAGAGGGTGTGTGTGTATATATGGTGTGTGTGCGCGCGCTAAAGGCAGAGACCGGGAAAGGGACGGAGGGGGTGTGCGAGTGTGAGAGAGGGTGTGTATATATATGGTGTGTGCGCGCGTGCGCTAAAGGCAGAGACCGGGAAAGGGATGGAGGGGGTGTGCGCGTGTGTGAGAGAGGGTGTGTGTGTGTGTGTGTATGATGTGTGCGCGCGCTAAAGGCAGAGACAGTCAGACAGACAAACTCAGACTGGGCAAAGCAGAGCTTCTCCCTCCCGTCACCCTATTCTTGGGGGGGGGGGCACCTGGACCGGCACAACTTTCAGCTACTCCGACCCAGCTGCCTGCAGCAGCAGCACCAACAGCGGAGAAAGCGCAGGGTTGGGAAAGCCCTCCCCGCTCGGTTCTGTGACAGTGGCAGGGTTTTGTAGTCGTTTCACCATTTGGTTCAGAATATTTTTTTTCTTGTTTTCTTCCTCTAAAACCTAAGTGTGTCTTATGGAGCGAAAAATACGTTAATCAGTGGCTCGCCGCTTTGCTGTCTGTTGCATCTATGGATCTTATGCTATGACTTATCCAACAAAAACATTTGTTTCAAATCTATTGGACACTACAACATCTCTTTAATAAGGGATTGTATAATTCAACTAATTGCTGGCTGTGCAATACAGCTAATGCTTCTTTTAAACATATGTTTTAGCAATGTCCAGTGGTTGCTCCTTTTCGGGGGAGGTTATTAAACAAATACATTTTGTACTGGAGCAATCTTTAATATTCACTTATGTACACACTCTTTTAATTTTACTTGTTTCATGGAAATTAACAAATGGAAGGGGAAATAGATTCTCTGCGCCCTTTTGACAGTTAAAAGACTGATATTACAAAATTGGAAGGATAAACATCTCCTATAATGCAATTTTGTGTGCCTGCAGGCACCATGTTGGGGACCCCTTTGTGAATTTTATTGAAGGAGCCCACGGGCGCTACGTTGGAGACCCCTGCTTGTAGAGCTTTATAAATCAAAACCAGCACTTTGAATTGGACCTGGAAACAAATTACTGCTGAAACCAATATATCCAGCTCCTTGCTCTCCTTCATTGATGAACAGTCTATCCAGCTTAGGATCTAAATCTTGCCAACTAGCCTCAATGGGTACAAGTCCAGCGTCCAAGTGGTCATCCAAATTCCTAGGTACACCTTCCATGGTGATAGGTAATAGGAATGAAAATAAATCCAGATACATAGAAAAACCCTGAAAATAATCTGACTGTTTAAATAAGCACATATTCTCTCCAGTTACGCTAATTCTGAGCCATTGTGTCTGCAAATGAGGTGACAAATCCTGTCCTAAATTCACCAGCTACTTTGCTACTCAGCAGAACATGTTTTGAATATTGGATGGTAGCAGAGAGGGATATGGTAGTTACAATCTGAGGCCTTTGGTATGGGATGAATGCAAGCTGCACTCCAGTAATCTCCCCACCCATTTCACATTCTCTAGTCCTCTGTTAAACAGGAATACTGATTGCCAAGCCAGTAAGTATGCTGTTTAATGGCTCGAATAGCCATTGTGGCAGAGGAGCCATTGTTAGTGGATAAACCCTATAAAGACTGCTCTGGAAGTTTGTTGGATCCAGTAATCTCAAAAGGTGGACCTAACTGCTTTTTACTTGTTAGGAACACAAAGATATAGCAGTTTAGATCCAACTTGTTTGTTGTCTGTAATTGCCTTGCCAATTAGCTCTCAGCAACAGGAGTGTGCAGAGTGTATGTAAGAGTAAACCTAATACAGATTTAGGAATAGATAAAATATTGGGCTTAATTCAACCATTTGCAGTTGTCAGAATATGCTTATGTAGGAAAGAACAGCAACTTGGAACCCCAGTGCTAATGGTAGCAGGGGTTAATGCTAAGCAGAGCAAGGATGTAGAAGAGGGGTAGATATGCACCTAATCATGCAGGCTGTCAGTATTTTGGGTGAATCTTTCAAGGCTTCACTACCCAAATCTTAACACTTATTTTCTCTTCTAGACTTGTAAAGAAACTAAAGACATAAGTGCTTTGACGAAAGCAGCTGATTTTGTGAAAGCTTTTATACTTGGATTTCAAGTTGAGGTGAGTGTTCATTTAGTTTTGAACAACTTCATTAAAATGTGAAATTGATGCACCTACAAAATCCTCTTGTCTCTGTTTATAGGAGAAAGGCTTTACCTTGTATTTTGGATAACTGAGTATATAGTTTAGAAATCTGTAATCCAAATGGAAAACTGGACTCCTGCTTTGCTGTGCCATGTATTATAGCCATGAGTTCAGTGAGATGTACATGGCTGACTTTCATGTAGAATTACTGCATCATTTGTTAAATGCAGAGTGTTTCTTAATAATGGCTCTTGGCTAAAAATAATTTTAATTGGTCTGTAAAAAACTGAACATGGGCTGTATAACCGAGTACCTTTTGTTTCTTTGGAGTTCAGTCAAAAGGAGAATATGGCCAAGCAGAGTGGGTGTCCAGGTTTTTAAAGCAATGGTGTACAGAACTAACATTGACAAATGGGGTGTATTAGCATTTGCTATCTGAATTTTGTGCTAATGTCACTTAAATATGTCCACACTGGAACTTGTATCTTTAAAAGCCATAGAATTACTAACCTTTCAAAATGTGTTTTTGTTTGATATGCTAAGTTGTAAGTTCGATCACTCTCTTCTAGGATGCACTTGCTCTCATCAGACTAGATAACCTATTTCTGGAATCATTTGAAGTAACAGACGGTGAGTATTCCATCATTAGGGTGTTGGAATATCTAAACCTCAGTATGGGTGCATTTTTCAGATACAGAGCGGACATGCAAGAACTTCCAATTAATCATCAAAATCTATTGCTCATTGTTCAAAGGAAAGAAGGCTGCTTGATATATATTTTTTCTATTTCCTGTTACAACAGCCTATTTATTTATTTATTTCAATTCTGACTTGCCTTTCTGGGTGTTGGAACACACCTTATTAAATCAGAATAAAGTCTTAGACTTTCCCCAAGGATAATAGGATCCTTGTCATCTGACTGCACAAACTGGAGTTGCAGATGGTCCACAGGGAGACTATTCCAATGGTGTCAGGTTTTCACATTTTTGCTGAGCTATCTTGACAGTCTTTAAAGCAATACAGAAAAGTTGAAACATTACATTTATATTCTATTACGTTACATTACGAAAAGGTGATTATGCCTTGTCATAACTAAACTGGGGTGCTAGGACTGTTGCCCTTAATAAAATCCAGACAAAAAGCCTTTTAAGAGCATGTTAATATGTCTATTGGTCCTTCATATGCATCCCCGTCCCCCACATTTTATTTATATATTTATATATATATAAGTGAGATCCCTGATTTACTGACTCATCAATTTATCTCCTATTTCCTGTTAAGCTAGAAAGCTGAAATTTGGTATGGTATGTTGCTTATGGATCACTAATGAAAACTATGTAGTGAAAACTTCCTTTAAAAAAACCCTTAAGGGGGCAAAAAGGGGTTTTTGCAGTATTCAGAGTATAGGGTAGAAAGTAGGTAATCAGTTTTTTAATCGATTTGAACTAGCTGCAGGACCCGTTCTTCTGTCATATGAGGGAGAAGCCTAATGCTGTCCTAGCTTTCCATCACAAGTACAGTTTACCCAACATAAGATGCAGGCATGATTTCAGTGGATAAACTACTGCTTTGCTCTATCAGTTTGGCTGAAACAACTCAAGTGTTCAGAAAAAACACATAGTACAGTACAGTCTTCCCAGGCCTGGACCACTTGAAAAAGTATATACTTAGGGGAATTTATGTTTGAAAGCTTTTCCTGCCTGTGGAAATCTAGTACAGTAATACCTTGGATTACGAGCATAATTCGTTCCGGAACCATGCTCGTAATCCAAAATACTCGTACATCAAAGCGAGTTCCCCCATTAGAAATAATGGGAACTCAGATGATTCGTTCCACAACCATTTAGGTAATCACTGCTTTGCCGGCTCCCTGGCAGAGAGCCCCATGGAGGGAGCCGGCAAAGCAGTGATTAAATGGTTGTGGAACGAATTCCCGGGAGCTGGCACGGCAGCGCCGCACCTCCACTCACTCTGCGGGCACCTCGCGCGCTGCCGTGCTGGCTCCCGGCTGTGCCTCGCCTCCACAGGGAGCCGCGTGGAGGCGAGGCGCAGCCGCTCGCTCTGCTGGCGGCTCATGCGCTGCCGTGCCGGCTCCCGACGCTCCCTACCTTTTCCAGCGGCGGCTTGCCTCTCTGCGGCGAGCCACCTGCGCCGCCGGCGGTCGCGTCACGTCCGGCCCCAGAAGTGACGCGACTTGAACCCTGCGCAGGGTTTCCGTCGCGTCACTTCCGGGGCTGGATGTGATGGGGGCGGCGCCGGTGGCTCGCTGCGGAGAGGTGAGCCGCCGCTGGAAAAGGTAGGGAGCGGCTCCACGCAGCTCCCTGCCAGGGAGCCAGCAAAGCAGTGCTTCATGGACTCCCTGCCAGGGAGCCGCATGGAGACGAGGTGCGGCTGCTCGCTCTGTGGGTGCCTCGCACTGCCGTGCCGCTTCCCTGCCCGGGAGCCGGCATGGCAGCGCGCGAGGCGCCCGCAGAGCGAGCGACCGTGCCTCGCCTCCACGCGGCTCCCTGGCAGGGAGCCGCGTTTAGGCGAGGCGCGTCCTCTCGCTCTGCGCTGGCTCCAGGGCGGCTCCACATAGCGTGGAGCCGCCCGGGAGCTGGCGGAGCAGCGCGAGGCACCGAGCCAGCGAGTAACCTGGTGTGCTCGTTTATCAAGCCAAAATTTTTGAAAAATTTTGGC
Organism: Shinisaurus crocodilurus; assembly: GCA_021292165.1. Classification (NCBI taxonomy): domain Eukaryota; kingdom Metazoa; phylum Chordata; class Lepidosauria; order Squamata; family Shinisauridae; genus Shinisaurus; species Shinisaurus crocodilurus. The sequence goes on along the minus strand of CM037879.1, from coordinate 173,401,228 downwards.
TCCTCTTGCAAAACGCTCGCAAACTGGGTTACTCGCAATCCGAGGTATTACTGTATATGAGGGAGAAGCCTAATGCTGGCCTAGCTTTCTGCAGGTAGTAAAGTGACATAGTTCCAGCTCCCAAGAGAACTTTTTCTCTGAACATTTACATCTGCTCTGAGACCGCAATCCTAAGTATTCTTACTTCCCATAAGTCCCATGACAGTTGATTATTCATTTTGGAATAAACGCTTTAAAATATCATCCCATTCTTACTTTGCTCTCAGTGATCTCCCATCCAAGAGATTAACTAGTAGATTCACACCTACTCAGCTTTAGCAACCAAGCAGCATCAGGTGCTCCCAGACCATTCACTGGCCCACAGAATAAACATGTTTAGGTCTAGGATTAAATTATATATGATTCAGTAAAATTGTCTTTTTTCTTTAGTCAAGCCTTTAAAAGGAGATCATCTTTCTAGAGCAATAGGAAGAATTGCAGGGAAAGGTGGAAAAACAAAATTCACTATTGAAAATGTAACAAGGACACGAATAGTTCTTGCAGACTCGTAAGTATAAAATAGTCCATCCTTTTTCCTTTACTGTAAATTTGGAAGAAGTGAAGTTAGTTACAGCCATGACACACAAGACAAGAGTGCTTTAAATCCAGATATGCTTTCAATAAAGGCCTGCTTTTAATGTAAGTTTCTGTGGCTTCGGATATACTTTTTAAAAAGTATGTGGGGCCTACAATACATTCTGGATGTGTCTGAACAAGGACTTAAATTTGTTGGGTCCTGGACAGATTTGGCTGTGGAAGAGTTGTGTTGATTCATCCCCATGAAATATGTCTATGTGGAAGCACTTAACACAATGGTTTTTAAATGGTTGTCAAAAAGCACAGAACATTATATAAGAAATTGATAGACCAACAAGGATTGAATGTTGCTTTTCAGTACATTTTGGCCCATTGTATTTTGAGAATAGAATGTTTGTGGCCTTGCTGAATCAATAGAAATATTGAGAATATTGTTGCAGATTATCTTGTAACTTAAGTGAATATGCAAGTTGATGTGTGTATGCATGCATTACAGTAATACCTTGGATTGCAAGGAGCTTGGTTTGAGAGCATTTTGCAAGACAAGCAAATTTTTAAATATTTATTTTTAAAAAATTGACCTGATATACAAGCGACATCTTGCAATACAAGTACTGTAGTACGGCTTAAATTAAAAATCTCTGTACAAATTTTTTGGGGGGAATTTCGTTTTGATATGAGTGTTTTGGATTACAAGCACGTTTCTGGAACAAATTATGCTCTCAATCGAAGGCATGACTGTATTTGTATGCAGTAGTAGAAGCCTGTAAGTATACTGTGTTGTCTGAGTGATTTCCAGTACCTGGATGTGTTATCTTGAAGGAATTATTCCTAGCTGTTTGCAGTCACAGGAAGATTGGTAGGAAGGCAAACAGCTGTATTCTAGTTAACAGTGGACTGGTACTGTATTATACAATACTAGGTGAAGAGATAAGTGAAGAATGGATTAGCCCCAATTAAGATGGATTCTTGAGCTATCCAGTGTGCTCTGGCAGATGGTGCAGGTGTTACCGTGCAGTGCGGCAAAGTGGATCTGAAATGAAGTAGATGGGGATGGTAGGATGTCATGCCTACTTTTAATGCTTAGGATTTGTAAAGCAGGGTGATCATCTAATTAGTGGCTGAAATCTCTCATGTTAGCATTCAGCCAGGTGCTGGTTGAATGAAAAGCACTGAGTAAGACTGTTGGGTCAGTAAAATGCTTTCAAATGTTCTTAAATACCATATATGTATTTTATGGTGAAGAAAATCTCTTTTTTTATTTACAGGAAAGTTCATATTTTAGGGTCTTTCCAGAATATTAAAATGGCACGAACAGCAATTTGCAATCTCATCTTAGGTAAGCCTTAACAAAATGAAATCTGAATTTAAAGCACTCTTGTCTTGTGTGTCATGGCTGTAACTAACTTCACTTCTTCCAATGGCTGCTGAGACATCGCTATATTTGATGGCTTGTTATTTATTTATGTACAACATTTATATACCACTCCATATCTAAATAGATTCTGGAACAGTGAATAGGGAATTATCACTTGCAGTAATAACAATTAGTAAAGGTGGTAAAAGTAGGCATAGCCACCATTACCAGTGTAGCAGAAGGAAAATAGGCTTGCAAGCCATGGACATTACTTGTTACAAAAAGATGCATCCCTAAGCATTGCTATCACTCCAGAGCAGGGATGGGGAACGTGCAACTCTCCAGATGTTGTTAGACTGCAACTCCCATCATAATTCACCATTGACTCTGCGGTCTAGGGCTGATGACAGTTGCAGTCCAACATCATCTGGAAGGCCACATGTTCCTCACCCGTTTAGAGGAAGTGAGACCTGAATGTATCCTGAATCACAGCCTGAATAACTGAAAACATTCGTGTTGATGTAGTAATTTTCTTTGATATTCTGGATTCAGGAAAGTAGTTGAAGTAGTGCTCTCTTTCATTTGAGGTTTAAGTATTTCTTAAATAATGTACCAGATACAGAGTAAAAGACTGAGTTACTCCATTTTTTTCTTTTCATAGAGAGAGAATGGTGCAGGAACAGTAGTAGACAGTTGCATTTGACTGCATAAGAATTGTACGGTGGCTAACTTAAATTCAAAGTCAGGATGTGCTGCTTTGCTATGTAGTAGAATCTAGAGCAGGGCTCTCTAACCTTGGGTCCCCAGATGTTGCTAGACTACAGCTCCCAGAATCCCTTGCCATTAGCCATGCTGGCTGGGTATGCTGGGAGCTGTAGGCCAGCAACATTTGGGGATCCAAGGTTAGAGAGCCCTGATCTAGAGCCATGACTGCCTCGAGTTTTGGTGCAAGCTCCTCTTACAGCTCAAGGCTATGCATAGTAAGATGATCAATAGTCCTGATACTATCAGTAGTGCTAACATGTTGTTTTCTTCTACAGGAAGTCCTCCATCAAAGGTTTATGGCAATATTAGAGCAGTGGCCAGTAGAGCAGCAGAAAGATTTTAAGACCAAGGACTCTATGATTTGGCGCTATAGGATTTTCTACCTGTATACAGAAGTCAAAAGAACAGACTGATAATAACTCTCAGTTCCAACATTACTCTAAAGAGCTGCTGTAGCAGTGTTCGAAAACAGGCATACTGTCTGATTAACATATTTAAGTAAACTGGTATGTATAATAAAAAGTGACATGCTGGGTTTTGCTCTACCTGATTTGTCCAATACTTCCATGTTTCAAATTGAATGCATACTTGATTAGTTTATAGAGTGGGATTACAAATTCTGTGCAGTGACCTGTGGGCTGCCCCTATAAGTGTACTGTAGCTTGGCACTGTGCTCAATAGTAAGAACAGGACAAATGCTATATCATCCTAAGTGCCTGTTGACTTGGAAATTCACCTCCAGTATGGATGCCCCCCAAATGAGAAACAAATCACAGGCTGTTCACAGCACTTGGGTTTTCTAAACTACTGGGGTGTTAACCTCTTTCCTCCATAAACAGTACAGCAACTTTGCCTACTGTATATTTTATTTGCCAATGGAAGATAACACAGTAACATTTTTTTGTGGGAATGTTTCATGAGCTGATGAAAAAACAAAACCATGAATGCTTTTTTCCTCCTGCTGGGGAATGTCCTCAGACGAAAAAATGCTGAGGAAGGCATAAGTTCCAAAAGGATTTTCTGATTTCTGTGGCAGGGAACAAGCCAGCTTCAGTTCAAAGGACGATGGGTCAGGGAAGACACAGGATCAAGAAGAAACTGTTGAGGCCTGGCTATTCTATCATGTTGGCAGCAACTGGAGCCACCTGCTGCAGGATCCCCATGCAGCCCCTGAGGATTTTATTAGTCATTACCCACATACTTTAAGGAAACTCCAAAAAAAGAGGAAGCCTTCATTTTTTTTGTTCTAATGGACCAATACCTATGTGACAAATACCTTTATTAAGCCCAAAATGTTACAAAATAGTGAACAAGGTTTCAAGTTCTCCAGAACTCTTCAGCAGGCTGGCTCTTAAGCAAAATTCTGATCTTGGCAAATTGGGGGAGGAAGAAAAAGGAAGTTGGTTTTTAAGTTTCTCAAGCTGAGTTGTACAATTCTATGCTTTTGCAGAATATACTTTGCTCTGGCTAAAAAGCTGCCATCATAGTTTTGAGATGGTGGTAGGACACTTGACACTTTCTTTTATTGCTAATTGTAGAGAGAATGCAAGCTACAGTAAGGAAGCACCAAAAATCCCTTGTAAGGGAATCTTACAGTAAAGCAAAGCATTCCTTTTCTTGGCAAGAAATATCCCACCTTTATTATCTGACCTTCCTGGGATATGTTTTGTTTTAAACCTGTGCTACTTTATATTCTAAACTCGTAAATGGACCTGGCTTTGCACAGTTGGGAATAGCCCTTACTTTGGCACAATGAAGGCTGCAAGCAAATATACACAGCTGTCAGAATGAAGCCATGCCTGTTGGTACCCCTAGGCATGGCCCCTGCCATGCTGCACCCCTGTAGCCCCCTGAGGGAGGGGTAGCAAGCCTATACAGTCATGCCTTGGATTGAGAGCATAATTCGTTCCGGAAACGTGCTTGTAATCCAAAACACTCATATCAAAACGGAATTCCCCCAAAAAAATTTGTACAGAGATTTTTAATTTAAGCTGTACTGCAGTACTTGTATTGCAAGACGTCGCTTGTATATCAAGTCAAAAAATTTTAAATAAATATTTAAAAATTTGCTTGTCTTGCAAAACGCTCTCAAACCAAGTTACTTGCAATCCAAGGTATTACTGTACTAATCTCCCAGGCTTCAAACTATGGACTGAAATGCTACGTGCTGTTTAGGACATTTGCCTATAGTGGCTGAAGATGCAAGGCTTCAAGCACATGGAAATATTAAAATAAATTAATGCATTTAAAAAACAAAAAACCCTGTGGTACACGTACCTCAGGTCCCTTTAGTATGCATATCAAGGTTACAGGGTCTTGGAGCTACAGTGGTGATGGACAGACAGACACAACTACCGTATATAGATTTCTCCTGTTTTCATACCTGCAACAATAAGGGGTAAATCTTCCCTTTTAAAAATTTGTATTAAAGGGCATTGTGACCAAGACCAATGACAATGCAGTGAATACTCATTTTTAACACCACAGAGTTTGATGCAGCAGTTAAACTATAACTTTCTTACTTCCCGATACCATATTTAAGGTAAGGGCCCATAAGAATTAATTGTGGGAGTTAGACTGAAAGTATCATCCCTGTGTACTTACATTCCTGACTTGGAAATAATGCTTTTCTATGTGTACGTTGCATTGCTGTGGCTCATGTTCTCAAGTCCACTCAAGAGTGGGGGAACTCTAGACTAGCATGTCATACAGCACAGGAGAAACTCATACACGTGATTATTATAAGAAAGACAGTGTCCAAATTGGGGGGGGGGGGTCTATATGCAGCCCATGCCAGTATTCAAAATCTTTGTTCCATCAATTTCTATATCAATCTGCAACTTTTTAAATGCATGAAAATTTACATGTATTTTTGTATGCAATTATTCCTAACATGCATTTTTGTATGCAACTTTCCCTAATATACACGTTTTAATGCAATTTGAGCCAAGAACTATAGTAAAATTTGGAGAAGCAGGCAATCCAAAGGATCAGTGTTACAATCCACATATTAGTCTGGGCAGTTCAAATTAGCTCAGTTTGGTTAAAAATGCAGCCCAAACAAAATGTCCTATTCCTAGTGCAAATACAAAGTCACCTATGATTTTAAGGTTTATTTGGACCCATTATCATATTAGTAAACTGAAATGTAGAATTGTTAACATCTGTCCACACCACCTTGTTACTGGTTTCAGAACCAGTTACCCCCATGAATGTGAGACACTTTGTTTCACAAAGTGAAATATAGTTGTCAGTGAGAGAAGTAGTAAAATACTGCTGTACATTATTTATGCATAAATTAGAATCAACTATATTTTAACTGAAAAATTAAACCTGAAACCAGAGGGAAAAGTTTTAGTTTTGAAGTTACTTGCTAGTTCTATGGAAGCTTAAACACAATACTATGGTAAAGTTCAAATATTTTATTTTTTATTCATACATTATGGAGGTTCCTATAGTTCCAACATTGTATGATGTAGCATGCAGAGGAAAATCTAAACATTCAAGATAACCCATTTTCCACACACAAACTAAAAAAAGGCTCATCCCCCAATAAGAAAGTAATGTTAGCACTATTTTCTATAACGCCAGCCAGGATATGCACAAGCAATTAAGAAATAGAAAGCATTTGCTAAAATGTTTGTAACAAATACTTATGTACAAAAAATTCACAAAAGACTAGTTCCCCCTTGAAGCAGAGCACATGGCAGTTGACACTGGAACAGATACAACCACTGGCTGGGATTATAAGCCACGGACTGATCCAGAGGAAGAAAGTTACATGTAGTGGAGATTCTGTTTTAACATTTACCAAAGTTTGGCAACATTATCTTTTTTAAAATTCTGCAAATCATGTAAACAAGAGGAACATTTCAAATCGATCTACATGCAAAACTTCATGTCATGCAAGGACACCAAGCACCTGGATTTCTCTCTCACAGACAGAGCCCATGATGTGCAGCACTCAGTTGAAGGAACAGCTATGGCAGGCAGGCAATTGATTTAAAGTTCATACAACCTGCCCTTTCCATTGCTGATTATAAAACCTTTTTAAATAGAAAAACTGCTATACAGGAAAGGGTGTACTACCATAAAAATCTAATGTATTTTTCTTCTAGCCAATAGTACCATTGCAGAAAAGGAAAGGGATGATATAAGATATAAAGTTGTATAACATGGCTCGCTACTTTTATATCACACATATCAAGTTACTATCCATTACAAGTCATGATATGGACAAATCTAGAAAAAAAATTCTCCAAGTGAAGAACTGGAGAAAAACAAGAGGTATAAATTTAGATTATGTGAAGCTTTCCTCCTTCCCTATGGCATAGGTTAATGTTTCCCCCGTAATAATCCTATATACACATATATAAAATATTACCAGTTTTTCTATGCAACTTGTACTACATTAAACGCATAAGGGAAACTATATGGTTGGAACATAATTTAATGGCAAGAGAGGTTTTATAGTCTCACTGTGCAAAGGGAATCTTACACAATTATCTTGTTAATCCTAAATTCTTAAAACTAAGTGCTGAGGAAAAAAGTAAATGTTTTCAGCTGTTTTATCTGTACTTAATGGAACACAGGTGATGTTTACTCGGGTATATTATGAACAACTACCCATTTAGTAAGTGAAAAGATGAAATGGCCATAAGCATCTTGTAAATCCTATTTGCACGCAAGGACTAGTTCTTGGCATTAACATTAAATTACATTTTGTCAAACTATTAAGTAGAATTCTATTGAAAGCTATCAAGCAAAGTGTCTGGTAATATATCAACAGGTATATAAACAAACTTAGTTTCCTGTCTTACAAAAAAGTAATTAAGGTAAATTAACAGGAAGCAATGCTATCTCAGCCAGTCAATATATAAATATCTGAAATAGTCACAGGAAAAAGGAAAGAGTTGACCTAACAACCATTTAAAACTTTACATTCTTCTACTATATATATATAAAACTGTGTGACATAAAAGTAAAGATGAATATCCATATATTGAACTGTTAATGTTCTGCTTGGCACTTTGTACTCTAGTTTTGTTTCTGAATCAAGTATATTAAATTAAAGCCCACCTAGCTACTACATATAGAAAGCTACATATATATCTATATATAAATACACACATATATATATATAGATATTTTCTTGTTATAAAAGATGAGAAAAATAAATTAAAAAGCCAACCCCCTTCCCTTTCTCCACCACACTGATATGCTCTTTCCATCTTGCTGTCCTTCAGACCTTAAAGTGCTACACTTGAGTTATTGAGAGAATAAAAGTTCAATAACACTTAGTTGGCTTCATGAGGCTCATGTTGGAAAATGTGGCTTCACAGAGAAAAATACTTCCATTTAAATACACAGAGAGCGTTGCTGGACGTCTTGAGCAGATCTTCAGAGATGGAGAAGAAAGCAAAAGTGTTGGGTGGTGTCCTAAAGAGTCACACATCGACCACCATCTTTTTGTGGATATCTAGGCCTCCTACAACCTGAAATGTCGATTTAAGAATAAGGTGAAAATTAGACAGAACAGCATCAGTTAAGAGCAGGGATTGTTTATGTGGCCCCTGCTGCCATCTCCAAAAGTGCTGCCCTGGTGCAGCAAGCTCCAGCCAGCCCACGAAACAGTTGTTTCATGGGAGCCCGATTCTCCAGTGAAAGAGGGGATGCTGGGATAACTTTCTCAAAAATCGCTGTGATGGGGGGGGGGGAGTTAAAGCCTCCTCCCAATCTCAGAGATCTTCAGCAGCATCACAAAGATGGGGAGGATGTTTTAACCTTGCCCCCATTGCAGCAATTCTCCAGGGAAAGGGGGCAGGTGAGGAGTCATCCCCAAACATGTTCTTTCCCTTGAGAATTGTGCTCCTGCCAAACAACTGTTCTTTTCAGAAGTACAGTAATACCTTGGATTGCGAGCATAATCCGTTTCGGAAACATGCTTGTAATCCAAAACACTCGTATATCAAAGCGAGATTCCCCATAGGAAATAATGCAAACTCAGATGATTCGTACCTTGGGGGGGGCTCTCTATGTGCAGCCCCCCCCCGATGATCGATTCTCCGCAGTGCAGAGGGGCTCTCCGCCCGCTCAAGCCGCCTGCGCGGCTCCACGGGGAGGCGTGGCCCGGCCGCTTGATCTGCCGGCGTCTCAGCCTTCTGTTTTGCTGGCTCCAGGGCCAGCTCTCCGTAGAGGGGCGGCGCCGGCTTTCGCCGGCTCCCTCCATCTGCCGGCTCCCAGGCCGGCTCTACATGCGGCGCGGCCGCTCACGCGGCCGGCACCTCATCCTGCTGCGCCGGCTCCCGGGCAGCCACTCGCTCTGTTGGCACCTCACCCGGCTCCCGGGCGGCTCCACGCTACATGGAGTCGCCCGGGAGCCAGCGCAGCAGGGTGAGGTGCCGGGCAAGCAAGCGGCCACAGCGGCGCAGCCGCTTGGGAGCTGGTGCAGCAGGGTGAGGTGCTGCTGGCCGAGCGAGCGAGTGGCCGCGCCTCTACATGGAGCCACCTGGAAGCTGGCGCAGCAGGGCGAGGCGCCGGCTGAGCGAGCAGCCGCACCTCTACATGGAGCTGCCCGGGAACCGGCGCAGCAGGGCGAGACGCTGGCCGAGCAAGCGGCCGGGCGGCGCAGCTCGTTTTGCAAGACCTCACTCATTTATCAAGTCAAAATTTATTTTAAAATTTTGCTCGTCTTGCAAAACGCTCGCAGGACCGGGTTACTCGCAATCCAAGGTATTACTGTATACTCTTGTCTTAACAGATATCAAACTCCATAAACTGAGTAATCAGTCAAAAATAGTGCAAGATAGTAAAACAAAGTGACATAATTAGCCTATAATCCAGTTAAAACAACAAGAATGGAATTGCAGCTTTGTTCTTCCTTAGATTCTTGTAGCCCACATCATCTCAAATCGCATTTTCAAATATGGTTGTAGAGGGTTTTGGAATAGTTTTAATCCTATGGGAGCTGAAGTAGTCACAGTAGAATCCTTAGAAAGCCACATTATGGCAAAAGGGTAATTATGTCAAGTATGCAAGAAGCGCATATTAAGAGGGTGAAAAGAACTGCCAGAAGGCAGTGGAGACATAAGGTGAGTCAAAACAATGGACAGGAACTAAAGAAAACAAGATATCTTGTAAAGAACATTAAGAAATGCCAAAGAAAAGGTTGAAAGAATGGGGGGGGGGGGGGGAGAGAGTAACTAGTAAGGTAATCTAAAGGTATTTGATGGGAAATAACTGAACACTGAGTTCAAAGTGAGAAAAATTAAAGGGAAAATTGAGTGAGCGTATATAAAAACACTTTGGTAAAAATACACTTACAGCACAGAATTCCTCAAAGGATATTCTTCCATCACCATCCTTATCTGCATTTATTATGGTTTTGTCTACAATCTGCTGCAACTGAGTATCTTTGAGATTGTTCCCAACCATCATCTTCAGAACCTGGAACAGCTCCCCATTCGAGATATAGCCATCTTTGTCCATGTCATAAATGCGAAAAGCAACTGCAAGAAAAATTAAGAAAAGCTCAATAGCAAGTATGAATTCTGTGGAGATGAATAACTAACATTGTGATAGCATTGCCTCCAACCTTCTCTGCTCCCTTTACTACCATCTGTCCTAAGACCTAGTGTGCTGATAGTTTCAGAAGTTCTGAGCAGTTGAATGTTCATCAACATTCCTCATCTCAGCAGCTGAGCCAACGAGTAGGGCCACTTATTTCAGTATTTGCAGCAAAGGCTTTTTTACATTCATCATTTAGTAAAGTTGCAAAGACTGAAGACTGACATCTTTTTGTCTTATTTTCTTTGGAGAGGTGAGAAGAGTATTAGTAAAGATTTTTCTGCAACTCTGTGCTCCAATTAAACATCTCATTTATCTTTCTGTAGACATTGTTTAAATGCCCAAAAATATTCCACTTATTTAAAAGGACTTCTAACTAAACATAGTCCAACATCTATTTTCATAGCCAGTCAACATTCCAGTACTAAAACCAACCCAACAACATAGTGATCCTCCTGTAGGCCAGCATTAAGACCAAATTTTTATTCTGCAAAAAGAGGGGAAAACAGGATTGTGTGCTGTATTTCTTGGCAAAAGACTTGAAATCTTGTGGACACAGTATTTCATCATGTAAAAACTCAAGCAGGAATTGGGGTATGATTTCCTTGCTGATGTGCCTTCAAATCTAAAATACTCCTTTAGAGAGAAATCCTATAGTCCCTCCCCCACCCCCTCAAAGCTGCCTCCCCAAGGTTAGAAACTTGACCTTGAAGACTGTGGGTGGGGGTGTTCCGGTGGGTGCAGAGGGGAGGAGACTGAATAGGCTAGGATATGATATATCCTGAGCTTCCTCCAGCCTCTTTCCATCCCCCTCCAAAGTGCCCCAAGACAGCAAAGAATGAAGGGCAGGGAGGCAAGGAGCACCTCTGCTGTTCCTCCCACTCTGCCAATTTTAGCCTGGCTGGGCATACAACTCTCAGAAGCCCCCCATGTTCAGGGGGTTCCAAGCAGCAAGGGTGGTGGGCTTGAGCCCTAAATTTCAGCCATAAAGACAGCAACTATTTCTGCAAAAGCCACATACTTCACCTCAGACAGTATGAGAGGTTGTGTATGGCAACCTTCCATTCCTCACATAATTAAAGATAAAATCTAGATTCAAGGTATTGCAAAATAGTAACTGTTTTTATCATAGATCTCCAGTATGATGGGGGGGGGGGGCAGAAAAAGAAAACCTCTGAACTACAAACATTTTATTTAAAAGCTGGAAAACATAAAATACTTACACCTCAACTTCTGTTCCTTGTCACCTTTGACACTGAATTGGGAGACTCCTTCTATAAATTCTACAGAATATAGGCAAGAAGAGCATTGATAAAGTATTTTATATATCCCAAAATGCACTCAGTTAAATTATCTCACTGTGGAATTCAGGAATGTATGCCTAGCATTCTCCAGAAACAAATCTGAAATGTTGAGTGTAGCCTGTCTGGCTTAGGTAATGTTTTTGTGTGCCACACTGTCCTGTTGGGCACTTTTGGCAAGGTTCTGTTGGCTTCACAAGACTCATGAAAATCCCAGCTTTCATTTTTTTAAAAAATTGTATAGGATTGGGTCCAAATATCTGCACTCAGGATACAGATGGAAGCTGAGATTCCCACCCCATCCTCTCCTCGCCAGTTCCCAGAGCCCACAAAAATGCTCCCTCAAGACCAGTTTGTGGGAAATTGGGCAGAAACACCCTCTGCTCCACTCAGAGTGACTCTGCCAGATCTTCCATGAACTCCCCTTTCCCCTATGCCACAGTCCACCCCATTCATCAGGGTCCCTTGATCCTTGGTGGAGCATATTTGGTGGGTTCTGGGGTCTGGTGGGAAAAAGGGAATGGGAAAGTCAGCTTCCACCTTCCTTGAGCAGATATCTAAATCCAACCTATAGTTTTTAACACACAGCTTGAGAAAACTGATATGATGACAAGAACTAAAAGATAGGAGGGGTCAAGGAAGAATTGAGCTAACCCACATTTATTGTATTTCAATTCCTATGATTTTTAAATGCCTACTAAAACATCTCCAAGGTTAAGTAATTACATTCCACATTTAAAGGGGATTTGGGGGGGGAGACACTCTCAAGGTCATGTTTACCACATCCACTAACTATAGTTTGACATCAACTAGATTCAGTAAAATCATATGTACCCAAAATTGCATGTTAGCAGCAGTCCTCTACTTTTACACATTTCCAGTGTGGTTTTAAGTGTTGAACACATCATCCTGGCAGGTAATAATATGGCTATTAAAAAGCTGCATACAGGTGACACATTAAATGAAAAAGTAATGCAAAAATTCACTGGATGAAAAGCTTTATATTAATTTAAAAGATCAAGGCCAAATCAAAAATAGGTGGTGGCCTAAAGAATACACAGTAAGCAATAAGGTATCCTGGGATATAAGCGTATGACTTAAGAACTAAAGTGCTTCCATCGCTATACACGCCTTTGAGACTTTCACTTTCTTGGGATGGAAGACAATTCCTGCAGGAAATGCAAATTCAGATAATTTATTATTTATTTATTTATTATTTACATTTATTAATCGCCCATCTGGCTGGCAACCGGCCACCCTGGGCTGAGCTGGCAAATCTAGTTGTAAGCTATCAAGAAATAGAAAAACCTATGTTCAGATATGCTACTCTTACAGCTCTTATTTCAGCTATCATGGATGCCACCCTTTCCCTCTAGAACTGCAGAATAGGAAAAACTCTTCCTGAACTCTTACTTGTGTTGCTACCAGTTTTATTTGAACTTGGTAATGGACTGAGATGAGAGCCAATAAATTAAGCTCAGTCCCAGTAAGATGAAGATATTCTTCTTCTGATTTTGGACCCAGAGTATGGCCTGTTCTTAATGGGGCTGCACTCCATCTTAAGGATCACATTCACAGCTTGAGGATGCTGCCTAGATGCCCAAGTGGCCTCAGCAGCACAAAGCATCTTCCATTGGTTTAGGCTAGTGTGCCAGCTGCAGCCTCTCCTAGACAGAAATAACCTACAGTAATTCATGCTCTGGTAATGTTCGGTTTGGACTATTATAATGCACTGTTATGTGCAGCTGCCCTTGAAGACAACCTGGAAACTGCCATTAGTACAGCATATGGCAGCTATGTTATTAACTGGGACAGAGCATATAGAACATACCTTGCCAAACTTGAAATCGCTATACTGGGTCCATTTTCTGGCACATTTTAAGGTGCTGCTTTCAATTTTCAAAACCCTAAACCATTGGGATTAGGATACCTCAAAGACCACCCCTTTCCACACTAACCTGACTGGATATTAAGTTCTTCAGAGGCCCTTCTGTGGTCCCCAAGCCATTTGAAGTGGCGTGAGGAATGATCAGGATAGGGCCTTTTTTGTTGTGGTGCCACCACATTTGGAACTCACTCCACAGGGAGGCTTGCCTAATGCCAAGTAAAGACTTTTAAAAAATAAAATAACCCAGGTATTTTAGTTTGACTGATGGGTCTGCTGGTTGTTCTGTTGAGGCTATGTCATTTTAAACATTTAGACTACTTTGGCAGGTTGTATTCCTGAAAAATGGTCTATAAATGCTTAAAATAATAAACTGCAGGTTATTATTTCCTTTCCTTGTATGAATAAAATGATTTGCCTGGGACTTACTGCTCAGTTATTCATGTGCATGAAAGCACACTAGTCCAATAACTATATTCTAAATTTTATGGGTCAATCCCTGCAGTGACAAGCAATGCCCAGTAGAGATTACCATAACCACAAAATGTCAGTTCCTAAAGGTTTGGGTGCAAGTTAATTGCGTATACGAGGATCAACCTCTCTCCAATTTGAGCTAAGGTTCTTTTAAGGAATACATTTACAAAATTAGGACACAATCCAGCCAAAGTTAAGTACCCTAAACTATTGATTTAATGGGAAAGCAAAGAACATATTTAGAATTCCATCCACTGAAATAAATGGGACTGAGAAATGCTGAACATTTGCTGGATCACACCCTTAATATTTTTAAATGAGCCTAAACAGTTTAGAGACAAAATTAATTTTCAAATGTGTTACTGGCAATTCACAGCCTTACGTTAAGTCCAACTTCTAACAGTTCACGCCTTTACATGTCTACTCAGAAGCAAGCCCCATTGAGTTCAATTGTATTTACTCCTAGGTAAGTACAGGACTGCAAACCTAGTCATATGTTAGATCTTAAGTAAAATAATTTTATAATACTACCATTATTTTTATTGGTGAGTTCCCCATATTGTTAGAGAAAAGCTGATTTTCTGTGATCAGCCTATGCACTTGGAAAATGACATGTCTTTCATCAAGCAACTGAACAGTAATATACAGGCAGTCCCCGGTTTACAAACATCCTGACTTACGGACAACTCATACTTAAGAACAGACTGCCATATATGTAAAAATTTGAGTTAAATACAATGGTTCATACTTATGAACGAACGCACTATACTTTGCAACACTTTGAAAATATTGTGTAGCTTCTGTTCCGACTTACGTACACATTCAACTTAAAGACAGACTTATGAATGGATCTCATTCGTAACCCAGGGACTGCCTGTAAATGTTATAGACTAGCACAAACCAGTACACACATTTTATACAGCAAAGCTACATAAAAATGAAATTTGCTCATCATTTAAATGTATTTCGGTGTAAAGTGTTTTCTAACAGTGTAGTAAACTGACTTACTGAACATTCTGCTCCTTTCTAGTTCTTTGTAGAAAACATTTCTCAAGCGGGATATTAAATTATCACACATGATGAGGGATGTACTCGCTCAATCAAGGATAGCTAAAGTTATGACTGTAGATCAAGACAAAGGGGCTGTGTCTGATGTTAGTCTAAGTTCCATTCGCTTCAATGAGTCTACTCCAAGTAGGACTAACATTGGATACAACCCAAAAAGCCCATTTCCAGGGGAATGTTTCTAATTAGTGTCTGGTAAGAACACACTGCTTTCACCTGTTAAAAATATTCATCTAATCAGAGAAAACTATTTCTTACCTTTGAAGTCCACCTCACCATTTCCATCTGTATCAAATATATCTATTACTCGTTGTACCAGTGGGTTCTGTTGCAACTCAGGCAAAGACATGAACTCTTCCACACTCAAAGAACCAGAGTTATCTAAATCAAGCTTTTTAAACCTCTTCCCCAATCGTTTAATCTCATCTGCATCGACTAAAGGTGAAGAGGGGGAGAGAGAAGAGAAAATATTTTTCAGAAATAATTCACTTCACAATAATTTTATACTGTGTTCTTGTAATGCAGAAGTATTTCTTTTTCAGATAAACAAATTACACTCTACTTAAGAGTATATACGAATTGTATATACTTTTATACAAAGAGATTAACTTTAAACATAACCAATTAAAATCACTTACCTTTTTCACAGGACATACCATGACACATTTAACCTTACAGGCTCACTATAACCTATTGTATGCTGACTCAAGCATTCAAAGAACTGATAGTGCTTAGCTAATTCCAGTCACATGGCTACTATAGGCAAGCCATATCAACATCTGTTATGTTTGATCACATACTTTCTCTGTAAAGCCATAAATATTTAACTATGAAAGATTTTAAAGGAGTCAGCTAGGATGCATACAACAGTGAATTCACTCTTTTAAGTTTCTTATCAATTTCAATTCCTGGTGAAATCCAAGAGGTGCTGCTTAGATACTAGCTTTATAATACTGAACAGGGATTCCCAAACAGTGGATTGGAGTCTTATCCCTACTGAACAGAAAATGAATTGAATCTGCTTTCTTGACTGGGGGGTTATGTATTGGGCCGGTTCGCACAACACGACAGCCCACCGTGGGTTATTTAATCCACAGTGAGGCTGCAGTGTGTGCAGCTATCATTTTGTATATCCAGCCCCTGCTCGGGGATTGTTGTGGCATGCAAACCCGCAGAGATTGGCTTATGCAAGGGTTAAACAACCCTCAACCCTAGATCAAGGAATTTTTTTCTTGTAAGTTGAAGGGGTTGTATCCAACTGCAATTTTCTTCTTAAAAGGATTATTGTTTTTAAATTACTGGCTTTGAGATTCAGCCCGGTGGAAGGATATCAATGTCAGAAAGATCCAAATGCAGTAGCTGTGGAGTGCAAGATGCTTACTAATTTTGAAAAGCCAGCCAACTATCATGCAAACGTACTTCGCTCGCCCAGCAGGAGTTTCCCTGCATCTCCTCCCCCAAGCTCCACCCCCACATCTGCTCCAGAGGGCCTCCCAACTCTCTGGAGCAGATCTGGGGCATGTGCAAAGGGGCTGCATGGGGAAGGGGAAATTTGATTTGCCAACAGTGTCTGTTCCACTGGATACAAGTCAAGAGAATTAATATGATCTCAGCAGCAGTGTGTACACAGAATATGTAGTTAAAACTGGCAAACTGCAAAATGTAGTTGGTTAGGAGCTTTCAACTGTACTATTATGAAAATGAATCTTGGTGAAATTGGAGCGGGGGTTAAAGGAGTAGAGCCTGTTGGCTAAAGTAGATTGGGAGGAGACTGGAAAATAAAATGCCACCATTGTTATTGAGTTACATTTGTATTCTGCTGTCTTCAAGAAACTCAGTGTGGTGTTTTAACCTATTTCATTAGTGTGTCTGTATGGAGGGAAGGTTGATGAACCCTCCGCCCCATTCGACACCACACAATGCTACAAAGGTTCCCCTAACTCTCAGGAGCAGCTTTGTGAGGGGCTGCAGCAAGGAGGCAAGAAACATCGTACTCAGTTCTATGGATCCACGAGCACTCTATAAGCATTATCATTCAGCAGAAAATTTGAATTTGGTTTTATCACATTCCAACACTCTAGTTACTACACCATACTGTCTCATTAAATTATAACTTATTTATTAAGGAGAAATTATACCGCCTGAATATAAAACATATCCAGGTGGTGTACAGCAATAGCAAAAGTAAAGGTTGGTTCCCAACTTAGTTATGCTTAGCATAGGTGGATCCACTGAAATCTATGGGACTTCAGTTAGTTTCCATTGATTCCAATGGATCTACTCCAAGCATGATTAAGTCCAATATTTTATTTATTTATTTATTTATTAAATAAATACTTCCATGCACATTATTTATCTCATGTGGAGGCAGATGCACCCTCAGGACTATGGCTATACAGGAGGTTTCTGAATGGCTAGCATGACACATGATATACTAGGATGTATTAAGCTTTTTGCAGAAAAAGCAGTGTGGGTACTTTCAATCACTGAGTTAGTCTCTACTGTAAATACTCCCAGTATTTACAGTAGAGAGGCATATGAGAATTTAAACAAGTTTTTTTACAGGAGATAAGTTACTGCACCAAATCATACTTTTTTACAAATCTGAAATAATAAATGATGAACGTTAAAGATTACAATGATCCAGTATAAAGCATTTAAATACACATTTTTTCTACTAAATTATGTAACTAAAGTTTGAACTTACAGTGTGAGCACATTTCCAGTGGGTAGCTTGCCTCATTTCCCTGAAATGAAAATACACACACACCAGTTTTAAAAAGCATCATAACATATTAAATCAATTTACACGCACAATGTGTAAATGCAAGATAGTTTAAAATGAAAGACTAAGTATAAATGTTGAAACACTTTATTAAAACAGTTATATTCCACCTTTCTTTGTACAGAATGGCACCCTTTTTTCAATGGACTCAAAGCAGTTTACATAGGGCTCCCAGATATGTCTGGTAACAAAATTAAATGAGGCAAACCTCTTAGGTGCTGAAAAGTATTTTATTTACAGAATCATTCTATTTAATCCAATTGCCAGATGCATTTCAAGCATGCACTCTTTTTCAAAAGGCAACAGTGTTTCTTGGTTTTAAAGGTTCAAATTACTTGTGTGCTCTTGACTAGCTTGGTGACTAGAGGATGGAAATAATCTGAGACTTAGAACCAATAAACAGGTTGGCAAAATAGTTTGAGTCCTCCTAGGAAGGAGGACTCTCAACTACAGCTCTTATTTTGGGGGGAACAGGATGTCTTTTTCTGATGTTTGTGAAAATGCAGTTCAGTCTTCAACTAGACTGTGGTTCCTTAACGTCTCCTCGTCTCCAGTCTTCTAAGGCTGACACCTTTTCTTACAAGCAGCACCAACCTCTACTGGCATGTATTCCTCCCTTTCAAATACTGTAAGCTTTTACTATAGCTCACCTTCACTTGTCCAGCACCAGCACCTCTGCTTTTTCCCCTGGGATCACCTTCTAACAATCCTTTAGCCCTGTTAAGGCATTCTAAAATTTAACTACAACACGCAAGGAGGGAAAGCAAGAAAAAGCACACTAGCTCTGTCCCTCTCTATTCCCCATTCTCTTTCCCTTATGTTCAGGAAAAAACATCTGAAGCAGGGAACCTCTTCTGTCTGTGGAGGCCCTCCAAGTGATGTAAAACCCTGGAAATTTTTGACCATGTTCCGTATCCCATTCATTATCTAGTATACATTTTCCCATGACTCCAGGAGTTATCAATTGCACTTGTAAGCCTCTAGTTTCCTCTGGTCACTTGACATTTCACATAGGCAAGGCTGTGCCTGAACTAAAAAAGTGTGAATTCTGCAAATTAATCCAGGATCTATACCAAGAGCAGCTGAATTTTGCAACCTGTATTAATTTAGCAAGTGAAAATTGTGCAAGTATTTGTTTATGATGGATATTTCTTCTAGTCTTTCAGAAAGACAAGGAATTATACTTAAAGATAGTATCATCTTCAAACATGCACACACCCAAAGCAAAACACCATCATTTTTAATGACATACATATGAAATGGCTATCCCAAAGCAACTTCTTAACAGCACTTCTATTAAGGCTGCCTTTGATGCTGAAGCCCCACACCCTAACAGTAATCGAAGATCTACTCCCATTCATACAACCCTGAACTCTATAACACCATGTTTCCATCTAAATGGTACTGCTGTACTGTTGCGCATTAATTTCAATTTGACATGAATTGAACTTGCCTTACCTACAGCATCTGCAAAAGACACATCAAGGAATACACAACTTATAAAAACAGGCATACTCCATCTTTTGGTCCTGTATGGGGTTCCGCAGGCAGCTCGCAACCAATAATAAAGAAGCCAGTTAAAAACCAGAGCCAGATGCAAATAATTCATTCAACTTTCTGCAATTTCCTTAACCTCTTTTAGTACTTCTTTAACTCTCTTCTCATTGAATGGTCCAACTGCCTCCCTAGCCAGTTTTCTGCTTCTGGTGTATTATTTTTTTTTAATTGTTGGTCTTAATGTTATTAGAGATATATGACTCAAAATACTTTTTTGTATCCATTGTCTGCTTGCATTTCCTTTGTGCAAATTTGTGTTTTCATTCTCCTTGTTTGGGCAAGACTTATATTTTCTGAAGGAAGTTTTCTCTTCTCGAATAGCTTCCTTGACACTGCTTCATGCTGGTGACCTCTTGGACTTTGTGTTGTCTTTCCTGATCTACAATATACATTCTAGCTAAGCTTCTATCATTGTGGCTGCAAGTAACCCCAAACGTTCTGGAGAGATTTAACCCTCTTGATGTTCCCTTTCAACTTCCTTTTTACCAGTTCCCTCATTTTAGAGAAATTTCCTTTTTTGAAGTCCAACACAGTCTTTTGACTGTGTTGGACGTCCTTGGCAATTTTCCACTTACATATAAATTAAATCTGATAGTACGGTGGTCACTATTTCTAATTGTTTCAATAACATTCCAATTGGTTCATTAACACGCACATCTCATACTAGGTCATGGGTACCACTTAGGATTAAGCCCAGGGTCTCCTTCCCTCTAGTTGGTTCCATGACAAACTGTTCTAGGGCACAGTTGTTTAGGGTATCTTTCTTGTGACCGGAACACACATTTACCCAGTCTAGGTGAGGGTAAATCACCCATTACTACAGCCTACACCCAAATTAGGGCTGTAAAGGCCAATACCAGCACATTAAGTTGGGTCCAGAAATGCATTGCAGCCAGTTAAAAGATATATGAGTCACATGATCTGACTATGTCCCACCTACAAGTACTTGAATCACAGCACTTTGTACCAGTTGAAGTTTCCAAACGTTTCCAAACAGTTGAAGTTTCTATTTTTCTGCCTTTTAATTTATTTCATGATGGTATTTTGTATTATTTTTATATATTTTGTAATTATATGCCAATTTGTGTCTCATGATGTATACTGCCCTATCTTTTGATGCAGAGTGATCTAAAACTCAATAAATAAATAGCCTTTTCCCCCAAGGAACTCAGAGATTTCTCATTTTATCCTCACAACTCCCCCTGTAAAGCAGGTTAAACACTATAGTTTGTCCAAGGGAATCCAGTGAAGTTCCAAAGCATCTGATACCAGTCCAACACTATCGAATACACTACACTGGTTAAAATTGTTAGGGCAGACACACACACTTTCTAGAAAAAGTAAACCAGTATGGGGTCCCAGTGCTATGTATGCAGCTGAAATGTATCCATGAAGGCTTTCCTGGCACCAACAAAGACTCTACGTTCCCCCTCCCCTGGTCACTGCCTTCCCTGCATTCAGGAATGGGCAAGGAGCAATCTCAAGAGGAAGTGAGAGAGAGCTGCACTCTCTCTCACTTCCTCTCTCAGATCTATTTACTTTTCAAGGCTGAGATTGCCACCTGAGCTACCAGTCTAAGGCTAGAAAAGTACAAGAAAAGACAAGAGATGAAAGAGGAAATGGCCAGAATGTTGCTCTTCCCCACTTTCCTCTCTCAGCTCTATGTACCTTTTTAGGCTGAGACTGGCACCCAAGGTAGTTGAGCAGAAAATGGAGTGAGAGGAAAGCACCCTCTAAAAATCTTTAAAACAACAGACAGAAAGAAAATGGTAAGTGGGGTGGGTTAGGGGGAGAGAGAACACATAGTGACCCAATCAGGGGGAGGCAGAGTATGAAGCAAAGCAACTGGGAGTAGGAATGGTGTGCTATTGGAGCAGAAAACTGTGGGTTCAAAAGAACTGTTTTTGTGTTTTGTGTCCCATATCCT
Source organism: Shinisaurus crocodilurus (assembly GCA_021292165.1). Taxonomy (NCBI): domain Eukaryota; kingdom Metazoa; phylum Chordata; class Lepidosauria; order Squamata; family Shinisauridae; genus Shinisaurus; species Shinisaurus crocodilurus. The sequence goes on along the minus strand of CM037879.1, from coordinate 173,379,970 downwards.
ACCTCTGCCTTCTACTTGGGTACATTACTTGTCTCTTAGCCTCACCAGTTTGCCTTCAGTAAAATGGGTGTTTTGTGACTGGCTGCCCCCATAGCAACCATTTTGTGACTGTGCTCACAACACTGTCTCAAAATTCTAAATGGGCCTGAAAGGATTCCCAATCAGAGGCAGTATGCCTATGTACTCCAGTTGCTGGGGAACATAGATGGGAAGGTACTGTTGCACTCATTTCCTATTCATGGGATCCCGTCGGCAGCTGGCTGGCCACTGTGTAAACAGATTGCTGGACTAGATGGACCCTTTGTCTGATCCAGCATGGCTCTTCTTGTGTTCTTATGATTGGGGACCACTGGCTTATATCATCTAGATGGCCTACAGAAAAAAAGTAAACTTTTTTTCATCAGGAGGTTCATCAGAAGAATAAACCAGATTATCCCACAGAAACACTAAGCGATTTTTGGATGTGTGTCTGTATTAGACAACACTGTCCAACAAAAAAATATAAGTGGCATTCATTAATGCTACATGTCTGTAAGCAATCCAGTTATAGATTTCTGAGTTAGTTAGTTCTAGATCTATCTAGAAAGCTCAAGAAATTCAACAACTTGCAGAATCTCATGATGCATGGGGCTTTTTTAAGGCCACAAAGGCCATTTATGGACCAAAAACCTATGGTACAAACCCTTTACAATCAAAAGATGGCACCAAACTCTTAAAAGACAAAGAGTCTATTGCACTGCGTTGGAAAGAGCATTATTATGATCTTTTAAATCGTAAATCTACGGTGGATAATGAGATTTTTTCATAAATCCCGCAAAAAATTAGAGAGGAACTTGCAATATCCCTAACTCTAAATTAGAGAGGAACTTGCAATATCCCCACTTTGGATGAAGTTATAACAGCCATTAATCAAATGAAGAACAACAAAGCTAGTGGACCAGATGGGATTCCTGTTGAAATCTTTAAAGAGGGGGCCCCCAAATTTGTACAACATCTTCATAAACTCATTGAAAAAATCTGGATAAGAGAAGAGATCCCAGAAGACTTCAGGGATGCCATAATTATCACTCTCTTTAAGAAGGGTGATAGAACAGATTGTGGAAACTATCAGGGCATTTTTCTCTTAGCTACCGCAGGTAAAATATTTGCTAGGATTCTCACAAACCATCTTCTATCTATTTCAGAAGAGATCCTCCCTGAATCTCAATATGGTTTCCGCCCCTCTAGAGGGACAGTAGACATGATTTTTACTGCACGTCAGCTCCAAGAAAAATGCCAGGAGCAAAATCAACCCCTTTATATGGCATTTATTGCTTTGGCTAAGGCCTTTGATACTGTATACCGAACGGCTCTCTGGACTATCCTTATGAAAATTGGATGCCCCAATAAATTTGTGAATATCTTGTGACTTCTCCATGACAACATGACAGCAATGGTTTTGGACAACAATGGCTCTCATGGTGCTCCATTTAAAGTGGGATCAGGTGTTAAACAGGGATGTGTTATCGCCCCAACATTATTTGCTATTTTCATCGCCATGATTTTACATCTTGTCGAGGGGAAACTTCCCACTGGTGTGGGAATTACATATCGAATAGATGGAAAGCTTTTTAATCTCAGTAGGCTGAAAGCAAAAAGGTAATTACAACCTCCATTGTGGAACTTCAGTATGCTGATAATGTGGTCTCTCTCTGCACATTCAGAGGATGATCTCCACACTATCCTAAATGCTTTTGCAGAAGCATATGAAAAACTTGGGTCTCTCACTTAACATAAAAAAACCCAAAGTGCTTTATCAGCAAGTGCTTCATCAGCAAGTGCAAGCTAACCCTTTGGTGATGTCATCTATCCAGCTTGGCGGGGCAATGGAAAATGTCGATCATTTTCTCTATCTTGGCAGCTATCTTTCTGTTACAGCTAACATTGACACTGAAATCCAGTATCATTTGAGCTCTGCAAGTGCCGCATTTTCTCAAATGAAACATAGTGTTCGAGGATCAGGATATCTGTAAGGAGACCAAAACACTGATTTATAAAGCCACTGTATTACCAACTTTATTGTATGCCTGCGAAACATGGACTATCTATAAACGTCATTTCCACCTCATAGAAAGATTTCATCATCATTGCCTCCGGAAAATCCTGCGAATTACTTGGGAAGATAGGCGAACAAATGTCAGTGTACTGGAAGAAGCAAAGACTACTAGCGTTGAAAAAATGATCCTACAACGTCAACTTCAGTGGACCGGTCATGTTGTTCGAATGCCTGACTGCCATCTCCCAAAGCAGTTACTTTATTCCCAACTCAAGGATGGAAAGCGGAATATTGGTGATCAGTATAAGAGGTTTAAAGATGTTCTTAAGGCTAATCTAAAAAAATGCAATATGAACATCAAAAACTGGGAAGCTCTGGCCCATGAACGATCTAAACGGAGGTTGGCCTTTCACAAAGGTTCTATGGACTTTGAAGAAGCCCGAATGCAAGGTGAAAGGGAGAAACCAAAAAAACCCCAAAGTGCTTTATCAGCAAGTGCTTCATCAGCAAGTGCAAGCTAACCCTTTGGCGATGTCATCTATTCAGCTTGGCGGGGCAATACTGGAAAATGCTAAGCGAAAAGCACGTCAAACGAATCCTTTACAGGACCATCTTCCATCTGGTAACCTGTGTCCTCACCGTGGGAAGCTGTGTGGATCTAGAATTGGCCTCCACAATCACTTACATCGCTAGAGTCTACACAATTTTTTACAATTTCCTCTTTTTATAATTTTCTTTTTGTAATTTTATCCTGGAAGACAATCTTACTCGGTCACGAGTGGTCGCCTACTACTACTACTACTAGTTCTAGATAGCTCTAGAAACTGAGTTATAGATATTTCTAGATATCAATTATTTTTGCTGAAGTCTATAACTAGGTCATGATTTTTGCTGAAGTCTATAACTAGCTCATAAAGGTACATTACTCCGCATTCATTCATTAGCCTTCAAGGGCTTTGCTTGTATCTTTCAACCACATCCTCTGTATTCCTAACTCTCCCTGCTTGTTGTCCACTTGTTCAGTTGAGACTGGATTAAAATCAGCCCTTCATTTTGAGATATAACCAAGTGGTTAAGATGTCCTGATTTCAAAGGAACTTCAAGCACAATCTCTCTCCAGATTGCAAACACTCAACTTTCACTGCTGAGGGGAAATGTTTCTTACTATTTTTCAAATGTGGATGACAGTGGATTTTTTGGGATATTTACAGTATTTCCATTTCCTTCAGTTTTACCAAATTTGCTTTTTCAATATTTAAATGTAGGGTCAAGTATGTTTATGTTTTCTTTGGAAAACTTGCTTTTTTACATGCATCAAAGCTGTGTAAAGCTGATTACCTTAAAAGCATTGCTGTCTTTCCAGTTAGGTAATTTTATTTTCTTCACTATAAGCTGTCAGTTTGGAGAAGCCAATATTTATTAGCAAGGAAAAGAAAATATTTGAAATCTTACCAGTCTAAGCTACAAACCAAGAAAAATGCACAGTTAATCCATGCATGTCAGATTTTTATTTTTTCTTCATGACAGAGGATCCTATCAGTCTTTTGAGACAAGATGAATAAGGAGACCTCAAGCAGTGAAGTTTTTCTAACCTGACACTGAAAGGTTGGTATTAAGATCACTGAAAACCAGATGACAGAAAGAGAGGTCTATAGCTGACAGACACTTAACCTGGGGAGCAGTTGTCTATGACTCACTAACTATTTATAGTCACAGAGAGGAATCAACTTAAGACTTGGCTGTAATGCACAGATCTAACCCAGCGGTAGACCGCAGGAATGGAAGCATTGGAGTTTAAATCACTTGTGTCTTTGAAAAAGATGCACAGTATATCTAAGCACTTAAATATATTTACTTGCAACACAGACAAAAACTTAGCTTTCCTCTTTCATTTAGTCCTGTTTCAAGAACGATGCATACTGAGACCTACACATCACTAGGCCAATGTATCAAAGAACTATTTAACAGCCTTGACATATCTAAAAAGACAGAGGATTCAGAATCCAGTGGTCCTTTTATAAAGCAATCAAGGGAAGAAAAAAACAAGTTAACAATGAGAAGATCTTCGTATCAGTCTCAATTGGCTCCTATGTGCAACCTAGAAATAAATAAAAACAGACGTTTTGGCTGGATGGCTGTTATGAACATAATACCTGCTTTGCTGGTCTTATGACCGTAATAAATAAATATATATATATATAATACCTGCTTGGCCAACATTTGGTGACAAGAAATGACAGGGACTGGTGAGCATATGGTTAAATACCAAACACACTTTTCGCTGAACCTCTAAGTAACTAGGTGGAAGGCTATGTGGGGTACCTAACAGTGTTATATCGTTGATGGGTTGGATCTAGAAACATTCTTCCACACGCAGAAGGCTACAACTTGCAGAATGGGACTTCCCACATCCTCTCCTCCCCCCTGCAGCTTCCTCACATGCCCTCCAAATCTGTTCTGGAGGGTCCCCCAACCCTCTGGAGCATATTTGGAGGGCAAAGGGGGGGGCTGCAGAGGGGAGGAGAGGATGCGGCAAGTCCCATTCCACAAGTTGTAGCCTTCTGCATGCAGAAGAATGTTTCTGGATCCAGCCTGATATGTGCTGCCACCAACAACCCATGGAGTGAGAGTGAAGGTGTATAGTCAGATAGCTCTCCATTAAACAGCTACACTCAACAGCCTCAAAAGGAAAGCATCATCTTCTCTCATCATGACTTGATATAAATTCAATGGCTGCTCCTCAATCTGGAATAGAGTAGCAAAAGAAGTCTCAATCTGTTCAAAGGACAAGCCACTCCTCCATACTCAAGCAGACAAGGGGCTCTGCCACAAATGGGTTATCTGCAAGGAAGGCAGTGCCACGTTGAGCATGAAGCATTAGTAAACTTCCTCCTGCCCACTACAGAGTGCTCCACACTTTCCTTCACTCTTTCTACATCAGGTAGTGCAGCTAGCTGGCAGGGCTGACAAATCTGGCTGTTTCTGCAGAGGCGTATTATCTAAAATTCATCTTGATTTTTGCTAATATAAGCTGCTGCATTTATCTTTGTTTCTGCTCTCTGCCTTACAAGGGAGCTGAGAGTTCTGATTAGGACTAAAGGCAGATGCAGATACTGCTGGGTTTTATATTTTCAAGGTCTGTATGTGGCAGGGAGAGAACAGGTTATTGCTACTTTGCTGCAACTTATGCTCTTTTGCAGTAGGCACAAACTAACTTGGAGCATTGTGAATATTGTAGGATTTCTACCTTGCCCTCCAATAGCAATATTTATCTGTCTTTAAAAAAAACCATTGACCCTGAGGAAGTGCTGTGTGAAACTCAAAAAACTAGCTCACTGTTTTATTAGTATTATTTAGAAGTCAAAGGCATGATATTGTTGCTACTTGGATTTTTTTTTCTAATGGACTGACTACCCACATTAATTTTTGCCAATAAAATTACAGTCATGCCTTGGATTGAGGGCATAATTCGTTCCGGAAACGTGCTTTTAATCCAAAACACTCTTATATCAAAACGAAATCCCCCCCAAAAAAATTGTACAGAGATTTTTAATTTAAGCCATACTACAGTACTTGTATTGCAATACGTCACTTGTATATCAAGTAAAAAAATATTAAATAAATATTTAAAAATTTGCTTGCCTTGCAAAATGCTCTCAAACCAAATTACTTGCAATCCAAGGTGTTACTGTATAGAGAAGGATATTAGGAAGAAAAAGTATGAGAAGACACAATGGAGTGTAGAAGGAGGATTGTATACTTACTAGAGAGGAGTGTGTTAAGCTGTAGGTATGAGAGAGATCAAGGAATCAACAGAGAGGAATGTGGAAATGAGTGAAAAATTTAATGCATGGAGACAGGCAGCTTTGAAAAACAGGTCATATTATATGTCAAATTTTCATTTTTACTGTTTTATAAAATTAATTAAGGATGGTCCCGCTGCTCAAATGATACCCTGGGAAACAGAAGCAGTTGATCAGGGGTTATGCCATGTAAAATCAACTAATGAATTTACCTGACCGTCACCGATTTTGAAAAAAACTTGGTGAACTTGTTGGGTCTACTGAGAAAATAAGCTGCTCCAAAAATTAGAGTTCTGGGACAAAAACTTCTGGAGATATAGCAATCAAAAATATGAAGAAAAACGTTAATTTTTGTGTGTTGGACAACATTAAAATTACAGTAATTCCAGTTCTACAGAACCTAGAAAGTAAATAATGGTGTTGTTGGAAAGCCTTTGTAATGCTCTTTCATTTGATATGTAACATAAGTGGTTTTTTGGAATAAATATATATTCAAGGTCAAATAGTAAAATGTGACCTTGAATTCTGCAAAAACTAAAAAAATTTCCCCCATGATCTTTGTTTTAGTATTTCATCTGACAATGCTTAATACATGTACCAATTTTCAAAATGGGGTTCTTAACAGAAAACAAGTTACATCTTTTGGGGCGCTCTGTGTGTATGCGTCATAATTCATATGAATCTCACTGTACTTATCTTAAGAAAATATGCATTATCACTTAGGTTTTGAATAAAACATTGTGCACAAGTACACGCTACCCTGTCATAATTGTGTAGTTCTAAATTAGGTATTCTTCTTCACAATAGCATACGGTACTTCTGACATTTTGTGTAGAATACAGTAATACCTTGGATTACGAGCATAATTCGTTCCGGAACCATGCCCGTAATCCAAAATACTCGTACATCAAAGCGAATTTCCCCATTAGAAATAATGGGAACACAGATGAGTCGTTCCACAACCATTTAATCACTGCTTTACCGGCTCCCTGGAAGGGAGCCCCATGGAGGGAGCTGGCAAAGCAGTGATTAAATGGTTGTGGGGCTAATGGGGAAACTCACTTTGATGTGCCGGCTCCCGGCCTCGCCTCGCCTCCACTCGCTCTGCTAGCACCTCGCACACTGCCATGCCGGCTCCCGGGCAGGGAAGCGGCATGGCAGCGCGAGGCGCCTGCAGAGCGAGTGGCTGCGACGCATCACCACGCATCTCCCTGCCAGGGAGCCGGCAAAGCTTTGCTGGCTCCCTGGCAGGGAGACGCGTGGAGCCGCCCCCCCCTCTCCCTACCTTTGCAAACGGCGGCCGCAGCGCGTCTCCCTACCTTTGCAAGCGGCGGCGGTCCCGTCGTGTCACATCCAGCCCCGTCACTGATGCGACGCACGTCAGGGAGATGCGTGGAGATGCGCCGCGGCCGCTCACTCTGCGCTTGGCCTCCAGGGAAGCCCCTGCCTCCTGGCCACTCGCTTGGCCGGCCGGCATAGCAGTACAGGGAAGCCCCGTGGAGGCGAGTCACAGTGGGGCTGCGTTTCTAGCATAAATTTACATTTGAAAGACATCTCGCAACAGGAGCCACGTGCGGCAGCAGCAGCTCGTGTTGCGAGACTTGCTCGTCTTTCAAATGTAAATTTATGCCAAATTTTTCCTCGTCTTACGAGAAACTCGCAAACCGGGTTACTCGTAATCCGAGGTATTACTGTAATGATACTTCCTCTGGGTGGTCATTCTGGTATGAAATCAATCAAAGAATATTTCCAACTGAAAGCAAATTGCTTAAGATTTGGTGAACTTGTTCTGCTTATTAAAAAAATAAGTTGCAGGGCCTATCGTTTTCAGAAGAATGAGGTTTAAAATATGTACTTTAAAAAAGGTACTCACCAGTATGCTTGAGGAAAACATATTCATTTTATTTTTTTAAATAAATATACAGAAGTTTGACCTTGAATAATGACAAAAAAAACTCCTTTTGTTTTAAATAATGTTTAACATCCCAGGAAACATGTACTCAATTTCAAAATGGGACTCTTACTATAGTTATTTTGATTTACTTTGATGTGGTATTGAAAAACCATTATTCTGCATAGATGAGATTTCCCATTACTTTTATATATGCTGATCAGATTTTATGCAGTTCAAATATTACTTGCTAACATTTTGTTAACAAGTCCTACTTTTTCGTAACAGTAGTTTCTAGTCTTGAAGTTGCTGCTTGACACTCTTTGTCTGTTAGTGTATAGAAGCACCCTGTTGGGCAACAAGGATCAGCCTTTGTCAAAACATCTGAAGATGGTATCCATAGGACATCTTGTTTATCTGGATACATAAATGATTTTGCTGGTCCAGCTGGATGAAGAAAGCTCACTAACACTTCTGCTCTCTGATCATCTGTTTGTAAAACACAACCTAACCACCATTGTGAGGTATAAACACATGTAACAAATCCTCGTATTTCTTGCAATTCCAGTTCTCCTTTAATAGTCACTGTCTCTTTTCTGGATTCGCATTGAAATGAATATCTTTTAGTAGCAACAGTGTGTTTTGTTAATGGAATTACGGCGTTAATTTTCTGTGTCCCAGGAATGCGTCTTGAATTCTCGAAGCGAGATTTCAGAAGCTTTTCTTCCAGTTCATAATCTTTATTTGTGGTGTATTGAAATGCAACCTGTGTGATGTTTTCCTTTGCCCAAAGAGCTGACGAGGGGTCATGATCATACAGATGCTGCAAACTTGCTCGAGCAGCTAACCTTTTCACAGTGCCGCCCACACCATCACAAGGCCCTTTTCCATGTGATGTGGCAAAGAAGTGCCATTCTGTATTGATACTGAAAACTGACTTATGCTTACATAAATTGTTGAAGTTTTTATGGTTTTTATACTGTGCTGCTGCACCATCAGAGAAATAATAGATCTTAGTTATGCTACCTGTAGAAATGGTGTGCAGGAATTCAACCAGCTTCTTTTGAAACACATGAACAGCCACAGTATCATGATGTAGACATTCAGATATTATGACTAAGCTTGAATGTTTAATGATTCATCACAGAAGTAAGCTACAAATGGATGAACTGTAGCCTGCGAACTGTTCCAATGGAAATCTTCCACCATCTTGGAGGACAAAAGCATAGTTCTCTGAGAAGTCACATATGACAAGAAATTCACCATCTTTAAGTTTTGATTTTATATGTTCTAGAAATGATGTTTGCTCAGAAGCAATAAAGGAATGCAACTTCAGTTTTTGCAGTTTGTCTATCAACATGTCAATAAATTCATCTGCAGGTTTTGCAAATGTTTCTAATGTAGACCTATCTACAGATACCCATTGTTTGAAAATAATGGAATCAATTAGATTGTCATCCATTGTGTGCCGTATTTGCTCTTGTATGTGACTTGTCCCTGGACAGTTATCACAGTCCCCAAAAAGCACTGAGGCTCAGCAGGATTGCATACCATTGCTGCAATGCAGTCCTTGTATGTTAATGTAGACATCCAAAGAGATATAGGCCTGTGGCTTACGCTGGCTCAGCTTGTCTGAGTGTGGAAAGCTAAGCAGGGTCAGGCCTGGTTATTACTTGGATGGGAGACCCCTCCTCTAGTTTCCTGCATTGAGCAGGGGGTTGGACTTGATAGCCTTGTAGGCTCCTTCCAAGTTCCAACTCTATAATCTATGAAATCTATGAAAATCTCTGTGAAGGTTTAAGGCCTACCCAAGCCTGGTTTGGTTTCAGCCTGAAGGCCCAGGAAGCTCCTGAAGGGAGAGGGCAGGCTTAAGTTCCATTTCCCTCCAAAAAGTTATGTTGTTAGTGTGCATAAGGGGGTGGAGTTATTGTAGGGAGGTACTGTGCATGTATAAGTACATTCACATCTTCTGAACTGTTCGGAACCCCGTTCTGGAAATCAGCACATATACTCAAGGTAAATATGGGTTATCCTAGGAAAAAAATCAGCAAAAAAACCACCTTTGGTTTTTTTTTTTACTTCAACGTCAAATTAAAGAAACTATGACCGTGAATATTTTCTTTCACATGCATGCTTCGTGTTACATATCAAATAAAAGGGGAGTTCGAGAGCTTTCATATGACACCATGATTTACTTTCTAGGTCAATTTCGAAGGAAGTTGTGATACTTTTTGTGTAGTCACAATGCTGTAAAATCGTGTTTTGGGCATTTTTTGAGCACACTGTACTTTTGAATATAATGTAAGGTATAATGACCTATAATTTGGTGTGTGTTCATTTCTCATGCTGTTCTACCAGTATGCCAGTTTTTTTAAAAAATTGCAGATGGTGAGGTAAATTTTTCAAATTTTTTGGTTGATTTTACATGGAATGACCCCCAGGTACTTGATGGGACCCTTGGTTTCCTAGACTAACTGGATGAGTTACCACCGTGAATGAGTGCCTACTATACTATTACTGGGTATTGTATGGAGACATATGGCGCCATCAAAACTAATCACCACCCCCTCCCTCCAAAAAGAGGTGCTACAATAAAATTACTTTGTCCCTTCTTGGACTCAAAACTTGGCAGAGTGAAAGGAAGTGCTAGTGCCAAAAAGCCAACCCAAGAAGGATGGAAGATAAAGTTCAGCCCAACTTCAAAGTATCCTTGCAGCGAAGTATGGCCTATAAACTCAATGTGTTTATAATAATTGTAACTCTAGTTTGTAATCCTCTAAATTCCAAATGTAGTTGCTAATGGAGATTTGTGGGTTAGTAAGGAAAAAAACACCCTATCACCACTCTCAAACCAGACATGTAATCTAGCAACCCATTTCTTAAAATGTGTAGTATATCCTTCACTGCTTTTGGACACTCCAACCAATTCAAAGTTAAAAGCCTCAAGGAAACATAGTGTACCTTATACACATTAAATAAATGACTTTATGTGGCATGCAGGTAATTATCTAATGATTTTTCATGAAACAGACTACGGTAATCAACAATTAAGGGCGGGGTAGGATTTTCCTACCAATTATTGCCCTTCAGAGACCTGGAAGCATTAGCACTTGGCTGAGAGAAAAGGAAGGGATGCTAGTAGTGATATGAGGCAGAAAATTTTCCAAAATGGACATTTTCCCAGCGCTTTATTTTTCGGTGGAAAAATTTCCATTTCATAAGTTCATTAGTAAAAATGAATATATGCCAACTGCATATACAATATTAGATAAGCCTGGCATTTTCAAAGTTGTAATGAATGTTTTTCAGGTGAATATCCCTAAGCAAGTATATGAGAGAATACATATATGTCACTGAAATACATCTACCCAGTATATCTCAGAGTGAAATGGAACTAATAAATAATGACAGCAAAACTGAAGGTGCCCCAGAAAACTCCATGGAAGAGAGTTGATCCCTGTTGAAAGAGATGAGTGGTTGTCAGCATACCATGCACATTTCTTTGGGTTGCTATAATTAATTAGTCAATGGTTTTTAATACCTTTGGGTCCCCCCCCCCTCAAATTTAAACAATGTAAGGGAAGTACATGCTACTGTCTTTAAATTTTTACAAGTATTCCAATAAAAATTTCCACATAACATTTAAATCACATTACGTGTGCTTTACTTTTTTCAGCTCAAATATTTCAGGTCAAATACTTGTGGTGTATTGGGACAAAAAAATAACATGGGGTACCTTTTTTTTAGTTTCCTTTACTAAATGTAAGTAAAATAAACATGCTAAATTAGATCTCTCTAGGGCAGGGGTGGGCATGTGGTCCCTCCAGATGTTTTGGCATACGGCTCCCATCAACTCTAGCCAGCTTAGCCAATGGCGAGAGGTGATGGAAGTAGTAGGCCAAAACTTCTTGAGAGCCAGAAGTTGCCCATTCCTACAGAGGACATCAGAACATTTTCTGATGCAAACTGAAACTTTTCCTATGGAAATGCACCTAATTTGCATTGGGAAAAGATACAAACTGAAAAGTTTCCTACGCAAATGGAAAATTTTCAAGTTCAAAATTTTCCAGAAAACCCATATCACTGGCTACTGGTGCCAAAAAATTCAACACCAGAAGAATGTAAGATAAATTTTCACCCAACTTCCAAGTATCTTTGTAATTCTAGGTATGAAAATTAAGACATTTACTTCTATGCTCTGAATGTTTCTTGCTGGTGAAAATGAAAACAAGAAAAAAGTTTGACTACTGCAGAGAAAGGCAATAGAGAACAACTTTGTGGAATTCTGCCCGATTCACTTTCCTTTACAATTATACTGTTCAGACAGGATTTCAGCAAATTAAAGACATGGGCACTATTAGCATACCACAAACATCATGCATGAGTGCTGTTTATTTATTTATTTAATATATTTCTACACCGCCCATCAACCAACGGGCTCCCTGGGTGGTTTACAAGAAAAAATGAAAATAATAAAAACAATAATCTTAAAACCGAAAGTATCATTAAAATAGAAATACCAACACAATATAATATAATACAATAAAACAAAAGCAGCCAAATGAATCAGTCCAGAGGTACCGTAGTGATAATAAAAATGGGAATAAAAATCTAACCGTTAAAATATTAGAATAAAAAGGTTTTCACCTGGCGCCTAAAAGAATAGAGGGTGGGCGCCAGGCGCACCTCTTTAGGAAATTGATTCCACAAATGCTATTAGTGCTTTGATCCCTCTAAGGCAGAGCTCTCCAACCTTGGGTCCCCAGATGTTGCTGGCCTACAGCTCCCAGCATGCCCAGCCAGCATGGCTAATGGCAAGGGATTCCGGGAGCTGTAGTCCAGCAACATCTGGGAACCCAAGGTTGGAGAGCCCTGCTCTACGAAATCAAAATCTTTATTATTGTTTTAGCTATTTTAAACATGAGTCTTCCATCAATGCCATTTTAGTTGTCTCAATTCACTTAGAACTATTTTTATAATTTGCTTTTATTTACTTTGCATTTGATTATTCCACTGTGCCAGAGCCAAAACCCCCAGAAATCTCTGTTCTCATGCCAAAAGGAAATAATGTTATCTGTACCTATGACACTGGTAAAAACCAAGCTAGTTCTATTTAAAGCACAACAGACTGAAGTCAATACTTAAGCCTGTCCAACATGTTTTAAGTTAAGTTGTGCTCTTTGTGGTAGGCAGTGTCCTGCCTTTTGCGAATGATTGCCATACCTTTAGACACTGATGAACCGACTAAAGGAAGAATAAAAGATTAAGATTTCCTTTGTCTGCCATTTTCAGAATTTTTTTTTAAAATCGTCAGTTCTTTGAAGTGCTTGAAGAGCTACATCTTAGGCTGCTTTCCCTCTGCCCCACCCAACATAGCTGCTATGCGTAACAGCCAGCAGGCAGGGCATTTTCTGCTACCACTGCACCTCCACACTAGGAAGGGTTTGGCTGTTCAATTTCTGCCTGTTTTGCTGGAAATCAGCCAGAAAAGACGCAAAAACTCTGCCAAACAAAAAGGTAGCAATCCTAATTGTGTCACATGCTACTGAAGAGACTAAAAATTTAACTAATAATACTGTAGGGTGAGAGAGGATGAACTAAAAACAAAACAATTTATTTCAAACTTCCCCCATGTATTATAGGTTACAAGAAGTTTGTCTCTATTGTTCTATGAACCATCTCCAGCTTGTATACTACTTTTAAAATATGATTAAAGGTTTAGCTAGACTTTAAAGAACTTAGACACTTTAACACACACACACACACACACACACACACACACTCCAATGGAATTGAGAGGTTCATTTTTGGCAATTAGCTGTATTTTTACTGTTGTTATAACTCAATTGGAGAACTTATTTGGGCCAAAATGTGGGATATGAGATTGAAAATGAGGGCCTACAAGTTTGAGTCTGAAATGCAGAAAACCAAACTTAATACATCCACATGCAGAGCTAGTGAAGATATTCCTATTACCCTTCTGCGACAGGAAATCATTTTCTGCAATATTCTGAATAGCTTAGTACAGCCAAGACCAAATGTCTTTTCAGTGCTTCTTACTTGGAAGTTCATCTCAGCTCAATACTGTGAAGGACAGGTTGCTTACCTGTAACTGTGGTTCTTCGAGTGGTCATCTGTGCAGTCACACATATGGGCTCTGCGCGTGCGCGGAGGCCGTTTCGGGAAGTTTCTAAAACTGAGGTAAATTTTGGGCGGGAACCCCTCCCCCCTGGCGTCCTCCTTACACGGGTTCCCGCCCTCTCCCTCAGTTCCTCTGAGACCGCCATCGCGATCCCAGAGTTAAGGGAGAACATATAGGAAAAAAGAGGGTCTTCCCAGTATATAAATCAATACCGAATACGAATACGATGGTGTTACACGGTATCGATCATCATCTGCCCAAAGGTCCCGGTTCAGTACACCATCGAACTCGACAGTGACACCGTAGCGGGGATGGACGGGCGGGTTGTGTGACTGCACAGATGACCACTTGAAGAACCACAGTTACAGGTAAGCAACCTGTCCTTCTTCTTCATGGTCTCTGTGCATCACACATATGGGCAGAGTAGCAAGCTGACTTACCGGTGGAGGGTCAGTGTCGAGATTATCGTAGGACCGAGGAAAGGACAGCTCTGTCAAATGCATTGTCCCTCCGGGATTGAACATCGACCTGGTAGTGCGTCACGAACGTTGAAGGCGTGGACCATGTAGCCGCCTTACAAACCTCCGTGATCGAGATGCCCCTTGCAAAAGCCGTCGAGGTTGATACAGCTCTGGTAGAGTGAGATCGTACCGAACCCAGCAATAGCTGTCTTTTGAGTTCGTAAGCCAGCTCGATACAGGTCACAATCCAGGAAGATAATCGCTGGCTCGAGACCAGCAAGCCCTTGGAGTGTCCACCGTAACAAACAAAAAGACGGGGAGACTTCCTAATGGACTCAGTACGGGACTTGTAGAACAATAGAGCCCTTCGTACGTCCAACATGTGCAGCTGATGTTCCAATGGAGACGACGGACTTTGAAAGAATGCTGGTAATATAATGTCTTGATTTAGATGGAAGGCAGACACGACCTTAGGAAGGAAGGCCAAATCTGGACGCAACACCGCCTTTTCCTTGTGGAAACTGAGGTACGGTGGATCCACCCTTAGAGCTGCCAGCTCTGATGCTCTGCGAGCAGAGGTGATTGCGACAAGAAATACAGTCTTAAAAGTTACTAAGCGAAGATCTGTTGTCGCCATTGGCTCGAATGGCTTAGCCATGAGTACGTGTAGAACCAACTGTAGGTCCCAAACCGGAGTGACTGGTTTAAATGAAGGGGTCATATTTTTTAATCCTCTCATGAAATGCTTGACTAGCGGGTTCGAAAACGAAGTGAATCCATCTTGACCATTATGGTAAGCTGACAAGGCAGCCAAATAGACCCTTAACGAGCTCATCTTAAGCCCTTTGTGTTGCAAATGAAGCAGGAATTGCAGCACTTGATGGATAGGAGCGCTAGAGTAGGGCACTTCAATCCGACCGAGGTAGTCACAGAAGGCTTTCCATTTCCTGGCATATGAAGCTCTAGTGGATGGTTTCCAAGCATCCTGCAGTACGAGCCTGATCTCCGAAGGGAGAGTGCTCGGTATCAAATTCGCCAGGCTGTGAGTTTCAGGAAGGCATGGATTCGGGTGTAGTAGCGCGCCTCGAGCTTGAGAAAGTATCGTTGTCGTGTTCGGTAGGTAGCGATACTCTCCCTTGGATAGTCGGAGGAGTGGCGCAAACCAGGCCTGCCTCGGCCACCATGGAGTCACTAGGATGCAGTTCGTGCCCTTGGACTGGATTTTCGAGACGACTTTGGTCAACAACGGAATCGGTGGGAATATATAAAACAGAGTCCCCGACCAAGTTATTAGGAATGCGTCCCCGATCGATGCGTTGTCGTGTCCCGCTCTGCTGCAGAAAGTGTGGCAAGCTGCATTGGCCGCAGTGGTGAATAGATCTACGGTTGGGGTTCCCCACAGGTGAAAAAGGGACTGCCGAATTCGAACGTCGAGTTGCCACTCGTGAGAGTCGAGAAACATCCTGCTGAGGGCATCTGCCAGTGTATTGTCCTTCCCAGCAATATGGATGGCTCTCACTGATATATGATGAGGGATCATCCAGTCGAATATACGGAGGGTTAGGTTCGTCAGCCGTAGCGAGCGGGTGCCGCCTTCCTTGTTCAGGTAGGCCACAACTGTATTGTCTGTGACCACCTGCAGATGTCTCGCAGCAAGTATAGATTCGAGGGATTTCATCGAGTTCCACACTGCTTTGAGCTTGAGAACGTTGATGTGCCTCTCTCGATCTTGCGGGCCCCGCTGGCCTTGTGCTGTGTGATTCCCGCAGTGAGCTCCCCAGCCCAGGAGAGAAGCATCCGTCGTGAGTGTGAGTGAAGGCGTGACGGGTTGGAAGGGTAGCCCTTTTGTCAGATTGGAGCGGCTCATCCACCAACGAAGAGACTGTCTTATGCTGGACGGAATAGTTAGTCGCGTTCAATGGGCATTCATCTTGGAATCGAACGATCTTATGAACCAGTTTTGGAGCTGGCGCATACGAAGTCGAGCGAGTGGAACGACCGATATGGATTAAGCCATGAGACTGAGGAGCCGTTGGATCGAATGGGCTGTGCACGACGTCGCCTTTTGCAGTTTCGAGGCGAGGGTAAGTATTTTTAGAGTTCTGTCTTTCGGTAGAAAGGCGCGACCGACAGTAGCGTCTAAGAATGCTCCGATGAATTGGATCCTTTGAGTTGGAAAGAGAGTGGACTTCTTTTCGTTGAGGCAGAGTCTGAGCGTGTCCAAAGTGTCGGTAGTCAGGCGGAGGGCGCTCCAAAGTTCCTGAGCAGACGGTGCAACGATGAGCCAATCGTCCAGGTAAGGATAGAGCGTCACCCCTTGAGTTCGTAGAGCAGCGCAGACTACTGTCATACACTTGGTAAACACCCTCGTGCCATCGAAAGTCCAAATGGAAGTACCTTGAACTGGTAAGTATCGGATCCGATCTTGAACCTCAGGTATTTCTGGCTGTCTCGATGGATCCCTATGTGGAAGTAGGCATCTTGGAGATCGATGGATGCAAACCAGTCGGTCTTGCGGAGGAGAGGCAAGATCGATTGGAGAGTGACCATCCTGAACTTCTTGGGTGGAATGTAGAAGTTCACTGAACGTAGGTCCAGGATCGGTCGGAGTCCTCCATCCTTGTTTGACACCATGAAATACCTGGAGTAAAGGCCGTCCTGTGCCAGGTGTGGAGGGACCATCTCGATGGCCCCCTTGAGTAACAAGGAATCGACCTCCTCCCGCAGTGTATGGGATGGCTGCGTGGTGCGGATGCCAAGAAAAGGTGGGAGAGAATCGAACTCGATCCTGTACCCATGCCGAATAATGTCCAGAACCCAACGATCGGTGGTAATTTTCTTCTATGATGGTAGGAAGAGGGATAGTCGGGTTCCAAACTGAGGTTGAGCCGGAAGGATCGGAGCAGAGATGTCGGTCGTGCCTTGGGTCGCGTCAAACTCGGCGTCTTTGAAAGTCTCCTCCTTTATGGGAACCACAGTACCGTTGCTGCTGGTACTGACGGCTTGGTGCCCGGGGCTGCTGTGGACGAGAACGACTGTCCTTCCACTGCTGCTGCTGTTGTCCCTGCTGGGTCGGAGCTATCGGGGGTGGATATGGAGCCCACCTGCGGCGTCTGAATGGCTTAGAGGATGGTTGTGGAAGGAGGCCCATCTTCCTCGCATTCACCCGGGATTTCTGAACCACGTCGAGAGAGTTGTCCGTTTTATCATTAAAGGGGCCGACTCCGTCGAAGGGCAGATTCTCAATTTTGGCCTTAGCTTCCGGGGTCAATGTCGAGGACCTTAGCCAAGCGTGCCAGCGTAGGGCGACTGCACTCACCAGGGATCTCCCATGACAGTCCCCTTGATGTCTGGCAGTATGAATCTGCTGTCTGGAGGTGTTTGTTGCTTCAGCCTGGAAGACTCTGGCCAAGTCTCTCTTCTCATCCGGCAGATAGTCTATCAGCCCCCCCATCTTCTCCCAAAGGAAAAGCTGGTACCTAGCCATCGTAGCTTGGTACCCAGCAACCCAGATCCCCAGGGCGCTCGAGGTGTAGACTCTTCGTCCGAAGTTGTCTAACCTTTTTCCTTCGGGGTCAGACGGAGTGGAGTGTTGCTTGCCCGACCTGGATTGTGCTGACTCCACTATCATCGAGTTCGGGGCTGGGTGAGAGAAGAGAAATTTGGCTGTGTCTGGCCTGATTTTGTAGAGAGCATCAAGGTGCTTTGCCGCAGGTGGAGCTGTGGATGGGGAGCTCCATGATCCTTGCACTGTCTCCAGCATCGTCGGGGTGATTGGGAGCAATGTTGGGCCCGAAGATGATTTCGAAATCGCGTCGAAGAGAGGGTCGACCTCTTTCTTCTCTTCGACAGCTGTCTCCAGACCGAGGGCTTGGGCCATTCGAAGGACCTGGTCCTGAAAGGTGCCCATATCCTCAGGGGGGGATACCGCGGCCTGAGTGGAGACGTTCTGGTCCGGAGATGTAGAAGATGGGGACAGTGAGACGATCGAGTCTGAGTCAGTTAGGGGAGACCCCGGAGTCGACGACCTGCAGGAGCGGGATACGGCTGTCATCGAAACCGTAGTTAGTTGGTCTTCTCTCTCACCAACTTGCGAAGGGAGGGCTAGAGGACGGATCGGAGGGGATATCCTGGGGCTCGGACATGCCCCTTCTCGTCCCGGTCGAGACCGTCTGGTTTCCCTTCTCGGGGAGCGTCTCCTGAGTGGCGACCTCTCTCGGGACCGGTACACCCTGGTCTGGTACCTGTATTCAGACACAGGGGAGCGTCTCCGACGATAGCTGCAACGGGACGCCAAGGAGTATAGTTGCAGATCCCGAGGTCTGCGAGAATCAGACGATCTGGAGGATGCCCGGTCCCGGGTAATCACTACCTCCTCGATCTCGAGTGACCTGGATCGAGTCCGTGTAGTACGAGCCCGTACCTCACGAACAGGAGAGGCGAGGGTCGGAAGAGCAGTGGTTCGTACCGGAGGCCTCGAGTCCGATGGTGAGTCCGGTATCTCGCCTTCTGATACTGAGAGTGCCTGAATAGCCTCCCTCGATCCCGAGGGAGCTTTTGGTGGAGAGCAAGGCGGTGGATTCCTCGAGCCTGAGGGAGCCTGTGCGGGAGGAGACTTAAGCCCAGCCGGGCGTTCAATGGTCACGACGTCCATCGGATTCGGGGCTAGCGTCGATCTCGATCCCGAGAGGGACGAAGCCAGGTTTTTTGCCAGTCTCCTTGCCTTATCTCTCCGCTCCTTGCTCTTCCTTTTCGCCTCCTCTTTCTCTCTGTGAGCTTTCTTGGCCTTGCTCTTCGATATCATAGTCGCCATGTAGGCCTCCTGAGCGTCCGCTGAGGAGACCGTGTGCGATGGCGGCGTACTAGGCCTTGCCAAAGGGATAGGCTTTTCCGCAGGGTTGGAGAGCCCTCTTGTATAGAATGGCAGTCAACTTGTCCGCCCTGTGCTTCCTCGCTTGTTTTGTGAGCGCTTGGCAATGATGGCAAGCGTCCACATTATGGCCCTCGCCGAGGCAGGCGAGACACAGCGAATGCCCGTCCGCCGGAGGAAGTTTCGTCCCGCACCTTACGCATTTGCGAAAGGGGGCTTTTGGAGCCATAATCGGTAGAAGTTGGTGATCCCACGACGAGCGGGGGGGGGGGAAGCTGAAGATTGAAGAATCCTCGAAAAACTGTAGTTACCTAGCTGAATTCTAAGACTAGAATTCCAGAACCTCTCGATAGAACAGCCACACGCGATGGCGGTCGAAGAGGAACTGAGGGAGAGGGCGGGAACCCGTGTAAGGAGGACGCCAGGGGGGAGGGGTTCCCGCCCAAAATTTACCTCAGCTTTAGAAACTTCCCGAAACGGCCTCCGCGCACGTGCAGAGCCCATATGTGTGATGCACAGAGACCATGAAGAAGAACCAAAGTTTGCAGCAAGCCTAGGATTCAACAGGCTCCACCCAAATCCAAACTCAACCCTATTTATGGCAATAGATTTAACAAGTTTACAATCATGTTTCCCCTGGTTCTTCCTGAACTCACTACAATTAAGATGTACTTTTTGCTCAGCTAGCTAGCTACGATCATCTCAAAGCCTTACTTTCAATCTCTGTTCTCACTGTTTACCTCTTTTTCCAAGAAGCTCAACCTAAATTCACCTTCCCTACCCCAGAAGTAGGGATGTATTTCGTTTCACTTCGCAATTGCAAACATAAAGAGGAGCACATTTCCTCCGAAAATGTCTGCAAATCCCCAAACTCATGCCTGCAAAAAGTGTACTTTAAAAAGTGCACCTTTCTCAAAGTGCTCACATTTTAAATCACCCATGCTTTAGTCCATGGAAGAATTTTACGCAATTTTGGAAATTCACATAAATCTGGGAAATGCTTGTGCAACTTTCACATTCGATGGCTGTTCATTTTTTGCAATTTCCCTGTTCACTCAAAATGAACAGCCATCGCAAATGTGAGCGCAAATCAGGGAGATGAGCAGTGAGCTGATGTTCAGAGAATCTTGGTGAACTTGAACATCGCTAGTTCGCCCATCCCTACTTGGACCAGCAATGTTTCTGGAGAATCAGATGCTTTTAAAATTTTATAAAATGTGCAAAGTGAGTCTGACACATGAAGATTTTAGCATTTAACATTCTCATGCCAGTCAAAATTCATTAGTTATGATTTCCATCATGAAACTCTAGTGACCTTCAGTACTGAAAGAATTCAAATGAAGATTAATACCTCTTGAACAGAGCATTTAAAAGTGTAGACATCAAAGATAATGAACTACGGCAAAGGAGATTGCAGGATTTAGGATTATAGCCAGGATCAGGTCAGGTTAAAACTGTTACAGCATTCAGGCACTGTTGCACTTCACAACTATACCAAAAATCATTGGTGCTGATTATAGCACATTTCATAGAACATGAAGTTATTTACTTTTTACATTATGCAATTAACATATGTGCCACAAACAATTGCAGGTTCTGATAGCTCTTGAGATTTCTGATCTTTTGAACTGTAGATAACTCCCTAATTTTTCTCACAAGAATTTTACTATGAAAGTACAGGGTTTGGGAATGAAACAATAATTTGTTATATACACTTAGGCAGCCATTTTGATGTTACTTTCAAAAACACCCTCTTAGAACTCTTATATTGTGCATGTGGTTCATTTTTGTCTAGGAATAGCTCCAACCAACCAAGCAGTTATTTTGAAGGGAGCACAACAGCCCTATTCCTGACATGTAGCACTTTGCACCATCTTCTGTAACTGCGCTTTTATTGTAGTTAAGTACAACCTGCACTTAACTCAGAGGTAGTCATTACTGCCAGGAACTTTGGTGGGGGCGGGGGAGAAATAGTTTAGGAGGATGCTTTTCTCCCTTTGTTCTCTCACTCACTGTGCAGATTTATTATTGCAAGATCCTCAGGGCAGAAACTTGGCTTTTAATGAGAGTGTATTAATGTATTATAAATGAGTAAGTTTATGAAGAAAAATATTTTGAAAAATAAAGTTTTTTTGTACTCCGCCGAGTTGTAAAGGGAAGAACCCCCAAGAACTACCAGTTGCAATGGCGGTTGAAGAGGAACTGAGGGAGTGGGCAGGAGCCGCGCTAAGGAGCACGCGTGAGGGGGGGGGGCTCCCGCCCACCTTACCTCAGCTAAAGAATTTTCCAAAGCAAGCTCAGTGCAGGCACAGAGCCCATATGTGTGATGCACAGAGACCATGAAGAAGAACCAGATTATTCTGCCAGTAGGAACATCCCTGAACAGAGTTCCACCCTGAATGCTTCTTCTGCTGGAAGTGGGGGGCAATTTTTTGAGATTACCACTACCTCTGAACCCCCAGCACCACCTGCCCTGTTGTTCTGGAGGGCTCTCCAACCCTCTGGAGAAGACTGTCAGGCAAGAAAGAGTACTGCAGGGGACGGGGAAATCAGGGAAGATTGCCTCCTCCCCTGCTCAGCCAGGGGAAAAGCTCCCTTGGATCAAAAACCTCCCACTGACATGAGCCTTTCCATCTGTGGGAGGCTTTTGCTGGATCCAGCCCACTGTTTATAAGGCCAAAGTACAAGATCACTTGTTATTTTTTAAGATTTATATACCACTTCCCTTTTTAAAAAATGTCCCACAACTGCACTGCCACAGATTTGCTACAGAAGTCACTCTTAGCCTGTTCCCCATTTATAAAATAGGAATAGTAGTAGCCTACTTCCTCATAGGGCTATTGAGAGGACAAACACATTATATAGTAAAAGAAAAGAAAAACACTACTTCTGATTTTATTTAACTCACTGAAGAATGGTGTGGCTGCTTGCTGCTGCTGGACCTGCCTGGTACTGCTGTTGGACCTGCCTGGCGTTGCTGCTGCAGATGTAACATAATGAAGATGTGACACTTTTTTCCTCTTTATAAAATATGAGCCATGTGTCCATATAAAAATGGTCTATTCCCCAACCTTTTATGAATTCATAGCTCAGTTCTCCTTTTCGTACGCCTTTCACTACTAAGAATAAAAAACAAAAACCTTGCATCATGCTGACTTGCTAATAATTTACTGTGGCATGAGCTTTCTTAAAGAATACTTCATCAGATCTTTCAATGCGATTTACAGTTCAGGACTGATGGATGTCATACAAACACTTAGCTGCCCATATAACCTAGTAAATATTCTCCAATTTACCAGATCCTCAAAGATGTTGCTCCATTAGTTAAAAAAATACATATTTATAATGGAAGTAGCTGCCCTTGGCTAGCTCATGCAATTGTTTTCAAATTATTCTTAGTCATTCACACAATGGGAAGGTACTGTTTTAGACTGGGGGAATCAGTCCCAAAATCTGTAGAGCAAAAACTCAGCCATAAGGTAGTATGTATCCTTAAGCACATGCAGAGTAGCTTTCCTTCATCCTTGAGTACCAATGACCAGCCTGTACACCCGTGGCATTATTATGGGAAAGGGCTTGCACATTAGAACAAAGAGGTACAACAGCATTTTTGTTTTCTATATCACTCCTGACGTAACACATCCTTGCACTGAAATTATGTTTATCACGATTAATACAAACATGAGGTCCTCTTTTACAAATTGTACCTGTCCTAATCCCATTTGATTCCCAATCATTTTTATTACTGCTGGCAAGTATGGACTCTTCCTGGAGTACCACCAGGCTTTATGGAGCTACAAGTCTGTTTCAGAGCATGCTGCAGGCAAACTGGGTAACATCCATGCTCTTGACGGGCTTGCCTACTGGGGACCACTCTTGCTTCAGAGCATGCAGGACACCGGCAGGTTTGGCCACAGGAGGAGAGCCAGGCATGCTCCAATGCACACCATATTCGCTCTCTCCTCCCCTATGTCCTAAAAAGCCAGTAAGTACATCGATGTCCACTGTGCACACCATGCAATTCACTTGAAAACCTAGGATTCTTCTCTTCCAGCAGAGAAACCTCACACACTGACAATGTTTTTTGTTATTGTACTCTTACTGACTGCGTTTTAGGAGTGCATGAGTCTCCTTCTATAGTGAACAGTTTCAAGGACAGAACATAAAAGCAGCAGCACATGTAAAGTGACTCCAACTAGTATATAGAATACATTTTTTTTCTTTCAACCATACTTTTCCACTGGAGAATCAACAGAGCTTTGGGATCCATACAGCAAGGTAATCAAAATGGAAAAATAAGCCTATTAAAAGTAAAGTATTTTATTCTATTCTAAGAATTACCTGCAAAATGTTCTTAAAACTGCACCTGCAGCCTTAGACTGGGCCAGTTCGCACAATCGAACAGCCCACCGTGGTTTATTTAAGCCATGGTGGGCTGTGGAGCATGTGGCAGATATTTTGAATATTCAACACCAGGCCACAGCTTGTCATGTCATGTGAACCCGGGGACTATGGGTTAGGCTAGGGTTTAACAACCCTCATATAACCCATTGTCTCTTGCTGGTTTATGCAAGGGTTGTTTAACACCCACATAACCCAAATCTGGCCAGGCACACACTGCAGCCCACCATGGCCTAAATAAGCCATGGTGGGCTGTTTTGAACATGCGAACCAGGTCACTTAATGGTAAATATAATCTGATGTGTCTCCAAAAACATCTTAGGGTGTAACCTTATGTATGTTTAGACAGAAAAAAGTCCTACAACTCCTAGCTGGCTAGGGAATGCTGGGGGTTGGACTTTTTCCCGTCTAAATATGCATAGGATTAAACCTTTAGTTGCTTATTTGTAGGGCAGGAATACTTAGTTGGTTAACTGGCTGAACAGATTAAATGCTTTGATAAGACTATAGGGTACCCCTGATTAATTGGGCAGCAGATCTTTTAAAATTTGTTAATTTGTATTTATTAAAAGTATTTTTAACCCACCCATCATCCTATGTAGGCACCATTTTAGGAGGCCATCTACCTTTTCTCTCACACAACAAAATGCCTGTAATTATGCTTGTTACAACACATGCATTCATCTAAAAACAAAGAAATAGTTTCCCCCCAATTCCAAAGTATTATATTAATATGAACATTAAATAAATTGAGCTAATTGCTTGAATAGGATTTCTCCAACAACCCTACAAGGGTTAGAAACCTCCTCCTTTGAAATATTTTTCAGCAAGATTAACTCGACTCATAAAAACTCAATTCATAAACAACTCAAGTACTCATCTGAATAACAATTCAATCTTCTGAAGTTCTCCAAAGGCATAAAATTATTCCCATTCATTGTGACAATATTGGGTAGACATTTTCATTGCGCTATCCACCATACCTCCAAGGTCCCTTTCCTGGCCCGTCACTGCCAGGTTCAGACCCCATCAGTGTATATGTAAAGTTGGTTGGTTTTTTGTGCGTGGGTTTTTTGGTTTTGGTTTTGCAGTATACCACTAAGTCCTAAATAACTTCTGAGCTGAACACTCTAGAATCACTAAAGGAGCCTCGATGAAATCAGGAGTGGGCAACTTGTAAGCAAAAATATCTGGAGGGTCACAACTCCCATAATCCCTCAGTCATTGGCTATGCTGGACTGGACTGATGGGAGTTGTAAGCCAAAACATCTGGAGGACCAGAGCTTTTGAGCCTACCTCTGCTCTAAAGAAAGGATATTGGAGCTACTAGATATCTCAATGCATTATGCATGTCAGTTTCAATTATAGTAGGGGCAGAGTACATCAATGGAAAGAATTAGAGCAATCTTTCTTTAATATATCTCTTACTTGTGTGTTGTGGTCCAAAGAGAAAGATACAAACCCCAAACAAGCTATTAATACTCCAGTTTTAGATTTATTAAAAACTAGCTTTTTATACCCGGCGTTGCACAGGTCATCATTTTCCTATCGGCACTATTTGTTCAGAATTCCTTAAGGTAGCGGTCCACTGTTTGGAATCCCTTGGAATCCCAGCTCCCCCAAGATTACACAATGAAATCCCAGCTCCCCCGGGACTGCACAATGAAGAATTCCTTGTTCTCCCCTCCCCCCGGTACTACACAATGAAATCTCTGCTTCCCTCCCCTCCCCTCCCCTCCCCTCCCCCGGGACTATGCAACAATGTTTTCCCTGGTCCCCCCCCCCCGCTGGACCACACAATGAAATCCCTGCTTCCCCCCCCCCCCGGAACCACACAACAATGAATTTCCTGCTGCCCCCCCCCCAGACCACACAATGAAATCCCTGCTTACACACACACACACACACACACACACCCTGTGTAGGCCCCGGCTGCAGAATCCCTGCTCCCTCCCCCAGGACTACACAATGGCGTTGCACAGGTTGTCATTTTCCTATAGGCACTGTTTGTTCGAAATTCCCCCACCCCCACCCCTGTGTAGGCCCCAGCTGCAGTTCATATGAACATTCTGTTTGGACGCAGGAGAGATTTGCATATCCGCCTCTGATTGAGCCCCTGTGCCAGTGCATACCAACATTCTAAATGTCGTTGGAGCTATTTGCATAACCGCTCCTGAATGGCCCCTGCGTACATTCCAAGTGTCACCATTGGTTCTCATCTTTTTTGGGCCGTACAGGCGCGGCAAGGGTTTTTCAGAGATTTGAAGCCACCAGTCTTTGCCCTTGGGTGATGGGGAGTATGCGTGCCAAGTTTTGGGCGGATCCGTCCAACCGGGTAGGAGCCAATGCGAGGCACGCGAGCCGTGCGGACACACGTACAAACGTACAAACCCTCACATTTAGATAGTAGATGTAGAATACATATGTAAAATGTTTTGATTTCAGAGGTATCTTACCTATTTGGAGTTTTATTCATTTTGGCTCTGAAAATTTTATTTCTTTATTTATTTTTATTTATTTATTTATTTCCAGTATTTGTATACCACTCCAGATCTAGGCAGATTCCAGAACAGTGAACAATAAAAACATAAAACAGATAAAAGAATAAAAACAATACATTAAATATAGGATAACACTGAAACCATGGCTGGTCAGAAAGAAAGGATTCCCGGAAGGACAGGTTGCTTACCTGTAACTGTAGTTCTTCGAGTGGTCATCTGTGCAGTCACACATATGGGCTCTGCGCCTGCGCTGAGACCGTTCCGGAAAATTCTAAAGCTGAGGTAGACTGGGCGGGAGCCCCTCCCCCTCGCACGTGCTCCTTAGTGCGGCTCCCGCCCATTCCCTCAGTTCCTCTGAGACCGCCTATTGCGGCCCCATGAACCGAGAGATACTCGCTGTTGGTATTGACATTCCCTTTTATAGTAATACCAAAAAAACATTATCATTTAGAAATGACATGAATTGGAGCAATACACACCCAGTCTCCACTGGCAGGTCCATTGAAATGATAATGACGCCAAGCGGGGATGGATGGGTGGGTTGTGTGACTGCACAGATGACCACTCGAAGAACTACAGTTACAGGTAAGCAACCTGTCCTTCTTCTTCGTGGTCTCTGTGCATCACACATATGGGCAGAGTAACAAGCTGATCCACCCGGTGGTGGGATGGCGGCATTGGTCACTGCAATACCGATGATAGAACCACCCTTCCAAAGGTGTTCACAGCCCGAGCTCAAATATCAAGTCTGCAATGCTTGATGAATGTCGATGGAGCGGCCCTGGTTGCTGCTCTATAGAGCTTTGGCCTTTCCCAAACACCACGGATGTTGACTGTGTTCGGGTAGAATGTGCCCTTACTGGGCCTGGCAACTGCTTGCATGAAAGCTGGTATACCAATGTAATAACTTCTATCTATTTGGCAAATTTCTGTCTTGAAACAGAAAGACCTGGGGATTTGCCACCATAACATACAAATGGTTGATTTGTTTGTCGAAAAGAAGCTGTTCGCTCTTTATAAAATGCTAGGGCATGTCGGACATTCAGTGTATGCATTTTCCGCTCTATGTCAGAAGACGGGTTTTGGAAAAACGCTGGCAACACTATGTCCTGCCCTGTATGAAAAGTCTGAAACCACTTTTGGTAGTAAATTGAGATCTGGACGGATGACTATTATGTCCTTATGCAACACCATATAAGGTGAGTCTACTGTGAGTGCACAGAGTTCGCCAGATCTTCTTGTCTTTCAGGTGAGAAACCTGTGATCAATAGTCGCTAGTGGTTCAAAAGCCTTCTGAGTCAGTGCATGCTGCATCAGAGGCAGATTCCAGCCTGGCACCAAATTCCTGATTGGAGAAATGATGTTCTTCAAGCCTTTCAAAATTAAGGTTTCACCAACGGATGTGTGAAGATTGACCCCGAGGTAACATAAGGCTTAATGGCTGAAATTGCTGCCAAGTATACCCTTATGGAGGATGATTTTAAACCTCACACCATCAGAGCATGCAAATATTCTAGTACAGTTTGTACTGTGCAGGATTTAAGATTTTGTTTACATTTCCTAGCATAAGATGCTCTCGTGTACGGCTTGTAGGCAGCTTGCAGGACAGTTTGTAATGGTGACGGTAAGTCTTGGGCTAGAATCATCGAATCTGCCATGCCATTAATGCTAGGCTATCCAAATCTGGGTGCTGGGTGTTGCTTTGAGCTTGAGTTAGCAGTGTTGGCACTATCGGGAGCAACTGGTATTCTCCTTCGGAAAGGTGCAGGAGCTGGGGGAACCATGGTTGCCGTGGCCACCACAGTGTTACAAGAATGCAGTCTGCTCTGTCCCTCCAGATTTTTGAGATGACTCACATCAACAGAGGAAGAGGTGGAAACATGTAATACAGATGACCCGCCCATTTCATCATGAAGGCATCTGTGATGAGGTTGGGATCCGATGTTGCCCTGCTGCAAAAAAGATGGTAGGCCATGTTTTTGGAAGTGACAAAAAGATCTACTTCCGGTTGACCCCAGATTGAGAAAATCCAACTGCGAATCTCTGCATCCAGTTGCCACTCGTGTGACTGCATGGAGACTCTGCTTAGAGTATCTGCTAGCGTGTTGTTTTTTCCTGTGATGCGAAGCACCATGAGAGACATGGGTCTTGGAATACTCCAGTTGAAAATTCTGAGGGTCAGCCTTGTGAGTTGCATCGACCTCGTTCCACCCTCTTTGTTGAGGTAGGCTACAATGGTCATGTTTTCTGAGACAACCTGGGTGTGTTGGCTGCGAAGAAGAGACTTTAGTGCCTTCATGGCATTCCACTCTGCCATCAACTCCAACATACTGATGTGCATCTTGCACTCAACAGAGTTCCACGTGCCCTGAGCTACGTGGCCTGCACAATGCGCTCCGCATTTCAGGAGGGAGGCGTCTGTTGTCAGAACTCTCGGAGTTAGTGGATGAAAAGGCACTCCTTTGATGAGAACGCTCTTGCTCATCCGCCACAACAAAGATGTTTCGGTGTTCCGTGGAATGGTGAGGCGAGTGGAAGGTGCCTGTCTTTGCAGGTCAAAGGAGCGGATAAGCCAGTTTTGAAGAGTTCTCATGTGAAGGTGGGCATAATGCATTACTTGCACAGTTGATGCCATATGGCCGAGAAGACGTTGGATCAACCTTACTGAGGACAAAGGAGCTCGGTACAGGCATTCCGAGATGGTAAGTATTTTGTCTACTCTGTCTTGAGGTAAAAATGCCCAGCCATCCTTTGGATTGAGAACTGTTCCTATGAAATTCAGTTCCTTTGCAGGATCGAGGACTGACTTTTTGATGTTTAGACATAAGCCGAGATCATCGAGCATGGACAAGGTTGTCTGAAGTGCAGACTGAAGACGTAGTCTGGATGAATCGACGACCAGCCAGTCGTCGTGTCCTGTGTATTTGTCAAGGCCAATGTAGTCGCCAAGTCCTCTAAAATTCGAGAGGAGTCAAGAAACTCCGTTTCACGGAAGACTTGGCTTCCTTAGGGCCTTGGTAATGAAACTGCGGGAAGCATTCCTTAGTCCTGCAGACTGACTATCATGTGAACATGCATCTTGTCCTCCCATTTAAAAAGAGGTTGAAAAGGAGCTGAGGAAGATGTGAACCTATTCCACTGTCACGGCTTGTACTGCCTATGCCTTAGCAGTGTACTGAAACTCATCTTCTGGGCATTGACCCTAGCCTTTTGGACTGCATCCAAAGAATCATCCATATTCTCATGGAATAGACCTTCCTCATCAAACAGAAGGTCTTCTATGTGAGCTTTAACATTTGATGTTAGCCATACATGACGTCCAAGTGAGATGGTACTAATCAGAGACCTGACATGGCAATCAGTTTGGTGTCTGGCGTTATTCATCTGCAGGGTTGCCATACTGATGACCTCCGCTTGTAGTACCCTTGCCAAGTCTCTCTTTTCCTCTGGGAGGTAATCACAGATGTTCCCTAACTTTCCAGTTAGGGATAACTGATCTCACCATAATTGCCTGGTAGTTGCTACCGTTAGTAGAATAGATGTTGCTGTACACTGGGTCTTCTATCTCAGGTGTCTCGACATTAGTTTCTATGCCTAAGGCTGCCATCATCTTCATCACATGGTCTGCAAATGTATCTAGGTCTTCAGTTGGTAAAGTGGACAGTTTATATTCCACCTGCAAATCAGGAGAAGAGCCTAGTAATTTGTACACTGCAGAAACTGAGTCAGAATAAGGCAGGTTCTCATCAATGTCGAGAGCGATGTTCGATGTAGACAGAGACCGCTGGATGTCAAGAGCGAAGTCGTTGACAATCTGGTCTCCTCGATGTCGAGAGCGATGCTCAATGTCGACAGAGGCCGCTTGATGTCGAGAGCGATGCTTGATGTTGATGGGTTCTCTTTGATGTCGAGAGTGATGCCCGATGTCGAGATTGATGCTCGATGTCGATGGAGCCCGCTCGATGTCAAGAGCGATGTTCGATGTCGACAGAGTCCCGCTCGATGTCAAGAGCGATGTTCGATGTCGACAGAGCCCTCTCGATGTCAAAGCGATGTTCGATGTCGACAGGCTGTGCTCGATGTCAAGAGCAATGTTCGATGTCGACAGAGCCTCTCGATGTCAAGAGCAATGTCGACAGGCTGTGCTCGATGTCAAGAGCAATGTTCGATGTCGACAGAGCCACTCGATGTCAAGAGCACTGTTGACAGGCTCTCCTCGATGTCAAGAACAATGTTCGATGTCGACAGAGCCTCTCGATGTCAAGAGCAATGTCGACAGGCTGTGCTCGATGTCAAGAGCAATGTTCGATGTCGACAGAGCCACTCGATGTCAAGAGCACTGTTGACAGGCTCTCCTCGATGTCAAGAACAATGTTCGATGTCGACAGAGCCTCTCGATGTCAAGAGCAATGTCGACAGGCTGTGCTCGATGTCAAGAGCAATGTTCGATGTCGACAGAGTCCGCTCGATGTCAAGAGCGATGTCGACAGATTCTCCTCGATGTTGACAGCCTTGTTCGATGTCAACAGAGCCCTCTCGATGTCGAGAGCTATGTCAATGTTGAGAGTGGTGTTCGATGTCGAGAGAGCCTGCTCCATGTCGAGAGCGAGATGTTTGATGTCGACAGAGCCTGCTCGATGTCGAGAGCGATGTTTGATGTCGACAGAGCCTGCTCGATGTCGAGAGCGATGTTTGATGTCGACAGGCTCTCCTCGATGTCGAGAGCAATGTTCGATGTCAACAGAGCCCTCTTGATGTCAAGAGCGATGTCGACAGATTCGCCTCGATGTCAAGAGCCTTGTTCGATGTCGACAGAGCCCCCTCGATGTCGAGAGTGATGTCGACAGGTTCTCCTCGATGTCGAGAGTGCGCCGCTCGATGTCGACAGAGCCCTCTCGATGTCGAGAGCGGTGTTCAATGTCGACAGAGACCACTCGATGTCAAGATCGGTGTTCGATGCCGAGCGGCTGGAGGAAGAACGTTTTCTCCATGGATGGAGTATACGTCTCCTCCAATGTTGGAGCTGCAGTAAGCTCCGTAGCCACGAGTACAGGTGAATCCATAATTTCTCCATCGGAGAGTGAGGCTACTTGCACTCCTGACACCGAGGCACGCTTTGCAGGCGTGGATGTAGACTTCTCGGTGTGGAAGACTCGATCTGTGTCGGGATCGAAACCAGGCGTTTTACCTTGGTGGTCGACGTCAAAGCCGTGAAACTCACAGTCGATAGGACTGGAGTGACAGGCTTATAGAGAGAGACTTTCAGTCCTTAGATTTTTTCTTGGACACAGTCTCTTTCTTTTGCTCTTCCTTAGAGCATTTGTGGGCTTTTTTGTCCTTTCTCTTAAGTGGGGATTCCACATTCCGAGTTGCCGCCACTGTAGTATGAGACGTCGCTGATCTTGGCTTGAATGCCGTGGCCTTGAATGCCATATAGAGGGACACACCATGGATAAAGTTTGCTGCCAGGGAGCCATTTTGAGCTTTAAGGCTCGGTGTTTTCACATCGGCCTAATGAATGCCTTACAGTGGTGGCATATTTCTACTACATGCCCCCACTCTCAAACGTAACAGGCACAAAGAGTGGCAAGCAGCCGGAGGTAATTTAATCCCACAATAGAGGCACTTTTGAAAAGGCGCCTAAAACAGCCGTTCCTCAGAAGAGGAGAAGAATTTCATTTTTTTAAAAAAAAAATTATTTATTTTAATTTCATTGGGGGGGGGGATTTCCGATGAAAGGAGGAAGAGAAAAAAGGTTTATGAGGAAAATTTTTTTGAAAAGACAATTTTAAAGTACTCAGCTGAGTTGTAGTTTTTTAGAAGAACCTCCGGAGACGACTAGCCGCAATGGCGGTCGAAGAGGAACTGAGGGAATGGGCGGGAGCCGCACTAAGGAGCACGTGCGAGGGGGAGGGGCTCCCGCCCAGTCTACCTCAGCTTTAGAATTTTCCGGAACGGTCTCAGCGCAGGCGCAGAGCCCATATGTGTGATGCACAGAGACCACGAAGAAGAACAAAAATGTCTTCAGCAGGCACTGAAAACAACACGTTGCTGGTGCTTGCCTGACCTCCAGAGGTAGGCAGTTCCATAGAAATGGAGCTGCCGCACTGAAGGCTCTTCTCCTGGTGGATTCCAGTCAGGCCATAGGTCCTGCAATGACCTCAGTGACCGGGCAGGTTGGTAAGGGAGAAGGCACTCTCTCAGGTATCCTGGTCCCAAGTTATTCAGGGCTTTGTACACTAGTACCAGAACCTTGAACCTGGCCCAGCAGTGAATAGGCAGCTAGCGCAGTTCCTTCAGCAAAGAAGTTGCATGCTGAAAAGGGGCAGCTCCCGAAAACAGCCAAGCTGCTGCATTCTGCACTAGCACCAGCTTCTGGACTAGCCTTCAGGGAAGCCCCACATAGAGCCCATTGCAGGAATCTAGTCTTGGGGTTACTAGCACCTGCATCAGTGTGGCTAAGCTATCCCTGTCCAGGAGAGGCCGTAGCTGGTGAATCAAAGATGGTAAAAGGCACTGGAAGCCGCCACAATCACTTGGGACTCCAGCGACAGCAATGGATCTAAGAGTACCCCCAGACTATGAACCTGATCTTTTAGGGGGAGTGCACCCCCATCCAGAACTAGCAATGAGCCTATCTTTCGGACTCAGGAACCACTCACCCGCAGGGCTTCCATCTTGCCAGGATTCAGCTTCAGTTTACTGGCCCTCATCTAGCCCATCACTGATCCAGGACCTGCACAGCCTCTCCTGATTCAGTTGTCACAGGGAGATAGAGCTGTGTGTCATCAGTGTACTGATGGTACTTGGCTCCAAATCACCTGAAGACTACTCTCAGCCGCTTCATATAGATATTAAACAACATTGGGGACAAGTTGGTACCCTGCAGAACCCCATAGCTCAATTGCCAAGGGTCCAAGGAATAGCCACCCAATGTTACTTTGTGAAATCGACCCCGCAGGTAAGACTGGAACCATCCAATACCCAACCCCCAGAGTCAAAAATACCATGATTGATGGTATTGAAAGCTGATGAGAATGAGTAGAATTAACAGGGTCACACTCCCCCGTCCCTCTCCTGATAAAGGTCATCCATCACGGCAACCAAGGCTGATTCAGTCCTGTAACCAGGTTGAAACGCAGACTGGAATGGGTCCAGATAATCAGTATCCTCCAAGAGTGCCTGCAGTTGCTCTGCCACGACCCTCTCAAGTATCTTACCTAAGAAAGGGGTATTTGCAACTGAGCGGTAGTTATCAAATACTGTGGGACCCACAGTGGGTTTTTTCAGGAGTGGTCACACTACTGCCTCCTTAAGGGCAGCAGGACCACCTTTTCACACAGGGCTATGTTTACCATTCCCCGGACCCACCCAGCCATACCCCTCTGGCTAGCTTTTATTAGCCAGGCAGGGCAAGGATCAAGAGGGCACATGGTTGGTTGCGCTGCTGCAAGCTCCTTGTCCACGTCATCAGGCCGCAGTAGCTGTGCTAACAGCAGCATCAAGTTCACTGCAGAGACAGGTGATTTTGTTCTCAAAGTGTGATGCAAAAAGGTCTTTGAGGGGCCAGGCCCCATTCACTGGAAAGAGCTCCTGGACCACCCGAAAGACCTTTGGTGGATGGCAGAAGACGCAATGGAGGCCCACACCACTGCACAATAGGCATTACACTATGCGTTCTAGAGCGTGTCCAGTTGTCTTCGCTTCAAGTCTAGCCAACATCCATCCTGTTTCATCAACTGCACCTCCCCAGTATACCAAGGAGCAGAGCAGGCTCTACAGCACCAGAGAGAGCACTCAGGTGTGATTGAGTCAATAGCCCTCCACATCTCACCATTCCATAGTAAGACTAAGGCCTCGGCAGGATCACCAGCTCTATTCATTGGAAAATCTCCAAGAGTTTTTAGAAACCCATTGGATTCTATCAGCCTCCTGGGGCAGACCATCCAAATGGGCCCCCACCCCTGCAGGAGGGAAGTAATGCCATCAGTTCAAACCTCACCAGCAAATGGTCTGACCACCACCATCCCAATTTTCAGACTACTCATCCCACAACTCGGAGCAAATACCAACCTAAGGGTATGCCCCACTTCATATGTTGGGCTGATGACAAACTAAGACAGCTCCATGGAGGTCATGAAGTCCTGAGCTGGGGCTCCAGAAGCAGCCTCAGCATGGAAAACAACCTGGGTTCCTCCAACACCACACCCAAGACCACCTCTGCCAGCTTGGTCAGGGAAGATGCTGGGCAGCAGGGTGAGCAATCTGTCTCTATGGTCTAATACCATGTGCAACCCCTCAAGGCCCACTCCAAGGTGGGGTGGTTTTCTGATGATAGAGATGGAAGTTTTGTGAATCACTGCAACTCCCCCCCCCCCCCGGCCCTCCAGGCTATGTTGGTGCTTCACTGAGTACCCAGGTGGGCAGAGCTGGAACAGTTTGCCCTCACCCAGCTCACCCACCCAATTCTCAGAAATACACACCATATTGGCCTTCTCATCCATGATTAAATCAAGAAAACTTACCGTAATTACAATTGACAAACTGACATGTTATAGATTATCAGAGAATGTGCAAGACCAGAAAGCACCTTCCCCCCAATACTTTCAAATAAGAATCAGGAAAGACACATCAATGTAGGTTGGTGTAATCACTGACATAGTGGGGCAATAGGATTGGCATGCCTGACAGTACTAATTTCACCTGTACATGTAAGAGGCTGTCCAAGCTCAAACTAAACTCAGCCAAGTCCAGCCTACTTTGGAACTGCATAGGAAATTGTAAACAGATTTCAAGATTCCTTTTCTGCATATAGGAGTTCAAAATGATGTGCCTAGCAGGCATGCCTGTTTATGTGACATCACTTTATGAAGAAATGTTTTATAGTACATGGATCAGAATATTCTTGGGTGTCACATCTATAGAATCCAGTTACAATGGAATTAATCATTGTAAATGCTCATTGCCTTCCAGGAGACATGGAATGTTGAGAGAATCACTTAAAAGAAAGGAAAATACCATGAGGAAAATTGGCCTGATGAAGCAGGTAAAAAGCACTTCATGGCACCAACACCACCTGGGCATCTAGTGACAAAGCTGGATCTAGAAGCACCACCAAGCTGCAAACTTGTTCTTTCAGGAAGAGTGCAATCCCATCCAGAATAGGTTAAACACTAATTCCCTGGAGCCTCCATCTTGTCTGGATTCAATTTATCAGCCTTCATCCAGCCCATGACCATATCCAGACACCAGTTTAGCACCTGCATCACCACACCTGACTCAGATGACAAAGAGAAATAAAGCTGAGTGTAATCAGCATACCAATGACACCACACTCCAAAACCTCAGATCACCTCCCTCAATGGCTTCATACAGATGTTGAAAAGCATGGAGGATAAGATAAAGCATGGGGACATGTGCCATGGGGTTGCGCAAAAACTCCAATGCCACCTTCTAGAACCAACTACAGATAGGAGAGGAACCAAAGTGTCACTGGAGCATGACATGGAACATTCCTAAATGTCTATCAGTAAAAGGACTAGTTTTCTACTGAAGATGCCACAGATTTGCCCCTCTATTTCAGGCTTGCTTCATACTCTCAGTAAAAGATACTTTAGATCAGTGGTTCCTAACCTTGGGTCCCCAGATGTTGCTGGCCTACAGCTCCCAGCATACCCAGCCAGCATGGCTAATGGCAAGGGATGCTGGGAGCTGTAGTTTGGGAACCACTGCTTGCATGAGCTGTACCCATATCTGATATACATGCACCTTACACCATTACCTCCATTTCCAGATGTTACAGCAAATGTACAAAAAGCAGATGGAGAGTCAAACACACACCCATTTTCTCTGCTGAATCCTAGCCTTTGGGCCAGTCACTGACTCTCAGCCTAACCTACCAACAGGGTTGTTGTGAGGATAAAATGGAGAGGAGGATTATGTAAGCCACCTTAGGTTCCCTGCAGGAAAAAAGGTGGGGTATAAATATAATAAATAAATATGGAGTATTTCCACAGT
This sequence comes from Shinisaurus crocodilurus, assembly GCA_021292165.1. Classification (NCBI taxonomy): domain Eukaryota; kingdom Metazoa; phylum Chordata; class Lepidosauria; order Squamata; family Shinisauridae; genus Shinisaurus; species Shinisaurus crocodilurus. Next base: position 173,343,849 of record CM037879.1, on the reverse strand, counting down.
CAAACACCAGAAGTAAATAGGAGCTATGGTATTTTCTCTTCAGGAGCTATGCATATATTTATATTGGAAATGCCTTCTAATATTAAATCAGAAGCACTGTCCACAAGGATTCTCTAATATGAATTGGAATGGACCAAAGGTCATGTACTCCATGTCACCAGGCAAAGCCACATACCCGCATCCCAGTCCAACTGCACAATCCAGATGACACTGTGGCACAAGAAAAAGGTGCCCCGCAGAACAGGCCTACACAGCAAAATGCAGCTCAGGTGGCACCAAAGAGAACCCAGCTAAACAACAGAAGAGGGGATGCAAAATCTGGTTCACCTCAGATCAGGAGCTAACCAGGCCTTAGAAAAACCAGAGACAGCTTAACACCAGTGATAACTGGGTGTGCATTTATGCCTTTGTTCATGGAACACTTTTTGAAGCCACAGCAGTTAAAACTTGCGCCTAGTTAGGTCAAACTGAGAATCTGTGCTAAGCATATACTTTTTTAAAAACCCTTAATGCCATTGGAGGCACGCCACTACTGTTGTAAAACCTGTCAAAAATGGTTTCTGAGAAGACCTACCAAAAATCCCACAATGCATGAAGGGGACTGGCATGAAGGGAACAGCAAAATATACACCAGAAGTTACTACTGCTAGCAATTAACCTCTGAAAGAACTTATATACAGAGCATGGGATATGGTTCAGGATCAAAAGTATAATGTAACTAGTTCCAAGAGTCCAAGGGGATTTTAGGGCTATTTTTGGCCTACTTACCTCAAGGCACATTTGAAACTGATGAATTTGAAAAGCCATTCATGATTCAACATGAGAATCAGATTTGCAAAGGGGAAGTCAAAGTTCATGCTGGGCTAGTGGAAGCCTTTTGAATGAACCTCCAGAACTTGTTGGAACCCAGCCACAGGCACCTTGGAAATCAGAACTGTTAACAAGTTACCGTATTGGACCAGGGAGGAACAGTTCATATACCAGTAAGTTCAGGAAGCATAATCTCAGTTAGCTATATATGACAGGTCCTACCCAAAAAACTAGAAGTTGCTGCAAAGAGGATCTTGCCACAATAGGGTGTAAATCCCACCGCCACCACTTTTTGAGAGCACAGATCACTTGTGGCTTTCCTTTTCCTTGACAGCTCACCTTTTAACAGCTGGCAAGAGCGCAAAGGAAAAAAAATGGACCTATTTGCAGTCTCTCTGGGCCAATGTCCAGAGAGACTGCACTTGGTTGTCCATGGTTGGTGTCTGCTGCACTTTGACAGCAGACACCTTCCAGGACATTGCCCAGGCGAGGCTTCCCATTTTGGACCCCTGCAAGTGTGCACCTCCGCATTTGCACAAGTCAGACTAATTTTTTTTAAAATAAAATTTCATAAAAGCATTTGCACAAATTTCTTGCACAACTAAAAAAGGGGTGGCAAACCAGTGACAGCCCCTCCAATGTGCCACTTGGGAACTTTGATGGGGCTGTCACTGGCTATCAACTCAGAAATCATGACAGGGAATCTCCAGAAAAAAGGGTAAAAGGAAAAAAGCTGCAACGAGTGAAAAAGGGTTTGTGATTGCAGTGGAGAGAGGAGACAGCGTGGCTTTAGCCACCAAGTCCCCTGGGAGACCTGCTGGAGTACTGAGGGCAAAGGAGTAGGGGACAACCCAGGGTGAGCCTGATCTTCGGTTGGGTGCACCATGGGTTGTTCTGCAAACAGCCAACCCACTGCTGGTTATTTGCAGGGTGGGTTAGCGTGATGTGCAAACCCACCCATAAATTCAGAGGATGCAGAACTGACCTTAGGAAAGTGCCTTGTGAAATTTTAGAACAACTACAATAACTGCAAGGGCTCCTAAGAAATCAATCCCTTTTAGAAATATGTGTTTGTGGTTGAATTAAGCTAGAAGAACAGAAGCTATATTACCCCTCCCAAATTACTTCACTGGTAGAGGAGGAAGAGCACATGAAAGTAGCAGAACCCATTAAAAGGAGTACAGTCATGCCTTGGATTGAGAGCATAATTCGTTCCGGAAACATGCTTGTAATCCAAAACACTTATATATCAAAACGAAATCCCCCAAAATAAATTTGTATAGAGATTTTTAATTTAAGCCGTACTACAGTACTTGTATTACAAGACGTCGCTTGTATATCAAGTAAAATTTTTTTTATAAATATTTAAAAATTTGCTTGTCTTGCAAAACGCTCTCAAACCAAGTTACTTGCAATCCAAGGTATTACTGTATTTAGAACGGCAAGCCTGCAGGCAATTTCAGGCATTACAGTAATACCTTGGATTGCAAGTAACTTGGTTTGAGAGCGTTTTGCAAGACAAGCAAATTTTTAAATATTTATTTAATTTTTTTTGACTTGATATACAAGCGACGTCTTGCAATACAAGTACTGTAGTACGGCTTAAATTAAAAATCTCTGTACAAATTTTTTTGGGGGGATTTCGTTTTGATATAAGAGTGTTTTGGATTACAAGCACGTTTCTGGAACGAATTATGCTCTCAATCCAAGGCATGACTGTATTCCATAGACAGACAGACCTGTCAATTACAACGCTGGCTTTCTCTCACCTTCCCAGTGTATTCCTTATTAGGAAAGGGCTCCAAAGTTGGTTGGAAATTGTTACAAAGTTAGGCATAGGCCAGGCAAAAACCCAACAACTCTAAAATGCAAACAAAGCTTTGTTCAAAGCAGTGGGGCTTCGTTTTCCAAGCACTTCAGTTCATCTCTGTTCAGTTTGCTTCTGGCTTAAGTTTTAAAATGACTATGCAGCATCCCTGGTTTGTTTTGGATCTGAATTAAGATTTGAAGGGATTGCCTCAGAGGTTCGTGTAGGAACTGTGCAAACTCCTTTTTAAATCAGCTTGCCTCTTAAGAGACCTGAGCGGTTTCAGCAAAAATGTAAAAGTAGGATATGACTGCACAATTCCATTCTGTGTATTCATATAACTTCCTTGGGTTGCTCCAAAGCACAAGCTTTTTATCATCTTCAAAATAATCTGTGCAATGCATATGAATTCACCCTTACAACCTGGCTACAAAAAGAGTCAGTTTCGCTGCCAGGTAACCATTATGCACCCAAAACAAATTTAAGTTTGGAATTTGCTTAAATTGCAATGTGGATTTCCTTAGTGTTTATATTTGCTATTTTTTTTCAAAGTTAACTTCTGTTAATCATGGGATAGGACAAGCAGCTGTGCCAGGGTAGTGAGGCCCCAGATCCAATCACTTTCCTGGATCCAAAAAAAAGCATAATTGGTCCAACAACCCCAAAGGAGCTTCGGGTGGGATTTGAAACTGAAGAGCATTCAAAAAGTAGTTTGTGATAAAGTATGGGGGCCTGTCAGTCAAAGGAAAATAATCCTTTGCCAGTGTGACGTAGTGGTTAGGGTGTTGGACTAGGACTCAGGAGATCCGGGTTCTAGTCCCCGCTCGGCCATGAAACATACTGGGTGACTTTGGGCCAGTCACTGACTCTCAGCCTAACCTACCTCACAGGGTTGTTGTGAGGATAAAATGGAGGAGGAGGAGGAGGAGTATTATTATGTAAGTCGCCTTGGGTTCCTTGCAGGAAAAAAGGCGGGGTATAAAGATAATAAATAAATAAATAAATCAGACTGGGCATTCTAAATCTGTTAATCCTACTAACTATGGTTTGTTCAAGGCCATGATGGACCCTGGGACTAGCAGTCTGTAGTGCCCCCCCTACACAGCCCCCAACACTGTCTGCTCCAAGACATTTTGCTGCTTCAGGTGGGCCAGCAAATACCACACAACCCTGCATTCCTCACTGAATGACCCTGGGCTAATGGCTACCTCATAGTATAACCTACGTACCTCACGGAGTTAATGACCTGGTTCACACATCACAGCAACAATTCCTGAGTTGTTTAACCCACAAACTGTGGGGATGTGTGGAGTGTGTGAGTCATGCACATTTCTGGGTTACCTCATGATGTGTTAACCCAGAAACCAAGGGAAGTTTATGGGTTAAACTTAACTCTGGGTTGTCTAACCCATAAACAACCCAGAGTTTCCAGGTTGTTTCGTGATGTGTGAACCTGGAAACAAGGTGTTCCTGGGTTGTCAATTAAAAGTGGAAATGGCTTGTATTCCACTGTGCTGCCATGATGTGCAAACCAGGTCATTGTGAGGATAAAAATGGGGAGATCTTTTGCTCCTAGAAGCAGAACATAAGCATAATTTTTAAAAGCAAAAAAATAAATAAATGTACTTTTAAAATGTAATTGTCTTGCTTGATATTAACAGTTCAAAATAACCCTCCCTAGCATGTAAAATGGCTAGTTGTGCAGTGCATAGTGCCTTACTGTGTGCATATATTCACATGCATGTGCAGTAAAGACAAGATGTATCCAACTCCAATTGGAAATTTATCTTAAGAGAATCTAGGGAGCGAATGAAAGCCTGAGGACTGACACCAGCTCCTCTAACTCATATTAAAACAGTACACATTTGAAAAATACATTCTCTTGCTTCTCATTTGCCTTACCTATATGCCACAATCTTCTGCATGATCATCACATCAAATAAATGTTATTAACTGAGCAACACAAAATGTCTACTCAGAAGTACCAATGAGTTCAAAGGGGCTTACTCCCAGGGAAGTGTGTACAGGATTGCAGCCTTACACCACAATCCTATGTATGTCTTAGAAAAAGATCAATTGTATTCCATAAGACTTACTCTCAGGTAGTTGTGCATAGAATTGTAACCTAAATCCCTCCTTTTTCTACAGCCCCATTCCTTCAGGTTGCTGGATAGCTCTTAACTTCTCTCTCTCTCTATCACACACACACACCACCCAAGTGCATTTCCCTTAAAAAAACAACACAAAAATAAACACACACACACCACCACACCAACAGACTGGATAACACTGGACAACACTGCAGAAGTGTCATACACTACTCTATCTTCCTCCCAGCAATATAGGCAAAACAATGGGCTACTTTGCAGGGCTGACATAACCCATGCTCAGCTGCTGTGCCACCCTATCATACACAATATGGGTATAACAATGGACTTTATTTGCAGGGTGATTATTATAATTATTACATAACATTTATAGCCTGCCTCTTTTCATCTTTCAATGAACCTAACGTGGCTTACAAGGTCCTCCTCCTCTCCATTTTATCCTCAAAACAACCCTGTGAGGTAGGTTAGGCTGAGAGTCAATGACTAGCCCAAAGTTGCCCAGTGAGCCTCATGGGAGGGCTAGAACTAAGCACTACACCACACTGGCTCTCACATTTTAAAAATGTTTGCAAATAGTGTGTGTGTGTGTGTGTGTATCAAATTTGTTGCATGATATAAGGCCGGAGCTAGAAAGAGCATAAACTCCACTCATTGCTGCTACCTGTTGTTTTGGGCTGGATATTCACCTGCCTAATCAAAACTACACTGAAGTTCTGGATTTCTTGTTTCTACGGGTAATAATCATTGTTCCACAAGAGAAGACCAAAAATTGGGTTAAAAATGAACCAGGAAATATATTCTGCAGAAAAATGGTCACACTTCACTTATCACTATGGCTAGCACTACTCACAGGTTGCCAATCATGGCTGTGACTTCATTGGCTAAACACAATGAATGGTGGTGAACAGAATAGTATTTGAACATTGTGTCTTATATCATGGGTTGTAAAAAGGCTAGTTCAGAGAGAGGCAACCTGGTGGCCTTCAGATGTTTTGGATACAACTTGAATAATTGCTGACAAGGGCCATACTGGCTGGAGTGTATGGGAGTTGTAATCCAAAGAATGTAGAGGGCACCAAGTTACTTATTTGATTTGTACCCTGCCTTTCTACCAAAAAATGGCACTCAGGGCATCTTACAGGTACATTACAATTAAAATTGATTAAAACAATAAAACAAAAACATAATTACAAAAAGTATACAACAACCCAGCACGCAATTGAACAGACCCACTTACAGGCCAAAGGCCTCCTTGAATAAAGCGGACTTTGCCTGCCACTGGAAGGACAGCAGAGAAGGAGCGAACCCTGGGAGCGAGATCCACAGCGTGAGAGCAGCGACCGAAAAGGCCGTCTCTCCAAGCACCACCAAATGTGCCTCTGAAGGCAGTGGTCTCGAAAGAAGGGCCTCTCCAGAAAATCATAGGAACTGGGCAGGCTCATATGGGAGATGGCAGTCTTTCGGGTAACCTGGTCCCAAGTCATATAGGGCTTTATAGATCATAATCAGCCCTTTGAATTCCACCTGGAAACAGACTGGTAGCCATGAAGCTGCTGTAACAAGGAAGTCACATGTTCCCTGTAACCAGTCCCGGTCAACAGTCTGTCCGCAGCCTTCTGGACCAGCTGAAGCGTCTGAACATTTTGCAAAGGCAGCCCCGTGCAGAGCACATTCATAGTAGTTTTACTCTTTCTTTATTTGAAAGCTGGAAATTTGGGCTAACTAGTCCCATTCCCCCATCCCCTGGTGGTGGGCTGAGAAATGCAGCTCCCTTACCCATGCATTAATCAGGTCATTACTAACCCCCACTCTGGCTTTGGAGATTTTCATCAAGATTCTCCCAAACATTCATGTAGGCATAAAAGCTATAAAATATGTTTTAAGTATTTCAATTTATTTTTTACCCTGAATTCTGTGCATCCTAAATACCATTTTTCTGAAAATCATAACATAAGCAAGCCCCACGTATCATGTTTTCCTGAAAGACAGACATGAAGATAGTCACCACGTTCAAGTACCGTATGTAAGCCTAAGAGTTATCTGTTCCAGAGAACGAAGTCTGTAGTCAACTGGAAGCGTCTGGTTTTTTCCTCTGAGGCCACCAATGCACCACAAAATTACCGTAGTAGCATTTAGGCTAGGTAAGTGACTGGAGGCAGGCTTGTAAACACTTTTGAGTCAGTAACTGAGGACCTCTTTGCAAAGCAGAAAAATAACATAAATCCCTCTGAAAGTTTTTTACACATTTAAACCTGATCCAAATTACAGGCTTTGGGTCAAACTCTTCAGTCCTGAATGTCCCACCATGGCTTTGAGAAGAGCTGGGGTTACTTTCCTACAGATATGATCTTTGTTCCAAATTATATCATTAACAGCACACAAGGCATTCTCAGTTGTAGTTCCTATTTTATGGAACTGTGTTGTACTTCCCTTTCAGAAGTACAATTTAGTCCTCTAGACCTTATTTTTTAGACTTGCTTTTAGTGGCCAATAATATGGAGAAGGTATGTCTTGCTTCTGTTTTAGTTGTAAACCAGTTTGATATTTTATTACTTGTTTTACAGTGTTGATGTATTGGCCTACGTTTTGTACATTGTACTGAGCCACTGGATTGCTGGTATAAAAATCCAAATTACATTCTAGCAGTTTTAAGTCCCCGGCCTTCAACAGTTTTGCACACTGTACTCCATCTACTATACACTCAATATAGCATAAAATATTAAACACTGAATATAATCCAATTATCTGGGAAAGTAGGCTTAATCACCAAAGATTTAGTACCACAATTAATTTTGAAAAACAGGGCAAATTTCCATCTGCTTGAGATTTTATAATAAATTCCCAGGCATTACTAAAGATACTTTTCCTATATAAAATATGCAGCCCCCCAACAGCCTGATCCGAATTCAAAAATAGGTCTCCCTGATGTCAATAGAATTATTCCTAGTAGGCAAGCTTTTTATTGCTGTTTGGTGTACTGCAAATTTTGCAGTAATCTGACCATCTCCAATATAGGTAAAATAATTGATCCAAAACTTCTATCCTTAGATATTGCCTCACTCAAAATTGTGACCATCACAAAAAGACAATAAATGTAAGAACCATGCCATTAATCTTTCCGTAGCTCTTTATATTAAACAGAAGAAAATTTCTGTCCTGATTTTTTTTCTCAACTGCAGATATTTCTCCTATAGCCATTTTTTATTTTTATTTTTTAGTATTAGTGAAGTTGACAAATATGGAGAGAGGACATGATTTCCTAATTATCACCAACAACATAGATCATATAGCTATACAATGACACTTTATTATTGGTGAATTGGCACGACATGGTAACCCACCCTGCGAATAAGCTGTGCAGTATGGGTTGTTCGTGGAACAACCCACGGCGCACCCAACAGATGGGGGGGATTACCAAATTTGTGCACATTTCTGGTGCCAAAAAAAGGTGGTGAACTAGTGACAGCCCCCTCCAATGTGCTGCTTGGACACTTTGGAGGGGCTGTCACTGGCTGTCACTTCGGAGATTGCAAAAATGATCTCGGGGGGGGGGAGTAAGGAAAAGCCACAGGGGTCATTATCAGAGCAGGGGAGAGTGACCCAGTGACTGTCACTCCAAAGTGCTGCTTGAACACTTGGTGGAGTGGCTGTTACTGGCAGTGGCCTAGGTGAGCTCAGCAAGGGCAGCTCACCACTTTCCTGGACCCACAGTGGGAATGGTGTGCCAGATTCGGATGACACACCAACCCATCGTCGGTCCAACAACCCCTAGAAAAAGCCATGGGTTGTTAGGGTGGCTTGTTGCCCCAAAACAAGCCACCCTGTAGGAAGCAGTCCAGGTTCACATGGCATGACAACCCACCATGGCTAGTTACACATGATGGGTTGTCATGTCATGTGAACCCTGTCTCTATCTGACAAACAAATCATTAAATAAATTTAAGACATGAGATAGAAAACACTTACGGTAGCTTATCAGGATGACATTTCCACACTACAAAGAAACAACCCCCACCAACTAAAGATTTTCACTTTGAGAATCTAAGACAATTTATCAATCATCCAAACCTAGCACAGTCAATCTTGTGTAGTTTTTACTATTTGGCTAGAAGCTAGAGGCCTCCTTGTGAGAAAAGGTCTACTTGCACATAGGAGGCTTGCTCACATGGAGAACCCTTTCAGCTGCAGTCAGTAACAGCTCACAGCTGAGGTTTGGGTGTGGCTCTGACAGCCTCTACATGACAACTGTGGTGTAAGGATGAGTGTTGCTGGAAACAACATTGACTAGACCAGTGATGGCGAACCTTTTTGAGCCCGAGTGCCCAAACTGCAACACAAAACCAACTTATTTATTTCAAAGTGCCAACACTGCAATTAAATCTGAATACCGAGGTTTTAGTTTTAGAAAAACAACTCATACAGTTGTCCGAACTAATTAACATCTTTTGTCTCAAAAGAAAAACAATAACAGAGCTTTCAATGATACAGTTTTTTGTTGAAAAAAAACATCAACTCAAAAAATTATTATAGTACTACATTGTACACATAGCCTGAAGGGAATTTATACAAACTTTTAAATAATTAGGCACATGTATTTTTGGATAAGGGATTCTCAACTTGTAATATGATTATATGCCAGACTGAAATTGTATGGGGCAAGCTTTACCCCGGGTCCTTTCCCTGCTTCTACAGGTGTTGGATTAGTAAAAGTAAAAGTCAACCTGTACTAGGATGAGCAAGATAAACAAGAAAACTAAACGTGCTTAACACATTTTAAACACTTTATGTCTTGGACTGCAAACACTGCATTAGGTAAAAGTTTGCATTGGGCATGCTTTTGCACAATTAATGTGATTTTTGCTATTGCATGCATGCTGATAATTTGTCAAACCTTGGCTCATACTCCGTTAGTTTGAGAGCAACACATGCAGCACTCAGGTCAACTGTTAGGGCTTTACATCCAAGCCATGCTCTGTGCATCATTCTTCAAAATCTTTTAAATGTGATAACAATAATGTAGAAAAGAATTCTGTAACAGGAATTCTAGAATAAAATCATTCTGTTCCACACAGTGAGAAAGAACAAAATCAGTGTTTTGCAGAAGGGGACAGTCTTTTCGCGATCTGGTGACCAATGGCTCGAGTGCCCACAGAGAGGTCCCTGCGTGCCAGCTGTGGCACCCGTGCCATAGGTTCGCCATCACTGGACTAGACCTTTCTGAACCCATCTTTTCTTGGCTTGACTCTGGACTGCTTCCTGGTATGAGTACTTCTGCCTGCTCCTTGTTCGCTGTGCTGCCTTGGGACCTTGTTCCTGTGACCTGGATTGTTGAGACCTTGCCTTTTGCCTGATCCGTTTGTGCTGATGACCTTGGAACTCCTGGGCCCTTGAACATGTAACTGCTAGGTTCAGATTGTCACAAATTAAGGTCCGCTCATGTAACACAGGATGTAGCCCAGTGTGACTAGATTCTACTTTCTCAGTTCTTAGCCACATGTTATTCTCATGTTATCCTCTACACTGATTACTGTTTTACTACGCACATGTGTGCTAACTAGCTTGGTTCAGACATGACAGGATACCATGGTTTCTCATTATGAGAACAAGTTGTAGTGAGCCTTAGGCTCACAAGTTCCCACTTCCCCTTCCCTCTTCTGCATGCTCAGCCCCAAACAATTTTCAGCAGGATAAGCAAGGTTATTTAAGAACCCTCTCATTGTAGTTTCCTGCATTGAGCAGGGGGTTGGACTCGATAGCCTTGTAGGCTCCTTCCAACTATAATCTATGAAATCTATGAAAATATCCAAAATGTCATCAGAAGCCAGAGCCCCAAAACCTCAGTGTGCAAAAGAGCTTATACTTATTATGCTGCACTGAAGAATATTCGTGAAGCCTCTGGTATAATTAGCAGTTTATCAGGTCATTTGGGGGACTGGTGTTATTAACCCCTCTAATTAATCAGATAGTGGGACAAGTAAAGGATTCTATGATTAGTATAGCTGATGCGACTGAACAAATTTTTTAAACCCTCAACTTAAAGTTCCATAAAGCCAAATTTTCAAGAGCATAACATACCAGAAGGTTAGGTTAAATATACCTTTGATGATTTGTGACCATGTCTATAGTATAGTAGCTCACATCTACATAGATTAGAGTGGATAAAGCCTAACTCCCTGTAGAAAGTACTGCTAACGTATTCTCAAAATGTTAATGAGCTGGTTTCCAAAATCACCGTGGGCTGAACAAGCCACAATGGATTGTTTAAGCCGGGTACTATTTGCCTAATCACCCACCCAGGCAGGTTGTTGGGTTATTTCCCCCTCCAACAAGCCATACCCGGGCAGGTGATTAAACACATGGTGCCTGGCCTGCACTACAGTGTAAACAAGCCACCATAGCTTGCTTAACCTACAGTGATCATGTGAACCAGGTCAATGCATATTCAAGGGTACAATTCTCAAAGTTAATTTTTTCATACTTTTCCATGTTCAAATCAGTCTTTGTAAAAATGCCACCAGTGTTCTGAAAACTGCCTGTTTAATGTACTGTAAATATATAGGTGATAGTTTCAAGCTGCCTCCACCCAATTCCCCCCTTTCACTGCAGCCCCTACCCCACAACCCAGGGCTTTCCTGAGGGCCCCTTAATGCTCAGTAGACTTTTCAGGAGGCTTCAGTGGAGAGGGCAGGGAATTCCCCTTGCACAAATGCTGTTTTGGATACAACCCGTGATATGTTACTATGCTATGTTATAGAATCTTATATAGTCAAACAAACTTGGCACTGTTCAGGCCTGACAGGTTCGGGGTATAAGAAAGGACACCTTGCCCTCCTCTCATCCCCTTCCCCTGCTGTATTTTATAGAGCTAGAGGGCTTCCAGCTTGGAATCTGAGTGTCTTCTATCTGAGTATTGTATAGCTATACAGCAAGGGGGTATGAGGGTTTGTAGAGTGAAAAGGGGGGAAAGGTATATTTCCTTCCTCTTGAAACATCCCAATACAGCACGTAGAGGTGTGTTGTGTGTGTGTGTGTGTGTGTGTGTGGTGTGTGTGAGAGAGAGAGCGCACCTCATGGCATGCATCCCCCCCCCACAAACCCCCTTATCTCCCCTCCAAGATACTTACTATGACCTGTTAGGGAACTGAGTAGACCATTTCCCTCTTGCCACATTACAATTCCCACATCTCAAGTGCTCTTTACCATAGATTTAATTCAGGGGCATTCCAGAGATGGCTAGAATGCAACTCCCCTCACCCCTCACCATTGGCTATGCTGGCTATGCTGGCTAGGGCTGATGGAAGTTGTAGGCCAAAACATCTGAAGGGCCACAAGTTGCATACCCCTGCTTTAGACCCTTTCTACAGGCTTAAGTGCCATCAACATTCTGGGATTTCACAGGTGCATACCGGGGCTTTTTTTATTATTTTCAATTACAAACCTATATATTTCTGCATATCTAACAACTACGTAACAACTACCGTACTCTTATTTTGAGTTGCCTTGACTAATAGGTACTCAACCACTGAGTTCACTATTAGAGAGAATGATATTTTAATTGTACACAACTTACTCAGAACAGGGCGAACTATCAAAAGAACAGAATAGCTAGATATCTTGCCTGAGCAAATGAACCTTAATAACTAAATACAAACCTTTTTTTATTTGTCAATACGTACATGAAAGCTAATCCATGAGCTAGTATGCATTACTGCCTCAAGGATTTAAATGCACACATAGCTGCCATAGATAACAAATTTAATGATTACTTGTTTTAATTCAGATTACAGCATTCACCTTTTTAAAAAATCCTATCATTGATAGGACAGAAATTTCACTTCAGATCATTCACTATGCATGCCAACATCTCGATCCTGCAGACACATAAGTTATTTCACACTCCCCAAAAGCATTACTATATAAAGAAGATTTTTTTAATTATGGAAAAATCTCATTTTATGAGATCAACTATTTGTTCTAATGGTACCAGTTATTTAGATAAACCTAATTATGTAAATAAGGGCATTTCTGTGGAAGTGTTCTACAATTATATTTTAGCATTTGTCCAATATTCCTTGATAAGCCCTTTAACATGGGAATTGTGCAATCTCACCTATAAGACTGCAGGTGGGAAGAAGGTGGCAGGGATGGTGGGAAGGAGAGCCTTGCTAAGGTGGTGTGAGAAACATACCTTCCCTGCTATTGAACTCTTCTCCTCCCACCCCCACCTGTAAAGTTCACTGGATGTGCACTTGAGCGTAAGAGAGAGGAAAATGTAACTTCCAATAAATTTAGTTTTTTGGGTTTGTTTTTAAGGTAGGTCTGGATAAGCACTCCCACACAGAAATGGAGGAGTGCATAATCTCAGAAGAATTTTATTATTGGAAAGCTTCAGAGAAAAGGAAATGGGTTACATCACTAGTTACATCACAGAAAACATCCAGAAGGCAACACAACAGCACAAGGTAATCATAATAGGCTTGAATGTGCTATCCAGGAGGAGAAGAAAGTTTGACCACTGTAGCCTGAGTGATGGGAGCATATGGTATCCTAGCTACAGAAACAAAAACCTTGAGAGGACAGGTTGTGCAATAAACATGCAATTTCTCTCCACACACAAAAACAGAAAAATAAAAGCTTGTGTAGAAAGGCCCTAAATGAGCAAGTTTGCAAAACACACGTTCAGGTCTACCAAAAATATAAAGAAAAATATGTTGCACTTTTTGCATTTAGTGCAGCAGTTTTCAAAAAAATTGGGCCATGTCCATCAGCTGAACATGGAACCTCTTTTAAATGGCTTCCATTCACTCATGAATATTGGAGATAGTGTGACAATCAATGAAACCACAATGCTAGCTTGGCATGACAGTGATGGGACAAGGTCTACTGTTTTAAGGGGGGGAAATGTATGGCATGCACACACCCTGGATGCACTTAACCTCAATACACAGACAAATATCAGGATTTAAACATGGAACTTTACTGGTAGATCCCATTGAGACTACAAGCTTTGGACTCTTACCCAAATTTATCACCACTTCAATAAAATTAAAGCGGGATATCAAATCTTATTCAGTAGTACATAAGAACTCTTGTGACCTACTGTCTCTCAATACTGAAGGTTTCATAAAATATTGAGAAGTTTACACATAAAAATATTCAAGGTGATGTACCATCCTTAATTTACTTGAACGTTTACTGAAGATGTGCCTGAAAGGCTTGTTTTTCCAATCTAGCAGCCCTCTCCTAACCAGGTTTACTCAGAAATGAATCTGATTACAATGAGAAGTTATTTCAAACATGCATACTCAGGATTGAAGTCTTTGGGGTGGGTGGCTTAGTAATAAAATATAGTGCATAATACTGAACCTTGTTACAGCTTATAACTATTACTCAGTTAATGCCTTTCATTTAAAGACAAATTTTGCAACAAAGCTAGCCTTTAAACTGCTAGCTTCTCTGACACTTATTTCTAATACACAGTAGACACAACTACCACTGCAGTCTTAATATTCAGAGTCTCTCCCCACTAGGTTGCCAAATTTCCCCACAAGGAAACTGCTAAACTAAATTTCCCCAATTTTAAAAAAGTAAAAAGACATAGTACATGTCAGCTAGAAAGGTTAAGACTTTAAACAATTAAGGTATGTTGATGAAACATATTACACAGGGTTTCCTAGTTCCAGAAAATAACTAAATAAATTCAAAGTTTTGTTACAAAAGGAAAGTTAATAGATAATTTAGGCTAACATAAATGTTTGTGGAAAAGGGCGTTGATTCTTGGCAGTAGTTGCAAGCAGGAGACACCCCTAGTGTTGACATAAAATACTACAGGAGTAGTATCACTAGATTAATTTTATAGCAGTTGAACGACAAATTTTAATCGCCATGATTTTTAGTCAGGCAGCTCCTTTCTACTTCATCTTCCTTATCCACTGAATAGGCGTAATCAATTTTGGACATCCCAGACCCTGTATTGCAGAGTTAATATTACCTAATACAAAACATCAGGCATGTCTCCTGCAAAGGTCTGTTACATTTCAGTTCAAATATGAAGATCAAATACTGTTGCACCACAGCAAAGCAACCTTTTAAGACAGCAAGACCAGCACACTACAAGCAAGCATATATTAAATGTTGCCTTTTATGTATTTTTTGCAAGGGGGAGGGGGCAGACCACTAAACAACAAATTGAAGTCTCACTTAAAAGACTGCCTTTGGAAGAAGAGTGTGCAGGGGTGGAAGGGGAGGAGACTATACACATTCCTATGGTGAAGAAAGGATGGCTCAGGTATTAAAACATGGCTGATTATTGGCACCTAGCACAAGATTACCAAATAGGAAAGGGGAGACTTCTTTGTGTATTTTAGGGTTCACTGAAGAAATGAAGAAAGGGTGTTTTTGTTTTGTTGGATACAAGGACATTATGGTGTTGGGTGAATTCTGACTAGGTTATTGAAGGGAAAGAGTACCCTACATTAACAAAAAGCAAAGAAAAAAGTAATATTGCTGTACAAGTTACATTGAAAAGACTGAATGAGAGTTTATTTTTTCTGGAGAAGAACTGAAGGAAGGTCTTACTGATGGTAGCATGTAGAAGTTGGAGCAAATGAAAGGAAGCAGAGGACAGGTGGGCAAGTGGGTGAGGATATTAAGAAAAAATTTGACTAGGAGACACTGAGAAGGCAGGCAGGAATTAGGGACCTCTGGTAAATAAAGAATATTAATACAGCAGTATTAAGACTTGAATCCAAGGCAGCTTTCATAATGTGGGAGTTCAGGCAGAATAGTACTAGTGACTACAGGAATATTGTGAAGTCTGGGATGGCTACAGAGTAGAAGAGTTAAGATAGCTGAGAGGCAGGAGCCTATAAAGGATCCTATGCCCATTTACCTGGGAGTAAGTTCCATTGAACACAGTGTGACTTACTTCCAAGGAAAACGTTCACAGGACTTGGCTGCACATGAGTCAAGACCAGTTAATACAGGTTCATAGGACAATGCATGCTTACTTTGAAGTAAGTCTTGCTGTGTTTAATTTGTTTACATACTTATTTCCAAGTAAAGTATGTACAGGATTGCAGCTTTAGTTACCTATCTAATGAAGTGGATTCTAGTTCATGAAAGCTTATGCCATAATAAATGTTTACATCCATAAGGTGCTACAACACTATGCCAAGAGCCTAAGAAAGCTACCCTTCAGGAATTATTTACTGTACCCACTATCCACCATTTTAACTACCAGTCAGGGTGCCTTAAAATACTTTCCCCTTCCCAAAATGCATTTTCTTCCAATTACTTCTAATCATACTTATGAGTTAAATACAGAGGTCTATAATGGTAATTCATTATAGGTCTGTGATGGTAATTCTCAAAAAGCACCCATAAAGCAGCTGTTATTCCAGAATAGTTAGTACAGAAACCAGAGGCACGTTCTCGTTATGCGGCATACAGGATTGTATATTACTGTGAGAGAATAACGGGGTGGGGGGAAGAGAAGAAAGAGCTCATAGTAGGAGACAAGGAACTGTACTAGGTAGAAAAGATTGCAGAGAGGTGCAATGTGAATACGCAAGAGAAGCTGCGTGGGATGCAGAGAATTTGCAGGACTTTTTTTTTCATATGGAGATGAGGAGGAGTTCAGAAAAGCAGGGTGCTTGCAAGAACGTAGATGGGGGAAGAAAAAAATCTACTGCGTGAAAAGGGAATACTGAAAAGACGATTCCTTGCTAGAGGTGGGGCACTGCAGGGAAGAGGTCACCGCTGGGTGAGAGCAACTACCGGAAAAGCGGGGAAGCCACTTTTAGTAAGGGAAAGAGAAAATGCATGCGGTCCCTGGGGAGGGGTGTTATGGGGAAAGGGAGAGACCGTCTCTGAAGGGGACCGGGGAGGATGTGAAAAGGACGTCACTAAGCCTGTGGGGAACTATGGGGAAAGGGGCTGCGGGGGGGGGGGGGGGAGAGAAAAAGAAAAGCCTTATCCGGAGGGT
This sequence comes from Shinisaurus crocodilurus, assembly GCA_021292165.1. Classification (NCBI taxonomy): domain Eukaryota; kingdom Metazoa; phylum Chordata; class Lepidosauria; order Squamata; family Shinisauridae; genus Shinisaurus; species Shinisaurus crocodilurus. The sequence continues at coordinate 173,327,138 of CM037879.1, read as the reverse complement.
CTCGGCGCTCCACGAAGGCCTGACATGAAGGAAGAGTTTCTGCGGCCGTAGAAATAAATGGGGGGGGGGGGTTTCCGTTGCCTTCCTTTCCCGGGAAGGGGGGAGAGAAGAAGAATTCGCCTTCTCCCCTTTCCCTTTAACAGGGTCTGGAACGTTCCGTCAGAGCCTCTGCGGGGGGGGGGGGGGCGAAGACCACGACACGGCACTTCCTTACCATGGTGGCGGGTGGGTGTCGAGAGCCTGCCCGCAGCTGAATCCACCGCCGAGAGCCGGCCTCCTCCGCCTCCTCTTCTTCTTCTCCCGCCGCCGCAGCAGCGCGCGCGCCTCCCTGCTTACTTCCTCGCTCACTCGCTTCCTTACTCGAAGCTCTGCCTCAGCTCTGCTGCTGCTGCTGCGGCACCCGAGCTCGCGTTCGGCTGTTATTTACTACGGGGCTGGAGCGGCTTGTGGCAGTTGCCGACGGTTTTCACTGCAGTGGCTCGCGCTGACCCGCAGCCTCATGAAGGGGGAGGGAGAAAGGAGGAGAGACGAAGCCGAGGGAACGCGAACGAGCGCGATCGACAGCAAAGGGGAGGCGCTTCCAACATCCGGGCAAGTCCTCCCCCGTCGCCGACCACGCTAACCAGAGGCTATATTTGCATACGCCGAGAGAGCGAAAGGGAACGTGCGTGTGACGTCATCCGGGCCAGGAGAAGAGAGGGGGAGAGAAAAAAGAAAGGAGGGGGGAAGTAATAGAGGGACAAGAGTAGTGTCTCTAAAATGGAGGAGGCCTGCTCAGTGTTTTTGAGAATTTGGAAAAGGTTAGGGAATGCAAATTGGACTGCGGTAAAGAAAGGGGCAGGGGAAACTCTCTTCGTTTCTTTGAAAGCTCTGCTTTTCTTGTTTCTTTCGAGTCTTAGGTGCAGTAAATTTTAAAATCATGAGAGTATCACAAAAGTACAAGGCTGTAGCCCTTCATTAAAAACAACAACAACACGTTTACTTGCTGTTGCTAGAACAATGACCGCGTTGACAAAGACAGTGCCCTTAAACCTTGTTTCCTGAATACAGTGCGGGTGTCTTACGCCACTCCTGGGGCTAATGAGTTACCCCTAGAGTATAAGGTGCAGGTGTAAACACTTCTGTTACTCTTATGTGTAATTAAATACCCCTGGAGAATAAGGACGTTTCTCAGAACAACATACTGAAACACCCATGTCTGACAGAAAACAATGGCTTTAAATCAAATTATTTGGGTGTTGTATTAACACTCTGTGGTTGTTTGGGAAGTGTGGTAGTTGCACTAGGGTGCATATTTTATGAGATTAAGCCATAAACTTGAGGTTTATTCCCTTTAGAAGCAACGCTAATGAGAATGCTACTCTGCTTCTGAACTTAACCTTAGAAGGAAATGGCTACCTTAATGATTAGCACAGATTTTCCTGCTAGGGAAATAAACTGATAGGAAAAGACCCACCTGACCTGATGAATATATGGGTGTCAGGTGGTTATTAAGGCACAAGAGGGATATCTGAAAATGCTAAGAAGATATGCTTTCATTGCTTTGTATATAACACAAAACAATGTACACACACTAAAACGAATCCTATGCTCAAAAAATATTCTGCCCTTTCTCATTTAACAGCAGGCTACCCTGCAGAAATTTAGCAAGTTAAGCATTTAATAGGTTTGGGGTTTTAAAAAAAGTATTTTCAGATGGCCCCTCTCTTTTCTGTTTTGCACAAGTTGTTGTTAAGGGTACAGAGGTGTAGGGCTACTAAAAAGCTAGCAACTCCGCTGGGACATTGACACTTTTCCCGATATGGATATGCTTTGTACCACCAACTGTTTGGTAAAACCAGTTTCATTTTACTTTTCCTGTCCCTCAACTGTCATCTGGCAACAGCCATTCCTTCAGGCTGCAGCAGAGGGGGAAGACTGTAGCTTTGTATGTAAAAGGTACAATCCCTGCTGTCTCTCCAGCTAGGGCTGGAACAGATTCCTATCTAAGGTCTGGAGAGCTGCTGGCAGTCAGTGGGCTGATTCGCATGAACAAATGGTGCTTATTTATTTATTTAAACCACAGGGCTGTGGCATGTGCCAGTGCATGCATGCAGCCATTTTGAATATTCACTGCCTGGCCACAGCTTGCCATGTTGTGCAAACCCTCACATAACCTATCATCTGTTCTTGGTGAATATTCAAATTCTGCCTGGCATGCGCCAGCTGCCATGGCATATGATGGGCTGTTTGAATTGTATGAACCAGGTCTCTGTAGTGTCAGACAATATATGGACCAGTGGTCTTACTAGGTATAAGGCAGCTTCCTATGTGAAGCAGGACCAACTTCCTTGGCTTTACTGAGAGACCTGCTGCTTTTGGCTCCTCTCCCTGAATTGTTTCCACTCTAGCTGGCCATGATAAGAACTTCGAAAGTTTAAGAATTACTGCCAGAGTTTGCTTTTTCCATCCTTCCTCCCCAATACCTTTTCTTTGTGTTGTGTCTTTTAGTAAGCCACTCTCTGAGCCTTTTCGACTGAAGAGCAGGATAAAAAAAATTCACTACAAAATAAAATAAGAGAAGGCTTACAGGTGGGAACAGGAGAAGGCACCATCACAATCTTGAATGTATTGATGGGCTGGGTATATTAAAATCAGTGTCAGATGTGTTTTTCTTTGTCCTTTCTTGATGTATGGTTTCATTTTTCTCTTTGTCTGATGTGAGCCTTTTAAGGAATTTGGGCCTAGCACAATTTTAAATGTTTAACAACTTATAATAAGATGGATCAATTTTTACTCAAAACTGCTGTTGGCTGCACTGAACCCTAAGGAAAGAGTAGGCTATAACATTAAATAAATAAGCATTTAAAAATATAAATTCATTCTTGATTGATTTGATTTATACCCCACCTTTTTACCAAGAAAAATGGCATTCAAGGTGGCTTACAACCATAAATAAAACTTGATTAAAACAATAATAAAACAGATGAGCTTTAAAAAGAACCTTAGGCAGAAATCGTAATCCCACTTACCTGGAAGTAAGCCCCATTGAACTTGATGAACCTTATTTCTAAGTAGTCATATATAGGAGTGAGCTGTTATTTACTTATAGGTTCATTTTAGCCTGTGGGCCCAGCTAGCATGGAGCTACTCATGTTGACTGACATTTTCCATCAGATATATTTCATTTTGTGTTATCCTTCATATTAAGGAGTAGCCAAGGATTACATTATACAGATTCATGGCACTGGAAAGGAATTCCTAGTCTTAAAACTTACTTGACAGATTATTTAGTTTTAAACCATTTTAAGGACAGCAATACCACAATGCCATTGCCAGACTTTTCTTACAGTTAGGAAGTGTTTTTAATGTTCATCCTAAAACTCTGTGTTAGCAGTTAATGAATGCTTTTATCAACGACTTAGTCTTTAAGCTGGCACCATATAGAGAATTTTGACTTTTTGCTACTACAGGCTAACCTTGCCTTAAGCTGCTGCATTGGTGCATATTTCAAGGGCTAGTACTGCTTCTCCAGTACTATTTTGTCCCTGGTGCTATTTAACATCTATATGAAGCCATTGGGATCAGTCATTGGGTGATTTAGTGCAATGTGTTGTCAGTATGCTGATGGCACCCAGGTCTATCTGTAACATCTGAATCCCTAGAGCGGGGCTCTCCAACCTTGGGTCCCCAGATGTTGCTGGCCTACAGCTCCCAGCATACCCAGCCAGCATGGCTAATAGCAAGGGATTCTGGGAGCTGTAGTCCAGCAACATCTGGGGACCTACGGTTGGAGAGCCCTGCCCTAGAGGCTGTGGAAGCCTTGAAGCTGTCTGGATGCATTGGTGGCCTGGATGAGGGCCAGTAAACTGAATCCTTGCAACATAGAGACTCTGTGGGTGAGTGGTTCCCTTGTCTGGGAATTGGGTCAGTTGCCTATTCTGGACTAGATTACACTTCTCTCTGAAGGAGCAGGTGCGCAGTCTGGTGGTGCTCCTGCTCCTTGGTCCAGCGCTGTCACTGTAGAAACAGGTTTCTTTGATGCCTAGCAGTACCTGTTACCAGCTTTGGCTGGTAAGACTGCTACTGCCATTGCTAGACAGGGATAGCTTAACCACTGTGGTCCATGCATTGGTAACCCCAAAACTGATTACTCCAATGTGGTTTATGTGGAGTTGCCTTTAAAGCTGGTCCATAAACTGCAGTTGGTGCAGAATGCCACAGCCAGGTTGGTAATGGGAGCAGCTTATCGCCAGCATAGTACACTTATGCTGAAGGAACTGCACTGGCAGCCAGGCCAGGTTTAAGATTTTGATACTTGTTTGTAAAGCCCTAAACAATTCAGGACCAGGATACTTAGTTAGAACCCCATAACCTGCACGTTCGGATACTGTACTCATCAGAAGGTACCCTCCTGGTGGTGCCTAAGATATCATAAGTCTAGTCCATGATGGCTTGGAATAGGGCCTTTAGTATCACAGCACTCACTGCCTGAAACTCCCTACCAGTACAAATTAGACAGGCACTAACTCTTCTGGAGTTTGGGTGCCTACTGAAAACTTACTTGTTCCCACATGCCTTCCCAGAATGGTGATCTTGTTTTCCTTGTCATGCTATTGTCTCTTCTAAGTTTTATACAATATTTTATTATGGCTTTATACTGTATTGTTTGTACATCACTTAGAAATTTATTTTTAATGTAAGTGATTCATAAAGTTCAGTAAACCAATCTATAAAAATAAACACAATGTCATGGCTTTGTGCTGTTGCCACTGTTCCAGGCCGGGATGTTGTGCTACTGCAGCAGCAGCAGCAGCATTCACCTGGCAAAGGGGTAGTTGATGAAATGGAAAGTGTGTGGAGATTCAGGTAGGAAATGCACGTTCCCTAGGTTTTCGGCCTCTCTTAAGCCAGCTGCATCAGTACGCGTGAAATATGATAGTTACTGTGATTCTGTGTGCCAGCTATTGAGAGTCATTTTTATAGGGGTGTCATAAAAATTGCCTCATCAGTAGCCTTGCACTACTGAATCATTTCTGGCATTGTGAGCAGAAGCTGTGCCGAGAAATACTCTTCACATTTGTATGGTAGTTTATCTTCACAGTAACTGTCTGTCCTAAATTTCCAAATGAAGTAAAATGACTAGAACTACAGAAATGCAAAACACAGTTGGTATGATGCAAGGCTATGTATCATATCATTTATTTATTATTTCTATTTATAGCTCACCATACCTGTTATTACAGCTAACAACAGCATTCAAGATATACTCATGTACAATAAAAGAGCAATCCTATGGTCCCTAGACAGTGTCTAGGGGGCCATAGGATAATTCGGATTCCCAAATCCGAGGTCGGAGACAGAGCAAAAAGTCACCTCGGAGAGGGGGTAAAGGCAGGAGAGGAGGAGGCTGCGGCTGCGGCTGCCAGGATATGAGATATACTGATGGCGTTCAAGCCTCCTTCCTTCCCCCTCTGAAAACAGCCATCTAGCTGAAATGCAAAGTGGAAGGTACAAGGAGGTGGAGATTACCGCCCTTCCTCTTCCTGCTCTGCAGCAGATGCTCATAAGGCTTCGAGTTTGGTGGCTTACAAGCATCGAAACAAGTATTTGGATAAGGGTGACTGCAATCCTATGCAGACTTACTTGGAAGTAGGTCCCATTGAATAAAGTGGGATTTATTTAAGTGTGTGTAAATCTGCATAGGATAGACCTCCGCAACTTTTCATATTAGTAAGAAGAGGAAGACTAGCTATTAGGAAATGATCCATTGATAGTCTAATCTGGTAAGAGGGCTCATTGTTGTTTTAACAAAAAGTATGTGTGTGGAACAATGAACCAAGCAAATGTTACTTTTATTCTTTCAGCTGCTGGAAAAAATACTTGGATATCATGAAGCAATGTCAAGGTCTATAGACAATGATGAAAAGTTATAATGAAATGTATAGGTTGTCACTATGTTAGATCACATGTCACTCTGCAAAGATTTGATGTTTGCCTCTTGATCAGTTCCCTTCCATTTTGATGTTAGTTTCCATACCGATACAAAATCCTTCAGAAGAAATAAAAGTTATCTAGACTAGAGTATAATGCACACTTACTTGAGAGTAAGCCCCATTGAAATCAGTGGGAATTACTCCACATGCATAGGAACAAGCTATAAAAGTTTGTTTATTTTTATTAATCTATTTATTTACCACATTTTTATCATGCTTTCCAGACAACTATTGTCTCCTGAAGTGGCTCACATCAATAAAAAGAGAGACAGAGGCCCTGCAATCATGCTGTCAAACTAAAATAACAAGACACACAAGGGAAGGAGAGTGGAGGGAAAAGGAAGAGGAGGGAGATCCGTTTTTCAAGGCCAGAACAAAGTGGTAAGCTGTACGTGGGCATTTAGAGGCACTTTGAGCCAAACTGATTTTGCCTTGCGTATGTTCTTGCTTGAACAAGGCTCTTGTCCCTTTGGCTGATGGATAGTGCGAAAGCTTTCTTTCCCCTTCCTTCTGCAGTCCCAACAGGGCAACTGTCAGTTGGAGCCGAATGTTCTGAAGCCAGCTCCCTGAAACTGCTCCTTCTCTGACTGATGGATTGGCCAGGTTGGTCTCCCCCTTGGCCTGATGTCATTCCTGGGCAGCACGACCTGTGGCTTTAGGTCCTCTGGCTCATGGCAGAAGCTAGAGTGTTGTGAAAAGGTATCAGCCGCAAGAAACTTGATGTAGCTAAAAGTGTGGCAGCTAACATGCATTGCTTACACTGCTATGGAATCTGTTAGTTTTTTACACACTGTAGATTAACTTGATTTTAAAACATGTATTGGAAGGGTTATATATATTCGGAGCTAAAAAATCAAAACTCTGACAATGTGACTGAAATTCTGCCCCAAGAAAAACTGAATTCTATGATCTATATAGGTTGCAGATATTAAGCAAGCTTACATAATTTTCTAATGTTTACCATTTTGCGTAATATATTCTGTTTCTAGTCAGAACCAAGAAGCTATAGTGAGCACCAAAGCCTCACCTTTGACCACAACACAACTCCCACATTTTCAAGCAGATTTTTTCAGACATAAGAGCTAGAAGATGAAGCTGATCTTTCCTGCACGCCCACTGATGACTTAGAGATGTGAATATTTAAGGAGAACTTCAGCGACTGGTTTTGCTTGGGGCAAGTACCAGCAAACAACGAAAGGGCATCTGAGAAGGAATTGGAATCAGGATCTTCTCCCAGCAAGAAACCTTTTCTCCAGGACTTTTATACCAGAAGGGAAAATGTCATTCATTCTTTTCTTCGCTATTCCTTCCTTCCCTTTGTGACTTTTTAACAGACAACCCACCCCCAAACTGCTCCCCTCAACTGTCTTAAAAAGAAAAAAATAGTATTTGCATGATCTCCAGGGGTTCGCGCTACAAAAATAGAAGATTTTATACAATAATAATCAACTAGATTTTTTATATATTAAAGTGTTTTTGTCTGTATGTTGTAAGAATAGGCATTAACACACACACATACACACACACACTGTCTCCAGGGGAGGTATTAGATTTGATTCTTGCGTATTAAAAACAACCCAACCATTTTTAAAGTAGAAGAGGGTGTTTTTGTTTGTTTTTTTAGATAGATTTTATGTGTTTTGGGTGTGTGTTGTTTTCCTTTAAAAAGCATAGCTTTAATGCAGTTCTAGGCTTTTCTGTATCTTGCTTGCTTATGCATTTAGTCACGTTTTAATTATTATATTTTATTGTATTTTACTGTATTTTAATTGTACATCGCCCAGGGTGGCCGGGTGACCGGCCAGATGGGCGATTGATAAATATAATAAATAAATAAATAGAAGCTAATTTCTTAATCCTGTTCCACATTCTGCAATTCTGCACTTACATGGAATCACAGCATACACAAAGCCTTGTTTATTAGGTCACCTATTTAGATCCACTTCTTTTGGATATTGAGAAGGCAATTTGTGCATTCCCTTGTCCCTTTAAAGCAGAAGTGCACGCTCTGTCTGCATGAATTTGTGCTTGTCAGCTGAGGCTTTACCGCGTGTCCCACTTCCTAGAAAAGACAAGTGAGGTTGGTGGGCACTTCTTACTGGGCCTTTTGTGTAGCATCGTCCCAGTTGTGGAATGGCCTCCCAAGGGAAGTTCAGTTACGGTAGTTTCCTCCTTTAGTGTCCTTTAGATGGCCTGTGAAGAGGATATTGTTCTGCCAAGCTTTTAATATTTAATTCCGCTCTCAGTTTTTATTGTTAATCCTTGGTTTTCAAATGTTTTAGGTGTGTGTATTTTAATTATTTTAATTGTTGTATTTTATTGTACATCACCTTAAGTCCTCATTGAGTGGAGGGGCAATCCAAAAATATTCTAAATAAATATGAGTACCGTCAGGTTTCTAATATCTTCATGTTCCCCTTTTAAAGTGTGTGTGAGGAAATAAGCTTTCATCACTAATGATCACCACTTTTAAAAAAATGTTTACTTGTTATTTCTTCCTGAGGCTTATATGGTGCATTTTCACAATTGTGCAACATACAAACCTCACCTTCTGAACAGGGGAAAGGAATGAAGGAAGTAGGCCATAGGATTTCTGTAATTCTGTAATCATGTTATTTGTGCCAGAGTGTAAAGTGGGAACAGAGAAATTTCTGCTTTTTAAACAGTTGCACAGCAATACTGCACCTAAATAGATTTCCAGATGTCTAGGGTTGCATTCCCCTAACTCAATGCTTCTCAATTATTTTCTGTCATGCCCCCCCTAGGAAGAAGAAAACATTTCGCGCCCCCCGCGCGACTGTAAATAGTATCATTTGTCTATAAAATTGTTATAAGTACACCTCTGCATAACACTGTATCCTTATTAACGTATAAGAGAATAAAAAAAGAAAGAAATGTGGATCAATTTACAACAAAGAATAGCTTTATTAACTGTAGCAGAAAAGATTTAAAGGAGCACAGGATTTAAAGGAACACAATATTAAAAAAAAACTTTTAACTGAGGTCAAATGAGCCCCCCTTTACGGAGCCTCACGCCCCCCCTGGGGGGCCCGCCCCACTATTTGAGAAGCACTGCCTAACTGCAGCAATATTCAATGAATATTGAAGAAAGATGTCTCGTAACTCTCGTTGCTTTGGGTTAACTCCTTTCCAATTTGAGATGCACTGTGCCAGCATTGTTAACTTAAAGAGTTTGGTGGGGCTTATGTACGGTAATACATTTATATAGACTGGGGAAGCACCCACAGTTAGATTAGCTAGGTTTAAAGAATTATGAAAGAGTATTTTATGCCTCAAACACTTACAGATGCAACAAAGGAAGAAATGTTCCCTGTGAAAAATCTCTCCTGTAACTGACTACTAGCAGCTTCTGTATATGGAAGCATACTTTGAGTGTGGACCATAGTTAGAGACAAGATAGTAGATTGGATGAACACATGTCTGCTGTAGCCCAGTGATCAATTTTATAGCAGTGACCAAAATAAATTTCTTGAATAAATATCTATGCAATTTGAATAATAATGTTCATACAATTTAATTCTTAGTATTGGATTCATCCTGGATTTTACTAAGGACTTTATTATTGAAAATAAAAGTAATTAACATTTTCCTGTGAACTGATGTCTGAGTAATGTCTTCCTTTTATTTGAGTAGGTTTTGCCTGGACAGAGGATAAGAACCAGGGAATGTAACTAACCGTACCTACCATACATTTCTAAAGGAACTAAATAATGGCAGGCAAACTATTATATTGTTACTATCTTCTTAGCTTAGCTTAGCTTAGCTCTGAGAAAAGTCCCAGATGTGTGTGGCTTTTGCTTGCCTAAAAGTTGAATTTAAAGGCAACTTACCTGTAGTATTATATGTACGGTATGTAGATTAGCAATATTGCTTGGAATGTTACCTTTTGCCTAATAAGATACTTGTAATTCATGTTTTTTTACATGATTTGTTTATATAAATTATCTGTTTGCACTACAGAAACAAATTCCATTACAAGAGCTGAATATACTGGATTGATATATCATGCTGTTTTTCTATATTGTCGTTTAGCCTCTTGCCGGTTACAATTTCTTCAAACCTCTTTCACAGCTGTCACTAGCTGCCTCAGTCTCAACTGCATTATTTGCTTGTAAGTTAACTCAGGGCTAGGGACTCCATCGAATTAACTATTCTTTTCCTCTGACCCTTAAAAGGCCATATGCAGCTTCTCCCAGCAAAGCAGGTGAATTCTTGGGCACTTGCAGGTACATTCTAAAATGTCTGACTTTTTAAACTGCACATATATAATTCTTCATGGCTCTTGTAAAGACTCACATTTATTTTTAGCTGGGGTTGCTATGTATCTTTTTAATGTTTTGAGAAATTGTCACAATACTACATCCAGTCTACTTCCTAAAAGGCAACTCAGCACTTTCCCAAACTCAAGTGTAAGAGGGGCGCTTAATAAAACAAGAGAAATGCCCAATGTAAAAATGTTTGTGGATAGATGAGCTTTTCTCTTAGCTGTAGCTGAACATATTTAAAAGTGTTTGTAGATTCAGGAAACTGAAAAATTTCTTTACAGATCCTAGTTTGCAAAATGCTGGGTACATTATTTGCTAATGGATGCACCCGCCAAGTGGGAAAGCCAGTGAAGGACTTACTATTTTTTTGAATACTGGTTGTATTTGCCTGTTCTTTCTATAGTAAGAAATAGCAAATATAGTATCAGTCTCATTGTATTATTGTTTTGGAATGCCCTCGGTTTGTTTAAAATCTAGTATGTTTATTTTTTATTTATTTATTTATTATATTTATACCCCGCCTTTTTTCCTGCAAGGAACCCAAGGCGGCTTACATAATCCTCCTCTCCATTTTATCCTCACAACAACCCTGTGTGTGAGGTAGGTTAGGCTGAGAGTCAGTGACTGGCCCAAAGTCACCCAGTGAGTTTCATGGCCGAGCGGGGACCAGAATCCGGATCTCCGGAGTCCCAGTCCAACACTCTCACCACTACGCCACACTGGCTCTGGTTTAAACCACACCACTGGTTTAGATATAGAAGGGATATATAGAGCACAGTATAATATAATTTTATTAAAGGCAACCATTTACAGGTTTTAGCCAAACACAAATAAATAGAATTACAAGTAGAGTAGAACACAACATATACAGAAAAAAAGTTAAAACCTACAATCATGAAAGAGAAATCTAAAGTCCCAAGTTATGCCCCATAAGCTTGTCTAAGCTGGGCAGCTGTTACTGCAAACTTGGCAGTGTTGAAAATTACAGACCTGTCCATACTGGATTGCAGATATTTTTATTTTATCCATATCACTGAGGTTAGGAATTGCTAGTAGAAATCTCTCTAGATACTTTTCCCTAGAAATTTCATACAATTTACAGTGTAGCATATAATGTATGGTGTCCTCTACCCACTGGCTGCCGCAAGTACATAGGCGCTGATTTTTTGGGATTTTGTTGAATCTACCTTCCATGAAATTGGATTTCATTGTCTGACAACGCAAGGCTGTAAATGCCTTGCGAAGAAAAGGTGGATTTAGTTCAGACAAATACTTCTCTTCCCCATGGTGCAATTTCAAAAAAAGGGAAGGAGTTAGAAAATCTGGATATGCTGATAGCGTCCATATCCTTTTTAAAAAATACACCTTGAAGGTGTGCTTTAATATCGCATGGAATGAAGGAATTCCAGCAGCAGAAAGGACCTCTGGATCGAGTCCATATTTCTGCAATAATAATTTACTTTTCGCTATCTAGGTATTTTGAGACAAAGACTGTGACTGCTCTGCTATACACAAATTAACCAATTCGTTTACAGTGTATTTCAATTTTAGAAAATAGTAAAAGATGGTCCTCAAAATAAAATATAAAAATTGGCATTACACCCACTTCTGCTCGCAAATAGGCTGAGGGTGTTCCTGGTGGGAGTCCCAGTAAGATGCAAATAAAACTATTCTGTACTGATTCTAACTGGCTAGATTCTGGGAGCAGAGCACAGTAGAAAACAAATGAAACAGAAATCATTTGGGAATTACTATTCAGTGGGGTCACAGAAAGAAAATGGGCCACTACCGTGCCTGTCATGCAGGACAGATATGCAAAAGGAGGGGACACTGCCAGGCCTCTGTTATCAGTGAGGAACAGGGGGAAGGAGCCCCCCCCAGCAGCCCCCCCAGCAGCCCCCCCAGCAGGCCCCAGGAGAGGAGGGTACAGGGGGTAAATTGTACCCGGGCCTGGTGCCAAGAAGGGGGTCCGGGAGCCAAAGGAGGGGAGCCTAAAATTTCCTGGGATCTCAGAAAATGTTTCAGAGGGCCACGCCAATTTTTCAGAAAAACTGTAAAGAAAGAATTCTCCCCCCTGGAGACATGGGTTTCTGTGTGTGTGAGTGTGTTCCCCAACCAGTGGCTCCTTCTAGAAGCCTTGGACTGCAACTCCCATTATTCCCCCAGCCAGCAGGGTCCTTGAGCAGCGAGCCCTGCCCATTCTACTGCCACTGCTTGGGAGTTCCAGCGAGACCTTCCCCGGCGGGGTCCTTTCCCTCTGGGGCAGATTCAGAAAATGAAAATGGAAAACAGAAAGATACAGACGCATGTGGAAGTGAATTTGGAAGATGAGAGGAGTAATCATAACGTAGGCCTTGACATTGGATGTATCACAACCGAGTTTCCATCTCAAAAGGAAATAGAAAAGTATGTAACAAATGGTCACATCCCTCTGCCTAAAACATTCCCAAAAGATACCTGCAATCAAGTTTTCCAGAAAGCATACTGAAATTTCAAAGCACTAATGGAGAACTACATGTAAGAGACTGGCTTGTCTGGAGTCAACAGAAACAAGCGTATTGCTTTCCATGTCAATTATTTTGGCACAAGACAGTCAAGAGTAGCACTTCTGTGTCTAAGTCTGCACTGGTGTCTGCTGAAGGCTGGGATTGTAATGGGAAGTGAAATAAACTTTCCTACAGGATCCCAAAACATGAAAAAGGCAATAGTCACAGAGAATGTTACCTAGCTTGGCGAGAACTAGAAAGGTGCCTCACTGCCTGCTGTCTGGGACAGGAGTTGAAATCATCTCAGAAGTGTCAATAAGAACTGAAGCTGTGAAATGGTACAACCTTTTAAAGTGCATCATTGATGCTGTACTCTTCTTGGGAGAATGTTTTCTAGCATTTACTGGTTCATCCCATCGAATTGGTGATTCAAACAATGGAAACTTTTTCGGACTCATTGAACTGCTTTCCAGGTGGGACCCTATCCTTCAGGAACTGCTAAGTGCAGAGGAGTCACAGAAAAGGAGGTGAGCAGCTTCAAGTTCATTATCTGTCCCCTGACTCACAAAATGGATTTATTGCAGAATGCTCAAATCTTGTAAAACAACACATTTTGCTTGAGAGGCAATCTGCAAAGTACTTTGCAGTAATCGTAGATTCCACACCAGATTCTTCCCATATTGAACAAACAACATTTATTTTGAGATACATACTTTTAAAAGAAATGCAGTATGAGATTCAAGAAAGATTTCTCACGTTTGCAGATTGCAGCAACAAAAGAGGGGAAGAAAATGCTCAGTTGATAACTGATACATTGAAAGAACATGCTATTCCTCTCTGTGATTGTAGAGCTCAAGCCTACGATAATGGGGCAAATATGGCCGGAAAATACAACGGCGCACAAGCAAAAATACAATAACAATGCTCAACAGCAATTTTTTCACCTAGCAGTTGTCACACACTCAACTTATGTGGAAATGATGATGCTGAATGCATACCTGAAGCAATAACCTTTTCCAGAACAATTCAAACTGTGTACCACCTGTTCAGTTCCAGTCCTAAGCGGTGGGAATTTCTACAAAACCGTATTGGTTGTTCTCTTCATGGCATGTCTGAAACAAGATGTCAGATCATGTTGAATGTGTAAAGCCTTTTGCAGCTCACATGCTTGGCATTAAATTAGCACTGGAAGACCTCCTCCTCCTAGAACTAAATTTGATGGCCAAAACAAGAAATGAAGTCCATGGAGTTTTATTATATGTGACATCTTTTGCCTGTGTGTAATGTCAGCCGTGTGGTACAAAATAATAGCTGACATAGATATTTGCAACAGGGTCATCCAAGCTAGAGATGCTACACTGGATGTTGAAGTAGCAAACATAGAAACTCTCCTCACAGAGCTGACAGAACTTCGAAACATCTGGAAATGCATGTGGAATGAAGCCAAATTGGTTACGTCAAACCTAAATATAGAAATAAAACTCTCCTGTAGATGTGATGGAGTTAGGCGCAAGAGGGCAAGGCCGCATGACAACAGCACACCTGATGCTAACTTGGAACAAATGAATGACACAGATGATACTCCAGAAGAGGCCTACTTCAGAAAGTGTGTGTTTTACATTTTGGTAGACAATGTTATAGCAGGATTAACTGTCTGCTTCAATGCTGTTAAGCAGTTGGCAGGAAAATTTGATTTCTTGTGGAAATATCTCACCATGTCCAAAAGCGATGTAGAGAGAAAAGCCTTATCTTTATCAGAGCAATATCCTGCTGACCTTAATGGTGATGATTTTGGAAAAGAATTGCAACATTTACCCTCAGTGCATAAAGCAAATTTTGTAACTGCACAGTTAAAACCATTAGATCTGTTGAACTTGTTAACAGAGTACAGATTTGGTGACCTGTTTCCAAACATTTGTGTTAGCTTAAGAATACTATTAACAATTCCAGCAACAACAGTAGCTTCTGGAGAGAGGTCATTTAGCAAACTTAAGCTAATTAAGAATTATTTAAGGTCTACAATGTCTCAGGAACATCTTGTGGATTTGGCCAGGCTAAGTATTAGGTCATAGGATCATAGAGTTGGAAGGGGCCTACAAGTCCATCGAGTCCAACCCCCTGCTCAATGCAGGAAACTAGAGGAGGGGTCTCCCATCCAAGTAATAACCATTGCCAAAACAATTTTCATGCTGTGATTTGAAATTTTTCACAAAAAAAGGCCAGAATATTTCTTTTGTTAAAGTAAATAGTAAGTTTATCTACCTTTTAAAAATTAATACTTATGTCTTCTGATGATCTGATCTGCATTGCAATATAAAAGGATGTTTCAATGTGAATTCTTTCTCCTTATCTGTATTGTAGCATAAACAAAGATGCTCAAATAAAGTGTGCTTTCTTATCTCTGATCCTTTTATTTTATTTATATTTATTGTGGAGGGAGTATAAGAGCATAAGGTCTTAAATGCAGAAACTTAACAGGGCACTCCACTCCACCCCTCTCTCGTCTTCCATACCCTTTTTGACCTTACAGGCTACAGCTCATGGCATAAAACCATAGTGGATAAAAACAGAATCACTAATGGAGAAGGGAAGGGGCCCAAAAGAAACTTTGTACCCCCTGATAAAATTCCTCTCAGAGGCCCTGCTCCCCAGCACCCTTTATGGACCTAACTGGTGATGGGGGCTTGGCAGCGCTGTTCTCCCCACTCCCGTATGATCTACAGCTTGATAGTTCAGAGTGCTGAGAATATAGCCATGCTGATTGCAGTCCTTCTTCAGGCACGAGTAGGCTGCGTGCAAGGGCCCAGGCTGCTGGATACCTAAACTGCGGAGATGAGGGTGGTCTGCATGCAGTAGAAAAAGTGTGTGTTTTCTTTGCTTTCCTTATTTGATGAAATACAACTCACGGGTTGAATCTGAATTAATAAAACTTCAAAGCTCTTGCAATTAACCAGGGAGTGAATTGTTTTGGCCGTTCTCCCCCACCTCCCTGAAGCAATGTGTGGGCTCAGCATCTCAAGAGTAGATGCATATATAAGGTCCATAGTTAGCACAGAAAGAAGTCATGGGGGGGGGGGGGAATCTTTGGTTGGAAGAATCGGTAGAGATTTTCCACATTATTAAGGCTATGTTTCTTATGGTGTATTCTTTTGACTTCTACTAATACGCAAACAATTTTAAGAGATGTTGTGAAATTAATTACTTTGAAAATCAGCCAATTTTAATATAGTGTTTGCCTTGAGAACAGTGACAAAAATTGTGGAATGCATACAGCAATACCTTGGATTGCAAGTATAATTCGTTCCAGAACCGTGCTTGTAATCCAAAACACTCTTATATCAAAGTGAGTTTCTGGCGGGTGTGAGCGGACTACGCCCGCTCGAGGCGAGCGGTTACATCCTTACACTTGTATTGCAAGACGTCGCTTGTTTATCAAGTCTTGCAAAACGCTCTCAGACCAAGTTACTTGCAATCCAAGGTATTGCTGTATTTGAGAAATTTTGAAGTGTATTTTATTAACAGTTCAAGCAAGGCCATATTTACCATTTAGGTTAAGATGGCAAACACCATGATGCACTTTGGTGCTTATTTGGTTGTGTGTGTTTTTAACCTAGACTAAGACCAAGTCAGGTGGGCCTCATCCCTCCCTCCACAGTTGTTTGTACAGGATGGCAATAATGCCTGGATTCTGCTGCTTGCTAACGCCATTGGCTGGATTCAGACATACACAATAACCTACACTCAAGGGCTTAGTATGGATTGAGTGTTGGTTGCATTGAACCATGGGTTGTTGAAATGGGGGTTATTGTGTTGTCTGAACCCAGTCGTGCTAACAAACCATGGTTTGTTAACCATGAACAACCCACAGTTCACAACCCAGTAACACATGTTTCAACGACAACCCATGGTTCAACGACAACCCACACTCAACCCATACTAACCCTTGAGTGTGGGTTATTGTGTTGTCTGAAACCATTTAGTATCTTCTAGTGGCAATACTTCTTCTCAGATCTGCTCAAGATTGAGAAAAGGAAGACTGGAAAGTACCCTGGAATGTAGTATTGATTGTTTTCATTTGTTTGTTTTTTCATGCAAAAAGAGATTATCAGAGAATCTTGATTCTTACATTTCTGGAACTGTAGATAAAGGTCAGGGAAAGTGACGGCAAACATCCCAAACAGGTTAAGAGGTTTGCTCTGTTGCAGATAAAATAGCAATAATCCAGAGTTTTGGATTACTGAAGAGCAAGAGACAAATGAATGACAATAAGCAGGTCTCCTATTAAATTGCCTGATATATCAAAAACTTCACCTATAAGTTTATAAGAGTGCACAAAAAATTCCAAAGGCTTGGCTATTCTGCACATGCTAAAACAAGAATGAAATACTTCTAAATTAGCTGTCAACCGCATTTACACAGAATATTTTCATTTGTGTTCATTTGCAGAGGAATGTAATAAATATTCCTCTGCAAATAAATATTTGATGGCAGCTATATTCTCATTGGTTTTGTCCCAATGTTTGAAAATGTAAAAAGATCTTGCAGATTTATATTTCATGGTATTGCTTTGGGCATTTTGGTAAAAATCCATTCCATATCAAAAATACTTATTGCTGAAGTAGGGGCATAATAATATATACTACAGGAACTGTCTCCAGGTCATGCTATAGCTGGAAACCTATTTTTTGGAATTGTCAAATCTTTGAATGGCTGGTCACATTATTTTTATCTCTTTGCATTTCAGAATATTTGGAAGAGATTACTGTGTTGGGTGCATTTTAACTTTATGATCTTGGCATTCTACATAATGATTGAAATAGGTCCCGAAGTGATGGATTTCATAGATTTCATAGATCATAGAGTTAGAAGGAGCCTACAAGGCCATTGAGTCCAACCCCCTGCTCAATGCAGGAAACTAGAGGAGGGGTCTCCCATCCAAGTAATAACCAGGCCTGACCCTGCTTAGCTTTCCACGCTCAGACAAGCTGAGCCAGTTAAGTTTGAAAATATAAATGAGACCATTTATTGGTAGAATAAGCAGGCTGCCTGATTGTCAGCATATGTAAAGGTTGCTTGTGAGCTTTGTGTAACCTTAACCCATGATTTATGAATGTATAGTACAGTACAGTATGTATAGAGAACTCCAGCTCCACCTTGTTCTTGGGCTTGGCAAAGGACACTGATTCTGAGCAAATATGTGAAAGCCACTATATGTGGTCAAGGAGATGCAACACTAAATTTGGACTTAGACCTGCATTCAAATCCCCCGCAGAGAAAACCTCTCTGGGTGACTTTGGTAAATCCCTAGGTGTTTGCCTGTATTACCCACATATGAAATGAACATAACAGTTACCTACCTCACAGGTTCTTTGTAAATTATAGTACATTAGCGCCTGGTTCACATGTCACAACACTCCTAGTTTTTTAAAATCCTGAGTTATGAACACGGCAGCATGCTGGTACATGCTACCCAATCACTCCTGCTGTGCATGGGAGTGGCTCAACAATCCAGGGTTAGTCTTTTGTCAGCATGGATTATTTTTCAGTGAATTAATGGGTATGCTTGAAAACTTTAATGGTTTACATCTAAGATCTCATGAGTGCAGTGCTGACAGAAGCCCCACTAAGCCAAGTTGAAGATTAGGCAGTTCATGTGCATTTGCAAACTTGCAGGTATCATTTTTGGTAATAACTATAAATAATAATTTGCTTTTGGAGGAGTGCATGGATCAATTAGTGTGATTTTCTTTATGTAATAGAATTTGTCTTTTTAAAAAAAAACTATTTAAATGTATGCAGCATAAATACAGTTCTGGTATCTTTCATATACAAATATCTCATTTTTAAAAGTAAATATATATGTTCATAGATCATAGAGTTGGAAGGGGCTTACAAGGCCATTGAGTCCAACCCGACTGCTCAATGCAGGAAGCTAGAGGAGGGGGTCTCCCATCCAAGTAATAACCAGGTCTGACCCTGCTTAGCTTTCCACAGTCAGACAAGCTGAGCCAGTGTAAGCCACAGGCCTGTATCCATTCCTCTATGCCTTTATTTAGTGTAAAGTACTTTGAATGTGAGCTCCTGTTTTTTTGAACTAAGGAGTCACTGGTCATAGTGATGAGTCAAAATATTAGATACGGCCTATCACAACATAAGATCTTCAGGGAAGGTATTTTATGGCGAATATAAGCAACAAGATATTTTAGCTGCATACCTTAAATGTGTTATATTTGATAAATGTTATCCTCTTTCACTGAACTATAAGTCAGATACTCTAAATTGGATGTGGCCAGCCTGGATCCACTGCCACATGTGGGAGAAGGGTTATTAGGGGAGGTAGAATGGATTTTGGATCCTTTTCTACTTTACAGAGTTTAAGATCATAAAGCACCAAAACCTAAACTTCAAGTAGATTGCTCCCACGTGCATGCATGAGCACATACACAGAGTACAAACTAAATAAATAAAATAAAACCACCAACAATAAAACAATACCCGCAGCAGAAGATTAAACACTGGTGATTTTAAAAGGTCTTAAATATATATCTTTAAAAGGTCTTAAATATATACCTTTTACAAAACTCTTTAAATCCCTGGGAATATAAAAGATTTTCATCTGGTGCTCAAAGGATTACAACATAGGCACCAGGCAAGCATCTCTGGGAAGGGCATTCCACAATCAGGGTGCCACCACTGAAAAAGTCCTTTCTTTGGTAACCTCCCACCAAACTTCACTTGGTGAGAGCACCCTGAGAAGGGCCTCTGATCATGACCCTAGGTCAGGTAGGTAAGTATGGAATGAGGTGATCCCTCAGGTAATCTGGTCCCAAGCCATTTAGGGCTTTATAGATTAAAATCAGCACTTTAAATTAGGCCCAGAAATGGATTGGCAGCAGGAACAGAAGCAAAAACACTGGTGTGATAAGATCAAAACAGCCAGTTCCAGTCAATCTTGCTATCCTGTTTTGGACCAGCTGAAGTTTCTGGAATGTTTTCAAATGCAGCCCCACATATACCGTATTCCACTAATTCAAGTGGGAGGTTACCAGAGGATGGATCATTGTAGCAAGACTCTCTCTTTCTAGATAGGGTTGCAGTTGGTATATTAGCCTAAGCCAGCCTTCCCCAACCTGGTTCCCTCCAGATGTTTTAGACTGCAACTCTCAGCATTCCTGACCATTGGCTATGCTGGCTGGGGCTGATGGGAGTTGAAGTCCAAAGCATTTGGAGGGCACCAGGTTGGGGAAGGCTAGCCTAAGCAGTGGCTTCATGCCACTGAGACCATCTGTGCCTCCAGTGACTGAGATTTATTTATTTTTATTTATTATATTTATACCCCACCATTTTTTCTGCAAGGGACCCAAGGTGGCTTACATAATCCTCCTCCTCCTTTCCATTTTATCCTCACAACAACCCTGTGGCTGAGAGTCAGTGACTGGCCCAAAGTCACCCAGTGAGTTTCATGGCTGAGCGGGGACTAGAACCTGGATCTCCCGAGTCCCAGTCCTACAACTGCAACCCCTTCCAGAAGAGGTTGAAAATCACTCAAATGGACAGAAGAACCACCTACAACAGCACCTCTTATCTGGATTGTCTCCATGTATTGGCCCTCAGCCAATCCATCACCATGCCAAGAGCATCCACTACCTCACCTGGATTAGATGAGATTAGAAGGAGAGCTGGGTCCATGTTCGGAACATACTCATGACATCTGAGTCCAAATGTTCAGATGGCCTCACTTGGCTGTTTCCTGTATATGTTAAACAACATGGGGGATACAACAGATCTCTGTGGAGCCCAATAGCATAACTGCCAGGAGGCTGAACAATAACCCCCCAGCACCACCTTCCGGAATTGGTTATCCCAGCAGGAGCGAAATTACTGCAGTACAGTGCTCCCATATCCCAATTCAGGCAGCCTGTCCCGAAGGATTCCATGGCCGATGGTATTGAAAAGTCATTGGGAGGTTCAAGAGAATCATAGGGTTGCATTCCTGTCGTTCCTCTCTTGGCATAATTCATTCCATAGGTCAACCAAGGCAGTTTCCATTCCAAAACCAGTCCTAATGCCTGATTGAAATGGATCTAGTTTAAAACCTGAGTCATTGTATTTGTTAGAATATTATTTATGTTTCTGTTCAGTTTGCCTGAATATATGTTCTTTTTTTTTTTAATGTTTATTTATTTATTTATTTATTTATTACATTTATACCCCGCCTTTTTTCCTGCAAGGAACCCAAGGCGGCTTACATAATCCTCCATAATCATTCTCTTCCTCCTCTCCATTTTATCCTCACAACAACCCTGTGAGGTAGGTTAGGCTGAGAGTCAGTGACTGGCCCAAAGTCACCCAGTGAGTTTCATGGCCGAGCGGGGACTAGAACCCGGATCTCCTGAGTCCCAGTCTAACACTCTCACCACTACGCCACACTGGCGTAAATTTTTCTAATCATACAACTAATAATGAAAAAAAACAAAAATACAACATAAACATTGTGCTCCCCCCACCTCTTGGGACCAAGTTATATTTCTCCCCCAAAATATTTATATATAAATATAAGATATTATTCTACATATTCCAAAAATGTAACAAATCTTGACAAGGTTCGTTCCCCTTCCCCTTCACCAACACATACCGTATTTTTCACTCCATAAGACGCACCCCCCCAAAAAAAAAACTAGGTGGAAATGTCTGTGTGTCCTATGGAGCGAATATAGTAAAAAAAAAAAAAAAAAAAAAAATTTTTAACTTTCCTCTGCTGGTCCAGAAGAGTGGAGGACTCCTCGGCAGGGCGGGGAATCCCCGCCTCTCAGCTGATTCCCCCCGGAACAGCTGATTTAAAAATTTGGGGGGGTGCCATACGGTAAGTGCGTCTTATGGTCGTGCGTCTTATGGAGCAAAAAATACGGTGATCCAAAAATTTACCCCAAATGTTCACAACAGTATCTTTCTCCAATTGTCCTTTTTGACACTTCATATTAAGTTAATTTATCATTTAGCGTGATATCCCATACCTCTTTATACCACTCAGTAATTGAAAAGACATGTTGAACTTTCCATTTCCTAGCTGTCATTAATTTAGCTGCTGTTAACACATTCACAATCAGTTCTTTAGTATTTTTTAAACAAACTAATTTTTCTGTTATTGTTAACAATGCTAATTTTGGGCAGACCTCTAATTCCATTCCGATTATTTCTGATATTTCTGCAAACACTTTCTGCCAAAATTCCAGAACATTTTTGCAGTTCCACCACATATGGGCATATGTACCTTTTTCATTACACCCTCTCCAGCACAATGCGGAGCAATTGTTATCTATCCGATTTAATCTTACTGGAGTTAGATACCATCTCCATATCACTTTATAAAAATTCTCTTTTATCCTAGTTGACATAACTCTTACAATACGTCTATCCCAAATATTTTTCCAACTTTGTTTCGATATTTCCTCTTCAAATTCATTATCCCATAACAATTTAAGAGAATCTTTATGTTCTTCTTCTTTTTGTAACATCATATATAAAACATTTATTTATTTCATTTCATTTCTATACCGCCCAATAGCTGAAGCTCTCTGGGCGGTTTACAGCAATTAACAAGACAGTCCCTGCCCACAGGCTTACAATCTAAAAAGACACGACACACAAGGAAAAAGGAATGGGGAGGGAAGAAGGGGGAATATGAATGAATACTCCTGGCAGGGCTAGTGGAATGGCCCTGCGCTCCCTAGTCTCATCTCCCTCTTCTCAGCCTGCTGGAATGGCTGGTGGTGGTGGCAGTTGAGGGATGAGGAGCCGTCATGAGGGAGGCCTTTCAGCAGGGCTGGTAGAGTGGTCCTGCGCTCCCTCTCCTCTCCCTCTGCACAGCCTGCTTCTTTAATTGGAAGTTGCATTCTTTTCAAATTAATTTGTGGTGAGGAGGAACCCTTTAATAGCATATTTTTATATGTTGTTGTACCCCTTGTTGAAACATTACCTTCTATAGCTTCTCTAGTCAAAACTGTCTTTTCAAAATTGGTTAATTCTCTTTCACTATCAAATCTTGTCCTCCACTTCTTTAACCACAGTTCCAGTTGCATTGAATTTAACCATGAAATTCTCCCTCTTCCTACTATTTCTATTATATGTTCTCTAGTCTTCAATTTTTCCACCCAATCCATTAATTTAATCACCTTTTTTTCTCCTTTTCTCCTTCTATATGTCTTACATTTTCTGGAAAGTCATCCATAACCACTACCGGAGTTAACGGGGGTACCTCTGGTGTAAAAAATTTCCTCCTGCTATTCCAACTCTCTAACATACTCCCCAAAAAGGGATTTTCTAGTCCTTTTATAATATTATTTATATTTTTCTTAAATAATATGTTCACCATCACGTTTCCTAATTCTTGTGATTCTAATTCCAACCACATTTTGTCTTTCCCTGCTATAATGTCCAAAATATGTCTTACTTGGTTGGCTAAATAATACCACTTTATGTTAGGAAGACCTAAACCACCTATTTTTTGGACTTTATACCAACTAAATTTATTAATCCTTGATCTTTTCCTTCCATTACAATATTCATTAATAATTAATTGCCAATCTTTAATTTCTTTTTCTGTAATTTTTACTGGTAACATCCTAAACAAAAAGTTTATCTTAGGCAATATCTTCATTTTTACCGACGCTATTCTACCAAACCATGAAAGTCCTGTTTTTTTTATACTCCTCTATTTTATTTTTAACCTCCATCTTTAACTTTCTAAAATTTTGTTCTCCTACTTTATCAATATCTTATGTAATTTCTATTCCTAAATATTTAATTACATTTGTAATTTTAATGTTATATTTTTTTCTTTAACATTACATTCTCCTCTTTTTTACTATAATTAAACAATAAAATCTTGGATTTACCCCAATTCATCTGAAGCCCCGTTATTTCTCCAAATTCTTTCAAGTGGTTCTCCAGCCTATCCATTGAATATATGTTCTGTTTTCCTGAATTTTGGTTAATCAAGATCTTTATTTACCCTAGGTTGGTCAAAGCTCTTGCCATCCAGAAGCATCATAACCACTCAAAGCACATTAGCTAAGCAGGGTCAGGCCTGGTTATTACTTGGAAGGGAGACCCCTCCTCCAGTTTCCTGCATTGAGCAGGGGGTTGGACTTGATGGCCTTGTAGGCCCCTTCCAACTCTATGATCTATGAATCTATTATAGAGAAGAGTTAAACAGTAGGGTGAAAATACTCAGAATCAAAAGTGTACATGGGAGTAAAATTGATTTATATCTGACTGGGTGGAATCAGAGCAATCTCTACCTTCCTGGGGTTAAGGAAAAGAGTGGAATGGTGGCTACTATCATGTGCTAATCCCCAGACTGAACTATTGTTCGCCCAGTCTTGCTTGTGAGTGATAAAAGGTATGGAGGAATGCATTTCTCTTACTCCTTTTCTCTTGTCATATTGAGATGTAGGGATTAGAACCAGTTTATAGAAAATCATCAATGCCAACTTTAAACAATTAGCACATTGAAACGGGAATTACAGTTTTAGGAAAAAGACAAGCTCTCTCTAGTAGGCTGCATTACCACTCGTAAAATGTCAGTATATAGTTCCGATGCCAATGTCTTTTTCAGACAATACTACTTTATCAGTACATTTTCCTACTTCAGTTTGCTACCTGGCAAAATTGATAACTTTGTTCTGGATAACAACAACAGCAGCAACAACAAGCCTGCAACTGGAAACTCTGCCACACAGCAAACAATAAAAAAAGAAGGCATCATCTAACTTTACATCATCAAGCATGCCAGCTTGCAAATCCTTAGTTTCTTTCGTGACCTTTCCAATAAACAATGGGTTGCTGTGGGGAATGCTACCAAAGGAAAGTTTCCTTTGAAAATAACAACCTTTCTGCCTCCTAATGCCTGCCAGCTGATAACAAAGGAGAATCACGGAAATATGAGTATACAAAAAAAGTGTGAAAACACCACCGTGATAGAACTTTCTTTTATCTTTTTAAACAAAATTTTTACAACTTTTTAACAATACATGTTCAATCATTATATTTAAACTTTCTTTTGTCTATTTTTGGAATTTTTAACATTTTTTTACAACACATATTGATTTAATATTTATATAAACTTTAAAAACTTTTCAATAATCAAACTTTACAAGTCCAAACCGGTTTCTTGTTGGGGGAAAAAAACAAGTGAGGATACGGAGAATATCAGGCTTCTGGAAACCATTCCAAGGAAAAATAATGCTTTAAGCCACTCAGAAAGAAAAAACGGAGAGGAAGGCTCACTTGAAGGCCATCTCAAAAAATAAGAGTAAAGGCTGTAGCAACTCCATGAAGACAAAGAAAAAACAAAGGAAGGTTTTCATTAACTCTATAAGAATACAGCAAGTTTGGTGGATGCTAAACCCCTGAAAGATAAGGGGGTGATTACCATTGAATATAATTATACATGATGTATACTCTGTGTTACAGCATGATTAGTGAACAGTTTGTAAAGTTTGATTATTGAAAAGTTTTTAAAGTTTATATAAATATTAAATCAATATGTGTTGTAAAAAAATGTTAAAAATTCCAAAAATAGACAAAGAAAGTTTAAATATAATGATTGAACATGTATTGTTAAAAAGTTGTAAAAATTTTGTTTAAAAAGATAAAAGAAAGTTCTATCACGGTGGTGTTTTCACACTTTTTTTGTATACTCATATTTCCGTGATTCTCCTTTGTTATCAGCTAGTTAAGTGAGTGGAGTCGTTTATAGTTTGTACTTAGCAGGATAAGATATCAGCAGACAACTCCCTAATATGGCGAGCTTGGAGTGTAATTTTGAATAATGGGGTTACATGCATTATCACTCACTCAGTATTAATGGGCACATAGGATTATATGCATTACTACTTACAAACCATTTGATTTAATAGTAAATATACCTCCAGAGTTGAAAAATTAAAATGTAAATTATAAATATCAAGATGCAGATTGTACTAAGGGGGATATTTATTGTAGTTTTTTTCTGTTTAACGGGTTTGTATGCATTGCCCTTTATTCAATATAAAAGCTGTGTGATTGTGGGAGGATTGAGGACTTGAAACCACCCAGTACATGTTAAATTTAGGGTAACCAAGAAATATATGAGAAATCAAGGGTGGGTAAATCCTCATGAATATCGTTGAGTATAGTGCAGGGTAACTCCTAAAAATACTTAATTAATTGTAATAACCCAGAGGGAGGATCAATTGGTTCTGCTGGAATGATTTACAGCTGTCCATAGAGTATATACATGCATGCAACAGTATGGCCACTAGAGGATGTAAATGGAATAACAACCCACAAAAAAGAGAACGTAAGTGAAAATGTTGGGATTTATGGTGGTTGACTGTTTTGGAAATATGTTTGGCAACACAACAAATGTTTTTGTATTATAGAGGGTAATGAAACTGATATAAGCCCGTGACTATCCTTGAAACCCTTGAGAAAGGCAAATATTGCACGAAACAAGAAGTCCAAACCGGTTTCTTGTTGGGGGAAAAAAACAAGTGAGGATACGGAGAATATCAGGCTTCTGGAAACCATTCCAAGGAAAAATAATGCTTTAAGCCACTCAGAAAGAAAAAACGGAGAGGAAGGCTCACTTGAAGGCCATCTCACTCACTGCTCACTGCTCACTTGCTTGCTTGCTTGCTTGCTTGCTTGCTTGCTTGCTTGCGTGCCCCAAACTGAAGGCCATCTCAAAAAATAAGAGTAAAGGCTGTAGCAACTCCATGAAGACAAAGAAAAAACAAAGGAAGGTTTTCATTAACTCTATAAGAATACAGCAAGTTTGGTGGATGCTAAACCCCTGAAAGATAAGGGGGTGATTACCATTGAATATAATTATACATGATGTATACTCTGTGTTACAGCATGATTAGTGAACAGTTTGTAAAGTTTGATTATTGAAAAGTTTTTAAAGTTTATATAAATATTAAATCAATATGTGTTGTAAAAAAATGTTAAAAATTCCAAAAATAGACAAAAGAAAGTTTAAATATAATGATTGAACATGTATTGTTAAAAAGTCCTAATGCCTGCCAAGCAACTGTTGATAGCAAGCCATTTTTCAAATAGTTTTTTGAGGGTGGAATGGAATTGTTATTGGAAGAGATGCCTGGTCCCCCCAACTTTTCTCCTATACTATACCATGTTGGTAGGCAACCCCTCTCGTCACCTTGAAGTGGTGAGTGGGCTTGCGTGTTCCGATGAACCCTGTGAGCAATGCCGTCGGGAGCTATATACTCCTGGTAGGGTCACCCATGGCGGTAAGGTCCGGGGAGAGGAGCCAGACAAAGAACGATCCAAAACAAAAAGTCCTCAACAGCAGAACAGGCGGAAGATAATTTAAACCTAAATTACAACGGCTGTGAAGGCAGATGAAGGCTGCAGCAGAGAATGGTTTTCCAATTGTCAGGGTAACCGTGCCATTGGATCATTGCCGTCCTCTGTCAAGTTTGTACTGTGGTGATTCGTTGTGCACCGATCTCCCCACAGAAAACAGCTTCACGCACAAGCGTCTTCCAACCCAACCCAACCCAACCAACCAACCAAAAAGTCCCATGGCGAATGGCGAATGGCGACGGGGGCAGGACTGTGAATCTGGAAGCCCCTAGTCACGGACCAGCACATGGGCGGTGGATGCAGACTCAGTCACCCTGTTCAAGGAACGAGGCAGTCGAGCAGCTCGGCAGCTGTATCCATGACTGAGCAGCCCTATTTAGGATCCACTCTGCTCACCCCGTATGGGGAGGGGGCTAGAAAAGGTGCCCTAAACATAGTCTACCTCTTTCTCCCCTGACTGGATTACCGCGTCCAGTGGGGTCACCATTTTAGCGGTCGAAAAAGACATTTGAATTTTGGAACATGGAATATACGGACATTGATGGATAACATAGATAGTGAACTCCCTGAGCATAGGACTGCTATTATTGCAAGGGAGCTGAGACGGTTTAAAATTGACATAGCAGCACTTCAAGAAACTCGAAGGGCAGGAGAGGGACAGTTGAAGGAAGAAAAAGGAGGCTATACCTTCTTCTGGAAAGGACTACCTGAGCAGGACTGACGAATACATGGAGTAGGCTTTGCCATCAAAAATGAGCTAGTGAACTCTTTGTCAGAAGTTCCAACTGGCATTAATGAATGCCTGATAACTCTTCGATTAAAGCTCGCCAACCAGCAGGTAACTATCTTGAGCGCTTATGCGCCAACATTAGATGCTGATGAAGACATCAAGGAAAGTTTTATACCCAGTTGGACACTCTCCTGTCAGAGATACCTAAGGAGGATAAAATTATCCTCCTGGACGATTTTAACGCAAGAGTCGGGCGTGAATTTGATTTATGGCCAGAAACTATTGGAAAAGACGGAGTTGGTAATAGCAACCCGAACGGAATCTTACTTTTGTCTATATGTGCAGAGCATAATCTCACTATTACAAACACGCTCTTTCGACAAAAGAATAAGTTTAAAACATCATGGCAGCACCCACGGTCAAAGCACTGGCATCTTCTTCTGGATTATGTAATTGTCCGTGTTAGAGATCGCCGTGATGTACTTCTTACTAGAGCCATGGTGAGTGCCGACGACTGCTGGACAGACCACCGACTAATCCGGTCCACTATGGTTATCAACATTGCTCCCCAACGTAGGCTTCAAGGAAGGAAACCAAGGCGTAAAATGAACATCCACGCCCTTCAAGATCCTATTAAGCAAACTCGACTTCAATCACTTCTTAAGGAGCATCTACCTACGGAACCTCCTGACAACATTGAGGACCATTGGTCTAAGCTGAAAACCTCCATTACTGCAGCTTGTGAACAAACTATTGGATATGAAACTAAGAAACATCAGGATTGGTTTGATGAAAATGATAATGAGATTAAATATATAATTGACCAAAAAAGGAAAGCCTTCCAAATATGGCAAAATGATATTAACTGCGCTGCCAAGAAAAAAAATCTATGCTAGTGCAAAGGCTGAGGTCCAAAGAAGAACAAGAGAACTTAAGAACGCTTGGTGGAAAAAGAAATCTCAAGAAATTCAACAACTTGCAGAATCTCATGATGCACGGGGCTTTTTTAAGGCCACAAGGGCCATTTATGGACCAAAAACCTATGGTACAAACCCTTTACAATCAAAAGATGGCACCAAACTCTTAAAAGACAAGGAGTCTATTGCACTGCGTTGGAAAGAGCATTATTATGACCTTTTAAATCGTAAATCTAAGGTGGATAATGAGATTTTTCGCAAATCCCGCAAAAACAAATTAGAGAGGAACTTGCAATATTCCCCACTTTGGATGAAGTAAAAAAAGCCATTAATCAAATAAAGAATAACAAAGCTAGTGGACCAGATGGGATTCCTGCTGAAATCTTTAAAGAAGGGCCCCCCGAACTTGTACAACATCTTCATAAACTCATCGAAAAAATCTGGATAAGAGAAGAGATCCCAGAAGACTTCAGGGATGCCATAATTATCACTCTCTTTAAGAAAGGTGATAGAACAGACTGTGGAAACTATCGGGGCATTTCTCTCTTAGCTACCGCAGGTAAAATATTTGCCAGGATTCTCGCAAACCGTCTTCTATCTATTTCAGAAGAGATCCTCCCTGAAACTCAATATGGTTTCCGCCCCTCTAGAGGGACAGTAGACATGATTTTTACTGCATGTCAGCTCCAAGAAAAATGCAGGGAGCAAAATCAACCCCTTTATATGGCATTTATCGATCTGGCTAAGGCCTTTGATACTGTAGACCGAACAGCTCTCTGGACTATCCTTATGAAAATGGGATGCCCCAATAAATTTGTGAATATCTTGCGACTTCTCCATGACAACATGATGGCTACGGTCTTGGACAACAACGGCTCTCATGGTGCTCCATTTAAAGTGGGATCAGGTGTTAAACAGGGATGTGTTATCGCCCCAACATTATTTGCTATTTTCATCGCCATGCTTTTAAATCTTGTCGAGGGGAAACTTCCCACTGGTGTGGGAAATGGGAATTATATATCGAACAGATGGAAAGCTTTTTAATCTCAACAGGCTGAAAGCAAAAAGTAAGGTAATTACAACCTCCGTTGTGGAACTTCAGTATGCTGATGATAATGTGGTCTCCGCACATTCAGAGGATGATCTCCAAACTATCCTAAATGCTTTTGCAAAAGCATACGAAAAACTTGGTCTCTCACTTAACATCAAAAAAACCAAAGTGCTTCATCAACAAGTGCAAGCTAAGCTAACCCTTTGATGATGCCATCTATCCAGCTTGGCGGGACAATACTGGAAAATGTCGATCATTTTCTCTATCTTGGCAGCTATCTTTCTGTTACAGCTAACATCGACAGTGAAATCCAGCATCGTTTGAGCTCCGCAAGTGCCGCGTTTTCTCGAATGAAACATAGAGTGTTCGAGGATCGGGATATTTGTAAGAAGACCAAAACACTGGTTTACGAAGCCATTGTATTACCAACTTTATTGTATGCCTGCGAAACATGGACTATCTATAAACGTCACCTCCAACTCCTTGAAAGATTTCATCAACGTTGCCTCCAGAAAATCCTGCAAATTACTTGGGAAGATAGGCGAACAAATGTCAGTGTACTGGAAGAAGCAAAGACTACTAGCATTGAAAAAATGATCCTTCAATGCCAACTTCAGTGGACCGGTCATGTTGTTCGAATGCCTGACTGCCGTCTCCCAAAGCAGTTACTTTATTCCCAACTCAAGGATGGAAAGCGGAATATCGGTGGTCAATATAAGAGGTTTAAAGATGTTCTTAAGGCTAATATAAAAAAATGCAATATAAACATCAAAAACTGGGAAGCTCTGGCCCATGAACGATCTAACTCAGGGGTCTTCAAACTACGGCCCGCGGGCCGCATCCGGCCCGCCGGGTCTTTTCATTCGGCCCGGCGGCCGATCAAGAGTTGTGAGGGAAGAGGGGTGGCTGAGCCGGCGGGGGGGGGGCATGGGCCGCCTGTCGGGCCGCCTGTCGGGCCGCCGGCCTGCCTGCCTGCCTGCCGCCCTGCATCTCCTGTGTGGGGGGGAAGGCTTAGCCAGTAGCGGGGCGCAGGCTTTACTTTATCCGCCTCGCCGCCCGCCGGTCCCGTCACATCACTTCCGGCGCGGCGGAAGTGACGCGACGGGACCCTGCTCCGTCGCGTCCATCCTGGACCCCGCCCGCGCTGTTTTTCAAAACTGAGCGCGGGCGGAGTCCAGGATGGACGCGCCGGAGCAGCGGCGGCGGCGGCGGCGGTGGCGGTGGCCTGGTAGGACGGCGGCAGGGATGAAGGCGGGAAGCGGTCGGTCGGGAAGGCGGGAAGCGGCGGGTTACGGTGGGTGGGAAGGCGGGAAGCGGCGGGTTACAGTGAGTGAGTGCGTGGGCGTGAAGCGGGAAGCGGCGGGTTACGGTGGGTGGGCAGGAAGGCGGGAAGCAGCAGGTTACGGCGGGAAGCGGTGGGTTATGGTGGGTGGATGCATGGGTGGGAAGCGGGAAGCGGCGGGTTACGGTGGGTAGGTGGGCGGGAAGGCGGGAAGCGGCAGGTTACGGCGGGCGGGAAGCGGCGGGTTACGGTGGGTGGGTCGGTGGGCAGGAAGGCGGGAAGCGGCGGGTTATGGTGGGAGGGTGGGCAGGAAGGCGAGAAGCGGCAGGTTACGGCGGGCGGGGCGGGAAGCGGCGGGTTATGGTGGGTGGGTGCATAAGCGGGAAGCGGCGGGTTACGGTGGGGTGGGTGGGCAGCGGCGGGGGGGGGCTTTAACCTCATCCGCCTCACCGCCCGCTGGTCCCGTCGCGTCTATCCTGGACCCCCCGCCCGCGCTGTTTTTTCAAACTGAGCGCGGGCGGAGTCGCAGGATGGACGCGACGGAGCGGCGGCGGCCGGTCTCGAGGCGGAGGCTGTTACAGAGGCACCGGCAGCCAGCAGCAGCGTGCAGGGGACCGGTAGTATGGCCGCCGGCGGGTGGGGTTAGGCAGCGGCGGGTGGGTTATGTCAGCGGCGGGGGGGGCTATGGCAGTGGCGGCGGGCTATGGCAGCGGCGGGGGGGGGGCTATGGCGCGGCGGCGGGTGTTAGGGCGGCGAACGGGGGTTATATACGGGGGGCGGGTGGGGAACCTGCTGTGGGCCGGCAGGGGGCAGCGGGGCGGTCTGGCAGGCGGGGGTCCGGGGGGTCCTGCGTTGGGGGGTCCTGCACCAGCGGTGGCGGCGGCGGGGGCAGCATGAAGGAGGCGGCACAGGGGAGTCCCAGTGAGTCCGGCCCCCCAACAGGCTGAGGGACAATGAACTGGCCCCCCGTGTAAAAAGTTTGAGGGCCCCTGATCTAACTGGAGGTTGGCCTTTCACAAAGGTTCTATGGACTTTGAAGAAGCCCGAGTGCAAGGTGAAAGGGAGAAACGTGCTAAGCGAAAAGCACGTCAAATGAATCCTTTACAGGACCATCTTCCATCTGGTAAACTGTGTCCTCACTGTGGGAAGCTGTGTGGATCTAGAATTGGCCTCCACAGTCACTTACGGACCCATTGCTAGAGTCTACACAATTTTCTTTAGAATTTTCCTCCTTTTAAAATCTCCTTTTTGTAAAAAAAAAAAAAAAAAAAATTATCCTGGAAGACAATCTTACTCGGTCACGAGTGATCACCTGACTGGTAGGCAACATTTGTATAAACTTTTTCTTCCTGGATTGTTCAAATTTTGCAGCCATCTTTTTTTAAAAAAAGAAAAGAAAAAGAAAATGGAAGCTTATAACAAGTTGTAGTGTACTACAACTTACTGGTCTAAATTATGAGGGGTGAAATGTAACTGGTATCAATATTTACAGCTCTGTCATTTAATTAAACAGACTTGAAGGTTGCAGTTCTGGAGAATATTAATAGAATTCAAGTTATTACTACAGACCTCATCTGTATTAGTGAGTGGCATAATTTTTAACATTTCTGAACACTTGTTTCATGCAATTTTAGGCCTTAATTATAGCTACACACCTGCCCAGAAAACTTAAATTGTAAAAGTAAGGGCACAGTTAGTTGGCAGTCTAGCCCAAGTCTATCTGTTAAAGCTAATGTGAAAGAGACTTCATTTTTAAGGTAAATGATGCCACCCAGACTTAGATATATGAATGATATACATAACAGCAAAGGAAGGCTATTGAGTACCTTATAGCTTCTAGATTAATTACTGTAACTGAGAAGAGCGGCAATTTCCTGTGTAATAGCTTAAAGTGTACTTTGCTGCACATAAAATGTTTAGATTTTCTAGGGATGGGCCCTTTTATCCATCACTTAATGGAATCTGTACTTGAATGGTCTCATACATTCTCAGATATGCACAGCCTTATATATTTATTTATTTCTTATATTTATTAATCGCCCATCTGGCCGGCCACCCGGCCACCCTAAGATGGAATAGTTGTGGAATCAGTGACATGAAAGCTTATTGCAGACCCCCACCCCACTTTCCCATCTCTGAATATCTGTTATCCTGAGCATGGCCACATTACAGTTGAAGCACATACTTCATTTGCTATGGGGATGCCACCAAAAATGGCCACTTTGTGGTAAGTAATGCCTGCTTCTCCCATATTGTGTAGAACCGCTTACAACATGAATTTCTATTGAAGGGTCTGCTCACACCCTTCAATGGTTGCCAGGAATGAGGACCAGCTATGGTGTGCCAACACAGTGGCAAAGATCCATGTGATAATTATAATTTAACATGTTACAGGGAATGCCACAAGGAGGACATTTTTGGTGGCATCTCTATGGCAAATGTAATACATTCTGTACTAGTAATATGGCGAGTCAAAAGGCAATTAAGAGATGATAGGAGGCCATTTAGAGGTAATGGGAGGGGCTCCTCACTGAGCCTGAAGGTAAAATAGATGTACAATCATGCCTTGGATTGAGAGCATAATTCGTTCTGGAAACGTGCTTGTAATCCAAAACACTCTTATATCAAAACGAAATCCCCCCAAAAAAATTTGTACAGAGATTTTTTATTTAAGCTGTACTACAGTACTTGTATTGCAAGACGTCGCTTGTATATCAAGTAAAATAAATAAATAAATAAATATTTAAAAATTTGCTTGTCTTGCATGTTAACATGTTACAGGGAATGCCACAAGGAGGACATTTTTGGTGGCATCTCTATGGCAAATGTAATACAGGTATTACTGTAATGTTTTATAAGTGGTAGAAGTGGTTTGAAGACTGCATTTTGAGGCAATTGTTTTCAAGGCAACAATTTCACCACTCTTCCATCACCATTACATGTCTTCACCCTGTCAATAGGTCATTTTTGGTAGTATTTCCCTGGCTAATATAATGTCTGCTCCAGCTCTTAGAGAGAGCAGAGGAGGGACTATCCGCCATTCTTTTTCAACTACTGCCAGCGCCAGTCAGGAATAGGGTGGCCACTTACATATCTCCCAAAAAGAGGAATTGCACTGCCCCCCCAAAAGATGATTTGCATACAATTTGCATATGCAAATATAGAAATAATTATTATAATTTAAATAGAAATACAATACATCTTACCACAGTGGGAAAGGTTGTGACCTGTGAGCTTTCTCAGTCTGCTGTTGAGGTGTTTTGATGAGCAACTTCAAGGCCCCTGCTGACTCTCCCTTCTCATGGTTTTTTATCTTTAAACTGGACTTGACATGGACAGCTCCTCAAATAGAGGACTGTCCTTTTTAAAATAGAACACATGGCCACCTTCATCAGGAAACTCTGCTCTACTTCATCGCAGGGGAGAGGTAGTGTTATTTTCAATTACATGTATTTATCACTGCTAATAGCTAGGCTTTTTGCTATGTAGATTAGTGGCTTTGTTATAACTAAGACTTTAGCTTCGAGTTAGAACATGTTTTTATTTTTTCAGTTCTCGTCATAACAGACCAGGAAATTAATGACAGCTTGAGAACAGCGACTGGACGAAACAGTACAAGCAGTCTTGTCATTCCTGATATTGCTAACAGCTTGGCACTGTTGCCTGTTGCACTAGGAACTGTGATTCTGCTTGTTTTATGACTTGCTGTGGTTTTAAGTAATCAGTTAAAATAGAAAAGTAGGATAATGTTTTAAATAATAAATATTTCCAGGAGGAAATACATTACACAGGAAAGTGCAGTAGTGTCCGATGGGCCTGAGGACACTTCCATTATGGGTATGAGCTGTTAAGTCTGCACTGGGGCTGAGTGAGAACCTTCCTGGTATGGAGTAAGGCTGTGCTTCATGGGGCTGACATGGGGCAAACTGCTTCACTAATTACCACATTTACATATTTTTCTGCTTAGACGAGGAAATATGACTGTTATTCTGGATATTCCAGACTAAATTACACTATGATACCGTAACTTATATGTTGTAAAATTCATCCATATTTATAATTAAACGAGTGATAAAGGTTATCTGGCGCTTATGATGATGTCCCCTCACTTCAAATAGTCCCACATGTTGGTGATTTTGCAAGTAGTATGCTACCATACCACCAGCCAACTACTTTCTATCTCACAGCTCCACTATGCCCTCCTGGTTTTGCCTACAGAAGTGTATACGCCATTACATCTCAAAAGCCATTGCCAAGTCAAAGTTCAAGGCTGGTGAACATGGTCTCCAAACTCTGTCCGTAGATCTTATGTATTCCTGTGATAAAACATTCTGGGTTATTTTATTGTTTTAAAATGTCTGAAGTCTTGATTTTATTAAAAGAGCAGAAGAGACTGTGTGAATCGGTTCCAATGATATGTTGGAGTCTGACTAGTGCAAAAAAAGCACACACCTCTGCTCACACATGCAGTATGCTTGTGAGTGGTGTAGCATAAGATCTCTGAACTCATGTGTGATTATGACTCCTCTTTTGTGTTTTTGGGGTGCTTCCAGAAGAGGCTTTTATCGTGCAATTGCCCTGCCTCATTCACATTTTAGGGGGTGTGTGTCTAGGGCTGTCTCCCACTTGTAACATTCTTGTATTACCCACCACTTCTTGGGTCTTCTGGAAGCACCTCCGTTCACAGGAGGAAGCAAGTAATCTTGCATGAGTTCACTGCTCCCCGTGTTACACACTGCTGTTCCAAGCAGGTGGGGTGGGTGGAGTTGTTTCACACCAGTTTGTTTCACACCAGTTGGCCTCTGTTTCAAGATTCATTAAAAAACAATTCTAGGTCTTTCAAACTCCTATTATTAATACTACTAATATTAGTATTTAGTGATTAGTTGAATCAATGTAAGCTGAAATCTTTAAGCCATCTAGAAATCACTCACTGCTCATTTGTTGAAGTTTGTGCCAGTATTGTGCTTTGGGTATTGCGTGGCTGACTCAGCTATGTGCTAAAAATGTACAAGACATTCCATCTAGTTTTGTAAATCTTCCTTTTCTTTATGACTTCCACCTACATTACAGCAGAATTATTTTCTATTTTAAAACTGTCTACCCTTTCAGTTCCACTCTAGTCAACATTTCCTTTACTTGCCATCTTTTCCAGCATTTTCTAGCATTAGATTTTAGAGCAGAATAGCAGCTAAATAATTTGGACTCATATGCCTGACATTTTACAGCCTACAATTAACTATCAGTGGCAATGGATCAAAGAAAGAAAGTATAAACGTACTTTCACCATCTTAGTCACTATCTTAAGTAAAGTAGTGCTGGATTTATGCCAGTGCTACAAGGTTTAAATGGTCTGGAAAAGCTCATAGTCTGAGTCCATTCTTGAAGCTCCACAAACATTGGAGTAATGTTTATCATAATTCCATGCTTAGTGTGCATGTTCCTGTCAACCAGCATGGAAACACTGGGCAAGCTCACACAACATGGCAGCCTATCCTGGCAATAAGTCAAGGTGGGTTGGTTGTTGTGAGAACAGCCCATGGTGCACATGAGAGATGATTGGGCTCACCATGGGTTGTTCTCCCTCTCTCTTCCCCTCCTTCCCACTTGGTTCTCCCACAGATATCCCAGGAGACAGGACTGACTTGTCTCCCCCTCCCTGCCATGTTTGCGAGACATTTTTGGCTTACCATGGCTTATTGTCCCTTTACCCTATGGGGGGGGGAACATGATCACTGGCTTGACAGAAAGCTTTCGTGATCCCCATTTTGACAGCCACTGACAGCCCCTTCAAAGTCCTTGGATGGACTGTTCATGGTTGGAAACCAATTTTTTTTTTAAAAAATTGCACCCCCTAATGTGCACAACTAATTTCACACTTTAAAAAAAGGGTCCTTAGCAAGTGTACACCTGCGCACTTACGGAGCTCTGAAAATGGCAGCCTAGCCTGGGCAATGTCCAGGGAGGTACCTGCTGCCAAAGTGCAGGAGGTACCAACCCTGGACATTGGCTCAAAGAGATGCTCCAAACAGCTTCCCCCCCCCCCCGCTTTTGTTTGGTTTGACAGCTGTCTGAAGGTGAGCTGTCAAGCCAGACCAAAGGAGCGAGTGATCTGGGCTGGTGAAAAGGGGTGGGTGGGATTTACACCCCCTTCACAGCAAGATCCTCTTTTGGGGGGAAGTCCTGGGGTATAACCCTGAAGAATTACCCTGAAGAAGTTTCTGATGACCATGCTCCAGTCGATCTTGCCCTTATTCCGCATCAATCGACGATCATGTTCACGTCAATCGATGTTCAGGATGCCTATTTCCATATTGCCATCCATCCCGACACTCACCATTTCCTTTGGTTCTGTATCGGACAAGACATCTTCCAGTTCATGGTGCTTCTGTTCGGCCTTTCCACTGCTCCCAGGGTTTTCATGAAGTGTGTAGCAGTAGTCTGTGCCCACCTGCGTTCTCGAGGCATTCAAGTCTACCTGTACCTGGACGACTGGCTGCTCATGGACTCTTCAGAGCAAGCACTCCATCAGGCATTGGACTTCACTCTTCACCTCCTAAGCACCCTCAGATTCTGCGTGAACTGGATGAAGTCTATCCTACAGCTGTCAAGATCAATCCAGTTAATCAGCACCATCCTCGATTCGAAGTGAGCTTGAGCCTTCCTCCCTCAGGACCAGGCCCGCATTATACTTACCTTGGCTACCAAGCTGTACCATGCTTGTCAGACAACTGCCCATGGAGTTCAGTGACTCCTAGGATTCATGGCCTCGACAGTCTCAGTGGTCACCTTCACCAGACTTCGGATGCGACTCCTGCAGACTTGGTTCCTCAAGGCCTTCGATACCAAGAGGAATACACAGTATACTTATTTGACACTTCCAGCTCATGTGAAAGGTTCCCTCTAGTGGATGGACCTATCGAAGGGCCTTTCCTTCATGCCTCCAACACCAACAAGCACTCTGACAACTGACACCTCCTTGATAGGTTGGGGGGCCCACTGCAAGGAGAGCATGGTTCAGGGTCAGTGGTCCAGCTCAGAGAACCATGCTCATATAAACTTCCTGGAGCTCCTAGCTGTTTGGAAGGCATTACAAGCCCTCAAAGCCAACTTGAGAGGACACAGTATACAAGTCGTGACCGACAACACCACTGTAGTGGCCTACTTAAACAAGCAAGGCGGAACGAGGTCTACAAAACTCAATGCTCTGACCCTCCTCCTCTTCAACTGGGCCATCGCTCGCCAAATGTTGTTCATCACCATTCATATTGCTGGGATGGACAATGTTCTCACAGATGCCTTGAGCAGGATCATGGTGTCTTCCCATGAATGGCAACTGGACTCTCGGGTTCAGGATGAACTTTTTCTCATGTGGGGTTTTCCCAAGGTTGACCTGTTCGCGATGGCAGAGAATACAGCCTGCGAGAGTTTCTGCAGCAGGGTAGGGATGGACCCAGTCTTGATGGGTGATGCCTTCCTCCATCATTGGTCAGGGGAACTGTTCTACCTGTTGCCTCCCATCCCGATCCCACTGCTCATGAAGGTCATTGCGAAGATCCACTCCGACTGCACAAACTGCATCCTCATCACTCCTTGGTGGCCAAGACAACCGTGGTTCACATCACTCCTTCACCTGAGCAAAGGGGAGCATGTCCGTCTACTGACCTTCCCATGCCTTCTCACTCAGGATCGAGGTCAAATTCAACACCTGGACCTGAGGTCCCTCTGCATTGGAGGGTTTGGCAATAACTCAGACTCCACAACTCCCACCTGTCATTCAGGCAGTCCTGGACGCAGCTAGAAAGCTGTCTAAAAGATGGAATTATGCAGCTAAATGCATTCTCCACCTACTGCCACTCCGCTGACACCGACTCTGCTTCCTGTTCAATCCTGGTGATCTTACAGTATCTGCATTCACTGTTGATCAGAGGACTGAAACTGTCTTTCATAAAGGTCTACCAGGTGGCCATTTCCACATACCACACTTCCATTGACAGCAGGTCTGTTTCCTCTCACCAGCTGGTTAGACAGTTCTTGAAGGGTCTACTTAATCTTTTTCCTTCTGTCTGGACCATAGTCTCCTCTTGGAGCCTGTCAGTGGTTCTTAAGGCGCTAACCTCCACTCCATTTGAGCCCCTCACTACCATAGGCATTTGCTTCCTTAAATGGAAAGTGGCCTTCCTCATAGTGATCAGCTCAGCGCTTGAGTGAACTCCGTGTCCTCCGTGTCATCACCTCTTATCTTATTTTCCATCAAGATAAGGTGGTGCATCACCTGGACATCAACTTCTTGCTGAAGGTGGTGTCCAGAGTTCCACTTGAGCCAGGACATCATTCTGCCAGCTTTCTTTCCATCCCCATCGACGCCGATAGAGAGGACGATGCATACGCTTGATGTCAGGAGAGCACTTGCCTTCTACAACGCTCGGACAGAATCCACCCATCGATCCCAGCATCTCTTCCTTTGCTATGGACAACGAAATGTGGGACTTCCAGTTTCCTCTTGAAGGTTTGCCAACTGGATCGTTCAGACCATAAGACTGGCGTACAAGCTCAGCCAACTCCCGCTTGACAATACAGTGACAGCTCATTCAACCCACAGCGTAGCGGCCTCAGTTGCTTTTGGCTGAGGAGTCTCCTTGCCAGAACTTTGTAAAGCTGCAACTTGGTCCACTCCGTCGACGTTCATTCAGCACTACCGCTTGGATGTCCAGACTCATTTGGACTGCGCATTTGGCAGGGCTGTGCTTTCTTCTATTTCGTATGGTAGCATTTTATGGGGGGGGGGGAGTGTTTCTCGGTCACATGAAACATTAAAATAAAAAAAGAAGTTGCCATCTTGGCCCCACAGAAATTGAGGTCAAAGTGTCATATTCAGTTTCTTTGGTTATGACTTTTCCTTGGTTATGAACTTATGCTTACAGCATAGCTCTGGCCACAGGTTCTCAGTAATACAGGTGCAGTTTTAGAAACCTGATGTACTGAGATTTGTGTATACCGTAATTAGATTGAATGACTCCCTGAATATTTTCAGTCCATAAAATAAGGGTAACAAGTAAATACAGAGGAAAAATTGGACAGTCAACAAGCTCTTCACAGCTGTCCCCGCTCCCACTGGGGCCCATTAAATGCTATACAAACAAGCTGTCTCTCATTTAGGACTCTCTGTCTTGCCTAGTATGCTTTTTTTTGTTTTCATACCTTTTCAGAATGCCATAAGATTGTTTTCAAGCCATGCCATCATGGTCTTGCAAAACTAACTTTCCAAGCTGTGGAGAATAATGGGTCGCTTGATAGTAATACTGATCAATTTTTATGGATCGTGTAAAGTACAGCTTTATCTTGAAAATGGATTCTAAATTAGACAATTCCTCATTACTTGTTTCATATTGTCTCCCAGTGGTGCTCTGATACAAAGCGACTGAAGCAATGGAGCAAGGTGGGGGAGGATTCAGCTCCCCTTACCCTCACATCTCTTTTGGTGTAAAAATAAAGATGACCCGAACCACACACACACAACCCTGTACTCTAGGTTTGAATGACAGACACAGGAATAAACAAACATGTTTGCCCCCGTCACATCTAGTTTGGTCCTGAGTGCAATTAAGGGCAGGCTAGGAAACTCTGCAGGGGCAATCTCTCCGTGTTTAATACGTAATTAATATTTCACATTTCAAATACAATTTGTTTGGGACTCCATCTTCTGACATCAGCAGGGCAAACTTTTCTTCATGGTAAATATATCAGTGCTGAAATGTAAATGAGTTCTGCCTTTAGTGCTGAAATGTAAATGAGTTCTGCTTTTAGTTCCTCCTCTGTAATTCATGGCTTTATAGCTCACAACAAAACATGCTTCTCACTGTGGCGTAGTGGTGAGAGTGTTGGACTGGGACTCGGGAGATCCGGGTTCTAGTCCCCGCTCGGCCATGAAACTCAGTGGGTGACTTTGGGCCAGTCACTGACTCTCAGCCTAACCTACCTCACAGGGTTGTTGTGAGGATAAAATGGAGAGGAGGATGAGGATTATGTAAGCCACCTTGGGTTCCTTGCAGGAAAAAAGGCAGGGTATAAATATAATAAATAAATAAATAAATAAATACAATAATGGAGCAACACACAGTCATGCATATGGCTGTCTCCTCCTGTCTCACCTCCAGGTCAGGAGACTGTCTGTAGCATCACTGATAGACTAGGAAGATGG
Organism: Shinisaurus crocodilurus; assembly: GCA_021292165.1. Classification (NCBI taxonomy): domain Eukaryota; kingdom Metazoa; phylum Chordata; class Lepidosauria; order Squamata; family Shinisauridae; genus Shinisaurus; species Shinisaurus crocodilurus. The sequence goes on along the minus strand of CM037879.1, from coordinate 173,285,837 downwards.
TCTGCTTTGGTTGAAGTGTGCAGAGTTATTCTAATAACATGATGAAATTAACAGGTCAATTTGTTTGCCCGTGTCATTTCAAAAAACCTTTGCCTGTGAATTTTGGAGGTCTCCCTGTCAGCAGAAACCTATTCAAAACTGTATCTCACTGCCATTTTACTCTCTGATTTTGTACGACACAGAGGAAGTACCGTAATTACAGTGGTAGTGCAAGTCAATATGATGGAGTTCACCTTTCTCTGTCTCTTGTGTTTTCCTTTATGCAAGGCTGAAACCAAGATGGATACAACAGAGAATCCAATATGTATGTCACGTTTTTCAATGTATAAACAGGGTGGGGAACGAGTTCTCTGGTATAATGAATATCTCCTGCAAAATATGTTTACTTGGATGTTGTGTCATTACTACTGCTTGAAATCTCAGGTGTGTAGCCTCTCCAGTTGTGTAATTCCCATTACTATGAGTTAACCAGTCCAGAACTATCAAGAGGAGTACATAATAGAAACTAGACCAAAGGGAATGTGAAAGACTCTAGTTAATAGATGATTAGAACAATGGAGCTTTAAGCTTTATTCTCCCTTGGCTAGACATTACTGACTTCTGAGATACAGAGAAAAAGAAAGGTTCACCCCCAGGGACAGCATTCAAAGCAGCTACTATGGACATTTCTACTACAGAAGTTGATTAGTATGCTAATTAAGCAAATGGTAGGATTGGCAACTGCATTTCAAGCTGAGCTTGAATATGCAAGAGCTTGGGTTCTACTTAAAGCTGAGCTCCATTTGTGGTGACATTGACAACAATTACATAATGAAAATAAGGTTTCTCTTCCAATTCAAATATGCCAGAAAGTGGTAGACCTGCAGCCAAAGATTTTGTTAGTTTGTTTAAATGAATATATGAGAGTAGGGCAACAGTTTTGAGTCTGTCATGACAGTCTCAGTTTGATCTTTTGAAGCCTTCCTTTTCTAGGCTTTACAGGCTGCTGCAATTTAAATATTTGTGACCAGATATTTCCCTCAAGAAGTAGTCATCTCTTCAGAGTTATGTAACTGTCTCCCTTCCTTTTTCCTTGTGTGTCGTGTCTTTTTAGATTGTAAGCCTGCGGGCAGGGACTGTCTTGTTAATTGCTGTAAACCACCCAGAGAGCTTCGGCTATTGGGCAGTATAAAAATGAAATAAATACATACATACATACATACATACACACCAGGGCTGGTGGAAGGCAGTTTGGTGCCCTAGGCAAGATCAGATATTTAGCGCCCCCCCCCCCTTCCCAGCCCTATGCCCATTATGAAATAAAAGTCAATTGGCAAAACCTAAAAAATGTATTATCATAAACATTGACAAACATTCATAAAATACATGTTGATGTAGTAGTAAGCCCCGCTAATTCTAGTGGGTCTAAGAAATAAGGGTGCATGGGATTGGAGCCTTATTTCTGGTATGTACACTTGTCACTTGGGGGAGTAGGAATTAAAAGCAATCCAAGACCCCCAAAAGCATACCAGTTAGCTTGCTTTCTATTGTAATCATGGACAGTTTCTGTTATTTCATCATTACAAGTATTAAATAAAAAGCATAATGATATCTAACATTAATATCGTGATCAAAAATTGTGAATTTCCGTCTACTACAAGTCAAGATATGATTGGTAAAACAAACTTGGTAAAATAAGTCCTACAGCTCCCAGCATCCCCCATGCTGACTGGGGAATGCTGGGAGTGGTAGGACTTAATTCTGTTTAAACATGCATAGGATTGTTTCAGATTCAGATAATTTCTATACCGCTTTTCTTATCTTTTTTGAAGCTCAAAGCGATTCCCAGGACAATAAAATCATGATAAAATAAAATAAAACCAATCATTAAAACAATAAAGCAGTGATGAAACAATAAAATGCCATTATATTTTATGTCAGAGTACTTTATTAGGGACTAGATCGGGGGGGGGGGCGAGCACTGTCCACCAGATAACCTTGCCGCGCAGCTCTCAAGTCTGGGCAAGCGTAGCGTGCCCAACAGCGGTGCTTTGGAAAATGCCAGTGGAGGCTGGATGAGGCCTCCGCCCTAGGCCCTTTCCACTCGAAATATTCCAGCTGCGTTCGAGGAGGTTTCCTCCCAAGTACGTGCTCCAGGCCGAGAGGAGCGGCTGAGTAGCCTCAGTGACGTCCAGGCGCACCGCGCGGCTCTGGTCCTCACCTGTCCGGTGCATGGATCGGGGAGGCACCTGCCCCGAGTCCTTGGAGACAACGTCCAAAGGCTCAGGGTCGCCGCCATCGTCGTCGTCTTCTTCCTCAGAGGCCGCCCCCTCGTCTCTTTTCGGTGACAACAACAACCCCCAGAGCTCGAAAGATGGCCAGCTACGCTGAGACATTCCCCCCCCCCCCGGTTTCAGAATTCCCGCTCGCCGGCTGCAGCCAAAGAGGCTCCTCCCTCCGTGTCGCAGTCAGCCAGCGCGGAGCCGGAATGGGGAGGCCCGTTTTCGCCCCGGTGTCAAAAAGTGGCTGCTTGAAAGTGGCCAGTGAGTAGGCGCTGCTGCAGCCCACTTCCTGTCTGTGCAATTTCAGATTGTGCAAGCGCTGTATTTTTTTTCCAAGGTGTTTCTGGCGCCCCCTTTAGCCCTGAACCCTAGGCAGCTGCCTAGTTGGCCTAATGGTAGCACCGGCCCTGAGTATGCTCTGTGCTGCAAGATTGGCCTTTGGAAAAATGAGTGCCCTGAAATAGGGCAGACCCCCATGATGGCACAGCAAGAAGAAGAACAATAGCGGGAAGAGGGGTGGCCCCAACTCTCTGAGCTACAGTGAGCCTGCTAAATTTTGTTGGACTAAAGAGGATTGCTTTAGAGATCCTCACCCAAACCCTGGGGGCCCCCATGCTTGTATGCACAGTGCACATGGTAGAGGCTTTGCTAGGTGCAAAAGGAGGGCTGTAGTTGGCTCAGGCTGGAAAGGCTTGCTACCAAGCCAAGCTAAAAGGGAGAATAATGGGCTGGTAGAAAATATTGGTACTGTTGGTGCTCCCTGTAAAGGTCGAGACTGTACATCCACACCTGAAAGCACTGAAGACTGGTAAAGTAGTCTAATGACTGCTAGATATGTAGAAAAAGAAAAAGAAATGCAAAAAGAGAAAATTAGGTGAGAACACTCGGGCTGTGTATATGAGATTGAGTGTTCTCAAAAGGAGGGAGTTGTTAGAGACCATGTGAATTCGTACACCCCTGTTCTAATGGTTGGTTAGGCCTGACTAGAGAATCTTGCATTAAGATGGAAAGAGAACAAGTTTCCTGAGAGAAAGAACAAGATAGAGTTTCCTGAGAGAAAGAGAACAAGATAGAAAGAGAACAAGAGAACAAGTTTCCTGAGAGAAAGAACAAGATAGAGTTCAAGATAGAAAGAGAACAAGAAAGAAAGAGAACAAGATAGAAAGAGAGCAAGATAGTTCAAGATAGAAAGAGAACAAGAGAACAAGTTTCCTGAGAGAAAGAACAAGATAGAGCTCAAGATAGAAAGAGAACAAGATAGAAAGAGAACAATACAGGGAGAAAGAGAACAAGATAGAGAGAAAGAGAACAAGAAAGAGAACAAGATAGAAAGAGAACAAGTTTCCTGAGAGAAGGAGTACAAGATAGAGTTCACGATAGAAAGAGAACAAGTTTCCTGAGAGAAAGAGAACAAGATAGAAAGAGAACAAGAGAACAAGTTTCCTGAGAGGAAGAACAAGATAGAGTTCAAGATAGAAAGAGTTCAAGATAGAAAGAGAACAAGATAGAAAGAGAACAAGAGAACAAGTTTCCTGAGAGAAAGAGAACAAGATAGAGTTCAAGATAGAAAGAGAACAAGATAGAAAGAGTTCAAGATAGAAAGAGAACAAGATAGAAAGAGAACAAATTTCCTGAGAGAAGGAGAACAAGATAGAAAGAGTTCAAGAAAGAAAGAGAACAAGATAGAGAGAAAGAGAACAAGATAGAGAGAAACACCTGAAAGCACTGAAGACTGGTAAAGTAGACTAATGACTGCTAGATATGTAGAAAAAGAAAAAAAAATGCAAAAAGAAAATTAGGTGAGAACACTCGGGCTAAGTAAAGAGACAGGCGAAGAGGAAGTGGAAGAAGGGGGGAAGGCAAGCGTCAGCCTGATGTTTGTCCTGAGAGAAAGAATTTTTCATCACAACCACGCTTTTGCTTGCGGCTGTCGTAAATCCGCCCAGTGGCAAGATAAGCCGTCGTTGTTATAACAGTCCGAGTGTCGAAGCCAAAATATATCAGTCCAAAACAGAGCGGAGAGCGCAAGCCGGCGAGGAGGCAGGTAGGCCCGTGTGAGCCACGGAGAGCCATGCGCGGGCACGAGCGGGCCGAGTTCGGGCCCCACTCGTGCCCGCATGGGCAAAAGTAACATCTCTATCAGCATTGGATCATGCTGGATGGGCAGTTTCACACATGAGACTTAAATCAGTCCATGCTTAAATTTACAATCAATGCAAATTTAAGACTTGCATTGGCTATTCTGTCTTGTAAAAACAGAAGTAGCATGCATGAGAGAAACTCAGGGCGCTGTCCTATGGAGATGAATGTGAGCCTCCGAACTTGGAGGCTCATGCTCATCCAGTGCAGAGCAGGAGGAGCAACAGAGGCAATCTTCACCTCCCTGCTCCTCCTGTTCTGCATGTTCGCTGGCCATCTAGTGACAGCATCTCAGAGGAAGAGGGAAGCAGACTGGAACAGGTTCAGGATACCTCGTATCCTGGCCGCTCCAGTCTCCTCCCCTCCCTGCCACCCAAAACTCCCCACTTTCCCTCTCTCCAGGGTTGGCTTCCCAACCTCAGAGAGCAGCTGGTGCAGTTCTTTCTATGCCGGCTGTGAGGGGGTGGGGGAATGGGGTCAGAGCTCTGATTCCCAGCTCCATGGTTGGAACACTGTCTCTGACCTCAGAGCTGGGGATCTGAACTATCCTATGGTCCCTCAGACAATGTCTAGGGGCCATAGGATCATTCCCTTAAATACCTTTTATTTAGGTATTTAGGTAAAAAGTCCTACAACTCCGGTTGGGGAATGCTGGGAGTTGTAGGACTTTTTTCTGTCTGAACATGCATAGGATTGTGCCCTTAATGCCTAGCCAACCATGCTCTAGAGCTTCCCAGAAGACTGTGCCATTGTTATTAAGGTATCACATTACTATTCTAAATGTGAAACTTCAGGTTGGGGAAACCTCTGGGGTTGGGGAAACGCTCTCTTCGCTTGGCCCCATTCCCTTCCCCCATCCATTGATGATTTGGTGGTTTTTTGTGTTTTGTCCAGATTCCCCAACATTCTAAAAGGTTGAAATGCCTCTCCCAAGGCTTAATTACTGGCAGGAAGGGCTTTAAGCTACATCATGCTGGTATTTGGGGCCCACCTCTTTTTACCTTTGGTTCCACCCCTTTGCCTCCATCCGCCACTGGAACGTGGCCTCCGAGTGTTTCTCTGAAATGGAATTCCACCCTCAGCCTGAAAGAGGTTGCCCACCCCTAGTCTACTGGATATCTCAAGAGGCAATCTGTGCACAATACATTGGGTCTACAAAATCCAGGAAAGAAACCAGAAGCCCTGGACAACATTTCTTCCTTGTTCTGGGATACTTATACTTGCTTTAGTGACCCGGTTCACACGTAATGGTGGGAAATCATGGGTCAATTAATTAGTAGGTTAACTGTGGATTGTTTAACCCACGGTTAACCTCTGTGTTTGGACCTCAAGTAGCAACCCCTGATCAGCCCAATCAGAAGTTGAATATTCAAAAAGGCTGTGAAACATGCCATGGCAAACCGTGGGTTAATTAACCCAGGATTTGCTGCCATTATGTGTGAATGGGCCCAGTGTGTATGCCTGTTCACCTATCCTTTAATCTGGCATCAGTGAGAAACCTTCATATCAAACAAAATTCTTGTCTCCCTCCAAACAGCTGTGTCACTGTTAGATAACAGTTTCCTCTTTGGGTTTTTATTTAAGCAGCTGTTAAATGTACCGTAATTTATTTTATCATGTAGATCATATAGAGAATAATGAAAATTAAAATAGGCAGCCTTCAAAAGTTATTTGTCTCTAAGCTCCCAAAAAGAATTATGAATTACAGCTATGGGAGGTGTACTACATAAAGGACGCATTGTCAGTGTGGGTAATACAGTAAAAAAAATAACAAAAGAAGGGAGACAGTGAGAGAGAAACTCATTATGTACAGTGATATAATAGTATATAATGCATTTTTCTAAGCAAGGCAATTCCTTTTGTATTCACTTCTCTAAAATTTTCATTGACCACCTCAGTTAAGCTACTTGAATAGCACATTACAATGCATGTTTACTCAGAATAAAAGTCCCATGAAGTTCAAGGAGGCTTACTCCTAAGTAAGTGTGCATAGAATTGCAGCCATGATAGTTGAACTCACAGGGCTACTGTAGTTTCTTGTAGTTGCTTTCTTCCCTGAAACACATTGGGATTTGCTCCTCAGTAAACACGCCTTGGATTTGCACCACACAGTATTTCAGCTTAATTTGGTTGTATATCAGGATAGAAAACATGCACATGTTAATATTTAAATCTAAGTATTTAAATATTATTCATAGCCTTTTCCTGACAACAGTCCCAGTATGCTGTAGTGGATAAAGTTTTGGACTTGGATCATGGCGATTCTGGTTCACATTTCCACTTTGCTATGAAGCCCACTGCTTGGACAAATCACTGACTCTCTCTCAACTTAACTGTGGCTTACGCTGGCTCAGCTTGTCTGAGTGTGGAAAGCTAAGCAGGGTCAGGCCTGGTTATTACTTGGATGGGAGACCCCTCCTCTAGTTTCCTGCATTGAGCAGGGGGTTGGACTCGATAGCCTTGTAGGCTCCTTCCAACTCTATGATCTATGAAATCTACCTCATAGAGCTGTTGGACTCTTATGTCATCGTACGAAGGGAAGAACATAGTGACCTCAGTTTGCATGACATGGCAACCCACCATGGGCAGCGAGCCATGGTGGGTTGTCATGTCATCTGAACCCAGATCGCTTTTCTCTCAGGGTGACTTGTTTTTTTTCCAACAAGCCACCTTGAGAACCCATGGTCTGTAGTAGGGTTTGTTTCACCCATGGTGTGTTGGTGTGTTGTTCGAACCCGTATGACTGTCCCCAACGTGGGTTGTGGGCAGTGGCAAGTGAGCCGCTTGGCAAGAGTGGCAAAAAAAACCTTGCCACTCTTCTGAGCTCATCCAAGTCACAGCCAGTGACAATTACGCTTAGAAGAAATCTTTCCATTGCTGCTAATGGGAGGTTTCTTCTAGGCTTATTTTATTTGAGGTGACTTGAATGAAAAATCAATTGGCTGGCTTTGCCTTCTGTGAAATTTAAATAAATCCAAGTAACTATTTCTAAATTTGCGCATATATATATATATATATATATATATTAGCATATGCAAATTTTATGCAGATTTACATCCTATGGGCCTGGGCCCTGAATCTTTTAAGTGCCTAGCAACACCCCTGAGCACCATTATCTTCTCCAGAGCTGCAGTGGCGTTGGAGTGAAGTCCTGTTAAATCGCTAACCTAACCAAATACATCTTTAGACTAGGTGGCTCAGCTTGTGTGGTCTTCATCAAGGATCTCGGCCTTTTCATATGCATGTGAAACCTGTGCAAATGTGATGCTATAAGAATAATTAAATGGAACCAGGTATCTTACAGAATTACTGTGGGGTACTGACTTTCAGGTGTTTAATTAAATCTCTGAAAAAAATCTGGAGAAAATGATTAAAAGAACTAATGCAGCAGCACTAGCTAAATGTTCTCCACTTGGATACTAGAACCTCACTGCCACAGTCATGTGCCCAAAACACTTAATTGTGGATATGAGAAAAGCTACTTTTTTATATACCCAATAACTTGCGTTATATTTTGGGAGGAGTGGATACTTATTTTTTTCAGTGGAAGAAATAAGATTCCTTACCAGTATAGCTTTACTAAAAGAAACCAGAGGAGGGCACTAAAGAGTTACACAATAATTTCTCATTTCGGAAGAGCTGTTAAAAGGGAGGCTTTGGAACTCGAGTCATTATTTTGGCCCTAAGATGTATACAAGTCAAATAAACATCAACATGCAGAATTATTGTATGCATGTTTACTCAGAAGCATGTCCCATTAGGTCCAATTGTGGCTTCATCCCAAGTAAGTGTGTTTAGGATTTTATCCTTATTGAATATTTACACTGGCTCAGCTTGTCTGAGCGTGGAAAGCTAAGCAGGGTCAGGCCTGGTTATTACTTGGATGGGAGACCCCTCCTCTAGTTTCCTGCACTTGAGCAGGGGGTTGGACTCGATGGCCTTGTAGGACCCTTCCAACTCTATGATCTATGGATCTATAAGTTAAGCATGATTCCATTAATCCAATAATCCTAGTTGAAATGGGGGACACTTGGCTCAACAATACTACAAGTAGAAGGATCTTGGAATTGTGGTAGATCACAAACTGAATATGAGCCAGCAATGCGATGTGGCTGCAAAGAAGGCAAATGCTATTTTGGGCTGCATTAATAGAAGTATAGCTTATTAGCTTCCAAATCGCAGGAAGTGATGATTCCCCTTTACTCAGCACTGGTTAGGCCTCATCTTGAGTACTGCGTCCAGTTCTGGGCACTACACTTTAAGAAGGATGTAGACAAACTGGAGAGGGTTCGGAGGAGGGCAACAAAGATGATAAAGGGACTGGAAACAAGGCCCTATGAGGAGAGGACTGAAAGAACTGGGAATGTTTAGCCTTCAGAAGAGGAGACTGAGGGGAGATATGATAGCACTCTTCCAGGACTTGAAGGGTTGTAGATTTCATAGATTTCATAGATCATAGAGTTGGAAGGAGCCTACAAGGCTATCGAGTCCAACCCCCTGCTCAATGCAGGAAACTAGAGGAGGGGTCTCCCATCCAAGTAATAACCAGTCCTGACCCTGCTTAGTTTTCCACACTCAGACAAGCTGAGCCAGCGTAAGCCACAAGCCACACAGAAGAGGGCCAGGATCTCTTCTCGATCATCCCAGTTTGCAGGACATGGAATAATGGGTTCAAGTTACAGGAACCCAGATTCTGCCTGAACATCAGGAAAAATTTCCTGACTGTTAGAGCAATAAGACAATGGAACCAATTACCTAGGGAGGTGGTGAGCTCTCCCACTCTGGAGGCATTCAAGGTGAAGCTGGACGGCCATCTGTCAGGGATGCTTTGACCTGGATTCCTGCATTGAGCAGGGGGTTGGACTCGATGGCCTTGTAGGCCCCTTCCAACTCTACTTTTCTATGATTCTATGAAATCCACTGAAACCAATGGGTCTTACAAGTATTTTATTCGTTAATTTATTTCTTCAATTTGTATTCCACCTTCCCAGCAAATGGTGCACATTTGACTGTGACTGGATCATGCCATATTTGTTTTAAGTGTTTAATCCATTGTGTAAGTTCTCTGTCAGTTGCTACAGCTTGCACTGCATATATACAGATGTCGGGGAGGGGGCACCTGTCATCAAGAGCTACTCACCAGCTGCCTTGAGATTGTTTTGGGAGAGCAGAGGATAACAATATTATATACTCAGTGCCCGCAGAGTTGCTGGGCACTATGTGAAGCCAGACATAGTGGCTTCATTGGAAATAGCAGCTACACTTCTGGCGCAGGCACGGAAAATGTGCACTGGGTGCCACACGGACCAGGGATAGGTCCATGTGAACCACACAGTGCATGGGGGTGCCACATGGACCAGGAACTCAGCATTGTCATGGCTATGCCCAGTGATGTTATCCAGCCTGCGGTGGTCCTGGTGGGAGACAATTTGACCCCACACCTTAAAATGGTTCTGCACCCCTGCTGTACAGTGTGTGTGTGTCTGTGTGTGTGTGTGTATATATATATATATATATATATATATATATTCTCCTTAACTTTGTTTTTTGGTGGCATCAAAAGCTAGATAACTGTTACTAGGCCTGCAAAAAGTTAAGAGAAGCAGAGAGAAAACTACATAATTCAATTTATGTTAGGGCAACACTTTGGGAGGTCATTAAACTTACGTTTTTAAATGGTTCCTCCTATTGCCTATTACTAAATCAGATGTGACCTGAAATGAAGCCACAAGTTGTGAAATGTACAAATATATTGGCTTTTCAAGCACTTTCTGTTTCCCTATGGGACATTCTCTGCGATGTCTCAGAGTCTCATTCTGTCCTGAACATTAAAAATATTGATACTGAGTGAGATTGTCTGGAGAGATGGGGACAGTGTCATCATTGTGTTGATACTTAGCACGTTTTTTCTTCATCTTCTGATCCAGGAGCAGAGGTCTTGCCTTAGCACTAGTATTTTAATGCTGTTATGAAGTACTATGGTACTGGGTGGTCTCCTTGGTCTATGGGAGATGGCATTCTTGGTTTTACATTGGGATGAGAGAAATCACACACCCTCACAGAGCTGGTTCTTGCCACCATCATCAATGTCTTGGAATGACTAGTGTAATAATGTGCTCCCTATGGGGCTCTCCTTGAAGACTGCCCAGAACCTCAAACTGATCCAGAATCAGGTTGCTTGCCTTCCCATAGGATATGAATTTAGAGAGCATTTAAAGAGCATAAAACACCAGTGTTCTCTTAGGGCCAAAGTAGATGTAACATTCAGTGTGTGTAAATGTCAAATGTGCTTGGTTTTTGTTATTTATATAGCTGTCACGGGAAGGCCACAATCAGAATTAGTCTTGTGAAGAAATGTAAAGACAAGGAACACGACTGATAGTGCTGTTCCACAAATTATGCAATGCTAGGTTCTGTGTCAGTTCTCATGCATATGGATGAGGTGACCCCCAAGCTCTTGCACAAGTAGGATGGCCACTTGTGAATCGCCAAAAAAGAGGATATGCATCAAAAAAGAAGACACTGATTTGCATACGTATAGATGTAAATTTAGAAATAATTAATATAGTTTAAATAGAAATATGGTACATCTATACTTCCATAGCGTGGAAGAATGACCAACTGACCTAGAAGTGAGGAAAGAGTGATTTCTTGGGGAGGGAGTAGAGAGAAGGCTCTCCATTCCCTCCCAGCAACAAAAAAGGATTACTGGGCTGTATGCATGCATGTGCACATGTGTGTCTGCATGTGTGGCTCCCAACCCCCAAGTCAGCATCACATGTGGCCCTCGAGGTCAAAAAGGTGGTGCACCTGATATAACAGTTGCACAAGTCATATACTCTCACCAGAGCAAATAGAGATTTTGTACCTGCAGGTTACAACTGAGGGCATTGTTAAAGCCACAAGGCCAGAATGCAGCCTTGGGGGAAATCTCCATGATTTTTAACGTTGCTTTTGGGACTCTCCCATTCTCACTTGCTTTGTCTCATTTGTTGGCCATGTGCTTTCATTCTGAGTTGGCTGGAGAGTATTTTAAAAAGGACCACCAATCATTCTACTATGGCACCATTTGGGAGAGGGCACGAAAGGGAGGACATATGTAGAAAAGTGTGCATCTCAAGGTGAAATTCAGCTGTGGGGAAAAAAGAACTGCAGCCACACACGATCCTAAACTTGGCCCTCTGGTATGGTGACGTGCTCCTTATACCCACAGAGGGTGCTGGATCTTCCAGCTGAGATTTGCCACCCTACAAAAGAAAATCCTGTAATGAAAGCTGATTACCTCATCATTGACACATAGCAGAGAGTAATCCATCTACGTAATTTCTCTTCCTTACAAATTGGCAGAGGGGTTACTATAGTTCAGGCGGGCTCATTAAAGCCAGTGCCAAGCAGGGTGAGAATGGATGGACGGGGATTCAATAAAAAGCAGACTGAAAGGCTATTCTACAGAATCCAATTGTTCCTAAGCTCCTTCCTAACAAAGAGTTGTATTGTTTGGGGAGTGATTTCTGCCCAAACAATACAAAATACAAATGTATTTTGGCACTTGAGACAATGTGCCAAAATACATTTTAAAAGGAATATTGTACACTATATGACCCAATGAACCATGGTTCTGTCTCACATAGCTGTATTGAAGAATAAAACGTATTTTCTTTTTAAAGATAGAGATGCTTCTTGTTTCAGATATTTAAAACCAGCTGTATTCCCCCCTCCCAAATCTTCTGTTTCAGAAGGATTAATAATGACCATTACTTATGTTTCATTTGCACAACCAAGAGCTGTTTTGCTTCTAACTGCTTCTGACCAGGAAATGGTCATTATTAATCCTTTCCCCTTTCAGTGGTATAGGACAATAATAGTTAGGCTTGACAATAGGTCAAGTGGAAATCTAATCTAATGAGAATTGTCTTTTAAGACAATGGTTCTGAATTTCTTAAGGGCTTGAAGTATGATCATAATCTGTGAATCTCTTAAATGCTTGAAGGATGCACAGAATCCCAAGATCTGTTGTTGAAAAAATAAAAGAAACACAGCTGGCATGATGAAGTCCAGGCTGATGAATTTTATTCTTTAAGATAAATAATGATACCTCACAGTGCCACACTGCCCCCTATTTTTCTAGGGCTTTATTTTTATCTAGACCCTATTTTTATGTGGTATACAGACACCAAGACTTCAAAGATACCAAGATCTCAGTCTTCCAAAGACTCACATAGATGACTAAATTATTTCTATGATAGAAAAATTTGAGTGTGTGTACCTGATTCTCTGGGTTCCTCCCCCCCCATCTTTAAATTCTCTATGATGAGCAGAAATTGAATAAATGAAGTTTTCCTCTATCACCACATATCTATGCGAGGATATGTTTCTGTGAAGGATCACCACCTGGATCCTATGCGTGAGTTCGGCGCTTAATGGGTTAACCGGCACTGAGTTACAGCCCGTACGAGCGCTGGCGACCACCTGAGAGGCTTTCGCGCACAAGAGGAAACCGAAGCCCTTTAAATGACCAAATAAGGCTTTTATTTGTTTACACAAAACACAGAGCGGAACTAACAGCTTTCCAGGAATACTACATTTAGTAGTTGTTGACCCCTGCGTTCATCAATGAAACAGGCTCTTAGGCTAGCAGATTGAATCTGGTCAATTACCTCAGATCAGAGACTTTACGCTAGTCAGTTTCAGCCTGGCTCCGGGTCGGCCGATCCGGGGATGAGAATGGCTTACTCGGGCTGCCGCTTGGAGGGCGAATCTGGCCCCGAAGTACCCTGGGTTCCCAACAACCCTCTACCGGAAGGGAGAGGGGTTTTCTACCCCTGAGTTCCCGCTCTCCCCACCCTCCAGGTCAGGTGGGGGCTTATGCCTGCCCCTTCGCATCAGGTGGGCTTATTCCTGCCCGGGAAGAAGGTGACGTACTGGTACTTCACAGCTCTTTGAGACTGCCCTGATAGTTTGATGGTTCTTGATGGTCCTTCCTGGGATCTCCACCGAGACTCTTCTTTGTTGGGGATGACGGTCTGTCTGGCTACTTCTCCTGTGACTTCATCCCCCCTTCCTCGCCCCCTCCCTTGGGCGACGACTGTGTGTGTGTGTGTGCCGACTTGTGTTGGGCTTTCTCCACAGTTTCACACTTAGGTTTCACCTTCATACATCTTTTGAAAGCAAAATAATCTGTCTCAAAAAGGCAACATCATTAATAACATATTTAGGAGCATGGTTCACACAAACAACACACACACAAATTGACTTGTTACTTATGAATAGTAAAATTGTTCAAGAACCAGTGTGGCATAGTGTGGCATAGTGGTTAGAGTGTTGGACCACACCACATCAGAGTGTTGGACCACACCAGAGCCAGTGTGGCATAGTGGTTAGAGTGTTGGACTGGGACTCGGGAGATCCGGATTCTAGTCCCCTTCTCCGAGGTCCCCAGCGCCTCGCCTTAGCCTAGAACAAAGGGATAACTTATAGCCACAAAAGTATCTTTTAGAAAAACAAGTTTATGAAACTCACTGGGTGACTTTGGGCCAGTCACTGACTCTCAGCCTAACCTACCTCACAGGGTTGTTGTGAGGATAAAATGGAGAGGAGGATTATGTAAGCCACCTTGGGTTCCTTTCAGGAAAAAAGGCGGGGTATGAATATAATAATAAATAAATAAATAATGGCATGTATGTGCTAAATGGCAGAATACTATTAAAGGGAGTACATTCTTCAGTGTATGAAGTTCAGTGTAATTTTGGTAAAACTTCCCAAGGGTCTAGCTCGGTCTTTGAAGGCTATGCTACCCAGTGAGCTAGAGTTTTTGTTGGCATTAAAACATGGGATGGCTCTCTCAATCTATCCATTATAGCAGTTTTCAGAGTCAGGGTGAGTCATCAGACCACCTATGGTGATGATTTAAGTTTGACTAGCGAGGATGCCAATACTTGTAATTATTTAGTCCATACTTTTGAGTCTAAGCTGTTCACAACTGCCATATGTATAATGAGGCGTAACTCTGGTTTGCTGTAATGGTAGTGTTTTCATTATTAAAACCAATATTTTTAATGAGTTATTTTCTCATTTCTGCACCTGCACAGTCTGTATAGTTGGCGTGAGTAGGCAGCCAAACTCCACCAGGCTCCCTGGGCTTTGTAAATGATGGGGTCAGGAGCTGCAGCACATTGAGTCCTCCAGTGAACAAGACACATTATTGCTTCTACTGCATGTTCCTTCACAACCACTGTGTCCGCTTGTGGCTCTGTATCAGCAGTCCCCACCCCAGCTGGCTGGGGATGATGGGAGTTTCAGTCCAACAATCTGGAGGATCCCAGGTTAGGGAAAGCTGTTCTTTATTGATCTACTCAGTTTGTCAATAAAACACATAACAGCCGATTGGAGGACATAGCGTGATGCACACAGCTGGAAGAATGTCATAGTAATCACACCAGGTTTCTCCAGGAGAGCTTTTGTTCTGATTTATACTGCTGGACTCATAAATCAGCTGTCTGATTCCAAATAGCAATGAGATCAGTTCACCCATATCCAAGGATGACAGGTTCTCTAAGTCCTATTCTACTTGATACATAGAATACTCTATACCTCAGCCTGGACCCATGGTTCTCAACTTGTAATGTGTGCCTTCCTGGTCAGGCATCAGCTGCTTATAGGCCCCTTCTGTTTCATGACTGTTTCCCATCCTGGGCCTGGCTTTTTGATGAAGCCATCAGGTTCAATATTCATCTGAAAAATGATGGCTGTGATCATCTCAGTGGAAGACCGACAACCTGGTCTTCTGCGCGGGTTCAATGCTAAGGGGGTAGCGGGTGCTGGGGCGGGCCTTCTCCGAGGTCCCCAGCGCCTCGCCTTAGCCTAGAACAAAGGGATAACTTATAGCCACAAAAGTATCTTTTAGAAAAACAAGTTTATTTACAAAATTACCTTCACAAACTCAGACCCACGCCAGCAATACAGCTTATCAGTACGGTACAAAGTAGCAAGCAAAAGTCTCAAGGACAACGTGATTTCAGGGCTCTCAGCTAGTTAGTTTAGCTCGGGTCCCGGCAGAGGCCCGGTCAACCGCACGCTGCTAGCTGGGTTCCCGGCAGAGGCCCGGTCTACCCAAGCGGCTAGCTGGGTTCCCGGCGGAGGCCCGGTCTACCCAAGTGGCTAGCTGGGTTCCCGGCGGAGGCCTGGTCTACCCATGCGGCTTGTGAGTGATTTCAGCTTGGTTTCCCGGGGGTCCGGTCAACCCAAGCGGCCAGTGATTCCAGCTAGCTGGAGCGCGCCGGATTCTGCTACCCGGGGTTGCTGATCCTTCGTTCCCTTACCCCAGGCATGGGCAAGATTGCTGAACAGGTCCAGAGAAAAGTTCCCTTGCGCAGGGTGTTTTATACCTTGGTGTTTCAGGTAGCCCCTTCTTCCGTGATCAGGTGGGTTGACACCCTCCCTGAGGGGCGGCCTTTTGGGTCAGGTGGGGTGACGCCTTCCCCCCATGGGATGGGGTCCCTTTGAAGCCACTTGCTTAATGGTCCCATCCTATGGTGTTGAGTGGCCATTTCTTAGGGGTGCCGAAGCGTCTGCCCTGGAGAGGTATTCAAGTCTTATGTAGATGGGGCTGATATGCAAGAGCATTGACAAACCTGGTGATGCTTCCTGCCTTCCCCCCTGGGGTGATTCTATGTAGATGTTGTTTGTCCCCTTTGGCATCTGTGGAGACTGGTTGTCTCCCCCCCCCCCCGGGTCTCCTTCCCCCCTCCTTGGTGAGTGTGTGTGTGTCAGGCAGGGGGCTTAGGTTGGCTTTCTCCACAATCTCTTTTTAAATCCACCAGCTCTAAACATTTTAAACAAATAATAAGGTCTTGCCACTAATTTGGAATTAGGAATACAGAACCCAACAGCACGATGCAGCCTTCCCCAACCTGGTGCCCATGTTTGGGGCTTCAGGTACCATCAGTTCCAGCCAGCATGGCCAACAGTAAGGAAAGCTGGGAATTGCAGTCTAAAAGATCTGGGGGGGCACCAGGTGGGGGAAAGTTACGTCTGCTCCTGCCCCAAGTACCACTATACTATTCTATCCAAGATCAAAGGCCTTCTTCTATCTCATTTCAGCAAAGGGTCCTCTTCCACTCTTCATGTGCAAAGGTCCCATGCTATCCCAGGCCATAGCATTGGCCTTCATTTCTCCTGCTAGGGTGTGCATTGATATCTATTAGGAAGATGCACCATATGCAGCAAAGCCTGTGCTGTTTACTGTCTTAAGAGGAGTAGCAGCAATGAAGCTAGATACCTGATATGTTGAGAGAGGGTGGAAGAGAAGGGAGTATGTCGCAAACGTATAGAGCAGATCATGCACTTGCATTGCAAAAATAATTGGGGGTTGGAAATCATTCCAAGCCCCGCTGCCTTGATATAATACATTCAAAGGTGAAATTAATAAAATGCACAATCGGCAGTATCCAATACTGCCCTTGCACTAGTGGGAATGACCTCTAGTGCAACAGGAAGCTAGAGCTACCTGAAACTACCACTTCTGAAATGGGAGAAGTCAGCAGAGGTCGCAGAAGGGAGCTTCGCTGACTTGCTCTATTCCAGAAGCAGCAGTTTTGGGTAGTTTCTTGGGTTGCACAAGTAAGCACTATTTTCCTGTTGTGCTAGCAGTTACAACGTGTTTAGAGCTGGTGGATTGCCAGCACTGGATACTACCCTATTTGTGCTTTACTTCACAAGGTAGCAAAACTAGGTCTTAAATCCATAAGACTTGATTAAAACATGGAAGGAGGTGAAGTCCTAAATTAGGAACTGATGCAGTAAGACTTACTAAGTAGACAGAAAAGCACGTCTCAGACTTTTTGAACGTTGGTCTCCCCTTTTGAATACACTACTTTCTTAGCCCTCCATATAGGCTGGGAATCCCAGAGTTGCACATGGAGTTCTGTGCATGCACCAAGGATCTTCCTTTCCTCTACAAACTGCTCTGGAAAGTTGGTGCCTATCAGTGGGTCCCTAAGAAGCTGCCACTGTTTGCTCTGTTGCACTGGAATTTGGGGGCAGAGAGAACAAAGCCATGCAGCCATGGTGATAGAAACTCCCTGTTTCTAACTGCTCAGCTATTAATGGCCAACCTAGCAAACCGTCACACCACACTAAAGAGTATCAGTCTCATGCCTGCCATAGAGATGACAGATCATATTTTGGAAATCAAACATATCAGTGTTTCTAAGTTGAAAAGCTGAACTACATTATATAGGGTGAGGCTTGCAGAAGCTGTATTTCATCCTAGTGTTCCATCCATCTGCCTTCAGTACACCTCAGATAAAGGCCTGCTGCTGAGGGGAAAAATTGGAACAAAGTCCAGTGATATTCTATATTCCTCTGACACAAAAAAAGAAGTCATTGACAGTCATTGAACAAATGAAGCATTTATGATCACATATAAACTGCATGTGTAATCTAGATCTTTGCATCCTAGTGTAGCAACTTTTCTTTGAGAACCTGGGAGCAAAGTTTAGGTCGCACGTCATAACTTTTTTATTCTGAAACACAATCTGAGTCAGGATTCTTCAAGTTGTTCTGATTTTATACTGCCCTCTCGGAAAAGCTCAGGTTGTGTTTCAATTTTAAAAGGACATGCCCAATGTTACAGTGTGTAAAATGGTTAGATTAACTAGCCAGAGAAAAGTGTGTTAACCCCAGTAAAAACCTACACTGCCAATCCAAGATTCCCAACCACTTCTTCTCATTCCACCATATTCTTTGTTGTAACCGTAACATTTCACCAGCCTCTCATTAGATATTTCTACATAAAATTCAAGGGGACCAGAATTTCATCTGTAAGATCCTTTTTTTTAAAAAAGGTAACAAACCCAATGCCTGAACAGCCACATAAATGGTCTAGGATACATATCCTAAAGGACAATTATGTCTTAGGATACTGCCATGACTATTAGCTACTTTAAATGGGATAAACCTGTTAGGGAAAACACTGGTTGCCAACTCCTTTATTACAAAGGTCAAAACTTGTAACAATTTATAGATTGTTCACATGAAGGACCACGAATACAGCTGACATGTACAGTAATGCAGACACATGACCACATTAATCCAGTAGAGCATGATGAGAGAAGCAACATTCCACCTATTTGATTTTATTACATATAGAATGTGCTTCTCATTTGCCACGGAGCTGTAAACAGATTTACATAGTACATAGCACCAGAGTTCAGAGTCCTGCACGGGTCTATGCAAAAGTGGCTTTCCTTTTACTCAGAAAGAGTCCTGTTGCATTCATGTGTGACCTGAAAGACTGCTGTTTGGTGCAACAGAGCTGCTGCAGCTCAAAAGTGACTAGTAGCCAAGTTTATTTCATTGTACATATAAAAATACCATTGGAACAGGTGATCTGAAAACTCATTGGGCTTGGTGTACGAACATGATACTTAATTACAGCATATCCAGGTATTGGCAATATACACAGACAACTTAAAACCACAGACATATTGCTTCGCCCACCCTCTCACATGTTCATCACGAATTCCATCACTGCTGTTGGTTTTAAGGGCCGTTTTAGAGATTGGGAGACTCAACAAATCTCATACGATAGGAAAGCCAGTCAGAATATTATACAACGATGTCCAACAATCCCCCTTCCCCACCTTCACGAGCACACACGCAGCCAGGAAAGCTAAGCGAATAAAACTTGTGCCTATTATATCACCGGATATAGAATCACCTGGAATTTGCACTCTTGCTGCATACCATGGTAGAAATATATTAGGAGGAGGATGAAGGTAGGTAGGTAGCTATACTGAAGTTTATGGCACAGCAGTAGCTAGGCCACATTGTATCACACACCCGCTAGTATGAAGGAGCACAGTGACTTGCTACAAATAAAAATACAGAGGCTGCCATGGCCATGTCGCAGCTGAATTTGAAAACAACGATTCAGGGTGTGTCACAAAGAGCATCATATCTGAAGATTATAGTGGGAAGCCTTATAACCTTGATGGGCCCTGCAATATTTGCATCCGCAATGTTTACTATAGTGGAGGTGTGAAACAGTTCGGATTGGGTAGTGGTGGTGGTGGTAGGTGGTATATGTTCAAATCCCAGTAACACTCATTTCCTTATGCACACAAACACAGTGGGATTTGAACATTTAAGTGGTAAATGTTCAAATCCTAGCTGCACTCTTTCTTTTTTTTTGCGCACATCTTGAACATTTGGAAACAAGTGTCATCAATTTTGAAAGAAACTTGTTCCCAAGTAAGTGTGCTTTGGTTTGGATTGTAGTCTTGCTTGTTAAACAGAAGCATCTAGAGAGAGTGCCTCTGTTAAGGCTTCATACTGGCTTGAAGATAGGTTCTTTTACCAAGAGATTGTCCAGCCACGTCGGTCCCACTTTAGCTTCAGAAGAAGGTTTCTTTGTTTATCCACATGAGGCTGCGTGTCTCATTGGGTTTGCATTCATACTCGATGCATCCAAAACTGTTTCCCCACTGGCAATGATCTCTCTTGTGGTAGTTGTAGAATTTGACTTGCCAGACTGTTTCAAAAGCACCGATGTCAGTGACCTGGAGAGAATAAACCCATTTGATTTTTTTTTTTTAAAAAAGCTGCAAAATATTAAGCTTGTGTCTGCATTACAGCAAATGCAGAGTTCCCATGAGTATCCTGATACACACTGACCAGAGCAACCACCTTTTATGAAAAGCAACAGAGTTGCAGCACGTTAAAGGAAAACAATGTTATAGGGGAATGAAGCTTTTGTGGGGCAGAGCCCACTTAAATCTATGGCATAAGTATCAGTGCAATCTGTTCATGTCTACTAAGAAGCGAGTAGCACTATATTCATTGGGGCTTATTCCCTATTCAGTGGCTGGGTTCAGACAATATGATAACCCACACTTAAGGGTTGAGTGTGGGTTGTTGTTGAACTGTGGGTTGTTGTTGAAACGTGGGTTATTGTGTTGTCTGAACCAAGCTGCGATACCAAGCCATAGCTTGTTAACCACGAACAACCCATGAAGAGAAGCCATGGTTTGTTGTTGGGTTGTGAACTGTGGTTTGTTATCTTGGATGGGTTCAGACAACAAGATAACCCACGTTTCAACAACAACCCACAGTTGAGCTACAGCCCACACCCAACTCATACTCAACCCTTGAGTGTGGGTTATCATGTTGTCTGAATCCAGTCAGTGTGTTTCGGATTGCAGTCAAAGCCCCACTGAACACAGTAGAACTTACTTTCAAGCAGACATGCATAAGATTGCAGCAATGTGGTGAAAGCCAATGGTTCAGTGGTTCAGTGGCACAAGATTTGCATGCAGAAGGCCCCTGGCTCAGTCCCTGGCATTTCCAGCTAAAAGGATCAGGTAGCAGGCGATGGGAAAGAGCTCTGCCTGAGGCCCTGGGGAGCCGCTGCAAGAATGCCAAGAGTTGACAGTACTAGGCTGGAGAGACAACTAGTCTGACCTGGTGTAAGTCAGCTCCCTCTCTTCCTATGGCAAATACTTATGCTGCAACATAGTTAAATCTGGCCCACAAAAACCTTATTCTAGAACACTTTGTTGGCCTTGAAGGTGCGACAAGATACTTGTCACAAGATGCTTGTTGGTCTTGAAGGTGCTACAAGAAAAATCTGCAGACATGGAATCTGACCCCGTTATCAGCTGGACCTGCAGACAGGGCCAAGTACCAGACAGTGAACAGTGGGGCAGTAGATAGGAGGCCTTGAAACTAAGGATGTGTGTATTCCTAGCTCAAGAGATGCTCACTGCATCACAGTGGGGGAACAAAGAGCAGTGGTGAAAGGCTCTTATCTCCAATCAGCCATTGATTGGAATTGTTGTAGATCATAAGCTGAATATGAGCCAGCAATGTGATGTGGCTGCAAAAAAGGCAAATGCTATTTTAGGCTGCATTAATAGAAGTATAGCTTCCAAATCGCAGGAAGTACTAGTTCCCCTCTACTCAGCACTGGTTAGGCCTCATCTTGAGTACTGCGTCCAGTTCTGGGCACCACACTTTAAGAAGGATGTAGACAAACTGGAAAGGGTTCAGAGAAGGGCAACAAATGATCAGGGGACTGGAAACAAAGCCCTGTGAGGAGAGACTGAAAGAACTGGGCATGTTTAGCCTTCAAAAGAGAAGACTGAGGGGAGATATGATAGCGCTCTTCAAGTACTTGAAAGGTTGTCACACACAGGAGGGCCAGGATCTCTTCTCAACCATCTCAGAGTGCAGGACATGGAATAATGGGCTCAAGTTACAGGAAGCCAGATTCCAGCTGAACAGCAGGAAATATTTCCTGACTGTTAGAGCAATACGCCGATGGAACCAACTACCTAGGGAGGTGGTGGGCTCTACAACACTGGAGGCATTCAAAGTGCAGCTGGACAGCTATCTCTCAGGGATGCTTTGGCTTTGGTTCCTGCATTGAGCAGGGGGTTGGACTTGATGGCCTTGTAGGCCCCTTCCAACTCTACTATTCTATGATTGGAGATAAGAGAATTTCCCTGCCTGGAGAGAGGGGGCAGGGCCTGGGAAAGAAGCTGGCAGGCCAGATGGGGAACTCCTGTGGGGTTTATCTGGCCTGCAAGCTGGAGGTTCCCCATGCCTAACCTACAAACAAGTATATTGTGTTCATATCCAGTGTAGAATTCTTATTATTTGACTGCATGACAAGACCAGGCACAACTGCTGGTATATAACCACTTCTTGTAATAAATTCAGCAGGGTGCCAGGGTGGGGGGCAGAAAGCAGCCAGGAATTCACTTCCTTATCTTCACTTGCTTCAAAGGAAATGATAAGACCAGGCAGGGTTTACATCAAGAATATGTAAAGCACAGTTGCCATACTTGCTCTAACCACGTCCAATTTGCATTTGAAGTCAGAGGTCTTGAAAGAAACCAGATTAAAAGAAAAGGACAGAATTAAAAAGCAGTTGGTCACGTTATTGTTGACAACTAACCTTTTTCATCCCAGTGCTTAGGAGCTGACCTTTGCTCATCTACATACATTTAAGTTTTTCCAGAGCAGTGATTATTGTAAAATTCCTTTCCAGGATGACTTTCCGGCTAAGTCAGAATCAGAAGCTCCAGTGTCTCATGTAACAGACTCAAATAGTGTGCCTGCTTACTATTAGTTTATACAGTGCCACCCATGTACATGGAACTTTACAGTGCAACAGTTAAGAGAGAGAGAGATCCCTGACCCCAAAGAACTTACAGTTGAAATTTCAACAGTAGAGACACAAGAAAGGAAGGGTAAGAAAGATTAGGCAAGGGTAACAAGGGATGAACATGTGCTTAGTCTCCATCACCAACCATGGAGCCAAAACTAGACTTGCATGTGGGTGGTGATGTTTATTCATGTATTCTCCCAGTTCTAAATTCTACAGTCGCCTTCCTCAACCTGATGTTTTGGAATTCAACTCCCATTAGCCCCAAACAGCATGATCAATGGACAGAAATACTGGGAGTTGTAGTCCAAAATGTCTGGAGGGTACCAAGTTGGGGGAGGCTGTAATACAGCAAGAGCTGCATGCGAGTGAGTGGAGCTGATGCCATAACATTGGTCTCAGAAGGATGCTGGCCAAATTTGGCCAACTGTGTAAAAAAGAACATCTAAAAGTAATTTACGAGAAAACTAAGGTCACCGTATTTGGTAAGAGGGCTCATAAGTCCAGGTGGACATTAGATGGCCATACCCTTGAGCAAGTACAAAGATTTAAATACTTAGGATTGCTCATTGACGGGAAACTAACATGGAAACCTCATCTGGACGCAATTAAGTTACCTATTATTTGGGTAGTTCAACTGGGCAGCTATTTAGGTTTTTCTATTTGAAGGGGGGGCAACTAATCAACCCAGCCATTAAGATCTTTGTGTCAAAGATTATTGCACAAATGCTTTACGGGGCTGAGATCTGGGGAATTGGAGTTAAATCCGAATTAGACGCTCTACAAAATAAATTTATGAGACAGATCTTGGGACTTCCCCCTGGGACGCCAGGCAGCCCATCTTAGAGCTGAGCTGGGCCTCCCCTCGATAGCAGCCAGAATTGATCTAGCCTATCTTAGATATTGGTGCAGACTAAATGCCTCTGATGATCATAACCTTATCAAGCTCATAACCTTATCAATGCTCTGATGGTTAGAACAATTAATGTCAGGGGGATGGGCTCGGAAATATCAGGACAAGCTTATAGTTTATAATCTCCAGATGGAGAAATATTTATCCCTAAGCCCGCGTGATCTTAGGAATTGGATTTTTGATCAGGATGCCAATCAAGATAGAGCATCCATTATTGCTGCCCGATATTCTATTTGGTATCCTCAAATTAAGGCTAATCATTCAAGGCCCCAATACTTTGAGACTTTGACTTTTCCGCAATTATAGGGCTTTTGTTGAATTGAGATTCCAACAGATACCCTCGGCTTACATAGAGGGGAGATATCGGGGAATTCCCCATGGGGATCGTAAATGCATATTTGGATGTAATCAGGTCGAGGATATTATGCACTATTTACTGATTTGTCCTTTATATACAGTGCCCAGAGGGAAATTTTTATGGCCTATCCTTAGCCGTTCCCAGGACATCTCACCAGGAACTGACAGTCAATCTCTTAGCTGATAAACATCTGCAAATTACACACTTGGTAGCCAAATTTGCCTTGGCAGCTAAGAAGCTCTGCTCCAGCTATGCAAATGTACTAAATCTTAAGATTTAGTTATAAATATTATTTTGCAAATTTTGCAGGTAATACTGTATGTATTCAGATGTATGTTTTCTTTTGTCCTTTGTTGTGCATTGTAAAGGCCTTTGGCTATACACAATAGATTAATAATTGAAAATTAAATAATTAGGCACATATCTCCCCATGCTTGGTTGCTTCGGAAACTTTTCTCCCCAGCCCAGCTCATTTCCAGTACTGGACACAGGTCAGGAATAGAGTGCCTGAAATATAACCACCTTGAGGATTTGTTATGATGGAAAGGTAGGGTATAATAAATGTTGCAGGGAGCAATCCTATGGCTCCGAGACAGTTTCTGAGGGGCCATAGGATAGTTCGGATTCCCAGCTCTGATTTCAGAGACAGTGCTCCGACATCAGAGCTAGGAATTGGAGCTCCAACCCCCCTCCCCCTCACAGCCAGCCCAGAAAGAACCATGACAGCCGCTCTCTGAGGTCGGGAAAGTGACCTCAGAGAAGGGGGAGAGGGGCCATTTTTGGGGCGGGGGGGAGACTGGAGACACCAGGATATGAGCCATCCAGAAGCCTCTCCAGCCGACTTCCCTCGCCCTCTGAGACACTCCAGCTAGACAGGCAAAAAAGCCCGTCTAGCCAAAATGTGGAGTGGGAGAACAGGGAGGTGAAGATCAACAGGCCTGTGGCTCACGCTGGCTCAGCTTGTCTGAGTGTGGAAAGCTAAGCAGGGTCAGGCCTGGTTATTACTTGGATGGGAGACCTCTCCTCTAGTTTCCTGCATTGAGCAGGGGGTTGGACTCGATGGCTTTGTAGGCCCCTTCCAACTCTATGATCCTATGAAAGTCTATCACCTCCACCACTCCTCCTGCTCTGTCTGCATAAGATGCCCGTAAGCCTCCAACAAGTTCAGGGGCATACAGGCCTCGCAATCGGATTGCGCCCTTAAATAATAATGTGCTTTCCACTTGTTTTCAGGCATGCTCCAAACTCACAAGGATTTTGAGTGCATTGCATGATAGATCTCCCACTGAAAGCTTAACCTGAGTGAGGGAAGAATTGCTTTGTACTGCCAGAGATGTTCTGAAGGGCTCTTCTTTTCTCATCTGGAAACCAAGTGCTCTTTGAAGATTCTGTTCCTTAGGGTATTTTCCTTAGGATATATATTATCTCACATAATAGCTGCACATTCAGCTCCCATGCGAAACTCTGTGATCAACAGCTGAGTAATAGCGCAGCCTTCCCTAACCTGCTTCCCTCCAAATGTATTGGACTGCAAATACCATCATTCACAGCCAGCGTTACAAGATGGCTATGCATTTATTATATTTATACCCCGCCTTTTTTCCTTCAAGAAACCCAAGGCAGCTTACATAATCATGACACCCACCTACCCGCCACTACCACCACCACCAGGGTTCGTAGGGGGAAGAAGAAATTCTGAACCAAGAGGCCTTAACGGCTCCTGACAATGAGGATAAGGGATGATGGAAAACATGAGAAATGCTAGCAATAGTGACTGTTGATAGCAGCTGGTGCTTAGTAAGTTTAATATATATATATATTTCCTTAGTTAAAAAGCTCTAGAAAAACCTGGTTGTCAAATAGAAGGTGTTTCTCACTGTGTTGCTTTCCACATCTTGCATGTCCCTCAGGGTTGTGGTCAGGGTTGCCATAGTATTTGCCAAGGTAGGTTTTCCTGCCTTGGGAAAATAAACTCTTGCCCTCTACTGCCATACTACAATATTGGGGGGAAATGAATCACAACTTTTTAATAGCACAGGAAACTGCAGTGGATTGCACACTGTTAAAACTGATTTCATTTTTAGGCAGACAAACCAGAACAATATATTACGGTTGTCAAATAAGAAGGTAACTATAGATAATGCTATTAGCTTACTAGTTAACATTTGGGCTTGCCATTTTTCCCAAGGAAGACCTGGTTTACTTATACATATATAGCATTTGATATTGCTAGATTTGATTGTAATATTTGTGCTGAGCAACATCTGAATATCTGAATGGACACTGTTAAAACTGATTTCATTTTTAGGCAGACAAACCAGAACAATATATTACGGTTGTCAAATAAGAAGGTAACTATAGATAATGCTATTAGCTTACTAGTTAACATTTGGGCTTGCCATTTTTCCCAAGGAAGACCTGGTTTACTTATACATATATAGCATTTGATATTGCTAGATTTGATTGTAATATTTGTGCTGAGCAACATCTGAATATCTGAATGGACTCCACTAAAAAGCAGTGGATTTCTGATGATACGAAAGTTCTGTGATTTGCATATGTGAAGAGGCAATGGTGCCGTTATCTGGTCATTTCTATACTGATCCGGTCAGCCTCCAGCTGCAGTCGGTAACTGTAGAGCCCAGATAGGTTGACCACTTTGGTGAGAACTAGATGTTTGTGAAGGCAATACCTGCTGATCGTTCACCTATTGTCTTGCAATCATGCCTTCTATCCCATATGGAAAATAAAGCATGGCATAAATAAATAGAATATTTGGTGCCCGTTTCCTGCTACTATCCAATCCATGACATTGACTGTATTATACAAAATGGGATAGTTACAGTTGGGATCTCAGAGTTCAGCTTTTGGAGGTTTAATGGCAGTCACCTTTTCAAGTACTGTTAGCAGTCTTTGAGAAATTTTAGAAGTATTTCATAGTTGGAATGTTGTGTGTGTGTGTAATATTGGATTATATATATATAATGTCTTGTGCTTGACTGTGTAGCTTAGCTGAACTGTGAAAATTTGTCTAGTCAGACATGACCATGTATAACCCTCAGAACCTCAGTGGACTAGGGCAATGAATGGGGCAACTGAGGTCATGAACTCTGCAGAGTAATGGTACTTGGAGCTTTAAGCTGTCACGGATGCTTAAAAGGTAAAAAGTCCATGGTCAAGGGAAATCCCAACAGACAACATTATGCTCTTATACACAGTACCTTTTAAATAAAGACTGCATGTTATGTATATCCATCTACTCCTTTTAACTCACAGTTCAGAGACAGAATGATCCTGGAGTCAGACAGAAAAAGTGAGGTTTGTATTTTGTTTTGAGGTTTTTGTTGTTTTTTTTAGCAAAGAGTTGGTCTCCAATCATTTTGCTTCTCTTTGAAGTGGAGAGGTGAAGCATTTCATAGATTTCATAGATCATAGAGTTGGAAGGAGCCTACAAGGCCATCGAATCCAACCCCCTGCTCAATGCAGGAAACTAGAGGAGGGGTCATTTAAGAAACATGAAATGCTATTGGATGCCCCGGGCCCTGATAAGTAACTTTTTTAAGAATACCAATGCCATTCTGACCTGCCATTCTGCTTTATTCTGTTTTGTCGCCTATGAAGGCTTCATTCACTTCATACCAGGATACACCGATCTCCACTGCCCATGCCAGTTGGGTGACACCCCATACCCAGAGATATATAATACATCACCTGCATGTTGACTTGTATAGGCTGCCTCTCCCCACTTTTGGTGTGAGTCACTCCTTCTGTATCGTAGATTCCAGTGTAAGTAACGACCTGGGGTTCTCTTGAGGTCTGTTCCAGGGGAACAATTACACCCCCTATCTCCAATGTCCTGAAACAATATTTAGTATCCTTAGTATTTAGCAGTTCTTAGCAATTCTCTCTTCCTATAATGGTGGGGAGAGGGGAGGGTTCACAAGCAACAACATTAGGCTATTGCCATTTGGGCTAGTAAAAGCAAATACATGCCACACAGGTACTTCTCAAAAGCAAGCAAGCGTTCAGTTCCTCCACCTTTCTCTTAAGAGGAGGGCATGTGCAATACTGCCTCTGCCCCTCCCCTCCACAAGGGATGCTTTAAAAATATACTGCTGTCTCTTTTTGCTGATGCCTATGTCTGGCTGTGATTCTAAATGGTTTCTTCTTCATCATCATCATCATCATCATCATCAAAATGCCACCACTCATCTCAATTCATCCAAATGAATAAGCACACTTTGAACAGGGAAGTAGCCTAACCCTCAGAAGAAAAGTGGGCTGTATCAAAATTGAAAGGTGAGGGCTTGATTTTAAAGATGCCTTCCATGTTTCCAGCTCAGGAGAGACAGATGGAAGATACCACTGTGTTTGCCCCATGGGGGCCTAAGAGCAGTCCTATCTACACCAGCCTTCCACAAGCTGTGGCCCTCCAGAGGATGGTTGCCCCAAGCAACATGGCCAATGGTCAGGAATGCTGCGGGTTGTAGTCCAAAAGGTCTGGAGGGCACCAAGTGAGGGAAGGCTGCTCTACACTGGCAGCACCCGCTCTCTCCAGACTTTCAGAGAAGGGTGTTTTCCAGCCCTACCTGAAGATGCTGGGGATTGAATCCGAGGCCTGCAGGCAGAGTGGGTTCCCTGCTGCTGCAGCTACAGCCTCTGACTGCCAGATCCAACATTTCTGGCAGGGTAGTGGCTGTGCCATTCCAAAGTAACTAAGATAAAACCACCTGGCCTTCATTTAAGTGGCACCCGTAATGTCTCTCCATCCCTGGAGTGTGACAGGCGTAGCAACCATATGCCAAAGGTGGTGTTTATTATTATTAGTAGTAGTAGTACTTGTTGTTGTTGTTGTTGTTGTTATTATTATTATTATTATGCGTGTGTAAGTGCTGAGCGGGTGCTGCCAGCAGCTCCTTAGTTCTCCATACTTTAAGCCACTCACAAACCTCCGTGTGCACGGGCGAACCGTTACATAACAAGAGCTCCCCATAGCCGGCGAGGCAAAGGCAGAGCCCTTCCATATTTCCGCGGTTCCTTTCTGGGCATTGGAGCGCACACCGGCGCGCCCTTCTCCCCCAGGCGGCTAGATGAGCGCTCAGCGCCGCAGGGCCTTAGTCTGGCTCCCATTTCTCCTCGTCGCCTTCTTACTTTCGGGGAAGGGCTCCGATGGGGGCGTCTCTCCCGCACGGCGGTCGCCCCGGGCTAGCTTCCTAGTTCTTGGCGTGGCCTTAACCGGGGAAAAAGAAATGGACGGTGGCGTGTGCGTTCTGCATGGCTCTATGCGTGCGTGCGTGCGCCCGCCGGCTAAGGATCACCGCGGCTCTGATTTACCGCGGCAGGGGCGGGGAGGAGAAAACGTGCAGAGAGATCGGGCGCCGCCGTTCAGCGAAGCCCCGTAAGTCGGTGCTGGAATCCGAACGGAATAAAATGGAAGCCCTCTCGCCTGTCCATTTGCCAGGAAGCGAATCGCAGAGCTCTGCAAATAAAAGCACGGAACTGGCGGGCGGGCTGCTACGGGAATGAGAAGCAGTAGCGGCGGCGGGGGGGGGGGGCAGCGGCGATGCACGCAGACACTTACGTGGCCTGGATGGTCCCCGGCTTCAAAGCCACCTCGACCTTGTACTTGGCCCCCGTGAGCAGCTTGATGGTCCTGTTCTGGCCGAACCGCTGGCCGTCCACCTTGAAATAGACGGGCCCGTCGTTGGGCTGGATCTTGAGGGAGACCTTGATCCTCACCACGGGGGGCACCTCGGCCATGGCTTCCTCGGCGAGGATGGAGAAGCGACAGAAGAGGAGCGAGCGCTCTTCGGCCCCCGCCGCGAGATGACGCGGATGATCGAGGCCCGTTAAGCCCCCGATCCAATCCGGAGGGAAGGGAGAGGAGGGAGCCCGCAAAGCGGGCCCATTTGTGACTGCCGCTCGCCTTGCCTGCTGCGGAAACTAATCCCGATTACTGCAATTGTCCAATCCACGGTTTGGCCGAGGGAGGGGCCCCGGCGAAGACCTCTCCCGGACCCAAACAGTAGCCGCAGAGAGGCTCGGAAACCTAAGGGGGAAAGAAGCGCCAGTTCGGGCATTTAAAGTAACAGTAAAACATTGATCAATTTGAACAGGGGGGATGGATCTGGCTCGAATTTAAATCATTTTCTGAAATCAGTTCCCTGCCAGCATCGGGCGGGCTGGGGCGGGGGGACGGGACACGACAGAAGCATCTTCTCCTTTGATTGCGCCACGAGAATCAGGGCTTTGGCGCTCCCCTGATCATGAAAACCCAGACCGCAGGGCACATGGAAGCCGGTGTGAGCGGAGGAGGAGGAGGCTTCTCCTTGATCGCTCCGCATTTCTTCTCTTGGCACAAGAACCGGGCAAGTCGTGGTTGCTGCTGCTTCTGGTTGCCGTCTCCCTCGGGAAAGCTCTGTCTGCCCAGCCCAGCCCTCTCTCTTCGCATGGAGCAGAGCAGGGGTGGCCTGCCACTGCCAGACGTTTTGGCCTACGATTCCCATCTGCCCTAGCCAGCATAGCCCATGGTGAGGGATGATGGGAGTTGGAAGCCAGACCTTGCCCAACCTTGGGCCCAGCCCCCAAGACTGGTAAGTGAGGGCCAATAAGAGAAGGAGAGGTGCGCCTTCCATGACCAACCCGCTGGGCAGGGGGAGAGAGGGGGGCGCCCTAGTGAGTAGGGAGAGACGGCCCTAGCTCAGGCGCAGTCCTCCTGGCCATGGTGCTGGGGAGGGGAGGTCGGAGCAGCAGCAGCCTTCCCTTGCTTGCACGCTTTCTCACCCTACTGCCCAACAAGTGGCAGAGCTCAGAGGGGGCAAGCTGCAGGAAGGATGGGAGAGGTTTCTGGCTGGGTGATTCCGCCCCCCCCCCCCCGCTCTTTTCCAGTCTCTCTTGGAAGGGAAGAGTGGTGTGGGGAA
The DNA here is from genome assembly GCA_021292165.1 of Shinisaurus crocodilurus. NCBI lineage: Eukaryota > Metazoa > Chordata > Lepidosauria > Squamata > Shinisauridae > Shinisaurus > Shinisaurus crocodilurus. The sequence goes on along the minus strand of CM037879.1, from coordinate 173,255,077 downwards.
GGGAGGAGAGCTGTGCACAAAAGCTGCTGATGGGCAGCCTTTCCTTCAAAATAAAAGTCTGCTTAACCTAATGCTGGTTTGACCCCGAGAATGTAATCCTAACACACACACACACACACACACACTACATGACCAAATCCCATTGACTTCAGTGGCACTTTCTTCAGAGTAAATCTGCGTAGGCTTGCTGTGCAGGCCTCCATAATCGGGGTGAGGAGTTTTAGCCCAGTGGCCTCAGCAATGGAGACTTATTTATTTATTTTTATTTATTATATGTATACCCCACCTTTTTTCCTGCATGGAACCCAAGGCGGCTTACATAATAATCCTCCTTCTCCTCTCCATTTTATCCTCACAACAACCCTGTGAGGTAGTTTAGTCTGAGAGTAACTGACTGGCCCAAAGTCACCCAGTGAGTTTCATGGCTGAGGAGGGACTAGAACCCGGATCTCCCGAGTCCCAGTCCAACACCCTAACCACTACAACACACTGGCTCATGTTCTTTCTTTCCCCAATACCTCCCCACTACACACATAGACCCACAAACATTTGTGTGTTTCACAAAGTGGGGACAAACATCACCAAAAAGGAAGGTGCATTTCACCAGGGCAAAAATGGGCAGGACAGTGGTGCAGCTAGCGCTGGACTTCGAGGCCAAAGTCCAGGGCTCCTACATTCCCGGGTGGGGGAGAGGGGAAACAACCATCCAGAGAGCAGCACATGATGGAGGAAGTGGCAAACAGACCCTGCATCAGCACCTGGGTTGGTACAGACAGAGCCCCAGAGCCAGACAGGGCTGACTCTGCTCTCTGCAGCATCCTTCTTGTTTTTTAAAAAGTCATGTTACAGTCAGAGGTGGCTGGCTGGGCATGTACATGGTTACAGATGTTAATTTTACTATTTTTATTTTTAAAATATATTCTTTTCAATACCAAATTGGTGCTTCTTCCCATCCCAAGTAAAAGGACAGCAGAAGCAAACTCCTATAGTCATGCCAGTGCTGTGATTTCAGTGAGTTGGAAATGTAAAACTGCACATGGTCAGACTATTTTTCTTTCTTTCTTTCTTGTTTAATCAGGGTTGGCAAATAGGTTTTAGTTTTAGTTTGCTTTTTTGCTCTCATGTCTCAGGAATGTCGAACCAGCTGGGAAGCATGGAATGGCAGGGAGGGGAGAAGAAGAGAAATGTTCATTGAGTGCTTCACAATGAAAGTAATACACAACACATGGCCGTTTAAATAATACATCCCCTCCATAAGATCATTAAGCCTGGGTCAAAAATTACTGAGCTGCACCACTGGGGCACAAAATGTGCCTCCCATTTTGGTCAAAACTATTCTCAAAGGCCTTCTCAACAAGAGTGTTCAGCTGGATTGGGAATAGGGTGGGGTACGGTACTGCACTGTGGTCGTTTTGTTCCTTCTTGGTAGAAAGTGGTGCTAAAGACAGTTGTTCTGCCCTGTGGGAGTTATTTTGCAGGGTACAACAGACTTCTAGTTTATCTTCCATGCTATTTAGCATCTACAACAGAGTTGTAGGCCAAAAACATCTGGGGACCCAAGGTTGGAGAACACTGATCTACAATGTAGATTCTACACGAAGCTTTTCAGGCAGAGGTTTTGTTGTTGGGTGCCCCCTCTGTGATGACGACACATGATTATCACTATCTCCTCCAATCCCAGCAAGGGAGTGAGGTCCTTGAACCAGCATCAGGAGGTGGTGATGGACTGGGATGAGGGCTAGTCAATGGAAGCTTAATTCAAGATTGCTGCTGGTAAGCCATCAGAGTTAAGCTCTGAGCCTGTTCAAGGCGGGGTTCGGCTCACCTTGAAGGAGCAGATTTTCACCTTGAAGTTGCTTCAGAATTCAACTTTGCTGCTAGATGGAGTGGCCAGGAGTGCCTTTTCCCAACTCTGCCTGATATACCGGTTGAACAAGGACCTGGTCACTGAAATATATGCTTGTACAACAAATACAAATGCATGGTGTGAACCTCAAAATTAGACTGCTGCAATGTACTCTATGTGGGGCTGCCTTGGAAGAGTGTTCGGAAACGACAGCTTGTCCAAAATGTGACAGCAAAACTCCTGATGAGTTCATAATCATATTGCACCAATTCTCAAACCTATGAATTGATTACCAGCTCGTGTCTGGACCCAGTTAAAAGTGCTGTTTTGTTTTTGTTTTTTACTTTTAAAGTCCCAAATAGCCTGGAACCAGGGTATTTGGGGGAGTATCTTTTAATATGAAAAGATACTCCCCCAAATATATATATATATATATATATATATATATATATATATATATGTGGAGGAAGGGGGGGCTGGCTGACCCACCACACCCCCACCCTTTCCTACCTAAAGGACTCAAGATCCCCAGAGAGCTCAAGGTACTAGATTGCCAGCCTCAGCTGTCTGCAATCTTACTTGAATTTCTGTTTAGGGACTTGCCTTTGTCTATAACCTGGATTTAGTTACTGAACCAAGCAGAGCAATCTACAAACACCATGTGGGGTAAAACCAAGAAAGGTTTATTCTGGTAGCATTTTACAACAAAAGGTGGGAAATGAGAGAAGCACAAAATAGAGAGACACTTTGGTACAAAGTAAAGCTGCAAAATAACAAAACCTGATTCCTTAATATCTCCCAGGCACACAACCTGTTACCTGGGGGTCAGTTCTCTTCCAGGGTTAGATCCAGCACAGCCTTGCTGCCAGGGAGGACTACTTCACCTACCCGAAGGTCTGAGATGGGTAGCCCTCCACAAGGCCTGCCTTTACCAGAGCCCTCATTCAGCTAATTTCACCAGGAGCTACCTGGGGTCATATCCTGAGGCCCCCCCGAAGGCTTGGACCTCTGCCTGGCTTGCTGCCATTGCTCCACAGCCAGTAACCACGCGACGAACCAAAGACAAAGACAAAAACCCACACGTTGAGAAATATACCTTCCCCCCCTCCCCTCCTTTCTGTAGCTTTGCTGCTTCTTAGCCAATCAGGATGTACTTCACCTGGCCAGACGGGGAGGGGAACTCATGACTCTTGACTTACTGGGCTTGAACTACATTTGCATTTGAAAGCCGGGTCACTGTAGACTTTGGGACGCCAGCACCCCCCCCCCCAGCCTTTAGCCGGTTCACACATGAGGGTGTGTATGTGTGTGTGCATGTAGGAACCCCCAAAGGCTCCTTCCTTCACAATATATATATATATATATTCCCCTACTTGCATTAAAATAATCTCAGTATGTAGGAAGGCCCAGATTACAGGGTCTTCCCTAAGGCTGCACCCTCTCTTTGGGATTCCTTCCAGAGCAGAATGCATCTAGTCCTTGTGAGTACTTGGAGGGCAGCCAAGACTTTCATTTTTAGGAAAGCTTTCAGACCTCTGGATTAGTTTATTTATATACAGTATTTGAGAGATTTTAAAAACTCATTTCAGGTCACACTGCCTTCACAAGGCGGCTTATACTATTACAATAACATGAGTGTGAAGAAAAGTGTATGGTGTTTCTGGGTCCTTCCTCACCAAACACATGTAAATAAGTATAACCCCAGCTGGAGGCTGAGAATCTCCTGTGAATTTACATAGTTTCTCCTGGGGGGGGGGGGCTGTGTTGCCTCAGAGTCTCCAATGTATTCACATGCAAATGTCCACCAAGCACTCTAGGTATGGTCAGGAAGTCACCCTTCTGACACTTAGGAGCCGCCACCCCCACCCCCCCATACCTAGCATGGACGAGTTAATAATGATTGGCCAGGAAACAGTCAGGCTATCGAAGGGAGGGGTGGGAGAAAATTGATATGGTCAGCCATTGCTTCTGGGTTTTGGTGTTGTTCTGGACATGAAGGAGTGTGAAGTGGGGGGCTGTTGCTGAGGCAAGTCCCAAGAAGAGCAGTCCCCAAGCTAGTAATGTGTAAGTGCCTGGGTACTCTAGCCTGAGATCTAGTTTTGTTATTTTGTAGCTCTGACTTTGTGCAACAAAGTATCTCTGTCAATTTCACTTCCCTTATCTTCCCACCTAATTTGTAACTGACTAACCCAAAATAAACTTTCTTTTACTTCCCCCTACAGGTGTGTGTAGTTTCTCTGCTGGTTCAGTGCTAAATCCAGTGTCTGAGACCCAGGGCCGGGTTCAAAGAGAGGTGGTTTGGAGACAACAGACTCAAGGCTGGCAATTTGTAGCCTTTGATCTCTCATCCATAATCAAAGGAATGGTCATAGTCCTTCACAATGAGCATATAATCACAATTTTTTTAAAAAACACACTTTCTCACACATGCAGTATTAGCAGCAGCTGATATGATTTTACTTTTATATTGTTTTAATGACTTTACTCTTAGCTATTTGTAACTGATGGTTGGTTTTTAAACTCTCTTTTTGCTGCTTAATGCAAGTCAGCGCTGCAAGTATTATGCACGGAGCATGCAGGATATAAGTATAAAAATAAGTAAATACATGATCTGAATATTCTGATCGCACCACACAAAAATTAAATTGAATACAAAATTTCTTGATCTATCAAAAACAATGCAATATTTTTGCATGACATATAAGTCTTGAAGGACTGAATGCTGTGCTGGGTGTGAGTTACCTTCTATTGGTTATGTAGGGTGGCATTGGTCCTGTCTTTCTTGGCATGGGGATGAAGAGTTTGGTCTAGATGATCATTGGCTCCTTACAGCCCAAAACTATGATCCCCTACCTCCTCAGTCCTCAGATATTCCAGCTGGTCATGAATCTCACCCATTGAATCCCATTGCATTACGAAAATAAAAAATTCAACATGCTATTTCATCTTACTGGTTCAGGCCTCCTGGTCCAGGTGATGGATCTCATCAGATCTTGAGTTGTTCTCCAAACCCTCTCAAATTCATCCACTGACATCACATGAAAATCATATAAATCTATTCTAATTATGCCACTAAAGTCACACAGCACTGGACTGTATCTCACAGCTTAAGCCCATCTGTGTGTCTACAGCAGGGGTCTTCAAACTACGGCCCGCGGGCCACATCCGGCCCGCCGGGTCTTTTCATCCGGCCTGGCGGCCGATCTAACTTGTGAGGGAAGAGGAGGAGGGCTGGCTAAGCCAGTGGGGGGGCACGGGCCGCCTGCTCACCCGCCTGCCGCCCTGCATCTCCTGCTGGGGGGGGGAAGGGGAGGAGGGGCAACTTAGCCGGTGGCGGGACGCGGACAGCGCCCATCCTCCTCCCTTCTCATCCACCCCCGCAGGCTTACTTCATCCTCCTCGCTGCCTGCTGGTTCCGTCGCGTCACTTCCGGCGCGGCAGAAGTGATGCGACGGGACCCTGCTCCGTCGCGTCCATCCTGGACCCCGCCCGCGCTGTTTTTCAAAACTGAGTGCGGGCGGAGTCCAGGATGGATGCAACAGAGCAGCTGCGGCGGCGGCGGACTCGGTGGCAGCAGCGCTCAGGGGACCAGGTAGGACGGGGATGGTGGCGGGGTGTGGGTTACAGCGGGGAGTGCGGGTTATGGCAGTGGGGGGGCGCAGGGGGCTTTACCTTATCCGCCTCGCCGCCCACTGGTCCCGTTGCGTCACTTCTGGCGCGGCGGGACCCTGCTCCATCGCGTCCATCCTGGACCCCGCCGGCGCTCTGTTTTTCAAAACTGAGCGCAGGCGGAGTCCAGGATGGACATGACGGAGCAGCTTGGGCAGAGGCAGCGGCAGCAGGAGCAGCGCGCAGGGGACCAGGTAGGACAGGGGTGGGTGACGGCGATGGCGGCGGCGGTGCAGCGGCGACAGCAGGGGGCGGCGGGGTGGTCCTGTGGCGGGGGTGGCGGCAGTGGGGCGGTCCTGCGGCAGCGGTGGGGGGCAGGGGGGGTCCAGCAGTGGGGGGGGTCCTGCGGCGGCGGGAGGGCGGGGACGGCGGTGGGGCGGTCCGGCGGCAGCGGCGGGGTGGGTCCGGCAGCGGGGGGCGGTCCTGTGGCGGGAGGGCGGCAGCGGGGCGGTCCTGCGGTGGCGGGAGGGCGGGGGACGGTGACGGCGGGGGGTTCCTGGAGGTGGCAGGGGGTTCCTGCAGCGGCGGGGGGCAGCATGATGGAGGCGGCACTGGAGCTGAGGGCTGCCGCCAGCTGAGCCACGGCAGGGCCCTGGGGGCGGTGGCGGCCGGTCCCAGTGAGTCCGGCCCCCCAACAGTCAGAGGGACAATGAACCGGCCCCCCATTTAAAAAGTTTGAGGACCCCTGGTCTACAGTCTTAACATGATGGAAAAAGAGAATTGTATTTAGCATGAAGGAAGAAGATTTTGGTGGTTTGGGTTAAATGCATTTGGATCAGGCTGGTTCAGTTGACTGTTCACATTTGCCTTCTGCTATAGTGTCCAAGACATGCTGGATGCGCTGGGTAGATGTAATGTATAATTAGATGACACTGGAGATATCTTTATATCATAAAAATATATCAGGATCTGCTCAAAATGTAGGTTTGTGTGCTTTCATTATTTTATTTCTTCTTCTTCTTCACTATGTGCTGGATTTGACATTTGAATCCGGAATGTCTAATTCTGAGATTCAAGTTGATTTTGAGCTATAGATTTGACTCCTAAATAGCTGCCTGGGGGAAGTTGTGGTTCTTCTTCTTTTGAGATTTTCCAAAAGAAATTTATCAGAAATGCTTTCAGTACAAAACATCTTGTTTTCAGTGAAGATGACCAATTGGTTCCTCTCCTGCTCTGTTATTTGTGAGGGTTTTTATTTATTTATTTAAAGACCCATGTCTCACTCTGGTGGAATCCCTTCTCTTAAATCCAGTCTTTTAATTACACACACACACACACACACACACACACACATTTTTTCACACATAATATACATTAATTCACGCATAAAGATGCCAGCCCTGCAGCATACAGAAATCAGGCTTGAAAAACCTCCCATTGGGCTTTGACATCCCCTCCAAAATCACCCCCCCCCACGTGCACACACACTACACATAGGATTGAAAAAAGGGCTCTCTTTGGCACCAACAGAAGCTTTTTAAAAAGTCAACTGCTTTGTCTGTGCTGAAGAGTGGAAGCTCCGCAGGCAGCCTGCATCTGGCCCTTGGGCCACCAGTTTCCCACCCATGATCTATATTAATGATGCCTCAGTGTTTGTAGTTCTGAGAAACAGCACATCCAACTATATTTATAAAAAAAGAAGCAATCTACTCATTGTGAATTATACAAACTGAATAAAAAATGAATGTGTGTGTTAGGGGAAGAGGAGACGTGAGCCTTTTCAAAAGCAGAGATTACATTCTCATTGAATTATTTATTCTCACACTTACCTAAATCCTCAGTTTCTGGGCATATGCAAAACCTATAACAGCTATCTACTATTATAGTCTTACTTCTGTTACTGACATGGCTGGCTGTATCAATCATAAATATAACTATGATGATGAACTATCTCACTTGCTGGGGTTGACTGGGGTGTTTGAGATATATCATTCTTATACTTTGGGTTCATTCCAAATGCTGGTTTAATATTCTATTTTTTAATGTTGAAGTTCACTATATTATTCAAGGTTCATGGTGTAACACCTGTTATTGGATTATTTGTCTATTTATTTTTTAAAATACAAAAGGATACTTTCAACTCACATTGAAAGAGTAGGAGAACTTCCGCTTTTACCACTGACTGATCATCCTGATTGTACAGGCAGATGAGTGATGGATTAATTCTGTGCTAGAAGTAGTAGATAATTTGTGCTGAGTGATCCCGAGAACACACTTGGAGGACACTTGCATAATTGTCGGCAAAACAGAGATCTTGCTATGTCATACCCACATGATAATAGTCTGTTCGCTATTTCAGCCATGGTTAACAAGGAAAGTTAATCATTTACAAAACATATCTGGAGAGTCAAAGACACAGGGAGCAGAGAGGTGAAAAAACTCTATGCAAGGAAACCACAAACACAATACTTGTATTGACATAGTTAATAAGGATGTGGGAAGGGGACTAGTCGGGGTTTTTTTTTACTCGAACAACTATGGCATCCTTCCCAGTACTGTAATATTCAACTAAGACCTAAGTATATCCCTAGCTGGAGTAAATTATTGCCATGGGATCAAATGTTGCTCTCGTCTAGGTGTTGTTGAGTGTTTTTTCAGCACCATAGATGTGGACAGTTACCAAGGAAGGAGCTGGTGGTTTATGCTGCGATGAAGACAGTTTACTCCAGCCTTCCCCAACCTGATGTCCTCCAGATGTGTTGAACTAAAACTTCCAGCACCCCCAGCCAGCATGGCTGGGGGGGGCTGGGAGTTGTAGTCCAACACATCTGGAGGATACCAGGTTGGGGAAGGCTGGTTTACTCATGGTGTGAATTGTCACACACACACACACACACACACACACACAAAATCAGGAGCCAAACCCTGTGAGTTCCAGCTAATCTCACTTTTCATAACCCAACTGAGCATCACTTCTGACAGAATATTTTCCTTCTGTGAATGATAACGTGTGAAAGAATATACCTAAACACCAATAGTAGAACCTTGCAAGAGAAATTGGTTTGCTGAATATTCCTGCTAGCTCCAGGACAAGGTTCACACATGCAAACTTTTAAAAATTTGAATATCTCCAAACCAGGTGAAACAAAAAAAGTAATTACAATATGCAAAGTAGTTATATTATGGATATTTAAAATATAGAATATAAGAAGAATAGAATTCCTAGAATATATTCCTAGAATTTAAAAATATATTTTTTAAGGATCTAAAAGCCTCCTTTTAAAAGATCTAAAAATGATCTATTTAGATTTAAAAAAAATTATTTCAATGGAGAAAAAGGTATCTATGCTGTTTATCTATAATGGGCAGGAAGAAACCCACATTCTGCACCAAGAAAGTTGAGGTCCAGCTCTTCAGCTGGTAACCGGTGGCTTTGACTGCTGTCTCTGTTCAGCTTAGTTCAGTAAGTGTGGACTGCATCTTTCCTAAGCAGAACACTTTTGCCTTTGCCCTAGGCCAGTGATGGCGAACCTATGGCACGGGTGCCACAGCTGGCACGCAGGGACCTCTCTGTGGGCACTCGAGCCATTGGTCACCAGATCGCAAATAAGACCATCCCTTCTGCAAAACACTAATGATTTGTTCTTCTCACAGTGTGGGACAGAATGATTTTATTCTAGAATTCCTGTTACAGAATTCTTTCTACATTGTTATCACATGTAAAAGATTTTGAAGAATGATGCACAGAGCATGGCTTGGATGTAAAGCCCTACCAGTTTGACTTGAGTGCTGCATGTGTGTGCTCTCAAACTAATGGAGTATGAGCCAAGGTTTGACAAATTATCAGCATGCATGCAATAGCAAAAATCACATTAATTGTGCAAAAGCATGCCCAATGCAAACTTTTACCTAATGCAGTGTTTGCAGTCCAAGACATAAAGTGTTTAAAATGTGTTAAGCACGTTTAGTTTTCTTGTTTATCTTGCTCATCCTAGTACAGGTTGACTTTTACTTTTACTAATCCGACACCTGTAGAAGCAGGGAAAGGACCCGGGGTAAAGCTTGCCCCAAACAATTTCAGGCTGGCATATAATCATATTACAAGTTGAGAATCCCTTATCCAAAAATACATGTGCCTAATTATTTTAAAAGTTTGTATAAATTCCCTTCAGGCTATGTGTACAATGTAGTACTATAATAATTTTTTGAGTTGCTTTTTTTCCCAACAAAAAATTGTTTGTATCATTGCAAGCTCTGTTGTTGTGTTTTTCTTTAAAGACAAAAGATGTTAATTAGTTCAGACAACTAAAACTTCGGTATTCAGGTTTAATTGCAGTGTTGGCACTTTGAAATAAATAAGTTGGTTTTGTGTTGCAGTTTGGGCACTCGGGCTCAAAAAGGTTCGCCATCACTGCCCTAGGCCCATTTGCCTTGGGCCCTGTCCACCACTGGAATGCAGCTCCCAGGAACTCTGAAATGAAATTCAGCCCTCAGGCTGAAAGAGGTGCAGTACCTCTGACAGAGAAGATAGCTTCTGCACAAGTGTAAGAAAAAAACATGTATGGCATATAGATTAATTAAGAAGTCATGTCGATGTCAGTCCTTGATGCAACACCTTGCAATATAGTTGGGCACATTAATGCTCTCCTGTTCATTACTCTGCCATAGGAAGGCTGAACACATCGGTACAGCGACGTCTGGCCAGGGTGCGGATGCACTAATTGGTGTGGTGACACAGGCACCTCTTTCTCCTATTAGTGACAGTTGCTTGCATGTGCTGAAAAGGGCCAGAGAACCAAAGCATGTTAAACTGGAAGGTTGATCACAAGGTAAGGTTGTATGACTCCACCTTTACGGGAGCATGTAATAAAAGAAGGCAGAAGGCCTAAACATTGATGAGCACCAGCAGTCAATTAGAACTCTCCCTAGAGTGTGGCATATCATGTCCTGGTAAATTGTGTGAAGCTGAAAGTATCAATTTTAATTGACTTCCCTCCTAAATGATAGAACAGATCTATAATGAATTTAGTTCAGTGCCAGCCTTTTATATTTATTCCATTTGGATGAACAGCTTTCTGTAGACAAAGGAAGAGTGGTGATTTTATTCCTGGTGTGTGTGTGTGTGTGTACAGCAAAACCCTGTCCACACACATTCCCGCATTCCCGGCATGTTTCCCACATTCCCAGCATGTTTACCCAAAAGTAAGTCCCACTGCACCTAAGGGGGCTTGCTCCCAGAGAAGTGTGCCGAGGGTTGCAACTTTAGCCATTCCGTGATTTGTTTTTCCAATAAGGACCCTGTCCTGGTATTAAGAGATCATCAAGATAAAATCATTGTTTTTCTACCCAGGAGACTTTTTATTTTCCATCTAGTTAATTAAATGCATGATATAGCAATGTAGAATCACTTCACAATGCTTTATTGAAGAAGATTTGCTAGTCAGAGTTTGAGGACCTAGCTGTTTTGATCACCTTTTTGCCCCCATTTATGTGATAGGTGTGTGTGTGTGTGTGTGTGTTTGCACACATACATGCATGTGTATGCATAGGTCTTCTACAAGTGGTTGGGGCTGACTTACGTTTCCCCATGTCCATTCTTTTTATTTGATATTCGTTGTGTTTGTTAAAGGTCCACTGCCAGCTCGTGTGATATAGCCTAGGTTAACTACCCACTGAGTCTAATCTGTGAAGAAAAGCTGGGAGGCCTGCTCTTTCTTTAGAGAGGCCAGTGTAAACAGTAAGCTGACTGAAGAAATAATTTTCATAGTAGAAGTAGACATAAAATACTCCCCGGGCCAGATGGCTCCTTTCCTTATCTTAGAGAGTTACCGGGCAGGTCCTCAAGGCCATTTGTCCAGGGAGATTGGAGTGTAAGAAGAATTTACAGCTGGGGCCTCTTAAGATGGCCAGAAAGATTTACAGCTGAGACCCATGAGTTGAGATCTTGGGCAATGACGTAACTGAGCATGGCCAGAGTGCCCCGGATTGGCCAGAGACGATTAGGCCATGGTCTGGGGGAGGGGGATATAGGAACATCCATTCAGGGACTCTGGGTCTTCTCTTTTGGCCTGGTACAAAGGGCGGGTAGGGCTGCTGTCAAGGCAGGGCCCTGTGGAGATCAACCCCCTGGCGGAGTGGACTGCCCTTTGCCTTGGGGTAAGAGAACCGGTGGGAGTTCTTCACATAATCCAATCATGTTTGCATGACACATTCTACATTCTGTCCCAGGGATGCAGAAGCTCAGGCATGGAGGCCAACTCCAGCCTTCATGGGGTCCCAGTCTGGCCACACGGGGTTCCCCAAATGGCCCTGTCCCCTTACCATGGCCCCACACCTGCCCCCCGACCACCGAGGTTTCCCGGCTTTTGTACAGTTTCCCCCCTCATTCTAGACTTTGACAGATGACAGCCCTCTATTTGAAGGGCTGCCAGAGGTCTGTCCTCTCTCTGAAGGGCTGCCCTGTCCAATTCCAGTCGCCCATCAACAGTTTGCACCTGGACTGAACAAGCAGGAACAAAGGTTCCCTGGTCCTGGACACAGGCTTCCACACCATGGTGAGATGTGCTGCATTTCTATTGAAATTATAATAATTTCCTCCCCTAAATTCTCATCCATACGTATAACTTAGCATATGCAAATTATATGCAGATTGGCACCCTGTTTGGTCCTCTCTTTTTTGGTGATGCACGTCTTCTTTTTTTGGCAGTTCACGAGTGGGCCCCCTAGTGAGGGCTGACTTTAGGTTTCCATGGGCCTGGGCAAGAAGGTTCTCCCTGTGCCCTCTACTCTATTTGCCCATTTGCCTGCCCTCCGCTGCGCTGATCCTCCTCCTCTCCCTCCTCACAGTTGCTGGTTGGCCTGGCGCCCACTCCTCTCTCCCAGTGGTGCCAATGATGGAGAGGAGGATGGCTCCACAGTTGCAGTGAGAAGGGCCAGTGGCTGTGGCGGAGTCCCCCACCTCCCCTCCCCTGCTCTGTGCCTACCACACATACCCCTTTCTTCTCTTCCACGTGGGTACAAATGATACTGCCAAGCGGAGTTACAAAGAAATCACGGCAGACTTTGAAGAGCTGGGAAGGGAACTCAAGAACTTCGGGGCCCAGATGGTTTTCTCATCCATCCTTCCAGTACTTGGAAGAGGCATAGAAAGGGAAAGAAAAATACTCCGAGTGAATGACTGGCTACGAAGGTGGAGCCGACGTGAGGGATTTGGATTCTGGGACCACGGGCTACACTTCCTGGAAGATGGACTGCTGGCAAAGGATGGGTTGCACCTCACAAGGACTGGGAAGAATGTGTTTGGACACAGCATGAGGAACTTAATCAGGAGGGCTTTAAACTGAATCCAACAGGGGAGGGAGACATAAACTCGAGGGTACCAATGGAAGAAGGCCTCTATGCCACAATGGAGAGAACAGCTCCAGCGGTGCCCATTGATAGTCTACCACAAAATGTAGGGGGAAAGTCGGACTATAAAGCACATAGTCTTCAATGTCTCTATACTAATGCCCAGAGTATGGGCAATAAACAAGACGAACTTGAACTCTTGATACATGAGGGCAAGTACGACTTGATAGGGATAACTGAAACCTGGTGGGATGACTCCCATGACTGGAATACAGCAATTGAAGGGTATAACTTGTTCAAAAGGAACAGAAGCAACAGAAAGGGAGGTGGAGTTGCACTGTATGTTAAAAATACGTATCTCTGCACAGAGATACAGGAAGAGGAGCTTGGCAGCCCCATTGAGAGCATCTGGGTTAAAATAAAGGGGGCAAAGAATAAAACGAACATGGCGGTTGGAGTCTACTACCGACCACCCAATCAAGGAGAAGATGAGGATGGAACTTTTGAAAAGCAAATTGCCATTGTTTCAAGGAGGCACGATGTGGTAGTAATGGGAGACTTCAATTTCCCTGATATCTGTTGGGAGACTTATTCAGCCAAACATGGCCCCTCCAAGAAATTCCTGACCTGTGTTGCTGATAACTTCCTCCTACAGAAAGTGGAGGAAGGAACTAGAGGATCGGCTATCCTTGACCTGATTCTAACCAACAGAGACGAGTTAGTGGATAAAGTGGCAGTTTCGGGAACTCTGGGGGAAAGTGACCATGTTATACTAGAGTTCTTGATTCTAACAGAAGCAAAAGCTGAGTGTAGCCAAACACGTACCCTGGATTTTAGGAAAGCCAATTTTAACAAACTCAGAACAATGATTAGTAAAATCCCATGGCAAGTGACTCTCACGAGAAAGGGAGCCCAGGAGGGGTGGGAGTTTTTAAAGAAGGAAATTTTAAAGGCACAATTGCAAACAATTCCCACAAGGAAAAAAGGCAGAGGGCAACAGAAGAAGCCAATGTGGCTTCACAATAAACTCAAAGATGACCTGAAAACAAAAAAGGACACGTATAGGAAGTGGAAGGAAGGACAGGCTACAGGGGAAGAGTACAGGCAGGTAGCACAGAACTGCAGGAATAGTGTCAGGAAGGCTAAAGCTGAGAATGAGCTAAGGTTAGCGAGGAATGCTAAAAGCAACAAAAAAGCTTTCTTCAGATACATGCACAGTAAAAGACAGAAGAAAGAACTGGTGGTTCAACTACGCAATGAGGATGGCAAATTGATAACAGAAGACAAAGAAAAGGCAGAAGTGTTCAATTCCTACTTCGGCTCGGTCTTCTCCCAAAAGAGGGTCTATGACCCCCCTGGCAAACCTGAAGTGCAGACTGAAGGGGCAGAATTGCAGCTTGAGATTGATAGGCAAATGGTCAAGGAGCACCTGATTACTCTGAACGAGTTTAAATCTCCAGGGCCTGATGAGCTGCATCCTAGAGTAATAAAGGAACTGGCAGAAGAACCCTCAGAACCACTGTCTATTATCTTTGAGAAATCATGGAGGACAGGTGAAGTGCCAGACGACTGGAGGAGGGCAAATGTTGTTCCCATCTTCAAAAGGGCAAGAAGGAGGAACCTGGGAACTATAGGCCAGTCAGTCTGACATCAATCCCTGGGAAGATTTTTGAGCAGATTATAAAGAAGTCAGTCTGCAAGCACCTTGAAAACAATGCAGTGATTACTAGAAGCCAGCATGGATTTGTCAAGAACAAATCCTGTCAGACTAATCTGATCTCATTTTTTGATCGGGTAACCTCCCTTGTGGACTGTGGGAATGCTGTGGACATTATATATCTGGACTTCAGCAAAGCTTTCGACAAAGTGCCTCATGATATCCTGATTAGTAAGCTAGCTAAGAGTGGGCTAGATGGAACAACTATCAGGTGGATCCACAATTGGCTACAGAATCGGACTCAAAGAGTGCTTATCAATGGTTCCTTCTCAAACTGGGGAGAGGTAATGAGCGGGGGTACCACAGGGCTCGGTCCTGGGCCCGGTGCTCTTCAACATTTTTATTAATGACTTGGATGAGGAGGTACAGGGAATGCTTATCAAATTTGCAGATGACACAAAGTTGGGTGGAACAGCTAATACTCTGGAAGACAGAAACAAAATTCAAAGTGACCTCGATAGGCTGGAGCGCTGGGCCGAAAACAACAGAATGAAATTTAATAGGGATAAATGCCAAGTGCTGCACCTAGGGAGAGGAAACCAAATGCAGAGTTACAGAATGGGGGACACTTGGCTCAACAATACTACAAGTGAGAAGGATCTTGGAATTGTGGTAGATCACAAACTGAATATGAGCCAGCAATGCGATGTGGCTGCAAAGAAGGCAAATGCTATTTTGGGCTGTATTAATAGAAGTATAGCTTCCAAATCGCGGGAAGTGATAATTCCCCTTTACTCGGCACTGGTTAGGCCTCATCTTGAGTACTGCGTCCAGTTCTGGGCACCTCACTTTAAGAAGGACATAGACAAACTGGAGAGGGTTCAGAGGAGGGCAACAAGGATGATAAAGGGACTGGAAACAAGGCCCTATGAGGAGAGACTGAAAGAACTGGGCATGTTTAGCCTTCAGAAGAGGAGACTGAGGGGAGATATGATCGCACTCTTCCAGTATTTGAAGGGATGTCACACAGAGGAGGGCAAAGATCTCTTCTCGTTCATCCCAGTTTGCAGGACACGGAATAATGGGCTCAAGTTACAGGAACCTAGATTCCACCTAAACATCAGGAAAAATTTCCTGACTGTCAGAGCAATAAGACAATGGAATCAACTACCTAGGGAGGTGGTGGGCTCTCCCAGTCTGGAGGCATTCAAGGTGCAGCTGGACAGACATCTGTCAGAGATGCTTTGACCTGGATTCCTGCATTGAGCAGGGGGTTGGACTCGATGGCCTTGTAGGCGTAAAACCAAGGCGTAAAATGAACATCCAAGTCCTTCAAGATCCTATTAAGCAAACTCGTCTTCAATCACTTCTTAAGGAACATCTACCTACGGAACCTCCTGACAACATTGAGGACCATTGGTCTAAGCTGAAAACCTCCATTACTGCAGCTTGTGAACAAACTATTGGATATGAAACTAAGAAACATCAGGATTGGTTTGATGAAAATGACAATGAGATTAAATATATAATTGACCAAAAAAGGAAAGCCTTCCAAATATGGCAAAATGATATTAACTGCGCTGCCAAGAAAAAAACCTACGCTAGCGCAAAGGCTGAGGTCCAAAGAAGAACAAGAGAACTTAAGAACGCTTGGTGGAAAAAGAAAGCTGAAGAAATTCAACAACTTGCAGAATCTCATGATGCACGGGGCTTTTTTAAGGCCACAAGGGCCATTTATGGACCAAAAACCTATGGTACAAACCCTTTACAATCAAAAGATGGCACCAAACTCTTAAAAGACAAAGAGTCTATTGCACTGCGTTGGAAAGAGCATTATTATGACCTTTTAAATCGTAAATCTAAGGTGGATAACGAGATTTTTTCGCAAATCCCACAAAAACAAATTAAAGAGGAACTTGCAATACTCCCCACTTTGGATGAAGTAAAAAAAGCCATTAATCAAATGAAGAACAACAAAGCTAGTGGACCAGATGGGATTCCTGCTGAAATCTTTAAAGAAGGGGGGCCCGAACTTGTACAACATCTTCATAAACTCATCGAAAAAATCTGGATAAGAGAAGAGATCCCAGAAGACTTCAGGGATGCCATAATTATCACCCTCTTTAAGAAGGGTGATAGAACAGACTGTGGAAACTATCGGGGCATTTCTCTCTTAGCAACCGCAGGAAAAATATTTGCTAGGATTCTCGCAAACCGTCTTCTATCTATTTCAGAAGAGATCCTCCCTGAAACTCAATATGGTTTCCGCCCCTCTAGAGGGACAGTAGACATGATTTTTACTGCACGTCAGCTCCAAGAAAAATGCCGGGAGCAAAATCAACCCCTTTATATGGCATTTATCGATTTGGCTAAGGCCTTTGATACTGTAGACCGTACAGCTCTCTGGACTATCCTTATGAAAATTGGATGCCCCAATAAATTTGTGAATATCTTGCGACTTCTCCATGACAACATGACGGCAACGGTTTTGGACAACAACGGCTCTCATGGTGCTCCATTTAAAGTGGGATCAGGTGTTAAACAGGGATGTGTTATCGCCCCAACATTATTTGCCATTTTCATCGCCATGGTTTTACATCTTGTCAAGGGGAAACTTCCCACCGGTGTGGGAATTATATATCGAACAGATGGAAAGCTTTTTAATCTCAGCAGGCTGAAAGCAAAAAGTAAGGTAATTACAACCTCCGTTGTGGAACTTCAGTATGCTGATGATAATGTGGTCTCCGCACATTCAGAGGATGATCTCCAAACTATCCTAAATGCTTTTGCAGAAGCATACGAAAAACTTGGTCTCTCACTTAACATCAAAAAAACCAAAGTGCTTCATCAGCAAGTGCAAGCCAATCCTTTGGTGATGCCATCTATCCAGCTTGGCGGGACAATACTGGAAAATGTCGATCATTTTCTCTATCTTGGCAGCTATCTTTCTGTTACAGCTAACATCGACAGTGAAATCCAGCATCGTTTGAGCTCCGCAAGTGCCGCATTTTCTCGAATGAAACATAGAGTGTTCGAGGATCGGGATATCTGTAAGAAGACCAAAACGCTGGTTTATGAAGCCATTGTATTACCAACTTTATTGTATGCCTGCGAAACATGGACTATCTATAAACGTCACTTCCACCTCCTTGAAAGGTTTCATCAACGTTGCCTCCGGAAAATCCTGCAAATTACTTGGGAAGATAGGCGAACAAATGTCAGTGTACTGGAAGAAGCAAAGACTACTAGCATTGAAAAAATGATCCTTCAACGCCAACTTCAGTGGACCGGTCATGTTGTTCGAATGCCTGACTGCCGTCTCCCAAAGCAGTTACTTTACTCCCAACTCAAGGATGGAAAGCGGAATATCGGTGGTCAATATAAGAGGTTTAAAGATGTTCATAAGGCTAATCTAAAAAAATGCAATATAAACATCGAAAACTGGGAAGCTCTGGCCCATGAACGATCTAAATGGAGGTTGGCCTTTCACAAAGGTTCCATGGACTTTGAAGAAGCCCGAGTGCAAGGTGAAAGGGAGAAACGTGCTAAGCGAAAAGCACGTCAAATGAATCCTTTACAGGACCATCTTCTATCTGGTAACCTGTGTCCTCACTGTGGGAAGCTGTGTGGATCTAGAATTGGCCTCCACAGTCACTTACGGACCCATCGCTAGAGTCTACACAATCTTCTTTAGAATTTCCTCCTTTTATCCCGGAAGACAATCTTACTCGGTCACGAGTGATCGCCTGATGATGATGAGGCCCCTTCCAACTCTACTTTTCTATGATTCTATGATTCTATGATACCATAGCCCAACCGTCCTCAACCTGACTGGGGATTATGGGAGTTGTAGTCCTACACACCTGGAGGGCACCAGGTTGAGGAATGCTCTGCTAGTCATTGCCCATCACTGCTTCAAGGCGTTTCCATGCCCCTTCCTTTGTTGCTGATGCTATGATTCATTAACCTCAGCCTCCCTATGAAAGCAACGCTAGAGACTGAGAGAGAGAGAGAGAGAGAGAGAGAGGAGAAAGAGAGAGAGAGAGAGAAACACAGAGAGAGACAGAGAGGTTTAAAAAAAATGCTGTGCTTGCTGCTTTATTTATTTATTATATTTATATCCCACCTT
Organism: Shinisaurus crocodilurus; assembly: GCA_021292165.1. Lineage (NCBI taxonomy): Eukaryota > Metazoa > Chordata > Lepidosauria > Squamata > Shinisauridae > Shinisaurus > Shinisaurus crocodilurus. The sequence goes on along the minus strand of CM037879.1, from coordinate 173,236,489 downwards.
TTTTCCTGCAGGGAACCCAAGGCGGCTTACATAATCCTCCTCCTCCTCCTTCTCTCCATCTTATCCTCACAACAACCCTGTGAGGTAGGTTAGGCTGAGAGTCAGTGACTGGCCCAAAGTCACCCAGTGAGCTTCATGGCCGAGCGGGGACTAGAACCCAGATCTCCCGAGTCCCAGTCCAACACTCTCACCACTGCGCCATGCTGGCTCTCTTTCATGCAGCTTGGTGTTGGGATGAACGAAGGAGCTGGAGGAAGCAGAAGCTAACCCTGAGCTTAGCCACCTTGCTGTGGGTCATTACTTTTACCTTTGCCCTTAATGAGTTTCCACCCTCCTGGGAAGCACACTTTCTTTGACATCAGGTAAGTGGTGAATTTCAATTCAGGGGCTCCAAAAGTCGGCTTTGGTGGCAGGCTGCCCCCTGCTGGCACACGCGTCCTGGAGGAGGTTTCCAAGGACGAATGCTGACCGCTGATGCAGGACCTGTTCATGGGCATCTGTTTCAAGGGGAAGTCCTCTAAGCTCCTCCTTGCCTTGAACTATAATGCACAAGTCAATACAGTCATGCCTTGGATTGAGAGCATAATTCGTTCCAGAAACGTGCTTGTAATCCAAAACACTCTTATATCCAAACGAAATCCCCCCCAAAAAAATTTGTACAGAGATTTTTAATTTAAGCCATACTATAGTACTTGTATTGCAAGACGTCGCTTGTATGTCAAGTAAAAAAATAAATAAATAAATATTTAAAAATTTGCTTGTCTTGCAAAACGCTCTCAAACCAAGTTACTTGCAATCCAAGGTATTACTGTATAATTCACAGCCCCTGAATTGGTTACGTTCGTTTTATATCAATGCAAGGTGCAGCTTAGAGGATTTCCCCCTGAAACAGATGGCCAGGAGCAGGCCTACATCAGTGGCCGGCATTTGTGCAGGGGCACCTAACAGATCTCCTCCTGTGCCAGATCAGGCACGCACCTACATTGCTTTGTTTTCTGCGTTTGCTGAGGAGTTTTCTTTTTTTGGACAGGCATTTCCTGACCGATGAGTAAATTCCAGCCATTATTTTATTGATGCATTTGTTTTCATTGCGGAGTGATGTTTTAACTTGTGGTGCACCACTCTGAAATCTTTTGATGTGGGGGGGTTTATAGATCCTACCATCATATGAATATCACTACTCCGTTCTGAGTTTTCCAGATAAATGTGTGCGTGTGCACTGTCGGGAATGTGAGGAAATATGTTTCTTAACTAATGTACTGTCCTTTGAGGCAGAAAGTAGGAAAATAAGGAATATGCCACTGAGCCAAGTGAAAGAGCTGAGCTTACTTACGTGTTGCTTGCCTGCCTGCCTGCCTGCCTGCCTGCCTGTACAGCTTAATGGGCCGCAAGGCAGGCGAGACAGAAACACAACCCTTTAGCATGGCTCTGGGGCATATTCCATTTTCCCTTATTTATTTTCAGCCTTTCTCAGCTTGAGCTCAGCCCAATGTCCATGCAAAAGTAGCCACGACCGTTGGGAACTGTTTTTCTTATGTGTGTTTGTTTAGAATCAAACGTTGTTGTTTTTTGCAAGACTGCGCTGCAGCTTTAATTTTGGAGGCTTTGAATGAGGGAGGATGTTGAAAAACCTTGTTTTCTCTAAAAATAGCACTATGTGAACATTTATGCTGCAGGGCTGTGAGCTCTGCTGTGAAAAGGACTTGGTTGGTGTTTTTATTTTAATCTGGGGTGGTGGTGGAAGCTCTGTTCATGGTTCTGGACTTCTGCTTTGAAGACTCATGATTGATTCTTTTAGTATCAATGGAATCAGTGGCTACTGATTTGTTTCCCTCTATGTCAGGGTAGGCAATACAGGCCTGTGGCTTATGCTGGCTCAGCTTGTCTGAGCGTGGAAAGCTAAGCAGGGTCAGGCCTGGTTATTACTTGGATGGGAGACCCCTCCTCTAGTTTCCCGCATTGAGCAGGGGGTTGGACTCGATAGCCTTGTAGGCTCCTTCCAACTCTATGATCTATGAAATCTATGAAAACCTTGGGCACCCCAGGGGGCAATTGCCAGCCCCTGGTGGGTTGCTCTCCTGCTGCAGTGCTGCCTGCAGTGGCAAAAAAAATCTGCAGTTTGCCACTGAAATTTGGTGGGAAACTGCTACAGAGACCCAGGGCTTTTCTATACGAGCCTTTTAACCCCCCCACTTTACTGAGGTTTCTGCTTCCAGATTCTTTCTGGGATTAAGATTGACAGGGTCACCCCTGTATTTAGGCAAATCTCACATAGTATTATTGTAAATCAGCTAACCTAAGAATGTACGTACAAGCAACTAACTCAGTATTGCAAAATGAAACACCAAAGATTGATGCCCTTTGGCCAGATAAAGAGTGTCTGGTGTGTACTCGCAATGTTATTTTTGCTTAGGTCTGTGTGGGTGGATGACTGCAAACCTTGCTTATTATAAAATCTGCTTACAGAAGGCTGGAGAGAGGTATAGGGGTTCCGGGCACCAAGGAAATGGAGAAGTTTGCGAAACCAAGGGAATGAGGAAGTTGGCAATGGGGTAAAGGCTGCTGAAAATGGGGGAGAAAAAAAGTGCGATTGCCAAAATAGACCCAATATAAGATCAACAGGACAGGATACATGTTGTGTACCACCCGAGACTGACTCAGGAAAGAAACACCTATCATGGCAACTGAGGCTGACCCTGGGCAACTGAGAAATGCTGAATCGGCATAGGTTGACCCTGGATTGCTGAGAAGAGATGACTCAAAGGAGTGACCGGCCAGCACATTTTGGGCTATTTAAGACACGGCAGAAGTACAGCTCACTGCAGGATCAACAGGAGCGAGACACATAGGCAGAGGTGTGTCTCTGGAACCCCAGCCTGCTCATTAGCAATTAATTAGCCTGGCCAGCTAATTAAGCCTGCTTGTGTGAGTATGTGTGATTAGGGACTAAGAGCAACTATTAGTTATCCTGTTGTTGTAATCAATACATGCGTTATATTGGAACTTGCAGTCTCTGTGCTTCCCCTCTATAAGATCCCAAGAACGGTATTCCTGCTTGACTCAGTGGCTTGATCACCCACTGGTTTGAGTGGCTATATTTTAAATTCGTATCAAGATCCCTTTCCAAATCCCCCCCCCCCGCGTTTTTTCTTTCTTTGCCTTTCTATATGTTCCATTACACAACCACTATGTGGCACTGTGGTATAGCGAAATTGCACAAAGACACGAGGGTTTTATGCCGCCATTCGCAGATATACCAGACTTTCCTCGTTAGAAAAAAACAACAATGCTAAAATGTTTCCAATGAACAAGAGAGGCCTTGAAGGATGACAACATCATGTAAAGCAAACTACCATGAGTGAGGTATCATGAGCACACAGTAAAGGCCTCGTCAAAGCTGTCAAAATGCCCACATTTAACTTGAAGACAAGCTAAATGTGGCACTTCTGAGTTGATATAGTGGTTTCTCACTGAAATTTAGTGGGAAACCACTGATTTTTTGCCACTGCACTGCCAAATTCCAGTGGTGTGGGGGTAGCAGCACAGGTAGTGGGAGCCGCACTCAAAGCCATGCAGGGAGCGCATGCGGCAAGATCATTTTAGACCTTGGACTTCATGATATTTTGGGGTGAGTGTGTGGCTTGAAAGCAAAGACAAAACCTGTTTGCCAACCCTGATTAAAAAGAAAGACTCTGAGCATGTGCAGTTTTGCATTTGAAACTCACTTGAATCATAGAGCCATCATGACTACATGATAGAGTATAACGAGCTTGCATCTGCTTCCCTGAATTCATTTGGCAATAAGCACCATTGTGTTGTTGAGAAGAAGAATATATTTTAAAATGAAAATAATAAAATGAGCATCTCCAACCATGCATACATCTAGGGTTGCACTCCCGTTGATTTCAATTGATCTTTTTTTTTGGCAGTGATCTTGTATGTGGTATTCTTCCTTTTTGTTGCCTGCATTTTTACTTTCATTTCAAAATGAAAATCCATGTTAGAAAGAAAAGTAACAAAAGGTCAAACTAACTATGCACTGTAATGCATGTTAGCAATGCTCACTTAATGCGAATGTACTTTGAATGACGCTTTCGGAAGAGTGTCCTCATGATAACTGCTGTGGAAATAATGTAAATGAATTCTGAAGGGGTCTTGATTACTGCTGCTTGAGTGGAATCTTCCAGATGAGGCAAAATAAAGTTATTTCTTTATAACATGAATCTTCCTAGTAGAAAAGGGATGAGATCAGAGGCCTTCAAATAATATTACTGCCTCCGGGCCCCATCAACCTTGATTTGGCTTTATCATCACCATCACTTCTAAGGGCACTTTAGGCAGAATTATAATTCTGCTACACCAAAGTTTCTTCTCTTCCCAACTGATGCACTATCAGCCCAAGGACAAAAGCCCCTCTCCCAACACTAGCTGACACCAAAGGAGAATCACGGAAATGCAAGTTTTACAAAAAAAGTGTGAAAACACCACTGTGATCAGAATTTTCTTTCATTTGCTTTTTAATTTTTTTTTTTTTACCACTTTTTACAATGCACGGTTGCAATATTAAATTTATTATATTAATATAAACTTTCAATAATCAAACTTTACAAATTCTTCAATACTCATGTTGTAACATAGAGTTTTAAACATGAACAGCACTAATGCAGAAGAGTGTTATATTCAAGAAGCATCATGAACTCCAACAAAACTTTATTTGGAGTGAAGGATAAAAACACACACACCTACATATGAAATCTGTATACTTTTCTGTCCAAACTACCCTGTCTAGTCCTTCCTAAATCCCTGATTTCAAAAAAGGCCTACTTCTGACAGCTGTCAAAAGCAAGTGTCAGCAAAAACCAGCTGGGCTGCACTTTTCCACCTTCCAGAACACCTAGAGTCTCAGGAACGGGTGGAATAGTTGGGAGTACTGGGACCTATGGGGGGGCACTCAAAACCCTGAAGATCTTGCTGCGAGGGGTGGGGGGAAAGAGCCTATCCCCTTTTGCAAGCAAAGATCACTCATGGCTTTGCTTTGACTTGACAGCTTGCCCTTTGACATCTGTCATATCAAAGCAAGTTTAAAAAAACACACAAACCCCTATTTGGAGCCTCTCTGGGTCAATATCCAGGGCTGGTACCTGCTGCACTTTCACAGCAGGTACCCCACCCCCCAGGTCATTGCCCAGGTGAGGCTTCTCATTTCGGACCCACGGAAGTGCACACCTCTGCACTTGCGCAAATCTGACTCAAAAAATAAAATTTGAAAAATTACTTTAAAAATTGTGCACATTTTTAAATGTGTATTTTTTTAAAATGGGGGTGGCCCACTAGTGACAGCCCCTCTAGTGTGCTGCTTGGGCACTTCAGAGGGGCTGTCACTGGTGGCAGCATGGGCGAGATTGCCAAGAGCAGCAAGGGTTTTTTTTGCTGCTCTCACCGAGCGCCTCACTTGCCACTTCCCTTTACCCATGGTGGGATCAGTTGCCCGGGTTTGGATGACAGAACAACCCATCATGGGTAAAACACCCCCTAGAACAGCCCATGGGTTCTCAAGGTGGCTTGTTGGGAAAAGTATAAAGTGTTGGTTCTTACCTTTAAAGCCCTACATGGTCTAGGTCCAAGGTACCTTAGGGAGCGCCTCCTCCCCATCTTCCACCCCACCACTTAAGGTCTTTGGAGGGCCATCTGATGCAGCTGCCTAATGTGAGACTGGCAGCTACTCGTCGGAGGTCCTTCTCTTTTGCTGCCCCTCAACTGTGGAATGGCCTGCCACTTGAAATACGCCTGCTGACTTCTTTGAAAGTCTTTACGCAGGCACTGAAGACTTTATTATTTCAGCAGGCCTTCCTTTTATCACATTCTATCATATTTCTATGGAATTTTATTGTTTTTATGGAATTTTTAGACTGTTTTTATGTTTAACAGATGTTTGTATTGCATACATATTTGTTTGATTGTTATTTTGTATGCCACCTAGAGTAATAGTATATAGGCGGGATATAAATTGAAATAATAATAATAATAATAATAATAATAATAATAATAATAATAATAACAACAACAACAACAACAACAACAACAACAGAAAACAAAAACAAGCCACCCCACAGGAAGTGGTCTGGGTTTGGTCAACATGACAACCCACCATGGTTAGTTACCCATGATGGGTTGTCATGTCATGTGAACCAGGTCACTGAAGTGTCTAATTTGATTATTAGTACAATACCTATAATGATTGTCATACAAAGAACATACAATATAGATACATAGACAAGCAGACATGAACGTTTTGGGTTTTGTTTTGTTTTAAATCTCATGTTGCTTCTACTAGCACCAGAAGAAGGCACTCTTATTGCTGAGCAAGACAGAGGCAGCAGGCAGAGCTGGTTGGACTGGATAAATATAACCGGCACTTTTAGAGCTTTTCCAGCCCCCTCCACGCCATGCAATAACTGTACAGTTCTTACACATGTGCTGTAGGGCATTCTGACATCTTTCCTCTAAAGCAGTGTTCTCCAACCTTGGGTCCCCAGATGTTTTTGACCTACAACTCCCAGCATGCCCCAGCCAGCACACTACGCTAAATCAGTCTTCCCACACCAACCAGGTGCCCATGCTGCTGGCTGGGAATGATGGGAATTGCAGTCCAACACATCTGTGGGGCATCAGGTCAGGGAAGGCTGCTCTAGTCTAAATCATGCTTTTATTGTGGGGAGACTGAATTTTTCCAGACTCAAATGCCTGATATTTTGGGTGCTACCAGATGGAAGGCTCCTAGCATGAACAATGAGGAGGCATTGTGCAACTATTATGTCTTTTCTTTCTGAACAGTTTTTTTCTGCTAAGAAAAAAGATGGAAGAAGTAGCAAAACTCAGGAGGGTTATGAGTGGGCCATGATGCCTGGAACCCCTGTAACATTCTGTGGATCAGTCGGGGCGACGACGACACACTAAAAGCCTCATCTGGAAGCATCCAGAGTCTTTGGGGAAATGGGAGTGTTCCACCTTCATTCCAGCTTGCACTTTAATTACGATTATAAATACTGTGCAAAATGCAACTGTGCAATTCTATAGCAGGCACTTATTGGACTGTGTTTGTAACAACTCCGCCTCTGCGCCCACATTGTATTTTGACTTTTACATAAGGTTGGATCCAGAGTATCCCTTCAGTGAATGGAAGGGCTCCTTTCATTTGTAGAAGAGACTGAGAGCCTTTCTACACGACACATTTATTGTGTGCTTGTGATTCCTCACTCACGGTAGTTTGTGGGTGCTTTACACAATGTCATACTCCTCCAGGGCCTCTCCTGTGGTTTGCAACCATTTTAGCATCCCCCCACCCCCGTGAGGAAAGTCTGGTAATATCTGTGAATGGCAGCATGGAACCTTCATGTATTTGTGCAATTCTGCTGTACCACATCACCACCTAGTGGCTGTGTAATGGAACATATAGAAAGGCAGAGAAAGAAACCCCCCGGAAAAATAACATGTGTTATTTCAATCAATCAATCAATTTTTTATTATACGGTCATGGACCCAACAAAAACAATATCGGACATCATTAAACGAACGGATAAAAACTGATAAAAAAATAATGATTTAAAATCATTAAATCATTATACAACAACAAACATTATTAAAACATACACCAGTTTAAAACATCTTAAGATAACCAACAACAAGATCCTACTATTAAAGTTACATTTATGATGGAAGAATTGCCTTATGAGTCCTTAGTACAGAAAAAAGAAACTTAGCCACTGCCTCTGTTGTTGGTTTCCACGTCCCTGCCAGATAGTGTTTCAGGTACTGGTCTGGTGACCTCCCAGGGCATTTTCTCATAATAGGGCCAAGAAGTCTGTTTCGTTCCTCCCTGTGAAGGCTACATTAAAAAAAAAAGTGCTCTAAGGATTCGACCACCTCATCTCCACAACCACACAATCGATCCTCATATGGTTTGCCCTGAAAGCGCCCTACTAAAATTGCAGAAGGGAAGCAATTAAATCTTGCCCTTGAGAAAATATTGCGATATTTGGGGACAGTCAGAAAATCCAAATATCTAGCATACCTGGGAAGTGCAAAACTTAGACCGTGATGTAATGGAGAGCAGGAACTACTAGCTTTTGACATGGAGTATTGAAGATCAATGTCTTTAATCCGTTGTTCTATGATGGATTTTATCACAGAGTGGTCTTGTGTATAAAGAAAATCCATAGATAAACCTAATAAACACAGTTTGGCCATATATCCTTTGGACCATGAACTTGTGAAACCGTCCCTTTGCATTAGATAGAGGTAGCCTTGAGATGGATCAGCATAGATAACCTTAAGCCAGTAGCGAAAGGCAAGGCATCAAGCTCTCCCTTCTACAGAGGCAAGGCCAGCTTCCAAGCGTAGTCCAGCAGATGGCGCACATCTTGGCATTCCAAAAAGTGAATGTAGAAAATTTGAAAGGACTCTTTCAACAGTTAGATTAAATCCCTGAATCCATATTGGAATAGCATACAATAACTGAGCCACAGTTTTTGCCTTGAATACTTGTAAGGCAGCAGGAATAAATTGTGCTCCCTTGGTATTAAAAAAATCTCAGTATTGCCTTGCTACTGTTCAGGGCAGCCTGAACCGCAGACTGCCTATGGGAAACCCAGGAAAGGGTAGAAGAAAACAGAACACCAAGATACCTAAAACTCTTGACCTGTTCAAAGTACTGTCCTTCTATTAACCACTTTTTTGTGTGTTTACGCCTGGAAAATACCATAATTTTTGTTTTATTGAAATTAACTGTCAGCAAATTGTCCTTGCAATAAGACATGAAAACTCGAAATAATCGTTTAAGACCTATCTTGGAAAGTGACATTAGAACAGCGTCATCAGCGTACAATAGTAACGGGACTTTATTCCTGGCCAGTTTTGGTGTATAAAAATCTGATGCTAAACATTCTCCTAACAAATCATTTAAATAGAAATTGAACAATGTAGGGGCTAAAATGCAGCCCTGACGAACCCCCTTATTGGCTAAAATAGGTTTTGTCAGATAGCCCTCCAAGCCGCATCTTACTCGGGTCGTAGTACATTGGTATAAACATTTAATAAGATATAACAATCTTTTATCTATAGTAGAATGTTGTAGCTTGGCCCATAGTCTATCTCTTGCTATTGTATCGAAAGCGGATTTGAGATCTATAAACGCAACAAACAGACCATTTCCATGAGTATTCATATATTTCTCGGCCAAGTGCTTTAGGACTAGACAATGGTCGAGGGTTGATCTACCCTTCCTAAACCAGCTTGTTCATTCCCCAGGATATTTTCCTCCTGTATCCAAGAGGTGAGCCTTGAATTTAGGTAACTGGCATACAGCTTCCCCACCACTGACAGTAGACTGATAGGCCTATAATTTGATGGATCTTCTCTGTCACCTTTTTTAAATATAGGGATCACAACAGCTTCCAACCAGGCTAGAGGGAGCTGTCCTGAATTATTAATATGGGAAAAAAGATTTGCGAGGAGGGGTGCCCACCAGTCTATATTGACCTTCAGGACTTCCGGAATGATCAAATCTGGGCCTCGGGCCTTTCCTGACTTGAGATTTTTAATTAAAATCTTTATTTCAAGCTGAGAAACTGGGTCCCATTTAGGTAGATGGTTTATCTCAAGAGAGTCTATATTTTCCATTTGGTGTTCCCCAGTTTCTGTAAAAATTTTGGAGAAATGGCTCTCCCATACATCCGCTGAAATATTACAACTAATTAAGCCTGAAGCTTCACCCAGGACACCAGAAACCAATGACCAAAATAATTTAGATTTGTTATTTAACGAAGAGTCTATCAAAACCTTCCACCCATTTTGCATTGCTTGCATCTTTTTTTGTGCTAGGAGTGACTTATAGCAATTTTTTAACAAATAGTATTCATGGGGTAAGATTGTAAGATTTTCCTTTCTATATTGGAGATATACTTCTTTCAGTTGTTTTTTTACTGCAAGACAATCCTTGTCAAACCACTTGGGAGGGCTCCTCATCAGGGCATTTCTTGAAGCAAAATGTTTCTGAGTTAAGGCAGGTTATTTGTTAAGGCATGTGTTATTTGTGTTAATCCCACAAAGAATCCAGAAGCAGAAGCCTTGGGAAAGTGGCTGGTTAAAAGCCTCATGTAGAAAAGCCCTGAGATCCAGCAAAGGCTCCTGCTGGAGGACTGCAGAGAGAGACCTCCTTCCATGCTGTTCCGTGTGTGTGTGTGTTCTGCAACCCTCTGGAGCAGCTTTTCAGGGTGCTGCAAGGGGGGGGGGGGAAGAGAAGAAATAAGCAAACATTGCCTGCCCCACTTGCCACAGAGGGAGCATCCTGTGAGCAGAGTTCCATTCACGAGGATAAAACCCAAAATATATTACTGCTCTGAGTACTCTGCTATTGTACTATGCTAGCATGAGAAAAGTTCCATACCCTCCAACATTTCGCAGATGAAAATAGGGACACACATTTGAATTTGTAAGAGGTATGGTTAAGCAACATGAAGGTGTGATCAAGAGGGTGGCCAGGCAACATGAGGGCGTGGCCAAGGGTATGACCAGGCAACCAACACACAAAATCTTATATATTATAATTATTACATTATTATATTATATATTATTTTATAATATTTTATAAGTGGCTTTTGTAATTTTTTTAAATCTTACTTGAACCCTTAATTGTTGATATCTGTTTTTCATGGGGGGAGGGTTCAGTGCTTGCAGGGCAATCTCTTTCTTTTTGTTTTTAAAATGGTCAGGATTGGCACAAATTCCCCACCCCCCCAAACATGGAGCTTCAGAGAGAAGAGGAAGTTTCTTGTATTTCCTTCTGACACTGTAAACTCACCTGTTAGAGGCAAAGAGTCAGCTCTGTTAGGAAATAAAATCTTTGACAATATAACAATAGGAATCATGTGATAAATTCCCTCATTCACCTCTCCCTCCCTCTGTCCAGGCCACCGGGTGCAGCCTCCTTTTCGGCAGGTAGAGCGTGTGTTCACGCGTATACACATCCTCCCAGCATCTGTCTCTCCATGGAGCTGTTCCAGCCTAAAAAGAGCTACACTTAAAGGGGCCATGCCATGGGCAAAATTGCAGTTAAGCTTGCAGTTTTAGGCTGCAATTTTGCCCATGGCATGGCCCCTTTAAGGAAAGTTTTAAAAGTTTAAATTCGGGACTCTGCATGACAAAGTGAGAAGCCGGGATGGCTTAAGGGTTTTCATGACAGTCCTGGCATTTTCCGGGCAGTTGGAGACTATGATATTCATGTAGCCTTTTTACTTTTTCTTTTAAAGCAGTGAATACCAGTGGAACTCTCCTTCTGTAGCAGCGTCCTATGACTTTCTGGCTCTTTCAGTTTTAATTTTTTTTAAAAATAGATAAGAATAATACTTAGCATTTATATTGTGCTCCTAGAGCATTCAAAAAAGCTTCATGTACGTTTTTATGTCCTAATCCTTACTGCAAACCTCAAATAGCAAAGTTTCTACTCTGCTATTCTATGGTTTTATCATTCTTGTGCTATTTTCTATATGAAGAAGTCCATACTTGTTTGTTTTTAAAGAAGCAACATCCAGTTGGCTTTTGTACATGGAATGAAGAGGCACCATTTTGGTCTTTGCCTCAGGCAGCAAAATATATTGGGCTGGCCCTGTGCTCATTTGGGGAGAATTCCAGTTTTTTTTTTTACCATATACAAATCTGGGGAAAGGCCCTGTTGTAATAAAGCCATTGTAAGGTCCTCATTAATAAGGCGACTTTCTAATGTTTTCAGGTTTTGTTTGGGTCAAAAACTCTTCAGCAGGCTGCAACAACACAAGAGTACTTCTTAAAATGTGTGTTCACATGCATTACTTACTCCTTAGTTTAACTAGAGAATCTCTGTTCTTTGTGATCTCTGGAAGAAATGTAAATATTTGAATTAGCAGTTATTTATGTATTTTCAATTTGTGTCCTGTCTTGTCCTGATGGTTCAGGGTAGATACTATTATTGTTGTTATTGTTATTATTTATTCATCTATTTTAAAAAGGTCAAAAAGTTCTTAACTTGACCTTTACATCTGGTTCTGTGTTTCCTTTTTGCGGAAGAGGAAATGAGCATGCTTTCATGTGATTAACAATCAGAGGAACTTGTGAAAGTAACAACTGTATAAAATGCATCTTGCAAAACCCTTTCATCTTCAGATGTATCTGGATTCCGTGGGACTCGAAAGAAAAGTGCAAGGATGGCACAAGGGCTTGAGCGAGAACCCAAGCGTATAAGGGAGGGATACTTAGTGAAGAAGGTATGTGTGTGGACTATTTTGTCTAAAAGTTTTGCTGAAGGAAAATGCTTTTTAAAGCAAAGTGGAATGCAGAACTCAGTATTCTTAGTTGAGCTTGTAAATCAGAGAAGTGTAACCTTCAGCCAGTGGGGTGGGGCATTTATATGGCATTTATTTATATAAAGAGCGTAATTAGTCACTACAATGCTTTCAAATGTTTGAAATGTAGAATGGCATTTATTCTCTGTGAGCGTCCAATGGTTTAAAGCCACCAACATTTAAACCTGCATTTATTAAACACAGGGCTGGGTAAGTTAATGTCATTTCCATCCATTTCTTTTCCATAGGCTACTCTCCCTCAAAATATTCTTGTGGGTATGGGTTTCTCTTTCTCCAGTATTATGCGTGTTGCTACCCTGAACTCTAGGGTGACATTACCAGTGACTCCTTAAAAAAAATTTTTTTTAAATTTTTTTTTACTTTTCAAAACAAAATATAACAAAATACAAGAATAACACAAAAATATAACATAAACAACATACAATAAATCATAAAGTGTACCCCCCACACACCCTGACTCCTTTCTGTCAACAGACACGGTGTGGAGAGCAGTTATAGAATGATAACTTGGAGAAATTCAAGGCATTTTATCTCAGTTACTTCCCTTGGTGACTGACGGCCAAATAACTACTCAGTAGAAATAAGGAGGCTGGAGCAATTTAAACCTGATTTACACTGGACACAAATGGTTATTCCTTGGAAATCTACGATGATTCAGGATTAGACTTAATATAGCCACCCGGTGTTCCTTGTGAATAGGATCTCAGAGGGAAAAAACCAAGGGCGGAACTACATGTGGCATTGATGACGATGCAATTATTAATCGCATCATGTTTCCCCCCTTAACATAGAGGAGTGGGATTGTTCTCAAGATTGCTTCCCTCCTCAGCCACAATCTTTGTGAAAATTGTCCTGCCTGCATGGTAATCAGCATTAAGGGAAAAACCTCCCATTGGCACCATTGGGAGGATTTGTTCCCCTAATGCTAAGTGGTGCACGTGTATGGTGTGTGTGTGTGTGTGTGTGTGTGAAGTTCATGGAGATTGTAGCTAAGGATGGAAGGCTTCAACCTCCCCTCCCCATGTGCTGCATCTTGATAACCTACCTCACAGGGTTGTTGTGAGGATAAAATGGAGAGGAGGAGGAGGATTATGTAAGCCGCCTTGGGTTCCTTGCAGGAAAAAAGGCGGGGTAGAAATATAATAAATACAATATAATAAATAAATAAACAATTACGCCCCCTCCCCATGCAGTGCCAGGTATTTAATTTTTAAAAACACACAATGTGAGCATCATTCATGTCATCACGTCATTCATGTGTTGGAAGGACCTGACATACCCTAAACCTGACAGTACCCAAGTACAATGTTGTTGTCAGGAACTGATGGGCTGAGATGAGAGAGATGGATGCAACTCTGTTGATCCCAAAGCTGTGGATAGGATTCAGGGTGTGGCTGCAGTTTCAGCACAATTCTGCTTCACCACCACCACCACCACCCCGCACACACACATCTTCACACCAAGAATAAGAGTGAACTAAAGCCTGTCACTGGGATCAGTTGGCCTCAGTGCACACAGGGAGCCATACGCGTCCACAGGTTCTCATTTATCTAAAGTTCTGAACACACATGGCATGCCAATGAAAATTCCCCATGTGGACATACAGTCTTTTCTTCTCGGTGAAGAGAATGGGAAACCCCTGTGCATACAGAACTCTGGATCATGGTCTGTTATTATTACAGTGGGCAATTAAATTAACATTAAACCAAATTTACTGGTCTAAGCTAATGAGAGCCAGGGCGATTAAAAACAACAACAGCAACACACACAACACAAGATAAATGCCATGCTTGATGAGCAGGAGAGCTCTAAAAGGGAGCTCAGGAAGTGCCCAGACCACAAGAGAAACTAAACAGGGCATGGGAAGACCAAAATAGGATTCTCATAGATTGAAAAGGGACCTCCCAAAGCAGAAACATTTCTCGGGGGGGGGGGAATTCTAAGTGCCTTTACAGCAACAAACAAGGGCAAAATATGTGGCGATCACTTAATTTTCTTCCATAATGCTATTTTCATTTTTAAAAAAATTTTTTGGCACTTCATAGCCCACCTTTCTATGATAAAATCAGACTCAAGGTAGCTTACTATAAAAATGTAAACCATGAGAAAATTAAAAACAAATCTAGCAATGAACCGAACAGTGGTAAAAAACAAAACAAAACAAAACCGCATTACAAAGCATCATCATAAAAAACATAGCAGCAGCAGACTAAAAATATATCAAAGGCTCAACAACAAAAAATGGCCCCAGGAATAAAATAGTCTTAAGAGTCTGGTGAATCTGCCTTTGGAACTATTCAGTCATTTAGGTGCCACCACAGAAAGGGCCCTCTCTCTTCTCCCCACCAGTTGCACTTCAGTTAGTGAAGGGACAACAAAGAGGACCTCAGAGACAGATCTTGAACAGATTCATATAGAATGAAGCAATTCCTGAGATATGCTGGTCCCAGGCCATTTAGGACTTTAAAGGCCAAAGCTGGCTCCAGAAACAAATTGAAAGCCAATGGAGCTGGAACAAAATTGGTTCAATATAGTCCATCCTGACAACCCCAGACACAAATCTAGCTGTCACATGGTGAACCACATTTTATTATTTATTATTATTTTATTTATTATAACATTGGTATACCACCTTTTTCCCTCTCTTGCAAGGAATCCAAGGCAGCTTACATAGTTCTCCTCCTCTCCATTTTATCCTCACAACAATCCTGTGAGGTAGGTTAGGCTGAGAGTCAGTGACTGGCCCAAAGTCACCCAGGGAGCTTCATGGCCTGAGTGAGGACTAGAACCCAGATCTCCCGAGTCCCAGTCCAACACTCTAACCGCTATGCAACACTGGCTCACACACAGAGTGCATTATACAGTAATCCAACCTGGAAGTGATTAATAGTGCAAACCTAAGCATGACTGCCTTGAAGTAAGTCCCACCGAGCTCACTGGGACTTACTCTCAGGTAAGTGTGTAAAGGATTGCAGCTTAGATTCATAGATTCATAGATCATAGAGTTGGAAGGGGCCTACAAGGCCATCGAGTCCAACCCCCTGCTCAATGCAGAAAACTAGAGGAGGGGTCTCCCATCCAAGTAATAACCAGTCCTGACCCTGCTTAGCTTTCCACACTCAGACAAGCTGAGCCAGCGTGAGCCACAGGTCTGTAGCTTAAGGCATGAACAACTGAGGCTAGGGGTGTTTCCAGATGAGGCCCTTATTGTGCAGTTGCCCTGCCTCAAACACAGAAGTTTATGGAGGATCCAGACAACATCCTCTTCCATGGCTAACCCGCCCATGTTTTCCCACCACTTCTTCCACCCTTTTTTTCTTGCCACAGCAAGTCCATTAAGGAAGGGAAGATGGAATAGCTGGACAGTGCCTTTAGACAGGAAGCTCTAAGAGCTGCCCATCTAGAGACACACTAGGTCAGCCTTCCTCAGCCGGGTGCCCTCCAGATGTGGCTGGCTGGGGGATGCTGGGAGTTGTAGTCCAACACATATGGAAGGCACCAGGTTGAGGAAGGCTGCCCTAGTTTATTATGACAGCAGTTGTGCAAAGGCTTTTTCATCAGGGGCATGCTAGCTCTATGGCAGTGTTCTCCAACCTTGGGTCCCCAGATGTTTTTGGCCTATAACTCCCAGCATGCCCCAGCCAGCCACACTGGCTGGGGCATGCTGGAAGTTGTAGGCCAAAAACATCTGGGGACCCAAGGTTGGAGAACACTGCTCTATGGGCTTGACTTACCAGCAGAATATATGGGGCAAGAAGATTCTCTATGTCTGACAGATGGGATAGTTGGGGGAAATACTTATTTCCAACCATGTGGTGTAACAGACACAAGGGAAAGGAGAAGTAACATTTTAGGGAAGTTCCATGGAGGCTACTTCTTAATTTTCTATCTTTGCCCATTCCTGCCACCCACTACAAAACAGAGCTTTATTTATCTGGCAAGAATACTTGAAGAGCTTTTGTCTTGGTTCTGCACTACGACTGAGTGAAAGAATCCGCCTTGGCCTCAAATGAGACTTCACTAAAATCTGTTGGGTTCCAACAACTACTTGAATCTTTCCAGCCCACCACAGAAAATGCAGCAATGTTGTACATTTGATGACCACAGAATTAATTCTTACCAGTTTTTAAGGGTAATAATGATGATAATTGGTAAAGAATTTTATTTTTGTTATTTTTGTTTGAAGAAATGTATATCCTGCTTTATCTTAAAAACAAACAAACACCAAAGCAGCTAACAATAATGATGATAAGTGGAGAAATTAATCAGAGAGACAGTAAAAACAGTTTTAAAAAAAGTCAACCAGCTAAAAACTAAGAGCTGTACAGCAATAAAACCATCCCTTGGGACTGGAGAGAGATCAATATAGGCCCCTTCCAACTCTACTTTTCTATGATTCTATGAACCCAACAGGTCTAGATGAGCTGTCACCAACCTGGTGCCCTCCAGATCTTTTGGACTACAACTCTCAGTATTCCTGACCATTGGCCATGCTGGCTGGGGCTGATGGGAGTTGAAGTCCAAAGCATCTGGCGGGCGCCACCAGGTTGGGGGAGGCTGGCTTAAAGCCTGCAAAATAGAAATATCTTTGACAGGCTTACGCTGGCTCAGCTTGTCTGAGTGTGGAAAGCTAAGCAGGGTCAAGCCTGGTTATTACTTGGATGGGAGACCCCTCCTCTAGTTTCCTGCATTGAGAGCAGGGGGTTGGACTCGATAGCCTTGTAGGCTCCTTCCAACTCTATGATCTATGAAATCTATGAAATCTGGCGGAAGGCTAGAGATGGGCTGCTCTGGGCAGGGAGATCCAAAGCCTGAAGTGGTAACTGGTAAAAGAACACACACACACAAAAAAAGAGTTGGAATAAATGGACAGTCCTCACAATGGAGGGATATAAGAAGTGGGGTACCCCAAGAATCTGAATTTGGACCAGTGCTTTTTAACTTGTTTATAAATGATGTTGATAA
Source organism: Shinisaurus crocodilurus (assembly GCA_021292165.1). NCBI lineage: Eukaryota > Metazoa > Chordata > Lepidosauria > Squamata > Shinisauridae > Shinisaurus > Shinisaurus crocodilurus. Next base: position 173,219,129 of record CM037879.1, on the reverse strand, counting down.
AATCCAGAGCTGGGGGGGAGCAGTGAGGTGGCCAAGTTTGTAGATGCCAAATGACCGAGGGTGATAAAAAGAAAAAGGGATTGTGAAGTGCTCCAAAAGGATCACTCCAAACTAGGGGAATGGGCATCAAAATAGAAAATGTGCTTCAATGAAAGCAAATGTAAAGTGATGGACATTGGGGCAATAAAAATCCTAACTTCACATATGCACTGATGGGGTCTGACTGGCAGTGGCTGACCAGGGAAGGGATCTTGGGGTTGTGGTAGATAGCAATGAAATGTTGAGCCAGTGTGCGGCGGCAGCAAGAAAGTTGAATTCCATATTGGGGGTCATTAGGAAAGGGGTTGAAAAAAACCCCTGCCAATATGGTAATGCCTTTATATAAATCTATGGTGTGACAGAATATTATGTATAGTTCTGATTGATGCACCTCAAAAAAAAGGGAGGGATATTGTAGAGCTGGAAAAAGTGCAGAAAAGGACAACCAAAATTATCAGGAGACTAGAGCAACTCCCCTATAAGAATGGTTACAACATTTGGGCTTTTTTAGTTTTGAAAAAGTAGAGGAAGGGGGAACATGGTAGCTAAATTATGCACAGTGTGGAGTATGTGGACAGAGATGTTTCTTCTCTCTCTCTCTCTCTCTCTCTCTCTCTCTCTCTCTCATAATAGACAAAAGGAAGGCCATCTTCACACAGTGCATAGTTAATCTATGAAATTTGCTTCCACAGGATGTGGTGATGATGACCACCAACAGGTGGCTTTAAAAGGGGATTAGACCAATTCGTGGAGGAGAAGGCTATCAGTGGCTACTAGTCTTAGCTATATGCTCTCTCCAGGATCAGAGGCAGCAGGCCTCTGAATGCCAGTTGGTAGGAAAGGGTTGTTGCCCTCATGTCCTGCTTGTGGGAAGCTTCCCATGGTCACCTGGTTGGCCACTGTGGGAAACAGGAGGCTGGATTAGATCGGCCTTTGGTCTGATCCAGCAGGGCTTTTATGTTTTTAAGCATGGCTACACTCACCGAGAACGACTTCTCTTGCATTCCCTCCAAATGTGCCCCTGATCCTGCCAGATTACAGAGGAGAGCTTCTTCTGCCAATCATAATACATAATTTCCCTTTAGTACAACCAGATTGATTCTTGCCTTCTGCAAGAACTCCACCTTATCTGATATTTAGATATCTTCTGCATCGAAGGGTCCCTTCCCAAGCTGTCAGATGTACAGCCTGAACCTATACATGTCTACTCAGCAGTAAGTCCCACTGAGTTCAGTGGAGGTTTCCTAAGAAATTTACTTCACAATCCGTTGTATATCTACTAAACTGTAACTCCTGTTGAGTTCAGTGGGGCTTACTCCTAGCCAGTTAAGTATGTGTAGGATTTTCAGCCTTGGGGTAGAGCAGGCTTCCCCAACCTGGTACCCTCAAGATGTTTGGACTTCAACTCCTAACAGGCCCAGCCAGCAGGGCCAATGGTCAGGAATTCTGGGAATTGTAGTCCAAACTAACTGGAGGGTACCAGGTTGGGGACAGCTGAGCTAGAGATAGATGGGTTGAAGGTGGTTTGAAAGAGGAACTGTTGCTTGGGCTATGTATGCTCACCCCTTTTCTACCTCTCATAAAATAGGTTTTGCGAGTTTTTGCATTGTTTCAAAAACCTGCACACCCTATTTGACCAGAAGCAACAACAGGACAATAAAATAAAATTAAAAATGCACCATGGGAAGTGAAGCCAGTTCCACCTCCATCATTCTCATGGTACACCATGGGAACTCAATCTGTTTCCAGAGGCTGGGATTTAGAAAACCAAAAAACTTCCAACTTTCTTAAAAATCCTTATCTCAAGCCAGAGTCATACATTCAGGAAAGAAAAAGTTCCTTTCCTTTGACTGATGCCCCCCCCCCCATCAGTTCCAGTGAACACAATCTCTCTCTCCTGAATATGAGAGTCTGTGGTACCTTACTGGGACCCAGAAAATAAGCTTCCCATACATCATGTCCAAGTTAGAGCAGTTCAGTAGAAATGGGGGCATAAAGCTTATGGCGTTAGAACCTTTGGAATAATTCTGAACAAGAGAGTTATGGCAAACCATGCCAATGGAGAAAACAGAGTCCAAATGAACTAGGGTAAGACAGGAGTGTTAGCCAGAAGATGTTAACATTGGCAGGCACAAGGACAGCAAGGTTCTTCTCAGTGCACAAGGAATGGAAACTTTGTAGAAGTAAGATGTCACCTCATAAGGCAGTGTTCTCCAACCTTGGGTCCCCAGATTTTTTGGCCTACAACTCTGGGGCATGCTGGGAGTTGTAGGCCAAAAACATCCGGGGACCCAAGGTTGGAGAACACTGTCATAAGGAATCCCTAGCCAGGCCTAGTGCTAGCATGCAGAACCCTCAGGCAGCTGTTGGGACCCCAGCACTGATGGCTACCCTGGGGACTTTGATCAGAGCTGGACGGCTGTCATTTTAATTTCCCACAATGCCCCAGAAATAGTATCACTCTGGGACATTGTGGGAAATTAAAATGGCCACTGCCCAGCACAGCTGCTGCTACTATCTACTGCCAGGTAAGCCCAACAGAGGTCACTTGATACCACAAACTTTCCTGAGGGTCACCTCAGACCCAGAACTGACCCTGTCCTTAACTGGGACAGGTCTTTTGTGTGTGTGTGTGTGTGTGTGTGTGTGTGTGTGTGTGCTGCCATTGGCAGTTATGCTCGCAGTGGGTGAGAACTGCAAAGTAGATGAGAAGTAATTCTCTATATAAAAACCTCTCATAACAAGGGGTAGCACCTTGTGGTTTCCTTTCTCCAGCACCTAGCTTGTGAGAAGAAAAGTGCTAGGGCCACTGCTTATGCCTGCAGGGAAATTATATCATTTGCATGTATGTTCTGCTTCTTAATCTCATGTGAGTACAGTTGTCATCAACCCATGGTGAGGGGAGGCACTCTATGCATGACCGGGGCCCTTTCCTGAATTTCACATATTTCATGTGGTCTGCCTCCCGAAGTCGTAGCAGTGTCTGTGGCTTCAAGAGTGGGACTGTGAAAAATCTGGTGGTCCCTGGGACACTCTCTAGGGACCATAGGATTACTCTCTAACTTACCCTCATCACAAACAATTACCAGCTTCCGTCTTATCATCAGGGTACCTACTGCTTTTAAAAGCCTGTTTTAAAGACATTCAGCGGAGTATTCCTATTTTCTCAACATGTTCATAGGAAATTTTCCCATTCCTTTGGGGGGGGGAACCCAAGTGCCAAGATCATGTGAGAAATTAAGCAACCCAGCTAATTGCTTCATGTTGTATACACAGAACTGTGAAGTTACAAGTGACCACAAACAGTCTTCTAATCTAACGACTCTCCCACCATACCCAGTACTCCTTCCCCACCTGCACGGCTGCACCCAGTTCTTCTGCTATTCTTCAGACTATTGCATGGATCATTAACATGCATTCGATGCATATCTATCTCTATCTATCTGTCTATCTATCTATCTCCAAGGTGTTCTAATACTGAATAGCTCCAGTTACTCTTCTAATTCTAGGAACAGGCAACACATTTGAACTGGTGAGCTACTCTTCTCCCCCCTGCCCCAGGAACTGAGAGCCCCCACCTGGCTGAGGAAGGGGGCAAGAGAAACAATCTTGCCTTGGGGACCATTGCCAGAGGCAGCGATAGGCACCTTCCTAACCACGGGATGTGTATTGATTTGCATTGCTGCTTGATGCTGCTCAAGTGCCGCGCACCTTGCTACTGGCTTCCCACATGGCCAGTAGCATGCAGAATCCCCTCTAGGCTTACTGTGCCTATTGCCACCATGGCAGCATGAATCTGCCCTCCCTTCATTCTCTCCTTGGGCATGTTTCCCTTCCTTCCTTCCTTCCTTCCTTCCTTCTTTCTTTCCTTTTTGTTATTTATATTTATAGTAATATACAGTAATCATTAACATCTCCCTTGATATAGGAAAAAGAAGAAGAAAAAAGAGAAAAGAAAAGAAAACACAAAGGGGGGGAAGGATTAACATTAACATTTCAAATATATACATTAATATAAGCAGTCCATATATCTAAATGAACACCCGTATGACTTTGACAGTTGTAGGAATTATGCTCAAACACAGCAAGAGCAGTAAGATATTAGTCCATTGAGTGATAGATGGTGAGTGCTTTTCCTTCCAGGCTTGGAGTGTAAGTCTCTTTGCAACTGCAAAGGCTCTCAGTATCCTCTTTCGCTGTCCATCTGTTAATCCCACCTCACAGGGATGTACCGGTAATTTAAGAGTGCATGAACATCCACTATTATCATAGATTTTTCAAGAACAAAATTTATCCAAGCAATGATTTCCAACCAAAAGGAAGCCACTACAGGGCACTGTCCACATTACGTCACCAGCATCTGGCAAGGCTAGCCAGCTTCTTCTTAGCAAGCCTCTGTGGTGTCCAATATACATTAAACATCAATGTCTGTTGAATCAGCCTCGATTTTAAATTTACAGAAATAGTACACATGGAAGCTAAAACAACTTTCCATTGATTAAACTGTAGAGAGCATTCCAGCTGCTTTTTCGATTAATCTCTCTGACCTTCTGAACATCTTCTTTACTACATTCCAGAAGACTTTTATAGGAAGCTATTGTAAGCTTAGCTTTCTGTAAGGAACTAATTAATTCCTCCAACAGTGCAGGAGGTGCTGAAGCATCTTGGAATACCCTTGGTGAATCCTTGCACTCCTCACAGCAGTTATATACCACTCTACCCATATTTTTACACAATTCTCTTTCTGACCAGTAGCTATTGTACTGTATATTGATCCACCTGTTTCCAAAGAGAATTCCATATTCCTATAGGCGCAGAGATCCTCGTTCCATTTACTGATATACCCTGGTTGTTCATTCCTTATGTTCAATAAGATAATTGCTTTAAGGTCAATGCTGTATTTTATATTGTTTTTTAGAATCTGCTTGTAAGGGATTGAAAGGTAAACTGTGTAAAATGTCTTCCTTCTACGTTGTTACAGGATGCCTAGATAACATTATCTTAATTGGTTTGAATACAGGGTAGCATGTTTAACAACTGGAAACCAATGTGGGTAGTGCTGTCAGAAGATGGGATTGAATTCTTTAAGAAGAAGACTGACAACAGTCCTAAAGGAATGATTCCTCTAAAGGGAAGTACCCTGACATGTCCCTGTCAGGATTTTGGTAAAAGAATGGTGAGTATATATGTCTTCTGAAGTACCCTGAAGAAAGCAGGTAGAACACGAGAAGAGCTGTGCTGGATCAGACCAAGGGCCTATCTAGTCAAGCATTCTGGGCAGTATCCAACTGTGTCATTCTGCTAGTGCAAATGATGTTGCGCTAGCAGACACTAGGTTCTGAACTATGTGCAAGAGGAGAATCCAACTAAAGTTACCTTTGCACAAGCACAGTTGTGCAACCAGTTGTGCATCATGGCATGCTTGCATGACCGTTTGCACAACCGCTTGTACAATGGAGCTTCACTAGCGCTATTTGAGTTTGCGGAATGACACCATTGGATACTGCCCTCTGTTCCCACAGTGTGGCCAGTCAGGAAATGAATGCAATAACACCCTCCCGCTCATGTACCCCAGTAACTGGTGTCCAGAGGCATACTGCTTCTGATACTGGAGGCAATATATAGCCTTCAAGACTAGTAGCCATTGATGGCCTTATCCTCCATGAAAGGGTAAGGGTGCACTCTTAAGGAATTCATTAAACAGTTTTCACTGTAGTTATGATTTTGCCAGATCACACTGGCTACATAAGCTCTTATTGGTTGTCCTGGTGATTGGAGAAGACCAGAGAAGAGGACCAGGGAAAGTTTTTTAGAAAGCAATGCTGGTAGTTTTCTTACCATAGAATCCCTTGACATTTGTTCAAAGGGTCATCTTATTATGGAGATCCACATGGAACAGGGCTGTTCTTAAGGTCCAACATGTAGGCAGAGTATCTTTTGATAACCCATTTCCTCGTGGTTCTTCACTGGAAGCATGCAAAACTAGAATTGGGCACTATCTCTCTAATAGTGAGGCAAGTATTTAAAAATCAGCAACCACACAGAAAAGATACTGATTCTTAAGTGGCTTTAAAATGTTGCAGTTTGATTTTGCTTAGCAATAGCACTGTGCTCAAGGCATGGTGCCACTGACTGCATTAATTTCCATATGCTCTTAGTCACAAGGGGGAACCTTGGCTCGTGCACGGTGTAGATGCCAGAGTGCAGTGCTCTGAACAACATCTTTCTCCCAAGCCATCTGGGCAGATGGTGAAAATCCTACAATGCTACTTGAAAATCAGCTCACATCAACTTCAAACGACACCTCCTGCTCCATCACAAAGTGTTTGGTACAATAATGTTACCACTCTTCACAAAAATACTGAACTCTTCACGTAGGTTGTGCAAAAGCCTCAGACGAGGCACAAACCCACGGTGAACCCGAGCTGCTTTGGAGGTATTTAGACTGCCTCCAAATAAGAAGCAACTTTGGTACAAAGTGGTCTGAGGTGAAATGGGCTATTCCCACGGCATTTTTTCTTCTAGCCAATTTGATACATTTTTAATCACTCACAAGCATTTCCAAGCTCTCCAGAAGTGGAAAAACACCAGTGGCGGGAAAGAGAGGAGAGGTGTAGTTCTGCGACTTCACTGACAGCTGTAGCTTCCAACCAGGGAATGAGTTACCAGGGCTCTCCCTTTTTACTTCCAACATAGTTTTGGGAGGGACATCGACAGCATTATCAGAAGGTGTTCCAGTGTGTTCACTGCTTTGTGTAAATAGCAGAGCTCCAGGCTTTGGTGTCCTACTGCTGCCTGTTCAGTGGGTGGCTGGCACCAACTCCCCAAGGAGGCATGTGGAGTTTTAACTGAGTCCCCACAACCTGATCAAGCTCCCCCAGCACTTTCTTCCTGGCTGCCAGTACAGGGATAGCAGAGCATCCACTAAAGCTGATGCCTGCTTGCCAGCAACTTATAAGAGGCCATCATCAGCTGCAAGCAGCCAGGCAGGTAACCTGGTGGGAACCTCTGTGGCTTGTTCTCACACAGTTTAAAGTAAAACCACAGTGATGAGCTGGCCTTCTGTGCTCTGAAACAAAAAGTAAGAAGGACTGACGCCCACTCTCTAACGGAAAGAATAGGGTGTGGATGGAATGCTCTGGGGACTTTAAAGGCAGGGTTTTCATGCTCTTAAAATAAAGCCACAGTGATGCCGTTCTCAGCTCTGAAACAAAGAGAAAGAACCACTGCCCTCTCCCTGCTTGAAAGACTAGCCTGTTGGTACAAAGAAGGCTTTACAAGCAGGAAGGGTTTTAGTGTGCACGTGCACCATTGGCTAGAGTCAATTGTACTCTAATTCGATGGTAAGCCTATGGTTCAAAAAGAAGGCAACAGAGTTGAATGTGTTGTAAAGCTCCGGGTTTGCTTCACTACTCACCTAGATTGCAATTCAAGCCATATTTCAGATTGCATAATTCCAGTATCAGAGGCAGTTGCCTGGGAACTTGGGCAGGAGGGCGCTGTTGCACTCATGTCTTGCTTATGGGTTTCCTGTGTGCAGCTGGTTGGCCACCGTGTGAACAGAATGCTGGACTAGATGGACCCTTGGTCTGATCCAGTATGGCTCTTCTTTTGTTGTTAAGTAAGTCTGGGCAAGCACCAGACACATTTGACAACTTAGCAGTGATGTGGAAAATGTGGACCAGACACAGCTAGTGCCCACATCCCTTCTGGTGGCCCACCTTATCCTTTTTTTTAATTTATACAACTGATACCTGGCCTTTACTTTACTAATGAGCCCAAGGCAGCTAATAAAATGAAGGGGAAAATAATCTTTTCAACACAGTCTATTGTGCCAAAAACTGTTTCTGCATTTCCCCCCCCCCCCAATCATTCTCATTCAATTTGATAGGGGGGTGGGGATGGCTTTCAAAAACAATTTCAAAGGAGAACAAAGTGTTGTTGAATTTCTCATGGGTGTAGTTCATTGCTCTTGTGTTTAGTTATGAGGGCTGTGTGTGAGTGACCTTTATTTCATTGTACAATCATATCTCTGGCAGTCTGCAAATTGTACTCTAATTTGTTGTACACATAGCCACACAATAAAGAACACTGCATTGTCCACAAAACCAGGGAGGTGGAGGTGGGGGTGGGAGAGGTATCACTTAAAAAATAAAATAAACTCCAACCTTGTACAACCCCCCCCCCCACACACACGCACGCACCTACCCTTCTGACATTTTTGCAGGGAACTTACCTAGGGGCATCTCTATGTTGTATGCCATGCACATGCAAACTGCCCACAAAACCACAGAGAGGTTTTCCTTAAAAGAATTCCTTAAAAGAATAGTGATAATAACAACCCTCCACTTTAAAGGTACCTAGCACAAAAACCCTCCCACCTGTCTGTCTGGGTTGACAGGCTTATAGATCGGTAGAGTTGGAAGGAGCTTACAAGGCTATCGAGTCCAACCCCCTGCTCAATGCAGGAAACTAGAGGAGGGGTCTCCCATCCAAGTAATAACTAGGCCTGACCCTGCTTAGCTTTCCACACTCAGACAAGCTGAGACAGTGTAAGCCACAGGCTTGACACATTGGAGCCTCAGGAGGGGCTACAATGTCTGTGAATTTCATCCAGGTTTGTTTTTAAAAAATGGTTCTAGGTAGTATTTGTTGTTGTCAATGGGAATGACATCTGAGACTTCAGAAAACAAGGGCGGGACTCTGGCTTGGTTCTGAAGAAATGTGCAGTGTCATTGTAAGCTGAGGCAACCTGCTAGCAAACAAGGCGTGTGTGCGTGCGTGCGTGCGTGTGTGTGTGTGTGTGTGTGTACCAAGCAATCTGCAATAGGCGAGTCTCTTTTCTGGTCTGAGTAGCCCAAAAGGCAATCACATTTGTAGCATTGGGGCATTACAGGTCTTACACGGCCCATCCCTTAACTATGGTCAAGGAATCGGAAATGAACTGTTAGATCACTCTTCTCCAACACAACTTTTCCATTCTGGCCTTAACCCTAGTCAAGGGTTATATCAACCATGCTTAATGTTAACTTGAGTTCTCTGTGAATCAGGGCTGAAACCGGAATTCATGTAATTACACAGCCTGCTCCTGACTGTCATTAAGGAATTGGCTACTTCACATTTACACCAGCTCTTAATGTTGTAATGAAAGGCAAACTATTGATAACAAGCCATTGAAATTTAAACAGAGTGGCCATGTTTATTCAGAAGGAAGGTGACAGCCTTGCTTATTGGAACAGCCTTATTAAAGATACTGGCAATGTTTGTTCAAACCACGGATTGCTATTGCCTTTTGCTCCTAAATGTGGTAGCAAATTATGTCATAAGCGATGGTGGAAACAAACAAAACTATTTATTTTATTTATTTATTATATTTATACCCCGCCTTTTTTCCTGGAAGGAACTCAAGGCGGCTTACATAGTCCTCCTCCTCTCCATTTTATCCTCACAACAACCCTGTGAGGTAGGTTAGGCTGAGAGTCAGTGACTGGCCCAAAGTCACCCAGTGAGTTTCATGGCCGAGTGGGGAATAGAACCCGGACCTCCAGAGTCGCCAGTTCCAACACTCTCACCACTACGCCACACTACTGGCTATTTTGCTCCAAGATTGTTCACCGAATGAAATAGTTCTTCTAGTGCAGCACAATATTAGAAGAGAACACCAGGCCTATTTCAGTTTAAAATGGATGGATAATAAGGTAATCATATTAATTTTTTTAATGCCCCTACATTATTTTTTAACTAGTTATTTATTGATAGATGTACAACATACCGGTAATCATAAAAATAATAAAACACTACTTCCTTCCCCCATCATATCCTCACATTTGTAACATTTTTAGTCACTTTTTAGTTTTTTAGTCACATTCTCCCCCCCCTCACTCTTCAAATGCTTTGCAGTGCATACTTCACTGCTTTTGTAATTAGCCTCTACCTTGGGAAATTAACAAAATACATTAAACCACATTAGACATTAATTGCCGGGCGGAGCAATCCTATGGTCCTCTTGACAGCATCTAGAGGGCCATAGGATCATTTGGATTCCCAGATCCAAGGTTGGAAAAGAGCTCCCAGGCTCAGAAAATACCTTAAGACCGAACTTCAGAAAGGAAAGGATTAAAATTATTCATTAGTTCTAAAGTCTGAGAGTCCAGCAGCGCAATCCTATGAGGGTGCCCACATCCCTCTGAACCTGGAGGATTGCGGGCTGCAGCAGGCATCCTATGCAGGGCGGGAGGAGAGTCATGAATACGATATCCGTCACACTACCCTCACCCTCAAAAACATCTAGATGGCTAATCTCAGCCGTCTAGATATTTTTCCTCTCCTTGTGAGGAGGAGAGGCTGAGGCAGCGCCTGGATTCCTTGGAATCTGGCAGAGCCTTGCTCCTCCCCTCCCTGCCCCCAGGAATGCCTCCCCATGGAGGAACCAAAGATGGAAGTCCATCTCCTGTTCCCTGCCAGCGCGGAAAGAACCATGCCAGCTACGGGGGGGGGGGGCAGGCACTATGCTGCACTGAGACCTCGGAAAAGATTTCCGAGATCGCAGGGGCTTCTATGCCCAATCCTATGTTCTCCCAGGCAAGGTTGGGGGGGCATAGGATTGCACCGTAAAAGGATCCATATTCCAAAAATCCTTGGGTCCAATAGTCCAGTAAAAATCAAAGCTGAAGCAGCTAGAGAGCAAACCAAAGAAAAGAAAAAATGAAAAAGAGAAAGCCTAGAGCTCTCGTTACCTGTGCTTTTACAAACTTGTTCTGGCTAGAGGAAGGGGCCCCAATGAGTGATGAGAGACAACCTCTTTCCAAACAAAAATAAGGTGTGTGGGTGATTAAACCACCCATTCACCAATCAGGCGTCTATCTACCCCTTCCAACAATATGACGTTTTATGCCCACAAGGTTTGGAAACATTTCAGGACTATCATTAAAGGGTTAATCTGAGACTTCCTAAAACATACATGCCTGTGGCTTATGCTGGCTCAGCTTGTCTGAGCGTGGAAAGCTAAGCAGGGTCAGGCCTGGTTATTACTTGGATGGGAGACCCCTCCTCTAGTTTCCTGCATTGAGCAGGGGGTTTGACTTGATAGCCTTGTAGGCTCCTTCCAACTCTATGATCTATGAATCTATGAATCTACCATCTGGGCATATTATCTTGATTGACATGTTTCTTCCTATTACATCTTCCTTGAACTCATGGTCATCTTTGGTCATATCCTCTTTAACACCTCCTCCCAATCATTGTATGTGCCTAGTGTTATGGCTCCCCCACCCAACAAGCATTGAGTAAGGGCATTGTCTTATCTTTGCAGGTGCACAATATGAGATGTCTAACGGAGATTCTTTCCTCCTAGCTGGTGTCTGAGCATGCTCAGTTCTTCTGTTCTTTTGCTCATATCAGCATCTCTGCCAGCATCTCTGTGACCTTGCTCTGTAGAAACCATTTGCAGAAGGCAGCTGCATCCCCCCCCCCCCGCTTCTTTCAAAGCTGGTCTTGTAAAGTCTTTGTTAGAGGTGTTATAACGTAAGAACATTAATTGGCAACGAATCGCAATTTCAGGGTCTTCTTGCCCAATGGTCAGGGATCTGTAATATAAATATGAATAAATGAATATTTATTATGGTCATTGACCAGAACCAACAATAACATTAAAACGAGGAAACAATCAATCAATGAAACATGCATTACTACTATACACCGGCATACATCTCAGGTTCACAACAAAATTTTATATCAAAATTATAACAGACAAGCAAGGCCAGAGTCAGAGGTCAAAAAGGTGCGGCATGTTATGGCAGTTGCACAAAATTTAGCCACTTTATTATTGATATGAGGAACGATTATATAAAATAGGAAGGATGAGCTCTTCACGAAGATCCTGGCAGAAGGGGCAATATATAAGTACATGCCCCACAGATTCAACTTCCCCATTATTACATAGACAAAGACGCTTCTTAAATGGTATTCCCTGATATCTTCCCTCCAAAACCATAGAAGGCAAAGCATCAAATCTGGCTAGAGTAAAAGCTTTTCTATACTTGGGAAAAGTCAAATCAGCCAGATAAGCATGAGGCCCAAAGATCTTATTTCCTCGAGGGCTAAATTTACACAGTGAACTTGTAATACTGTGTCCCTGATTCTCTGGTTAATAGCCACCTTGGCATTAGAGTAACCCATTTCTATTAACGCATTGGGAGAAAATCCCAGGCGTGATAATTCATTACATAGATAAATGTGTTTTCCATTTCGATTGGAAGGGATCCAGCAGTATCAATGGAGCCAACCTGACTGGCAAGAATATAAGTTTTAGCCAATAATTTATCATATACAGTTTGGCTCGGGCTACAATGGGAATTAAATCAGCTGTAATATAAATATGGGGTCTTCTTAAATAAGAGCCTGGGGTCTTTTAGGGGGTCTTCTTGTAGGTCTCCCTAAAACCCTCATTCAGACCATTCAACTATTCCAGATCAAATTAGCCATCTTCAGCCTTTTGTTAGCAAAATTATTTAACCCTTTTAGTGTCAGATTAACAATTAATATGAGCTGTTCTACAAAATGTACCCATAGTCAGGAAAGAAAGAAATGTTAACCACTGTGAAATCTGTTACTATTTTAGTTTGTCATCAAACTCACGACTACCAAACAACAAGATCACTTCTTCCAAGCCTCTCATCTTGAGGAGAGGGATGCCTGGGTGAAAGACATCAAGAAAGCCATTAAGTGCATTTTGGGAGGTCAACGATTTTCCAGGAAATCGACCAGGAAGTCTATCAAGCTTCCTTCAACAATCAACCTGAGGTTTGTTAAAAGTTCACTTTTGTTAATTACAGCAGGAGTAGAGAATTGATGTGCTGAGATCTTTCCTGTACTTAAGCATGCTCCTGAACACCCCAAAATGGACTTCTTCAGAGTAACACACTGAATAGGCAAGAGACAGCACTCTCTTGCTCACATGGCGTAAAATAGCCCTGATGCTGTTTTGTTTTGTTCATAGATTCATAGAGGTGGAAGGGGCCTACAAGGCCATCGAGTCCAACTCCCTGCTTAATGCAGGAAACTAGAGGAGGGGTCTCCCATCCAAGTAATAACCAGGCCTGACCCTGCTTAGCTTTCCACGCTCAGACAAGCTGAGCCAGCATAAGTCACAGGCCTGTGTGTTGTTTTTCCTTTATTAAAAACAACTTTGGGAGATGGAAATTTGAAGTGTAGGGGAGGTGGCCAACAGGACTGCCTGATTTTCCTTTCTTTCTGTTACACATTTCTCCATTGCTCGGAATCCTCCCAGGCCGCCTGCACTTCCTGATGTGAAAAAGCCCCATGAGAGGAGTTATCTCATGTCTTCTTCTGGGCTTTAACTGAAGTACTGGAAGCTCAGGAGGCAGCAGACTGCCAGAGATATGATTGTACAATGAAATAAAGGTCACTCACACACAGCCCTCATAACTAAACACAAGAGCAATGAACTACACCCATGAGAAATCCAACAACACTTTGTTCTCCTTTGAAATTGTTTTTGAAAGCCATCCCCACCCCCCTATCAAATTGAATGAGAATGATTGAAAAATATATATGCATAAACAGTTTTTGGCATAATAGACTGTGTTGAAAAGATTATTTCCCCCTTCATTTTATTAGCTGCCTTGGGCTCATTAGTAAAGGAAAGGCCAGGTATCAGTTGTATAAATTAAAAAAAAGGATAAGGTGGGCCACCAGAAGGGATGTGGGCACTAGCTGTGTCTGGTCCACATTTTCCACATCACTGCTAAGTTGTCAAATGTGCCTGGTGCTTGCCCAGACTTACTTAAGAACAAAAGAAGAGCCATACTGGATCAGACCAAGGGTCCATCTAGTCCAGCATTCTGTTCACACAGTGGCCAACCAGCTGCCCACAGGAAACCCATAAGCAGGACATGAGTGCAACAACACCCTCCCGCCCATGTTCCCAGGCAACTGCCTCTGATACTGGAATTATGCAATCTGAAATATGGCTTGAATTGCAATCTAGGTGAGTAGTGAAGCAAACCCGGAGCTTTACAACACATTCAACTCTGTTGCCTTCTTTTTGAACCATAGGCTTACCATCGAAATTTGGCTGTGTGAGTCAGATTTAAGGAGCTGCCTCCTACTGAGTCACACCATCTTACTGTGCCTAGCAGCAGTTCCCCAGAATATCTGACAGAGTCCGTTCCCTGACCTACTACCTAATATTTATTAACTGGCAATGGCAAGGATTTAATATTACATACAAAACATGTGCCACACCACTGAAGAATCAGTAGTCTCTTGAAAGGTTTGACCTTAAAGCAGGGCTCTCCAACCTTGGGTCCCCAGATGTTGCTGGCCTACAGCTCCCAGCATATCCAGCCAGCTAATGGCAAGGGATTCTAGGAGCTGTAGTCCACCAACATCTGGGGACCCAAGGTTGGAGAGCCCTGCCTTAAAGCAACCATATTGGATTGTACCATGTTGCCTCTGCAGGATGCCTGCTTGCTGGTTCATTCTTCTGTATATAAACTCTCCACAGAACACGTGCCTGAGATAGTTGGTGCTATAGTCCATGGGCCTTTAAGCACAGAAGACGACAGTCCTTTTTGATACATTTGCATCAAAACTAGCCCCTTAAGAGCCCCAGGTAGTTCTTTAGGGTGGAGGACCAAAAAGACTGACTAATAATTATATTCCAACTCAACATACTTTCCTAATTATTCCCCATTCTTTTTTCTGCACAGTACTTTGTATCTCTCAATGAAAGACCCTGATAAAGGGATACGAGAAATGAAGCTGGAAAAAGACAAGAAAATATTCAATCACTGCTTTACAGGTAGAGAGCTCTTACTTTCCCATTTTTTAAAAAACCCTCAGCTGAATAAAACAGACACTAGAAAATGGAATCACAATGTGACTGTCATTTAGGGAAGCAGTCAGATGATTTGTGGGACTTGACCAGGCCTATGTTGAAATATGAGATGCAAAATTGGAGGGCCGTTTCAGTTGTTGTTACAAAATTAGTTAAAACATGCGAGATCCTAAGAAAACTTGAAAAATATCTTATACATATTGTGAAGGAGGGAGCCTTTGGGGGTTCCTACATGCACACACACCCTCCCTCATGTGTGAACCGGCTAAAGGCTGGGGTGTGTGTGTATGCCGGCGTCCCAAAGTCTACAGTGACCCGGCTTTCAAATGCAAATGTAGTTCAGGCCCAGTAAGTCAAGAGTCATGAGTTCCCCTCCCCCTGTCTGGCCAGGTGAAGTGCATCCTGATTGGCTAAGAAGCAGCAAAGCTACAGAAAGGAGGGGTGGGGGGAAAAAGGTATATTTCCCAACGTGTGGGTTTTGTTCTTTGTCTTTGGTCATCGCGTGGCTGCCGGCTGTTGGAGTAATGGCGGTAAGCCAAGGAGAGGCCCAAGCCTTCGGGTGGCCTCAGGATCCGACCCCAGGTAGCTCCTGGTGAAATTAGCTGAATGAGGGCTCTGGTAAAGGCTAGCCTTGTGGAGGGCTACCCATCTCGGACCTTCGGGTAGGTGTAGTAGTCCTCCCGGGCAGCAAGGCTGTGCTGGATCCAACCCTGGAAGAGAACTGACCCCCAGGTAACAGAGTTGTGTGCCTGGGAGATATTAAGGAATCAGGTTTTGTTATTTTGTAGCTCTATTTCTGTGTACCAAAGTGTCTCTCTCTAATTTCGTGTGCTTCCCTTATTTCCCTATTGTTGTTGTAAAATGCTACCTGAATAAACCTTCTCTTGGTTTTACCCCACATGGTGTTTGTGGATTACTCTGTGGTTCCAGCAACTAAATCCAGGTTACAGTCAGAAAGGCAAGTCCCTGAACAGAGATTCAAGTAGGATTGCAGACAGCTGAGGCTGGCAATCTGGTACCTTGAGATCTCTGGGGATCTTGGGTCCTTTGAGGTAGGAAAGGGTGGGTTGTGGCGGGTCAGCCAGCCCCCCCTTCCTCCACACATATGAAACAGGATGTGATTATAGGTTGGATCATCACTGGAAATATGACTATATGAGAGAGGAAACTTGACCTTTATGCTTGGAAATAGAACAGCATGCCATAGCATGTAATTCTATCCTGTGAACCTATGCCATTCCTGTGTTTTTCTAAAACAAAGGATACACATTTCCAATCCACTTTTCCCAAGACTCGCTGGTTTGTCCAGTCAGGTAACTTCTAAAATGAAAGGATGTGGCTTCAGGCCTGAAGTTCTAGCCTGGAATCCCTACCTCCTAACACCAGGGCTGCAATGTTGAATTGATTAAAACATCTTAATTGATTAAAAGGGAGCTTTTGCTTAATTGGCCAGAAGATTTAAATTATTTTTAAGTTCTTTTTAATTTAGTTACTTATACAAAATGGCAGTCGGTAAGTACCATTAAAGAGGCCATCAGCATTGCCTCCTGACTGTCTGGAAGAGAAGCGGGGATGCCACTTTTAAAGATAATGCCTGCTGCAACTCGTAGGTGCATTATCTAAAAAGAAAGTTGTGTTTTCTCCTTTGGAATGCATTGTTTTTCTCATATGCAAATTAATGCAGACTTAATTAATGGATGACTTGATTAACAAATTAATCCATCAACTAAAGCTCAAATTAATTGACTAAGGGTTAAATCAACCACTGCATGGGTGGACTTCCATTTGCGCAATGGGGCTTCCCCCCCTTGCCCTCCTCGCCACTGAAACCCCGCTGTGCGTGCCACAAATATGCTCTGGAGGGTACACCAACAGGAGCAGATTTTGGCGTGCAGGGGACATCCATTCTGCGAGCCGTTTCCCTTCCGCTGGTGGAAGGCCAGCATTGGATATACAACCCTAAATTCCTTCAATCACGTGAAGTCTCCAATGATATTTATGCTTCATGGTAAACACTAGGGACTATATCAAAAGGTGTCCCTTCTGTTCCTGGAAGGCTCTTTGATCCGCCAGAGGTCTCTGTTAGTGGAAGAGGGAGGGAAACAATTTTCTTTGTAGAAGATATTATGGGAGTGCAGGGCAACTCTCCTGGACAGCATGGGAGGTGGTGTAGGTAGGGTGGTAAATGAATTGGCAAAGAAACAGGAAATACGTATTCCAAAAAAAGAGGACGGCGATTTTCATAACATTTTCATATGCTAATTTATATGGTTAGATGCAAATTTAGAAATAATTATTAAAGTATATCTCAGTATATTGTAGATGTCTGTGACCGATTACAGAGAGAGGGGAATTGGTGGAAATCACCTCCCGCCCCCCTCTCCCCCATTTGCAGAAGCCTCTGCCTTTCTGTGAGTGAGCTGAAGGGCAGTGTTGGATACATCCTAGTTGTTTATTAGAATTCATGTCTTCTCTGAGTGTTAAAAGAGGTGGTAGGGCCTGGCTTATATGAAGTCCAGATATGTGCATCACGGGTTTGATCTTTCCAAACTGAAATTGCATTTTTCATACAGCTCAGTTTAACAGAGAGCATTTGCTTAATTATTGTCTGTCCATTAATTTGCTTACCGTAATTACTGCCAGTCTATAGTGCTTCTTTTTGGGCTTGTCCGCTGACACACCTTGGTTCATTGCCTTGCCACCAGGTAGCTGTGTGATTGATTGGCTGCTGTCAAACAACTCGATCCGAAATCGCCAAGAGGGTCTAATGCTGGCATCCGCCCTGTTGAATGAAGGTTATTTTCAGCCTGCTGGGGATGTATCCAAGAGTGCAGCTGAAGGCCTGTCAGAAACTTCCTTCCTTGACAATGAGGATGCCTATTATTACTTCGTAAGTGCTGAGGCATGATGCCTCTTTACAAGATCACTAGGATGTCATATAGTGTGAGTCTAATTTTCTAACTGGCTGCAGGATTAAGGTCTGATCGAATGCAACGTTATCCATGCTGTTGCTGGTGGTGTTTTGTTTGTTTGTTTGCTCTACCTCTGTGTATGTATATACATTGGAATATTCATCCATGGGACTACACATGTGGAGTCCCCACAACGTTTTCCTCAGGGGGCTTACTCAACATTGCTTAATGCAGATTAATCACCCTCCACCCTTGTCATAGGTGAGATCAGAGCTGAAGGGTGGTATATTGGGAGCCAGTGTGGTGTAATGGTTAGAGCGTTAGACCGGGACTGAGGAGATCCAAGTTCAAGTCCCTACTCAGCCATGAAGCTTTGGGCCAGTCACTGATTTCTCAGCTTAGCCTACCTTACAGTATTGTGAAGATAACACGGAGGAGGAGGAGGAGGAGGAGGAGGAGGAGGAGGAAGATTGTGTACACTGCCTTGGACTCCTTGGAGGAAAGGCAGGATATAAATGTAACAAACAAACACAAACTAATATTTGGGGCAGATTTCTTCAAGAACCTACACCACAAAATTGTATTGGACCCCTAAACTGCATCCTCATGATTGGGCTGGCCTTACATTCATATCACAGTTAAACTAGAGTCCTTTATCATATCTCAAAATGAAGATTCACCCAACAGGGGTCTCCTCTTGCACCGTGTGACTGCCTTAGCTATGCATCAAAGAAGGATTACTTTTTTTACTTTGACATGGAGTTGGATCCTGTTGCAGCTTTATTTTATTTTATTTAATTTTATTGCCACTGCAATTTATCTCTTGATTAGACACTTGGCTGATGACCTAGGATGATTTAGTAGCCTCTCTGAATTAATCTGTGCCTTCGGCGCTAAACCTAAATGCACTTCCTAAGGAGTAAAGCCCCATCATACACAGTGGGACTTACTTCGTTCTCTGTAAACATGCATAGGATTGTGCCTGCAATTGATTAATTAATTAACAATCCCATTCCTTTTATACCCCCACTTCCCAGCCTTTCTTTTATTGTAAACCACTTCTGTGGCCTCTTGTGAAGAAGCATGATTCAGCTTTCCTGTGCAGCAACCACAGGAGCAGGGCAAGCCAGTGCGTCTAGGAGAGCTACTGGCGACTGAGTCACTGCAATGTAGAACTGGTCTGGTCACAGTTAGCAGTCATTTTGCAGGAAAAATGTACGGTATTCTGTTAACCTGTACAGTAATACCTTGGATTGCAAGTAACTTGGTTTGAGAGCGTTTTGCAAGCACAGGCAAATTTTTAAATATTTATTTAATTTTTTTTGACTTGATATACAAGCGACGTCTTGCAATACAAGTACTGTAGTACGGCTTAAATTAAAAATCTCTGTACAAATTTTTTTGGGGGGATTTCGTTTTGATATAAGAGTGTTTTGGATTACAAGCACATTCCCGGAACGAATTATGCTCTCAATCCAAGGCATGACTGTAAATGTATTCTGCTTACAGCCTGGGCTTTTCTAAAAAATATTTGGCTCTAAATGGTTAACCACATGTATGGGTGCAGCCCCCTCATACAGGCCTTCTGGAAAATGTCGTGTATAAAACTAGACCTCAGACCTTGGTGCGCCCATTAAATATGCATGCTTGCCTACCACAAGTGTGTTTTTAAGAGCCAAACCAGCCACGTGTGTGCTTGCTAAACATGTGCTCACTGCTTTGGTTATGAAATGGGGTGGGCCCCCCCTACTTTTATCACTAAATGGAGTACGGGGGAATAGGAGTGAGACATGCCCTCTCCCACCTATTACCTCCCTGTGCACCACGGCTTGAAGACCTTTTCTTCTAGCTGGCTCACTTCTGGTATCAGAGTCGGGCAGTGTGTGCGGAGGCAAGGTGGGGATGGGTTTTATTCCCATGCTCTGCTTGCTACATCTAGTGATAAAAGTGCCGCCCCCCCACTTTATGGCTAAAACAGTGAGCATGTCTTTAGCAAACACATGCATGTCTGATTTGGCCCCGAAACTGTGCTCCCTGTTGTTCCGCATGCATTAGTTAGAGTAGACGTCCCCAGATTTTTGGGTCAGTAGGTAAATTTGGAGTTTTGAGAGAATATCATGGGTGCTCTTACAAAATGGCTGCTGGTACAGTGCCACGGGGGGGGGGGGCATACATAAAATGGCTGCTATGGTGGGTACGGACGGTCACAAAACACTCATTTCCCAGAAGGAAAACTGGTGAGGCTAAAAGAAAAATAACTTGCCCAAGAACCTAAATACG
This sequence comes from Shinisaurus crocodilurus, assembly GCA_021292165.1. Taxonomy (NCBI): domain Eukaryota; kingdom Metazoa; phylum Chordata; class Lepidosauria; order Squamata; family Shinisauridae; genus Shinisaurus; species Shinisaurus crocodilurus. The sequence continues at coordinate 173,199,038 of CM037879.1, read as the reverse complement.
AGGCAGAGGTGGGGTCTGAGCTCCAAAACACAAAAACCCTCTTTTGAGCCCCAAAACGAAAGGGCTAAAGGGAAATACTTTGCTTTGCAGCATGCATACCACCCTCCCATTTAAAAACAAAATTGATTTTAAAAAATCTTAAGAAATAAAATAAAAATCAGGAGGGGCAGGGAGGCTGGTGGGCTCCAAGGGAAGTGTCCATGGACACCATGTGTTGGGGACCTCAGAGCTGGACTACCAAGTACACATGCAAATGCTATCTAAGGTTTGTATATTATTCCTGACAAAAATCGCCTATAATATACAGTACAAACTTGTCTGGAGATTTGACAACTCTGGCTGGCAACTCATTTTTTTAATTTTTTAATTTTTTTTTTAAACATGGGGCATATTTTGTCGCTTATGCACTGTAGCGTTCTCCTTCATAGAATGGAGATGCAGGCAAAGTGCTCTCTCTTTTGTTAATGCCTCCCCTCCAGTGCAAACAGCAGCAGAAGCTTTGACAGAGCCCTTCCCATCCCATATAATGCATCTCCTTTGCTCGCTCACATTTCCTTGTCCTCACACGCGCAAGAGGAGGCAGCAGAAGTACAAGGCGAGAAGAACTCAGTCAAAGCTTGTCCTGGTTCACAGCTGGTAATAAGCTCCTTGCCAGGAAGGGGAAAGCAGCCATGGTGCATCAGGAGAGGAGGTGCTTTGACTGTGTCTCTGATCCAAGTGGACAAAAGTGGCTCAGATGTGTAATGCTGTGGGGTCCTGGGGCATGGGTTTATGCAGGGATTGGGGTGCGGGTGGGGAAGTAGATGGAGCTCAATGCTTATCCCTCCTCTGAAACAAAGCAGCTTTTTGAAGCTGTGGAAAGACCAGCAGATGGTTTGACTAAACCACACCCTACGTTAAATGCTCATTGTGTAGGTGATCCTAATGTTTGTTTTACTTTAGCGTAAAGGTGCAGGGCCCTGATCCATATTGAGACCACTGTGCATGGGTAGGGAGGTTAAACCTTTTCACCCAGCTGCTTCCTCCTAAATTTGCCCCCCCCCCATCACAGGGGGCTAAGGAAAGAAAAAAAAGCCCTCCATTGGCACCAATCTAGAATAACAGGTCGAGTTCTTTCAGAAGGCATTTAGTAACGTGGCTTCTTCCATGTCTTTTTATTTATTTATCATATTTCTGAATTGCCCATCTGGCCGGTAACCCAGCCACTCTGGGTGATGTACTATATATATAGTACATTGGGGAGAGAGTTCCATAACTTGGGGGCCGCCACAGAAAAGGCCCTCTTCCTAGTCCCCACCAGCCTGGCTGCTCTGGCTGATGGAACAAGGAGAAGGCCGTCTGTGGCAGATCTTGTTGAGCGGCCTACTTGATGTTCCATGTCTTAACACAGGCAGACAGTGGATTCTTCTGTGAAGGAAATTCCAGCGATGATGATGGAGTCTTCAAGGAAGAGTTCAGAGGCACAGTGGTCAAACAGGGGTGTCTGCTGAAACAGGTCAGTATATCTGCCCCAATTGTGGCAATGGCACCGAAAGGAAATCCCTGCAATACGAAAATATGACCCGGTCTAAAATCTGCTCGGGGGGGCGGGGGGCTATGCTGAACCTTCCTTGACTTTGTTAGCCACATTCTGTATATGGGATTGTGTTGCTAGACAGCAAGCAATTGCTAGTGGTTACAGTGCAGTGAAATAGCGGTGAATTTTGAAGTGCAGGCATTCATCGTGACAGTCCTCAGAGCCACGTTCCCAAGGAGAGTCCAAAAATGCAGGCAGCTGGGTTGATCCCTATCAACAAAACCAGTAAATCTGTCCAACCCAGCCTCCAGCCTCTACTGCGTCTGTCTCTGCAGAATGTGCACAGCACAGAAACTAAGCAAAGGGTGGGGGTGGGGGGGAGACAAAAGCATGCACCAGCATGTAGAGCCAGAAATGTATAGCAGATGGATATGTTGGGTTTGGATGTGAGAAGTCAAGACTCAAATAGCTTCACATTCTCTGAGCAGGTCCCTGAAGCTGTACATGTCAGTGTGAAGGATATATTGTAACCTGCCCTGGATAGAAAACTAACACAGGGCACAAATATCCTTTTATATCAGTGTTCTCCAACCTTGGGTCCCCAGATGTTTTTGGCCTACAACTCCCAGCATGCCCCAGCCAGCTATGCTGGCTGGGGCATGCTGGGAGTTGTAGGCCAAAAGCATCTCTGGGGACCCAAGATTGGAGAACACTGTGTTACATCTTAATTCATTACATAGAAAGATATATCTGCTATTGTGGATGGGTGAAGTATGACATCCTTCAGGGGTCCACTGGTGGTGTGTCAATAGATCTGTTATTGCATGATTCAACAGAATTACAACACTAGCATCACGTACAGGGCATACGAGGTGTTTATAACCATGTGACTCATTGAGATTGCCACTTGCCTCATGCTATCCTAGCACGTAATTATACGGCGTGACAATGCTCAGAGGAAATGATATACACTAAAATTACTGTAGAGTTTTGATCATCAATTTTGAGGCACCAGGTTCAAAAAAGTTGAACAATTGTTGCAGCATTTTTAATTTTTTTTAAAAAGAATATTTATATACCGCTTCCCATTTTTTTAAAAAAATCTCGAAGTGGGTTACAGCGAATTATAAAACAATACATCATTATAAAAGCACAACAACATTTAGGCAGCTTAATGGCTGGGAAAAGCCAGGGTAAACAAGTGAGTTTTTAATAATTGTAAAAAAATACATGATCATCCGTGCCTGACGCATTGTAAAGGGAAGGTCATTCGGGGGGGGGGGCACCCCAGAGAAGGCCTGTGGCTGTGTTGCTGCCAGATGGGACTCTGCAGGATGTGGCACAGACAGCAAGGCCTCCCCTGGAGATCATTGTGGTCTAAAAGGTAACCCCAAACAAATTGCAGTCAAAGCATTTGATGTGTGCTCTATTACGTACAAAAGTGATCTCAAAATAGCTCCATGGGAAATTCCTTTTTGCTTTTTGACTTGCCCCCCCTATAAAATAATCAGGGCAGAAGAATGAACCAAAAACCACTTGAATGAACATATCATCTCAAGCTCCAAATCAATATGTAACACTTGGAATTTACATACAATTCAAGATAGACCATGGCCATGCCCCCAAAATAATTTTGAAATTAAAAAGAAATTAAACCAATGTTTGCACCATAATCTTTTAATGTGGGGTGATTTTAGGTACCACATCTCTTAATAAACACAAAGTACCATTTTCTGCACATCTTGGTTAATCGAGTGTAATCTTGACGTTAACTTTCTCCAGCGATATTATTTGCAAAGACCCTCTCAAAGAATGACACTGGAGAGCTTGTGGCATTTGTAGGCTACACAAATGAGGTTGCAGTTGCTAGCTTCTCCTGCTAGCAACTGGTCTTAATCACATGACCAAACCAGATGTGATACTGGAGATGCAGGAATGATAGCACCAGTGGGGTTTATTGAGGGGGGCGGCGGCTGGGCAGGCTGTTATCAGTGTACCCCAGCAGCAGTGTGCCCCCCGCCCCAGTTCCTGTGGCCTCCTCTCTCCAACAGCATCGTAATGGGCTGGCAGCTGAGCACCCGCGACCCGCTGGGTAAGCCTGCATGTCTGAGGGAAAGAGCTGGGGCAGCTGCCACCTTTCCCCTCTCCTTCACTGCAGTGGCAGTGCTGTAATGATGGGCTGGGCGCTTAGCAGCCCCTCAGCTCCCAGCCCATTACAGTGCCCTCACCACTTGGTTAGGCCGCCCATTTGCAAGCCTATATGTGTGGGCGGCCCGCCAGGGACCCGCCCCGCCTCTGGCTTGGCGGACGCTGCTGCTGCTACGCCTGCCGAGCCAAGCCAAAAGCAAATGTGCGCTGAGCCGCTCAGTGAGTTTCCGGGTTCCCGGCAGGCCGCTTTTTACGTAGAAAAAGGTGTGAGATACGTTAAAAGCGGCCGCAATTTGCGTAACTTGTGCAAATTGTGGCCATTTTTGGCGTACCTTACGGCATTTTCTATGTAAAGAGCAGCCCGCCAGGAACCCAGAAGTCGCTTCCCCGGCTCAGCACGGGAGAACACGAGTCGAGCTGGGGAGCAGGAGGTAGGTGGGATGGAGCTTGGGGGGTTGAGCCCAGCGAGTTCACAGGACTTCCACCCCCACCCCCCAAGGAAATCCTCACACATTCCTATCAGGATCTGCATGGCCTGTGAAGTGCTGCAGCTCCCCCAGGTGGCCTGATTGAGAAGACAATCTGCTCTACCATGTGAGTGCTTGCAGGCTCAGCTCTGGAAATGTGAGTGGTCGCAGGATTACCCTCAGTCCACTCAGGCAGGCCAGCTGGGAGTCACAGGAAGCTCTATAAAAGGCTTCCCTGCTCAGCTTTGGCACAACAACATGAGTCTTTCTGGTGGTTGCAGTGTGTTCCTGACTCTTCCCTGGTCCTGACTGCTTCTGCCACACCTTGCCTGTGTCTGACTCTGCTTCTGGCTCTGCCACACCTTGCCTGTGTAAGACTTGGTTCTTATTCCACCTCCACTATCCCTGGCCCTGGTGTCCCAGTTGAGTATGCCTGCCACTTACATCCTGGAGCTGACAATATGTGAGGGGGAGGCTGGCTGCTGCTGCTGAGGACCCAATTAGCAGCAAGAGCTGGGTGAAAGGATGGGACACAGGTAGAAGGTCAGTTCTGGTGGACCTCCTGCCAGGGCATTTGGGCCTCAGCAAATGCCCCACTATGCTGGGTGCTGACATTAGGCCTGGTCAGCACCTTCAGGAGAGTGTGGCATAAGAACCAAACCGTGCAGGGGATTGTTCTTCTAGATTTACATTTACATTGACATGTGGTGGTGAAGTGCTCTTTCAGATAGTTTTTGATTTATTCTTCTACCTTTTAATACTTTCAAGTGATGCTGTGGTTTACAGAAGCAAGCCTGAAAGCAAAAAAGATACCCTAAAAAGGGATGTTGTGTTATGTAGCAGGGTTCCTAGGGAGTAATTCTGGGAGACTCTCGGGATGTGACAGAGCACACCTTGGAGAACCTTTTGGTGTAGGAAATGCTTTTGTTATAATTGTTTTTGAGATTGAATAAAATATCACTTAAACCATCATGAGGTTTGTTTGTGTTTTTCTGGAAGGAATCCCACAGCCTTTTAAGAATGCAGATCTATGGGCAGTGGCTTTTAGAGGTCAATTGCAGCCACCTTGGGAATTTTATTGAAGGGTGTCCTATAAATCTCTCAAGTAAATAAAATCAATGAGTTGGTAGTGCCCGGACTGTGTTGAGGCAGCAAACATAGTCCACGAGTGTAGTCTAGCTCCAGTAAAACCAACGGAAACATTGCTATTGAATTTACTGGGAATGGAGACGACATGACAGTCTTGCTCATCTGTGACAGTACAGCTCAGTTGTATTTTTACATCCATTCCTGCAAAGCAGGATGTTCAAGCCAGTCATTCATTTGTTACATTTATTCAGGGGCACCGGAGGAAAAACTGGAAAGTACGGAAGTTTGTGCTGAGAGAGGACCCTGCCTATATCCACTACTATGACCCTGCTGGGGTAAGCCCATCTGTCAGTTATTTTGCTGGAGCATTTAGAAATGGAACCACCTTCCAAAGAATGCATGAATGGCATGATAGTTGATGTGAACTGTGTCTAGTGGTTGGCAGGCACCCAACCTCTTGAGAAGAAGCGTCTTTAAGACTGTACATTCCCGTTCATTTTTGTAAATCTTAATTCAGTACTGGAGGCATCTTTTCACAGCACTGAAGGTGGCATGGTAGGGGTCTCATTGTAGTATTCACATCCATCCCATTATTGTCCCTGTTCACATATTTTGCCAGTTTTGTAGTGCTTCAAATGTCCAGACAACCTGTTCAACTAGAGACGACCGCAGGACAAAAATAAAAGAGCATGTACACCATGGGCAGGGCTGGCACAATGTGTTTTGCTGCCTGCTGTATTGTAGAAATACAACAATAATACATGGGCAGCCCCATCCTATGTGGGTGCCCGTAACCCTCCAAACTCGGAGGATTACAGGCATCCAATTGAGGGCAGGAGGAGGGCAGTGGATAAGATTGCTGCTGCATTCCCCTTGCCCTCCAAAACGTTTAGATGGCCGATTTCTGTTGTCTAAATATTTTACCCCTCCTCGCAAAGAGGAGAGGCTGAGACACACCACCTGGATTCCTCGGAAGCCAGTGGTGCCTCACTCCTCCCCTCCCCACCCCCGGGAACGCCCCCCTCATCCTGGAACCAATGTCAGTCTTCCGGCTTCAGTTCTCAGCTGGCACAGAAAGAACTGCACCAGCTGTGAGGTGTGTGTGAGGGAAGGTGTTCCATGCTTGGACTCCCCACTGCAACCTCAGAAGGGATTTCCAAGGTCTCGGAGAGTCTGATTTCTCCTATGCCCCCACGGAAGGCCATAGGGCCATAAGATTACACCCTAAATAACTAGGAATTTGATGCCCTTTCATGACACCCAATATCAACTGTCTGAGGCAGATGCTGGCCTCTGGCCCTTACCACGGGCAGTGATAATTTTTATCATATGAATGTTACTTTCCTAAAAAATATTCCCTGTCTCCAACTAAGAGAATATTTGGTTTGTGTTCAGGAATCTAGATAAAGCCAAAATTCCAAATAGTTTGGTTTCCCCAGATACTCAAAAGGGGGCACCCTCATTCTCCCTCCCCAAAACACTCATGATCATGAGAACTTGCCTCCATTGAACAAGGTCTTCAACAGTGGCCAGTTAGATGCCACTCTGAAGAGCTCATCAGTGGGACATGAAGCTTTCACTTTCTCCGCACAGTTCATATATATAATCCTTGGTCCAACCTCTCCTTTGCCTTTCTTCTAAATGAAAGTGCCCCAAATGCTTCAGCTTTTCTTCACTGTTTCCCTCACAGCCTGTGTCAACACACACACCTGACATTACTTTCATTTCACTCATTCTGGCTCAAAATGAAAATGGATTCAAAAATGAGTTTTTCACCGAGGTAAAGCTGGCTTTGTTTGGAATTCCTTTCAGGGAGAAGAGCCACTTGGAGCCATTCACTTGAGAGGCTGTGTAGTGACAGCAGTTGAAGATACACCAGATGGTAAGCGCTAAGCAGGAGCACATAGACTGTCGTACTCTCAATGCTTATTTCTTCATCTGCAATATATTCAAGGCTTGGAAGCAAATGGTCGAACACTCACTATTTTGTGGATGCCAGAACTGGGGCTCCCCATGCCGTTATAGGCAAGCCATTGCACAGGGCCAGCCCAAGAGATTTTGCTGCTCGAGGTGAAGGAAAAGATGCCCGCCCCTATAATCCACGCACAGAAACCAACTGGTCTGGCAGTTGAATCTTATTTCAACACTTGCAATGGCATCTTCCACCACAGCTGAGGGGAGCAGCTAGCTTAGCGGGTGCAGGGTGGGTCGCATGATACACCAGCTCTGTTCTCGAACAGAGGGGTACAGATAGGGCAGGTCTGGAGGAATAACCGGCAAGGCTACCGTCACTGCCCTCTCGCTTCTGAGCATTCACCACCTGAGGCAGCTGTCTCATTCTGCCAAATGGTAGGGCCAGTTCTGCTAGGGGACATAAAACAAATTAGCATCTCTCTCTCTCAATATGTCAACTTAAAAGCTTTTTTGTTGTTGTTGCTCTCTGGACACTAAAGAGTTAATATGAGGAGATGTCAATTTTCAAAATAACTCCAGTTGACTGCAGTCTGAGGCTGGAGATAGCCCCCACCCCCAAGAGATGAAGGTAGATTGTAATCCTATACTCACCTGGAACTAAGTCCCATTGAACTCAATGGACTGTATCCCATGGTGGTGTTGCACTAGCGGAAAGCACTTCTGCTTGTGTATGGTGGGGCACGTGATATTTGCCTATTATCCCTAACCACTGTAACTTCCCATGCCCCCTGAAAAGCTGCTCCTGAAGGTGGGGGTAACTCAATGGGATATGACACAGAGGGCTGCAGTAGACAGGGGAATCAGCGAAAAGTGGGTGCCCCACCTTCATGAGCAGAAGTGCTTTCCACTAGTGCAAAGCCCCTACTGCAGCCTTCCCCAACCTGACAGCCTCTAGATGTGTTGGACTGCAACTCCCATAATTCCCCACCAGTATGAGCAATGTGGCCATGTTGGCTGGGAATTATGGGAGTTGCACTCCAAAACATCTGGAGGGTGCAGGGCTGGAGAAGTATCTGCTCTACTGGATATAACCCAATGCAGTTTACTGCTAAGACTGAATTGTTTGAAAGGGGGTTGCTGCTTGTGGTGTATACATGAATCCCTACTATCATCTCGTTTTAAAAGTGTGGGTGTTATTTTGAAATCTGTTTGAGCAGAAACAGCAAAGAATGTGTGTACATCAAGGACAACAGCCATTCTGTTACAACACTTTAAACTTTCTTAAAGTATCTCCAGACATGATCCCCCATGAACGCTGTGGAAAACACCAGGTTGCAGAAGGCTGGTGTAGATTCTGGGTTGCATCCAGTGTCAGTCCTACTTATAGTAGACCCATTGAAATGAATGGGACTTAAATTAAACCAACACTGGATACAACCCATTGGATGCAACCCTATGTGTGTGTGGATTTCTTAGGTGACATAAGAATATAAGAAGAGCCCTGCTGGATCAGACCAAAGGTCCATCTAGTCCAGCATTCTGTTCACACAGTGGCCAGCCAGCTGCTCACGGGATCCCACAAGTAGGACATGAGTGCAACAGCACCTTCCCGCCCATGTTCCCCAGCAACTGGAGTACATAGGCATAGGTGGAAATGGGAAGAGCTCCATCTGTGCTTGGAACACTCATGTAAAAAGGGAAGTAGTTGTTTATTTTGAGGCAGAAGCACTGAAACAATCCTCCAGGTCCTTTGTTCACTGTCTTTTCCCCCTCACAATCAGGCAAGAAAAACGAAGTTGAGGGGAACCTGTTTGAGATCATTACTGCGAATGAGGTCCACTATGTCCTGCAAGCAGCCACCTCTGCAGAACGCACAGAATGGATCAAGGCCATTCAGATTGTCTCCAGGACTGGAAAGTGAAGAGCCACAGACTGTAGCACAGGGGTGGACAACTTTTGGCCCTCTGTCTGGCTATGCTGGCTAGAGCTGATGGGAGTTGCAATCCAGCAACATCTGATTCTGGAGAGACATCAGTTGCCGACCCCTGCTGCAGCAGAAGAAAGTGTGTCTTGTTCAAAGGGAGTTTTCTCCCAGGCAGCTCTTTGTAACTTTGCTCATATACATGAATATCAGGGTGGTTTGACTTTTAAACCTTTCCTTTGGCAATATTTATCACACTTGTCTCCCGTTGGCTTTCTGTACCTGCCCATCATCTAAAATAGAACCATTGGTATAATCAAAATCTGTAAAATGCTCTTACGTACGTACCGCCGAGTTTAAGGGGAGGAGCTCTGAGGCAGAAGCATGAATAAGTGTTACGTCAGCCTTATGATTTCTGCATTTGACAGTAGTGAACAAATGTTTGACTTGTAAAAGGTGTTTTGCATCAGTCACCCTGATCTTCAGCCACTTCACATCTATTTGTGGAAGTCCCCACTCAAGTAAACAGAGTTCTCTTCATGTCAGTAGGGATGAGCAAGTACCCAAGCCATCGCTAACATTATTATGGAAAGACAGATTTGTGTGGGGGGGGGGGGGGGGAGCAGACTTGCCTTTTCTGCCTGTGTTTTTTTTTTTTTTGATGAACCAATGAGAAGGATAATGGTGGGTAGCGTGCGTGTGTATGTAAAATGGCCAACATGACTGTGGTTGCTAAAATAGGCCACAGTCTTCATTACTTCTAGATATGAGTATGCCATAAATAAATTTACAATATGGTTTGTAAATTTAACACAAAACTGTAATTCAGCGATGCTTTCCTGCACCATATTAATAGCACATGCCTTACTAACATAGTAAGTAACTATGTAACATAGTTAGTTACTATGTAACTAACTTACATAGTAATAGCACATGCCTTACTAACTTGTGCATCTTGTCCTCCTTGACAAGTCCAGCAAAGGTCACTTTTAGAAGAACCTTTCCCAACCTGGTGACCACCAGTTGTGTTGTTGGACTACAACACCCATCACCCCCTGCTAGCATGGGAGTTGCATTGTGGCAGGCGCCAGGTTGGGAAAGGCTGTTTTAGAACTTCTGCCAACTAAAATTTAAATTCTATTCACCTCCAGCTTTTGTATAAATGACTACATTAGCAGTGCTTAACAGCTTCACTGTTACCCATTTCATTGAAATGAATGGACATTTGTGTAAGAGAGAAGAGACTTACATGATTGAGTTAGAAAATCTCCAGTATAGCCATATAGTAAGCAAGGAGACCTTCTTTTTTTTTTTTTGACACAGCGGGAAGAGCAAACAGAAGCCTGCAATGCTGAGGATACCTCGGGCCAGTTCACCTATCAAATCTGATTTATGTTTGCCATACAGTCAGGTATTTGATTGCTTGGGCAAACTTCAGTGTTAACAGGTTGCTTGTACTGGGAGAGCCACAGTCATTTCACTGACTGTGGATTCCCTTTTTTTATTTCACTGCATTCGCTGCGATATAACTGCAGCTGCACCTGTATAAGCAATGGGTTCATGCTGAATTTTTCCATGCAGTCGTGGCTGTGTTCTCAAGTACACATCACTGTAAGCCTTAGGAACATAAGGCAGGGGTGCAGAACCTCTTTCAGCCCGAGGGCCAAATTACATTTTGGAGAAGCCCTTGGGGAGTGCATTCCAGTGGTGGCTGGTGCCGAAGGGAAAAGGCAAAGGGGGCGGGGGCCAAAAATACCAGCAGGTTTTTGCTTAAAAGCTCTTCCTGCCAGGAACCAAGCCTTAGGAGAGGCATTTTCAACCTTTGAGAATGGAGAACAAACTGTACAAAAGCCAGGAAACAAACCCATTGGTGGTCAGGGGGGAAAGGGGGGTGGGGCTAAGGGAAGGGGGCATAGCTATTTGGGCAACCCAGAAGGCTGGATTTGGCCCCTGGGCCGAAGGATCTGCACCCCTGCTATAATGGACTGAGGGGCTCACCCTACTTTCCTGAATGGTAAGAAGCTGCAGGGATGGCCACTGTAGAGCGTCTGTTTCCATGTGAGATGAGAGCGCCCTGGGGACTTATGCAGGAGGACTATATCCAGCTTCTCTGCTAGGCGGGGCTGCCAAAAGGCAGGGACTTCAAAAGGCATGACTGGAAAACCAGTGATTTCTTCATCACTAATAGAAGTCCCCCCCCCCGCGCGCATGATTAGAACTGTGCAAGGAGAACAACCCCTTGGACCCACCCCCCTCTCCCCTGGCCACCACTGGCCACGCCCCCCTCTATTGCCGCTGCTGCCTCCTCCTCACCTGTCCCCAGGGCCTTCCACGTGTTGGAAGGTGATTTCTCTACTTGAGTAGGCCCCTCATATGATTATGCCGGGTTCTAAATTGTGCAGGGAGCCTTCTTGAACAGAGAAGGCTCCAACTGGAGAACTTACCCAGCAGATGTGTGGAGGGCTGTGGAGAGGGGTGACAAGGACAAGAGGGAAGGAGGGGCCCAAATGGAGGAGAAACCTCTGAGTAGGGTGCCTGGTGCCCTGCTTCAGCACCTATGTGTACTTTCACATTTGTGAATGCTTAGCCTCTGAAATGTATTGGGTTGGATTCATATTTAAGTTGGATCAACTGCGCTGGCAGAAGTGGACTTCCCATGGCAGCCCTTCCAGCTGCCCAAAAATGCTACACAGAAAGTCAGGAGACCCTGCTGAATGGGGTGAGCTGTGGTGGGGGGGACCTAATGTGAGTGGAGCCCTTCCTCTTGCGGAAGGTAGATCCTGGATCCAGCCCATTCATTTATTTTATCTTTATTATTTATGGTGTGTATATGTACACACACACACACAAATACAAATAAAATTTTCTTATTAGGAAAGTTGTGAACATATTTATTTACCACATGAATATGCTATTTTTCACCAAATTGTTTCAAAGCACTTTACAATAAATGACAAATGAATGACATACATCCACAATAACAATTCATTAAAAACCCACAGTCAAATAATGCCAGAAAAGCAATAAAGAGCTGAACAAGAGTAGTTTATTATTTTATTACATTCTTGCCTTTTCCTCCAAGGAGCTCAAGGCAACATACATTCTTTCTCCCCTGCCACACTCTCCACCTAATTTTATCCTCACAACAACCCTGTGAGGTAGGTTAGACAAAGTGACTGGTCTTAGGTCACCCAGTGAAAGCATCATTAGGGCAATAAATCCAGTTATGATAGATCTCTCCATTTTAAAATCCCAATACCCCAGACATATTTTTTCAATCCTGAGATAAAAAGAACAACCCTGTGCTCCACAGAGCCAACAAGCCTTTTGTGGTATGTGCCAAATTATTCACTGGTACATTTTTATTTTTTTTTATTTTTTTTGCAGCTTTAAAAGGGTACAGTACTGGATTAACCATAGCTCATCCTTGAGGAAATGACTGGGACAGTCCATTTTACTGCTGTTTAAGAGGCCACACCATCTTTGCAGACTCGTTGACCAGACAGTGGCTTACCTCCATTGGCTAATGCTTGGAGAAAGCATATACTTGTGCAGCTAAATGCACTTCTGTGCTGTGCAAATAACATGGCTGCCTTTTAAATGACTAGGAATGATACTATTAAGTTATAAATAGATGCCAAACGGCAGGGCTGGATGTGTCAAGATAGCTCAGAAAACCCACAGAACATGATATCTGACACCCAAATTAGCTTCCTGTGAATCTTGGCCATTACGGTTGTGAAAATAAGTCTGTAACTGTGTGCATACAAGCCCAATTAAAACAGAATCATAATGCACAGGGGGCAGCAGGAATCAAAATTCTCAGGGTGTGTGTGTTGTTACCCAGGGACAGTATTTCCCTCTCTACAATAGGGGTGCGGAACTTAGGAATAGAGTTGGAAGGGGCCTACAAGGCCATCGAGTCCAACCCCCTGCTCAATGCAGGAAACTAGAGGAGGGGTCTCCCATCCAAGTAATAACCAGTCCTGACCCTGCTTAGCTTTCCACACTCAGACAAGCTGAGCCAGTGTGAGCCACAGGCTTCTTTCTGCCCGAGGGCAGAATTCCCTTTTGGAGAAGCTTTCAGGGGCCACATTTCAGTGATGGGTGGGGTCGAAGGCAGACTGGGGCTAGGCCAAAGACAAAAGGGGAATACCAAAAAGACTAGCCTGTTTTAATTTACAGCTCTTACTGCTGGTAACTAAACCTCTTAGGAAAGCCATTTCAAGTTCAACCTTTTAGAATGGGGGGGAAACTGCCCCAAAAGCTAGGAAGCTACCAAACAACTGGTGGTCAAGAAAAGGGGGTGGGGCCAGCAGAAGCGGGGGGGGGGGTCTAGAGGGCCAGATTAGGACCCCAGGAGGGCAGGATTTGGCCACTGGGCCTGAGGTTCTACACCCCTCCGATCTGCAAAGTGTGGGGCTGGCGGTCATCATAGCACAATGCTCCTCACCCAACAACCTCAGTCTAGCTCTGTAGGATAGTTTCTTTCCCTTAACAAATGTCTAATTTTTGGAATTGTGTCTTTTAATGAAAGGCAAACCAGCAAAAGTGGTCATGTCCGTACACCCATGCCACAGCCCTATTCGCATGTGGGTCTTTGGCTGTTACTTCTGAGCTGTAAAAGTTTGTGTGTTTTTTGGAAATCTACTCACAGCAAGCCCTTCCTGTAAATCGTCAATGCTGATGGGACCGCTGATGTTTCGGTGGCTTTGCAATGAAAAGAGAAGCCAGGAAAGGAAGAGAAACGGTGCTCATTGAGCTATTGCCTTCTTGGTAACTGCTGTGCTGTGCGGTCATGCTCTTTTTAAAAACAGTGCTGTCAGGTCTGCAAACCAAGAAGACAGGAAGTCATCCTACTATTTACTAGTATGTAAAGTGTCAGCCTTTGAGTTATCAAAAGGTCACCAGGGCTAAAAACTAGCCACTTACCCATCGCCCAAAAAAAAAAGGCAGGGAAAGAGAGAGAGAGAGAGAGAGAGAGAGAGAATGCATCACCAAGAAAGAGAGCAAAGGAGGGCCCAGGTTCTCATAAAACATTGCTTAAGAGCCAGTGTGGCGTAGTGGTGAGAGTGTTGGAGTGGGACTCAGGAGATCCGGGTTCTAGTCCCCGCTTAGCCATGAAACTCACTGGGTGATTTTGGGCCAGTCACTGCCTCTCAGCCTAACCTACCTCACAGGGTTGTTGTGAGGATAAAATGGAGAGGAGGAGGATTATGTAAGCCGCCTTGGGTTCCTTTCAGGAAAAAAGGCAGGGTATAAATGTAATAAATAAATACATAAATTATTTATTAATTAATTAATTTATTTTTATTTAATACATTTTTATACCGCCCAATAGCCGAAGCTCTCTGGGCGGTTTACAACAGTTAAAACCATAAAATACTATAAAATTTAAAACCATAGATTAAAACAAACAGCAAGGCTAGCAGCAGTTCAAATTACAGCAATAGTTAAAAACTTCCAGATAAAAATGATTAAGATGATTAAAATGATTAAAATGCCTGGGAGAATAAAAAGGTCTTCACCTGGCGCCGGAAAGAGTACAATGTGGGCGCCAGGCGAGCCTCTACGGGGAGCTCATTCCGCAACCGGGGTGCCACAGTAGAAAAGGCCCTCCTCCTGGTAGCCACCTGCCTCACTTCCTTTGGCAGGGGCTCTCCCGAGGAGGACTGCTGATGCAGATCTTAGTGTCCGGGCAGGTACATATGGGAGTAGACGATCCTTCAGATACCCTGGCCCCAAGCCATTTAGGGCTTTAAATGTTAGTACCAGCATGTTGAATTGGGCCCGGAAAGAGACTGGCAGCCAGTGCAGATGAAAAAGCACTGGCATAATATGTTCACGTCGGCCAGTCCCCGTTAATAATCTCGCTGCCCTATTTTGGGCCATTTCCTGGACCATTTTCAAATTTATGCTAATTTATATGTATAGATGCAAATCTGGGAATAATTCCTATGATTTGAAAATAGAAATACAATAAATCTCAGCATAGTGAGGAAGACTTCACTGTAACCTGTGTGCTTGCTCAGTTTGCTGTCCAGGTGCTAACCGTTGATGGGCAACTTCAAGGCTGCCTGCCTGCTCTCTTGTCTTCTTAGGGTTCTCTCCCTTTAAACCAGACCCCAGGAAGGCATGGCTTGTAGTAGGGTTTCGTAGCCACCAAATTGCCCAGGTTTGGACAACATGGCAAGCCCAGCGGTAGCTGAAACCACCACAAAGCCGCTTGGCCAGAGCGGCAAAAAAATCTTGCTGCTCTGGCCAAGCGGCTCTAGCCAAGCGCTGATAACAGCCTGCCCAAAGTGCCCAAGCAGCACTTTGGGCAGCTGTCATCGGCTTCCCCACCCCATGCTGCTGCCAATGCCAGGAGAGTGGGCTTGCTCGCGAGCAATCCCACTCTCCCTGCATCAGCCAGTGTCTGCTGTGCACTGCCCCCTCAAGCCCCATGACAGCGTGCCTTGCCCTCTGCCCTCTGTGGTGGCCACCAAAGTGAGCGGGGGCAGGGGAGAGCATGCTGTCATCCACCTCCTCTGGAGGAAGCTGATGACAGCGCTCGGGCTGGCGGGGAAGAGGAGATCGCTCCAGCCCTCTGGCTGGAGCAATCTCCTTTTGCCCACCGGCCCAAAACAAAAGGTGGGGACAGTGGGGAAGAGGAAATCACTCCAACCAGTTTGCTCGTCTGCTGTCCCCACCTGCCATTTCAGGCCACGGCGCCATTTCAGGAGGGGGAGGGATGAGCCACGTTCTGCTGGGTTTCCTCCAGAGGAGGCCCAGCAGAACGTGGCTCGGATCCCGGCACACAAGCAACCCCTCTCTGCTGGGATGGTCCCCGCCTGCTGTTTTGGGCCGGTGGCAGCAGTGGGGAAGAGGCACCACCTGTTGCCATGGCCAGCCCTTTGGGTTGGGTGTGGTGGCGGGCAGCGCCCATCCCTTCAGCCAACTCGTGAGTAGGCTAAGGCAATGGGCGCTGCCCCACTCCCCTGTCAAGCAGCGGCAGAGAGTGGGGGACGTCTCCCTGCTCCTTCGCTGCTTCTGCGGGGTCCCATGGGATATCCGCTGGAGGACCCAGGGGGGAGGAGGGGGGGAGGAGGGGGGAAGGAGGAGGCACCGTACCCCCAATGTGCCTGATCGTTTGTCAGGCACATCGGGAGAGGGGGAGGGCGGCTTCTAAGCCACACTGTGTAGCTTGCTAGGCAGTGTGGCTTAGCCGCTTAGCCTGTTGTGCGAACCCTCCCACTATCTTTGCAAAGGTGATTCATTCTCCCCAGCTAAGTGTTGCAGTGTGTGTGTGTGTGTGTGTGTCTGATCTGAGATCTGTGTGTGTGAAAAGAAACTGCAGTTTGAGACAGACAGACACACAGGGCAAATCTTCATTAGAGCCCCTTTCGTTAATCAGGGAGCTCTGTCCTGATATTTATGCAAAACTCATTCACCACTGTTGGGGCAGTTGCTAATGAATACAGTGTGGTGAAAAACGTGAATTTGTGTTGCACACAAATGCAATTGCGGCGAGAAGTAGGAGCTTGAAAGGTTCATAGATTCATAGATCATAGAGTTAGAAGGGGCCTACAAGGCCATCGAGTCCAACCCCCTGCTCAATGCAGGTGATGTGTGCAGGGTAAATGGCCCTTTAAGAAAAAGGGTTTTGTTTGTTTGTTTGTTCTTTTGTTCATCTATGCGCAGGTGCAAAGGAGTGAACAAGCAAAGGAGTTTAAAAGAAAAAAGAAAAAGAAGAAAAATGGACAGTTCCTCCTGCCCCCTCACAAAAAAAAAATCATGGAGAAGGAGAAGGGGAGGCTGTGCTGCCGCTGCCGCTGCCGTCCTCCCACCTCCCATGGGGTGAAGCCAGCAGGATCAGGACCCCCATTCCTGTGCATCCAAAGCAAAAGCAATGGTGAGGCCATTGAAGATAATGTGATTTACTTCTGAGTAGACATGCATTTTGGGTCCATGGGTGGCGGGAAAGCAAGAGTTGCTGCTGGTTTGCGAAGCCTCCATAGGACACTTCCTTTCCCCAAAACAAATGCCGCCCCTCAAAAACAATTGGCTAACACAGGCAAGCGCCCAGTGAGCACACACACAGCCACATAGTGTGATAGTGAATCGCAGTAACAAGAAAAGTCATAATAAAAGTAGTCCAGGAAATTACGGAAGAAAAGGAGAACAAGGATGCAAGAGAAATGCAACCACAACGGGAAAGGGAGAACACTGTGTGCCTCACAAGTCACAGAGGCGATCCAGTGCTGGAATAAACCTCAGGTGTAGATTGCCCCACGGAGAGAGCTGAACACTAGCTGTGAGCTCTGAAGGCACCTTGGGGTGCAAGCATCTCTCTGGGGATCTGATGTGGAGCATCGGGTCTAATGCCTGCTAGGAGTGCTAGGCTGCCCTGCTTGCCTCCACCTATATATCTGTAAATAAAGCAAATATTACCAAAATGGCAGAAGTGTCCAGTGATCATTCTTCCAAGAGGAAGCCAAACCAAAAGCCAAAGAGGAAGCACTGCCCCAGGAACTTCCCAGCGTTTGTGGAAGTGAAAAACACATAACAATATTTTATTTAAGCTGAGAACAGAAATTCTGAATAAGCCTTTCCCAACCTGGCACTTACTTCTCCTTTTAAAAATTGATTTATAAAATCATTTTAATACTGCCCTTCGGCTCTAACAAGGGCACCCCAAGTGGTTTACATAACAAAACAAACACCATGAAATAACAAACTAAAGCCTTAAAATCAGAAGAAGTGGAATTAAAACCTTTAATCATATATTAAAAGCCCAGTGGAATAAGAACATTTTTTTGCTGCACATCTAAACAGCATAAGAGGGGGGCTAGTCATCTCCTTTGGGAGGGAGTTCCATAACCGGGGTCTGCCACAAAAAACGCCCTGTGTCGTGTTCCCACCGGCCAAACCTCTTTTGGTGGTGGGACATATAACAAGGCTTCCAAAGATGATCTCAGCCTATGCACGGTTTCTTATGGGAGGAGACAGTCTTTCAGATACCCTAAGCCATTTAGGGTTTTAATTGTGCTGAGAAATAAACCAGAAGCCAGTACAGTTGACATAAGACCAGTGTCATGTGATCTAAAAACTGAGCATTCTGAATGCCCGCATTGTGCACTAGCTGTAGTTTCTGAATACCTTTCAAGGGCAGCCCCATGTATTAACAGTCTGTACTTTGCAATTAATTTCCAATCTCATTATTTATAATATCTCCCCTACCCCAAACACACACAACCATGCATATATACCAGCAACCTAGGATAACACTTCATGCATTTGATAGAGTGGACTCTAGTTCACGAAAATTTATAGTCTTTAAGGTGCCACAAGACTCTTCGCTGTTCTTCCTTTTTATTGTTTGATAGAAATGTTTTTGCTGCTCACAAAGTAGTGCTGGAGACAGGAATGACCTATGTAGGGTCAACCCTACCATCAGACAGAGTGAGGCAGCCGCCTCCTCCAGCAGCTGGTGCTGGGAGGCAGGGAGCAGGAGCACGATGTTGGAGGACAGAGCTGTGTGTGCCACATGGCCTGCTGCTGCTGCTGCCCTCAGGTATACTGGAAGATGCTGGCCCCAAAGTAAGATTCAGCTGCCACTCTAGTCAGCTTCTGTACATGAAATTGGAGGATAATCCAGCTTGTGCTTCACTTCAGGCAGCAAAATGTCTTGGGCTGGCATGGCCAGTCCTGCTCCTAACCCAAGCCGACCATGCTCTTGCCATCACTTCTGCCATGGCTCATCTGAGTATAGCAGGGATGGGGAACATGTGGGCTTCCAGATGTTGAACTGCAACTCCCGCCAGCCTTCAAAACTGACGGGCAGAGCAATCCTATGGTCCCTAGGCAGCATCTGGAGGGGGGGCATAGGATTGTTCGGATCCCCAGCTCCAAAAATTGCTGACCTTGGAGCTGGGGATCCTAGCTTGGAATCCCTCCCCCCCCTTGCAGCTGGCGCGGAAAGAACTGCACTGGCTGCTAAGTTCTCTGAGCTCGCAAATTGACCTCAGAGAAGGGATTTAGCGGGTGTTCCAGGGGGCGGGAAGGGAGGAGACCGGCGCCAAGATACGATGTATCCTGGTGGCACCTCAGCCTCCTTCCCCCACTTCTGAAGCACCTCAGTTAGGCAGCCGCCTCTGTGCTCCCCCACTCTGCATAAGATGCCCATAATCCTCCAAATTTGGAGGGCTACAGGCATCCCCATAGGATTGCGCCCTAAATGACTGTGATTCTATCTCCCATGATTACCGTACTTCCTCTTCTCACTATCTGGCCCTCAACAGACCGAGATAAATGATTATACACTGGATTACACCAGTGATACTTTTTGCTTCCAATGAATGTATGTGCAGGAACATACTTTACAAATGCTCTTTGAAGGATTTTTCACTAAACCATGCAACTTCAGACCTCTGATCTAAAAACCACGTCAAGAAAAACAGATGTATTGATTTCACAATATTAACTCAACTACAGAGCATGTAATTTATGAAGTATTTTTGGTCCTTCCTGTTTAATCATTAGTCTGATTATGACTGTATGTTAATACACGCTTGCAATCCTTTTATGCAAATTTCATGTTTGTTGAAGACTCTTAATTCCCTGACATAGAACAGTGACAAGCATCTTTTGTATGTGGAGGGAGTGAAACTATTTGTTTACGGCACATAAGTAGAATGTTTCAATAAGGTGTGATATCCAACATTGCATGACTGGAAGGCAGCTCATACAACAAATCTTTCCCTTCCCCGCCTCTCCCACTTGAAGTCTTTCCAGAGGTCTGGGGTGTGTGTGTGTGGGTACTACCAAACATTGTGGACTGTGTTTTATGGGGCTGGAGTGTGTGTGTGTCTGGAATCACCCAAAATTAAGCAGAGAATTTTGCACCACTCATGCAAGGTTTGCAATTTTGGCAATTTCTCTCTCCTACTGCAGCCCCATAAGACACAGCCCACAATGTTAGGTAGGTCGGCCCCAACCCTTTGGAGCAGCTTTTCAGGGGGTACAAGGGGAAGGAGGGGAAGATTTGTTGTACAAGCTTGCCTTCCATTCGTACAACATTGGGTATCACCCAATATTGTTCTTGATTGCCACCACAAATGTTTCAGTGTTCAAGTTGGTGTGAAGTCAGTTGCTTTTTGTAGCTTTTCTAAAACTTGCTGTTAAGTCTGCAATTGTATGCACACTTAACTAGGGACCAAATTCCCCTGAAATCAACAGAACCTCACTGAGATGGTAAACCCATGTCTGGTTGTACCAGTTCTGACTGTAGGTGGGGGCTTACATTACTGAATGCATCTCATTCAAGAACAAGAACAAGCACCACATTCCTGCCTATGTAAAAGAATGTGGACTTTTACTGGTATCGAGGAGCATTTAGTCATGTGAGTCTACACCTGCAGTGTGAACTGGTGCAACTCAAACCACAGTTTTATTACTTCAGTGAGAATTAAGCTTTACTTAAAAACACACATAGATAGGATCCAACTGTGAAAGAGGTGTGTGTGTGTGTGTGTGTGTGTGTGTGTCACAATTTCTCATGCTTAAAAGATCATCCAGATAGAAAATTTAAGCACTTCCGAGGGATGAATTAAATCACACTTGGAAATATTCTGAAGTTGGTACATGCACTCTTGAGAATTATTAGGATGATGATGTTCATAGAATCCTGTATCAGTGTAATCAATGACCTATCACTGCATATATGCAAGGTATTTAAGGTAATTCTTTTTTATACATTTCATTGAACTCATTGAGATTTAATGCCAAGTTAACATGTACTGGGTTGGATCCAGCTTCCTTGTTCCACACACAGGGTACTGCTGGCAGAACAAGACTTCTGCATCCTCTCCTTTCTCCTGCAACCCTTCAAAATCTCTTCTGAGATTTGGAGAGCATGTGGGGATGGGGGAGCTGAAGGAGAGAAAAGAGGATGCAGAAGTCCCATTCTACTAGAGGTTCAGTTCCATGGGTGCAAAGAGGAAGCTGATCCACCCCTCACTGTTCACCTCCTGAAGTCCTGAAACTGTATGTTTATGAAGGGACTCTTGTAAAAGTAATTGTGTGATTAATAAATGAGGTCCTGGCTAGGTATACCTTTTTAAAAAAAATCTAGGCAGGGAATCCTAGGGGAAACAGACAATAGATTATACTCTCATTCTCTCACTCTAGACTCTATACTTTGGTCTTTCTGCTGATTTTATTAATGTTGAAGGCATGTTCCTTGCCTTCTCATGACTATTCCATTGTAAGTTTCTCTTGTAGCTTATTCTTACAACAGCTCAAGGAAGAAAAGCACACACACTCAAGCTTTCAAAGATATTTGACGTTACTTGCAAAGTGCATTTTGAGGGAGCCCAAGAACCATGTCCTTTTAGCAGTACACTAGACTGGAAATATATATACAACGTATCAACCTTTACAACAAAAAATTAAAAAACCAGCAGTTTTGAACGTGCAAAACAAAGATGTATAAAGCTGCCCCAAACAAATATAAACTATTATATACAGAAACAGAGCAATTATTTTAATAGATGAGCTGAGATCTAGTTTCTTCTGTACAGGATCCATATTTGGGCCTCTTTTCTTTCCAGTTCAGCTTCCAGAATTTCTCCCCAGGTGTCAACATCCATAGGATACATGCTCTTTTCTGGCAAACCACTGCGGGAATGAATATTGCTATATTTCCCACTCAACCATTCATTCTTCACTTTGCTTTTCCAGTAGTTTCTCAGCAGTGTGACCTGATGAAAGTAAATGGGGAAGAATGGGAAATGGAGAAAGACATGAAAAATGAATTTATAGGACAATTCAAAGACACCTTAAGGGTGCAATCCTAAGCATGTTTAGATAGAAAAAAGTGCTACAGTTCCCAGCCAGCACTACTAGCTGGGAAATGCTGGGAATTGTAGGTCTTTCCCCCATCTAAACAAGCATAGGATTGCGCCTTAACTGTACCAGTAACCATGGTTTGCAAATCATTTTTGTAAACAGAACATAGGGCTGTTATTTTTTAGAATTCTACCCTATCTTTCCACATAAAAGCCAGCTTCAAGACATTGTATTCCTATTGTCACATGTGAGACTAAAACACATTTGAAGGTTTCTCATGCTGATTATGAAAATACACATGAAAATATTGTTAATGCGTAACAAAAGATGGAAGATGAAACACATTTTCATTCTAGCCAATGTAGGTTTTAGATTTGCATTCCAAACTTCTTTAATCCTCACCTATGAAAACATATAGGTGTTACTGAGAATGACTTACTCCAGAAAAATGTATTAGGCTGCGCAATCCTATGCTCACTTACCTGGGAGTAAGTCTCACTGAACTCAATGAGGCTTACTTCAGAGCAGACATGTTATATGTATAGGATTGCACTGTCAGAATTTAGAATAGACTCCTATAAACAAGGTATAGATATACTACTGCCCACTAGTGGACCTTGGAAACTTTTACACTCTCATGGTGCAAGATTAAGAGCCTAGCCCTTACATGCAGTGTGTTTATTGAAACCTTGAGGATTTTTTTTAAGGTGCTGGGCTAGAGGAGCTTCACCCTTTCCCTTCCTGTGAATTTGCCACTCAAAACCGCACACCCTCACCATTTTTTCTCATTAAAAAGATGTCATTACGCACAATCATTTGTAACATTTAGTCAGGCCCTTTAAGTCTGAGCACTTTTTTATATGAAGTTTAAAATGGACCCTGCTGCATTTGGCTTACAATGTGAATGTAAAACCTAAGTTGAGCAGAATGCTAATTCCCGTGACAAATGCCTCTCTTCCACTTTCTCTTCTCTAGTAACAACAATCAAATATTCATATCCATCAGGGATGGGGAATGTGCGGCCCTCCAGAACCTTCAACACTGGCTATGTGGGCTGGGGCTCCTGGAGGACCACATGGTCCCCATTCCTGATATAAACAGTGCGAGTGAAGCAGAATACTGATTTCAGCCTTGTGTGTAAAAACACTATTTGTGGTTGATACTACTCAGTTTCTCTTCCCTGTCCCTTTTTGTATGCTTTGTAGGTGTAATGCAGTGCTCTCCAACCTTGGGTCCCCAGATGTTTTTGGCCTACAACTCCCAGCATGCCCCAGCCAGCTATGCTGGGAGTTGTAGGCCAAAAACATCTGGGGACCCAAGGTTGGAGAACACTGGTGTAATGTGTTGAATGTCAGAACAGCCACCACTATTAGAACTGCTGTTCCTACATTAGGCAACCTCCCCATGTGACACAGGATGCCATGAGGGAAGGAAACAGCTTCAGACAGAGATGCTCCCATCTTCTGGCTCAATCATCCTAATAGCTGGGGGAGTGATCCCATTTGCTAAATGTGGGCCAAATTAGTACCAGCAAAAAGGAAGAGGGTTAGAGAGTGGTTTTGACGAGCTTAAATATGATATACTGTTGTAGCTCTTGCGGTGCAAGCTGGCTAGAAGATGAATAAATATATTCCAGTATAGGGAAAGAACCTATCTACTTACACAGCATTTCTGCCTTTCAAAGCTAGAGGTACATGCCTCCTGCTTATAGACAAGGGGAGGACAACTTGTGGCCCTCCAGATGTTTTGGCCTACAACTCCCATCAACCCTAGCCAGCATAGGTGAGGGTTGTTGGGAGTTGTAGGCCAAACTATCTGGAGGGCCACATGTTGCTCACCGCTGTTGTAGACCTTTTGTTTTTGTCAAGATAATACCTGATTTGGCCCTTAGTAGGATACGACTTTAAACCTGCTTCTTGTGATAAGTGAATGGAGCAGAGGGACTGCTAAAAGCTTGACTGAGACTGCTTCTCTTTAAAAAAAAAAAAATACTGGTTTGCTTTTGCCCCAGAAAGGCAGGCTGGGCTGGCTGGTACTTTGCATCTCCTTCTTACTATTGTAGGCATCAACAGCTGTACAAGAAGAAACAGTATCAATACTGCAATATCTTATCAACCACTAAACATATAAACTGCTACATGATGACAGGGCTTCTTCTTCTTTTTCTTTTTTAATAGCTACAACTGCCTGTTACCACAGGATTTTTCAGTAAGGGGAAAACATGGCTGAAACCATGTTCCTGTCTGAGAAACAGCCTGATCCTATCCCCTCTCTTTCAAGAGTCAAGCAGGGCCCATTTGCTTGACTCTCAGCCTAACTTACCTCATAGGGTTGTTGTGAAGATAAGATGGAGAGGATTATGTAAGCTGCCTTGGGTTCCTTGCAGGAAAAGAGGTGGGATATAAATATAATAATTAAATAATATAAATAAATAAATTTGAACATCTTAGCTTTGCTTATCCCTGAAATGGCTCCTGGCAGCTGTAATGTTGACCTTATGATAAAAAAGGGAAAGAAGCTGGGACTCATTCTATGATCCAGATGGGTGCAAAGGATTGCTGGTGACTCCATCACATGGAGTCACATGGACTGGCCTGTGGCTTACGCTTACAGGCTGGCTCAGCTTGTCTGAGTGTGGAAAGCTAAGCA
Organism: Shinisaurus crocodilurus; assembly: GCA_021292165.1. NCBI lineage: Eukaryota > Metazoa > Chordata > Lepidosauria > Squamata > Shinisauridae > Shinisaurus > Shinisaurus crocodilurus. The sequence goes on along the minus strand of CM037879.1, from coordinate 173,174,503 downwards.
GGGTCAGGCCTGGTTATTACTTGGATGGGAGACCCCTCCTCTAGTTTCCTGCATTGAGCAGGGGGTTGGACTCGATGGCCTTGTAGGCCCCTTCCAACTCTATGATCTATGAAATCTATGAAATCCCACTTTAAAAGATGGGCTCCCTAGCACTTGAGCCAGGAAAGAAAATTTCCTGGAATTGTTGCTGAAAGTCCTGATTCTAGGCTTGGTTTAGGATGATCAGAGCAAGCCCCCAGAACAACCACTGTCAGAAGTCTTGGGAATACATTGTTCTCTTTCTTTTGCTTTTAAAAAGGAAAAAGCTCAAGCTACACTTTTCTGTGTGACAAACTGCCTGTCAAATAGGAATAGTACTTGAGATGATTGACAAATGGCCATTGGTGCTACAGATTTTTTGGACTAAAGATCTGGATGAAAGAGGCTACCAACCCTTGACAATCAAACATACCTTCCATGAATACCCATTTCCTCTGTCACCATCAATCTCTCGCTGACAGACAACCCTTACACTTAAACAATGAGGTTTCCATAAATTATCACAGTTCTCAATGGTCTGGTTCCAGCTCCTGCATGTCATGGAAGCATTGCATAAGCTCTGAATGTCAAGTTCGCTAAAAATCTTTAAGCTGACTTCTAGCGGGAAAAGTTGCACAAAATCCCTTTGACTTGTTTTTGTCTTCTGCTCGAGGGATTTAATGGACAATTCCTTACAGGTAGTACTAGCAACAGTCTGCTTGTTTCTTCTGGAAGTTGTCTGCTTACAGCCTTTCTTCATAGCTTAGATCTTGCTTAAATACCAGCCAGCCTTTCTGAAAAAGTAAAATTATCAGTGAAAGTTGTGTAAACTGAAATGGAGTATGTAAGTAGGATCAAGTCTGCTTGGAAACACTTGCTGATATTTTGTGGTATTAAAAATAGCTATAGTAATGCTACCTTAGCACACACAAAAATATATGTTTGCTTGAGCTATGCCAGAATAAATTTAAGTTTTTAAAGTCCACAAGACTCTTTGGTGTTTTTTGCTGCAATAGACTAACATGGCTACCCCTCTGGAAAACATTTCAGGAGTTTTTCTCTTGCCGCTAGTCTTTTCAGCTTTCCGTGTTATATAATTTTATTTGCTTCATAGGGATTCTAGTACATATCTATCTATCTATCTTTTTAATTTTTTTATTTTTTACTATCCTTTCCTTGCAGTTAGAATAGGGAAGCATCTCCAGAAATGCAGTAGCAATATAGAATATTTTCCAGTGTCTGTAACTTTTTTGAAAGCTGACCTACAATCCCTGTCTAGATTTGTGACATGCTTTGCAGTATAGTTCTTAGGGTTGCCAACTTTGATTTTACAAATACAAATACCATCACATTGACCTGTCAGCAGGGGAAAGTGCAATCTAGCAAGTCAAGGGAAGAGCCAGGGAGAAAACTGGTGGGTCAGGAGCAGAACCTGAAGGAATAGGGCAGGTCAGCATCCAGCCATGATAGAATCTGATGGTTGCTGAGTTATAGGGGGAGCCTGGCACAATCTGGAGTTTACTGGCTTTTCAGTCCTACAGTTAATTATGTGACAAAACACCATTTACTGGTTGGTCCAGTAAATATTAGCTGGTTGGTAAGCCCTACAGTTTTTAGTCTCCTCAAATGTTAAGCCAACCTGCATCCCACATGAGGCATGCAGCCTGCAGTGTGATAAAATTTAGGAGTGTGGCTAGAAGGAAAATATGAGATGCTGTCAGTGGACTTGTGCAAATAAGGGGAGAGCCCCTCCCTCTGGACGTTTCATTTTCTTGCTGGCACAATCAGTGGGGTGCCACACAAGGGGGTGGCAGTAAGCATTGTGCAAAGGCGGGAACCCACACTGGTGGGGGTGTTTGTTGGATCAGGGCTGAGGAACTATACTTCAGTATTCTATTCCAAGGCCAAGCTTTGGTGGTGGTGGTTGTAGGAAAGTTGTAGGAAAACAGGTGTAGGAATAAAAGGAAAGCATGAGAATTGGAGATGGTGAGCGGCTGAACTGTTCAGTGATAAATTAAGACAGTCTAAGGCTAGATGCACAATATCTAGCTCATGCACAGATAGCTTTTGTAAGTACAGACAAATAGGTAATACATATAATATAGACTTTGCAGTCCATTCGAGATGTGCAACAGTTGCCCACATAGGCAGACACCTAGTATCATGTGCAATGGGAGAAAAATTAGATAGGAAAGATGTAAAGGAAACTAGGGATTACTGGTCACCATGCCAAGATTTGAATTTGGAATCCATTTAGGATTGGTTCCAGATTTAGGCATGTGCAACTGTACTGTCGGAAGCAGACTTCCCCGCCTCTCCTCCCCATGGCAATCCCTCCACCCCCCTAAAATGTTACACATAGGGTCCGGGAACCCTGCTGAATGGGGTGAACGGTGGTGTGTGTGCGGGAGGAGGATTCCCCAAAATTGAGCAGCGCCCTTCCATCAATGGAGGGCAGATCTTGGGAGTTAACCCCCCCCTTTTTGCTAATTAGCCTCAATGCAGGCTAATTGGTAAACATTTCACAGCGTTAAACCAATCAAAACATGTGCATGGGTAATGAATGGGCTTTTCTGTTTCTCTCTGTGTGAAAGATGTGGTATCCTGATTCCTGAACATTGCTTTTGAAGACCCTTTGTAGCATTATTGCACTAACTCAAGATGGTAATAAAGATTAGCTCCCTCTTAATATATGTACACTTTTTTTGGGTCTGCACAAAATAGTAATAGTATTGGTGTGAAATAGTAAAGGCCTGTGTGTGTGAGAGAGTGAGTGCGCACGTTTTATAGACTGTGAGCACCAGAAGGTGCTAGTTACTTGGGATCACTTCATCCAGCATCAATGGTAACATACATCGTGATGGGAGACGTGTGCGCTTTTCCTACCCAGTCCTATAAAGCGTCATAGAACTGAGGCGACTTGGCTTGACTAGGCTTCGTCAGTGTTTTCACGGCCATCTGTTTGGGCTGTTCTTTCCCCCAGCATCAATTCCGGCCAATGGGAGCCTCGGAACACTCTCCCACACGCCCCCCCTCCTTGTTTTCCTGCTTCGCCCTATTAGGGGATTGGATGAGACTGAGCGCTCGCGAAGCCATCCTCACCACTCAGCAGCACCGGGAGGCTCGCGCCCGCGGCTCTTCAACGCCTGTCACTCACCTGGCTCAGTTTCCGTTAACGGCTTAAACGTCTCCCCCATTCGAACGTCTCTGTTTACTCCTTTCCTTCCCCCCTCCAAAATGACGTAATCACAGAGGTGCGTTCTCGGATGCGTTGTCGCCGAGCATTGTGGGGGTTGTAGTTTGGTAACGAGGCAGGAACTTCCGAGTTGGACTTGTTTCGGTGCGCGAGTTTGTGTTTAGTCTCTAGTCTGCTTAAAAAAGGCGGACTGTGGGTCACGCCGGAACTTTTCTTCTCAGTTCAGCTAATAGGAGAGGGAGGAGAGGGGGGAGGGGCGGTACGTCGGCGTTTTTGGTCCCCTATGTAAAACCCGGAGGCGAGCAGGAGGGCCTGTCTCCATGTCAGGGTTTCAGTTAGCGCCGGTGGACGGGGGTTGCCCGGTGGCACTGCCGCTCGGGGAGAAAGTGATAGGAAGAGGCACCCTGCTGGGAGTAAGTGCCACGGCGGTGCTCCAAAGGGGCGTGTGCGTGCGTGCGTGCGTGCGTGAGAGAACTGGGGCGTCGGGAGACTATTTGTATAAGCAACTCCAGTTTTCTATGCAGGGTGTAGTTGGATACATATATAACTTACCTATAGTATACAACTCCCATCAGTCCCGGCCTGCATGGGTAAGGGAAGATGGGAGTTGTAGTACAAAACATCTGAGGACACCCGTTTCGAGTTTTTCATGGCATCTACTGCCTGAGATTCTTTTACCTGGCGATGATGCCAGGAATATCAAGTTGAAAGTTCCTGATTTCAAAGGATATGCTCGATCAGTGAAGCGCCCCAGCATTTAAGCCTAGTGAGGACCTTGCATTTTGAAAACTGGCAAGTGGCAAATGCAATCTTATTTCTTTAAAAAATTTTTTTACCTGCTCTTCAGCCAAAAGCTTCCCAGAGTGGCTTATATGATATTTTTTTTAAATATTAATTAAAAAAAAAGAAGAGACAGTCCTTGTATGCAGGCTTACACTCTTAAAAAAATGACACAAAGGGTAAAATGGGGGGGGGGGGGAGAAGAAAACCAGCAAATCTGGGCACCAGTTCTTAAAGTTACATAGTAGTTTTATCATGACCAGCTGGAATGGAAGTGGTTCAGGAAAAGGAGAAGCCACGTGGAGCTTGTCTTTTAGCAGAGCTGATGGAGTAGGCCTTGCTTTCCATCTCTCCCTCTGCTGCAGTCTGATGGAATGGTACTAGATGACAGTTGAGGATGGAGCTTAGTCTTCTCAGGACTAAGAGTGGTAGTTCTAGTAAATTAATGCTGCAATCTTGTACCCACATACATGCGCCTGTGGCTTATGCTGGCTCAGCTTGTCTGAGCGTGGAAAGCTAAGCAGGGTCAGACCTGGTTATTACTTGGATGGGAGACCCCTCCTCTAGTTTCCTGCATTGGGCAGGGGGTTGGACTCGATAGCCTTGTAGGCTCCTTCCAACTCTATGATCTATGAAATCTATGAAAGTAAACCCTATTGAACTCAGTGGGACTTAGTTCTGAGTAGACCTGCATAAGATTACACTAAGTGTACTTGGACACAATTTCATGATCTTCGAATTGTGGATCTGGGGGGGATCAGCTCATCACCTTTGCCCTAGATCTTCCATACCCAACACCATTTATATATGGTGGTACTAAATAAACTTATTTAATCATTTTAATTGACTTTCTATAAAGGCAGCATGTAGAGCCAGTGTCGATGCACTTAGATGTAAAGCAGGAGGCTCGGGATCAAATCTCACTCAGTGATGATGCTCAGTGGGTGACCTTGGGCCAGTCACCATCTCTGTTTGACCTATCTCACATGTGTCCAGTGAGGATAAAATGAAAGCGGAGGGTGAACCCCATAGTTCTTTAGAAGAGTAGGATAGAAATGTAACAACAATAAAAAAAAAGATGGCATGCAAGCCAGAATACAAATTGTAAAAGAAAACCATAAGTATTCTATATGCTTATTTCAAAGAGAATTATTTAGAATTCAATTGGAGGAAAGTACATGTAGGATTGTTAAATCCTGATCTTGCAAGCATGTGTCTGGAATGCCATGAGGATTGGTAAGTGGCGGAGTGGGGAGTGTTAACATTGGAAGCTGCTTTCGCTAGAAGTAGTAGCTAATGTTTAAATCAGGCCTTTTAATCACAAAGCGGGGAAAACATTAAATCAAGTTTCCCATTTGGAAAGTCATGTATTCCTTGAACAAGCATATTAACTGGTTGCCACAACACCAACAAACAAAATGGAACCTTTATAAAACCCAGGAGTATGATCTAAGACTAGGACTTATAGCTCACATGCCTTTTGCAAGGCAGAATTATGGGTGTTAAGGGACAGATTTCTGTTTGGATCTCTTTTGTACTCATGCAAGGATACTAAGTAAGTTTAATTAATGGCTAAGGCTGCAATCTTATGCACCCTTGTTTGGAAGTAAGTCTTATTGAGCCAAGTGAGACTTACTTCCAAGTAAACATGTGTAAGATTTGGCTCTAATGAGTGACCAGCACTTCACAGAAGTAAGCAATAGAACTGGACAAAATGGTGTATGTTCATGGGATAGAAACTAAATGTCTATGCTGTTTGGGTACTTGGAAGACATAAAATAGAAGTAAAGGGTCACTGATATGGCTCAGTGGGTGTTCCTGTTGAGAAACACAATGGTTTCTCCTAGATCCTAGCATTTCTGATAACTTTCTAGTCCCTAGGTCCATTGGAAGCCCACAATAAGAAATTTCAATATTCACAAAAAAAGGACAACCTTGCAAATGGAGACATGCTGTTTTTCTTTTTTGTTTTTTTCTCCATCTTTCTGATGCATGAGAACAAAATATTAGCTTGGGGAAAATATGCAATATACTTAAGATAATTGCATTGACTTTTGAACAGAGGACTAAAGAAATCTCAAACATCACAAGTGTAGAAATAATGTACAACAACCACTCCCAGGTGGTTGCTTTTTTAGTGTGAATCAAGCCATATGCATCTAAGCAATCCAAGCACCTGAAATTTTCCAGTTCCATTCTTGTTGCATTATAGGTGAAACTACAGTTAGACTTTGGAAGTGCGGCCCTAGATGAGGAACTATCCAACCCTTCCCTCCTTAGATTTCTTTTACCTGTGATAATTTCATGAGGTTTAATCATTCTTTTCACAGTGAAGAGGGCTGCTCCTTCACTGCTGAAAGGTTTGTTAAGGTGGAAGGCTTGATGTGTACATAGTCACTTCACATGACCAAATGCATAGGGGATGAGGCACATAGTGTCTCCTGTGGCATGATCCCACATAGGCCTAACTCATGCTTTCAATATATGAGTGTGAACCCCCCTAATTACTCTCCCCAGCCCACAGTTCCAGGACTAGTGCCAGTGTGCTGCTCTCTGCTGCTGGGAATATTTCCCAGTGGCAGGAGGAAAATGTATATCCACAATCAGATTAAGGACAGTTTTGGGAGGAAACAGAGGTTCTGGAGCCTGAATACATATCCTCACTGCTTCTGCAACGTGCCCCCTACCTGCAGTGATGTGTATATGCTTTCATTCTGGACACCTTTCTAGGTGTTAGACTCCCATGCTCATAGGTTTTCTGAAGATTGACTGACTTAGGGCGCAGTCCTATGGGTTGTACCTTCGATGATTGTAAGCCCCCAAACCTGGAGGCTTATGGTTATCTTATGGGAGGAGCGGCGGAGGCGATCGTCGCCTCCCTGTCCTCCCACCCTGGGCTTTTTTGCCCGTCTAGCGAAGGTGTTTCGGAGGAGGAGGAGGGAAGGATGCTGGCAAGACTCAGGGTAGCTCATATCCAGGCCTCTCCAGTCTCCTCCCCTCCCTGCCCACCTAAACGTCCCCTTCCCCCCTCTCTGAGCTTGCATTTCCGGCTGCAAGGGTGTGTGTGTCAGAATTCCAAGTTCCCCCCCTCTGAGGTCAGAGCGCTGTCTCTGACCTCAGAGCCAGGAATATGAACTATCCTGTGGTCCCTCAGATGCTGTCTAGGGACCATAGGATTGCTTCCTTAATGTTTAGCTTGCACACAACTTTGTGGCATTTTAGTTGATCTGAATAAAGGTATTATAATACTGTGGCTTTTGGATTTTTGTGCAGTGGAGCAACCTGGCAACCTATATTTTTTGTGAAATGTATACATAGTATTTTAAATGATGCTTTAAAAATACAATTGCTCTGGTCCATCTTTTATTTCATAATCCCCACTATGCATTTGGAGTCTTACGGTGATATGACTTGCAATATGCAGATTACAGCTTGCCTTCATAAGCTGTTCAAGGAAGTTTTTATGTATTTATTTGGCCGGTTCACATGATACGGCAGCCCAGTTATTGAGCTGGTTTGCACAACATGACAGGGTTGTTGTGTCATCTGAACCCCACCATCGGAGGGTTAAACAACCCTCGCATTACCCTATAAGCTGAGGGTTATGCGAGCGTGGTTTAACCCTCCATAACCCTTGATAGCTGGGTTCTGATGACATGACAACCCCTTATTGGGGGCTGCATATGTAAAATTGTGCCTGCAGGCACTGTGGCTCAACCCACGCTGAGCCTGGTCATCGGCATGATTTCCCCCCTCATGCGTTGTTATATTTGATCAAATGCAAGTAACTGTGTTGCCCACTAGAGGTCATAACATACTAATACTGTGAGTCTGTCTGAATAGATCCCCCCATCCCAGTTAATTATACTTCTTGAGACCTATACAGTCTGTTACAGTTATCCATTTGGAAGTAATCAAAGGATGTTCTTGGGTGTTCTTTACATTTCCTTTCAGTTTCGTGAGTTTCTTCTGTTTCTGTGATTTGTGTACCCTGTTTTTATATTGGTGCTTTTAATGAGTTTTCTTCTTTAGTTGTGGTGGTGGTTTCTTAATTTCTATTAAAATTCCCTTTGTAGGCCAGATCGGATTATTAAGATAATCTGTGAAGGATATCTATTAGAGGTGAATTTGGAGATTGAAGTGACTTATATGAGGCAGATTTGCTCTTGGATAAGCAGTATTTTTCTTCTCTCTGCTAAAATTGTGTAAACAGGGCATCAGTGCTTATCTTGGTTGGTTTGGAAGTTTCAGCTTGTTCAAAATGCAGCAGCCAGATTGAAAGAAGGGACTAGGAGGTCTAAGCATGTAACTGCGATTCTGGCCCACTTCCACTGGCCACCTGTACATTTCTGAGCCCGATTCAAGGTGCTGGTTTTGCTCTATAAAGCCTTACACAGCTTGGTGGGACTGCAATACCTGATGGAGCACCTCTCCCAGTATGAACCTACCCATACACGTTGGTCAACATCTGAGACCCTCCTCTGAGTGCCTTCTCCGAGGGAGGCTCAGAGAGTGGCAACAAGGGAGAGGGCCTTCTTGGCGGTAGTCAAGATCATTCCATCTTCTCCGACTGTGGACCTCTCACTGAGGTCCGCCTGTTGCCAACATTAACATCCTTTTGGCACCAGGTTAAGACTGTCCTCTATTCTCAGGCATTTGACGGTATATGATGGGATTTTAATGTCAATTGTTTTATCAGGTCCTGGCATCTCATTGCAATTATTTTTAGCTGTTTTAAAATACTACCGGTATATGTTTAAAAATACAACATTTTGTTACGTAATTTTTGTGAACCTCCCAGAGAGCTTTGGCTATTGGGTGGTATAGAAATAAAATTAATGGAATGAATGTTTATAGCCCAAAGTTGGTTCACAGCAAGAAATAGAGTGAAGAGACATAAGATAAAAAGAGGCAGAGGATAAAAAGGGAACCCTCAGTGGGTTCTTGCCAGTTTCACAACTTACCTGATGGACAGCCATACCACTGACTTTCTGTGTTGATGCTGCCTGGCTTCCACCTCTTCTTCCGCTCCTGCAGTGGAGCAAATTAATAAAGCATCACAGCTGAGAAGCTTCCCATTTCAGGCATCTAGCTACAGAGCACTTTTCTAACTTTCCCCAGCAGGAGGCAGCAGGAAACGAGGGGCAAGACTGAAGCCTTGAACCCATATTCTGTTCACTTGTATGCTAGCCAGTCAGTTCAGTTGGGGACCTGGGAAGAACATGCTATGATATGTTTTCCATATTATGCCTATCTCTATCCTTAAAATAATCCCTTTTTGCCACCTAGGACTTAAGATCATCTTGATTTTCCTCCCCTTTGTGTGTGGGGTTTTTTTTTTTTTTTTTTTTAACCTTATATGCAAACAGGGGTCTTGCATATAGGAGATGTCTTGTATGGCTTCCCTGCTTGCTTCTCAGCTGTAACTGTAGTGGGAGGGGAATCATAATGTGAAGCTACTGCTACATGTAGGTGGGTGATCCGTTATCTTTTGATTGGCTTCCAGAGATTGACAAGCCAGCCTTTGAAATCGCTTAGTGAGGGGTGTCCATGCAAGCTTGCTTTTTGGTGCTCTTTAACATTTTAGAGGGGCATAGGGTGGCCAGATACAAAAGAGGACAGGACTCCTTTAATAGTAGTGTGGAAGCGGATTTCAGCAGGTGTGGCTTGTCATGCAAGTTTCCGCTGCTGAAATTCCTTCTTTTATGCTACTATTAAAGGTGCAGGGCCCCTGTTCTCTTTTGTGTCTGGCTGTCTTACTACTGGGTCTATATCTTTCTTAGAAACTTGAAAACCTGGCATTTTGAAAGTAGGCTGCTGCTATATATAATAGCTTTCTTCACATTTGTGAGGGACTCTGATCACTAAAAACAAATACCGGTCTGTTTCTGCATCCCACCAGTACTCTGCTTTAAATTGAGTAGTCTAATACTGTATCCATACAAGATGGAGATAGGTTTGGAATTAGAATATAGGTTTTCCCTAGAATGAATTACTTAAGTAGGGGAGTTCAGATTTTTTTATCCCCTCTCCCCCGTCACCCAACTTTAGCTTGAAATATAAATTTGAAGGTTTCTTTCAGTTCTTATTTCGTTATCTTAAATGCAGATTTAAGATCTCAATTTTGAATGTCTTGGCTTTGATACAGGTTTTAGCATATAACTTGTAAACAGGGCGAACCATCTTAGTTTATAAATTGTATAGTGGCTTTTTTTATTTTAGAGATCTTTATTGATACAACACCTCACACCCCATTGACTGTTGGCATCTGGCTTCCTTATCTCTTTCCAGATTACAGATAAAAGAGTATCCAGGAGGCATGCTATTCTGAAGGTAGCTGGCAACCAGCTTAGCATCAAACCGGTAACTGGCTGTTTCCTATTTCTCTGTGTAATAAAAAGCTGAAAAATGTCAGTTTTGCATGACTGGTGATATTGTATGTCCCAATGTGCATCTTTTAAGCTACAAGTAGGGCTAGAAGTAAAAGTGGTAGTAGATGAGAGTCTATTCTAGACTGAGGTAATCAGGCACAAGCCTGATGCTAGCAGCTTTTGGACATTAAAGGAGGTTCTCAAGTTCTGTGCGTTAGATTTGCATTGTCATTCTGACAGCACAGAGACTTGCAGGGCTAAGAAAGAAGCAGAGAAACATAGTATCAGCACCTACTCTTAGGCCTGGTTCAGACTTAGCAGCCAAACCATGGTTTGGCTGTCAAGAACAGGCTTCATGCTCATCCCTCTTTCCCTAATGCACTCTGTGATTCATTTACTCACTTCCTAGATTGTGCAAATCATAGTTTGCCTGCTTCAGATGCCAAGGCAAATGTTGGTTTGCTCAAGCAAGGAAGTGAGAAAATTAATTGGAAGGCAGGAGGGGAGGGAGTGCATGAGCCCAACATGCAGCATTGACAGCAAAACCATGGTTTGACCAGGGCATCTGAACCAGGCAGTAGAAATGTATGGATTACTGTGACAAGAGTGTGTGTAAGTGGCTAAAGTTCGTATTTTTTAAAACTAAGCTAAAAAGGCAGGATACCTGCAAGGGTTCTGAGAAGACGAGTATTATTCCTCTGCCCTTCTTTTCTTTTTGTTACCCCTGGCTCTGTGTGTGTGTGTGTGTGTGTGTGTGTGTGCACGCGCACGCACGCACGCACGCATGCATGCACAGTGCCCCTTCACTAGTTCCTATCTCCAAAATCCCCACTCGTGTGATCTGAGTGCCCTAGAGTTCAGGGAAGAATGATGTAGCAGCACACTGTACATCTTGACAAATGTGAATTTTGTTCCCTGACTGGGATGCTTATACTACTAGTGACGTGCTATGATTAGGTTATTGAGTTAATGGCAAGGAATGAGGCAGTGGGGGTTAGGAGGACTTCAGTGGGGGTTGTTTACCTTACACCAGCTCTTCTGTAGTTATAATAATGTTACACCATAATTGGGGGCAGGACCAATACCTAGCAAGTATAGGATTTAAGCTATCATGTATCGCTCATTTGCCATGACCTGCACTCTGCTCAGTTTCCCCCCTTGCACTGGTGGTTGTGCCAGTGATAGGTACTACCATCACATCTGTGGTGCTGTGCCAGTGTAAGATATTACTTCAAATAATGATTTCTCCCTATTTTTCAAGAGATTAATGTGCCATCTATCAAATCATCAAGTGTACACCTGAAAGCCCTAAAGGCAAATGAAATCCTGATAGTATTGAAACTTTTGAGGTGGGATCCAGAAAACAACTGCTTGAGTTCAGTCACTCAGTAGTACTTCAGTGCCTCCTTTGTGTTCCAGCCTCTTGCATATCTCTCCAACAGCTGTTCTTAGGGTTGGAAGTCCTCTGGAATGCTGTGGGATGTGATGGAGGGGGAGTGGGGAATCAGAGATTTTTTTGTTTTTTGCTCATGCAGCAGGCTCTCTGGAGCCTGCATTTGCAAATCTCACATACGGTATATGAACTCAAAATGTCTTAATGGGGAGGAAGCAAACATGGGGTATGTATTCTCCACCTGTAGCTTAAGAAAACATTGAACTCCCCCCCCCCCCCATAAACTCTACTATTGCATTGGAATGGAGCCAGAGTGCTATGAATTTCTACAAGGGACAGCATGACATTTGTATTTTTTCTTAATTGGCAGGTTCATGTAAATCCTTGCTTTTATCAGCCAACTGAAAATGGCCAACTATTGCCACTGGACACAGATAAATGGCACCAACTGAGCCCAGGCGATCATTTTTCCCTGTTGGTAGACAAATATGCCTTCAGGGTTATCTTCACTCCCTCAGAGGTGGAAAGTCTGTTAAGGTAATGATATCTGACGTGGAAGTAGTGTTCCTTGTAATGTGAAACTGTCAAGTTGCAGCTTCCTGTGTAATCTGTTACATAATATGCTGAATTAATCAAAATATGTTTCAGTGAAAATGATGAAAATGAGCTTTAGTTACTTTATTTGCTACTTTTAATTGTGGATGTTGTTATTGCTTCCTATTCCATAGAAATATATAAGTTCTATGCTTGCAGGATATAATTTGGAGGCATAGTATTGATATGCTGATGTACGTAGATATATCCATACCTTAAATCTCTAATCCTCCTATGATCTTAGATGATTGAAAACTGAATCTCTTTCCGAGAATAGAAAAGGGATAATGAGAATTTCTGTGTCAGAAATGTACGGTATGTGGAAAAGTGTATGATCACAGTGTCAGTAGACTCTTCTCTGCAGTATCCGAGAGCTAAGAAAATTGCTTTTTTATCAAGTGTTTTGATAAATGGAATGAAGTAGCATTGTTGGCTCTGCTAAAGTAGGCGTGAAATAAACATTGCTTTTAGTATACAGAGCAATTAATGCAGTGCACTTAATGTAACATAAAATACTCAGTTATTTTCCACTTCTGTGAACTAGGTTTATATCTCCTACTAAAAATATAGTAGAAGAGATATTATGGTAACCCATGTATTGTACAGGCATAACTGTGTCTGAGTGGTTGGAAATATGTATGTATATATGACAAATGAGACTAAGAATTGACTAGGCTGGACTATCATAGAAAAGATGATTTTTAAGCAACTGGCTTTGGTTAAAAATTTTGCGCTTTAGAGAATCTGAAATTTACATCAGATATTAGATTTTGATGTGCACATAATTGGGAGTTGTACTTCCATGGGGATCCAACCAGTGAATTGGCAGAGATTCAAAAAAAAAATTGACCAAATGAAATCTCCATCCTTATTAGTATGTTCTAGGACCCTTACGATTCTATTTTCTGAAAAATACTGAAAAAAATCTGAACAGCAGAGCTGTTGTCAGTGTATGAGTGTACAAGCACCCTAGTCATGTTTAAATAACAAAAATAATCTGGCTGTCCACATTTAAATAAAAATACAATTATTTCAAAGCAGAACCTGGTAAAACTGCTTCCAGTGGGAGCTAAGAAAGAATATTGGTAGTTATACAGAAATTTACCTTGATATTGATAGCAACCTTGGCAGCTTAACTGTTATGAATATATAACAGATGTTCCTTGCTCTCTAATATATAGAGTTCTGCATCTCTTGCTGCTTTCAGTTGTATAAAGTAGAGAGTAGAATCACAATACAGTGAAATAAAAAACAAAGATAGCCATACTAATACATGAGAAAAAATCCACAGTTAAGCAATACCTTTATTAGGACCAACCAAAATGCCACAGAAGAGGGAGCAAACCTTTGAGGTCTTAGAACACTTCATCAGGCTAGATGGTACAAAGAGCAGTGTGTGAGGGTGGGGAAACCAGAAAAGTACAAGAATTGGGCCAGAGATTTTGGCCATGAGGTCTGCAGCTTGGACACTGTCTCAAGATGTAGATGACAGACTGAATGAATTAGTCATTGGTAGGTGTTGCAGATATCGGGTGACACCTAGCATTCTGGCTGACCTCCATTTCTGAAAAACATAAAGGTCAGCTGTAACTGAGATTTGCCTTGGGCAAAATATACAGGTTCCTGAGTAACCAGAGAGCAAAAGTAAAGAGAAACATGACTTCCTTTATATTAGCAAAACCCAGTCGTGCATTAGGTAAAAAAGTCAGTTGAAGCCAAATTGTGTAGTATTGCTTAGTAGTTGGGGGCAATGGAACCATCAAAATGCAGTGTCCCGCTTCAGGTGGTAGAAAATCAGTCAAAGATCATGTCAAAGTTAGGTGTGTATTTTCAGACCCCATTGATTTTAATGAGAGAATATTAAGCACATATGTAACTTACCCAAGGTTGCCCATTGGGACCTAAAAGTGCTTAATTTTGGCTGGATTGTGACCTATATTTTCAACTCTACTGTGATTTTACTAATTCTTGATTAGCAGTACACCATGATTGATTATTTCCAATAAGAGGCTTATTATCATGCAGTAGGAAAAATTGCAACCTCTCTGTAGAAGACGTAGCAAATCAAACTCCCTCAGCACTCCAGCCAACCAAGATGCCTCGCAGACTGCCTTCAGAACAGCAGACAATCTCTTCCAGCAAGAGTCAACTTCTGGAAGTACATTCCCTATTAGAAAAAGCAGCTGAAATCCCAAAGAAGGTAACCTCTAAAAATTAAGGTGCATAGCAGACATTAATAGGTTGTATTTTTGTTAATTTGCAAGTGAATGGAATTTTATGTAAGGGCTGGTGTGGACACATACCAAGAATTGTTCATTTCAAAGGGGCTATTTTTGAGTAAAGTCACTTGTGCTTTTGCCTCTCAGGCTTATTTTTAAAGTTTGTGTTCCTAGTTACATAAGGAAGACTGTTTGAAACTTACAATGCCACTTCACAAAGGAGACTTAGGCGGCAATCCTCTACCCAGTTACCTGGGAGTAAACCCCATTAAATGCAGTGGGACTTACTTTTGAGTAGACATGTATAGAATTGCACTGTTGAGTGTTGAATCTGGCCCACATTGAACTGTATTGATTGGGGCAGAAAGGTAGTGTAAATATGTAGCCAAGTGATCTACAACACATCTACTCTATATGCAAAACTCCTCTCCCAAACCATCACCACACCTGTTTCCTCAGTCATTTTGTGTGTTTCATTAGATATTACCGTATGTAGTCTGTGATGCCAAGCAGTGGGTATGCTTGATCCACCAATTTACATTTTAACAAGGTTGCCGGATCTGCTTGTGGGCTCACACCTAAAGGTTTGCATGGAGTAGAATGTAGATGTAGCTCACTGTGAACAGGGAGTGAGTGAACAGGGAGAGCTAATGGGTTTGGCAGCACTTGGAGGTCTATGGGTGGAAGAGACAAGGAGTTCTATAGGAAGCTCCACAGGAGGAAGATTAGGAGTTCTACAGGTGTAGGCACAAAGAGAAGAGTGAACCCAAGAGGCTGTGTGCTCTGCTGTGTGCTCTGATAGACCTTGTGCTCTGACAGTCCATGTGCTTCACTGTGTGGGTTCAAAAAGGGTCTGTTCTGAAATAGCTGCTTGATTGCAAGGGGTGTATCTTGAAATAGCTGCTTGATTACTCACTGTGTGATTTTTGACAGATTTCCCTATCAAACAATATCAACTAAAATGAAAGAGAGTGCATTAAAATTGGTTCAAAAGTGGTACCTGACACCGGTGAAGTAGGCAAAAATAAATAAGAATTTATCTCCTTTGTGCTGGAGAGAATGTGAAAATAATGGAACACAAATACATATGTGGTGGGAATGTATGAAGATAAACAAGTTCTGGTATAAGATATTTAAAGAAATAGAAAAAACCGAGCAAGAGAGATGTAAAACACAAGAGTTAGCTTTATTGAACATGTTTGTGAATGAGAATAGAGATAAGAGAGAAAGCGTTAATTGGTTTTCTGTTGACAGCTGCAAGGCAATTAATAGCAAACAATTGGAAGACATCTCGGATGCTATATGGAAAAAGAAAATATGGGATATAGCAGTTTATGAAAAGTTGACACAAAAATTAAGAATGTATAGAGGAAAAAAGATACTTATAAGAAGGACTGGTGAAAGTACATAGATTATATGAAAAAAGATTTGAATAGATTAACGCTGACGGAAGCATATAGAAAATTGTGGGATTCTTGAAAAAAGAAGTTTATAAAGAAATGAAACAGGATAATTTAATATGGATAGCCTTACAGGGGTCTGCAACCTTTAAGACAAAAAGAGCCACTTGGACCCGTTTCCGAAGAAAAAAAAAAAACTGGGAGCCGCAAAACCATTGTGACATTTAAAACAAATATAACACTGCATCCACCAGAAACACCCTCCATGTGGTAATAGCACCCCTCATCATCCATCAGCAGGATTTGCTGGTGGATGATGGGGGTGCTACTGCTGGGGGGGAGGGTGTTGCTGGTGGCATCCCATCATCCATCAGCAACACCCTCCCCCCCAGCGAGTAGCATCCCATCATCAGCACCACCCAGCAGTAGCACCCCCTCCTCATCCAACCAGAAACACCCTCCATGTGGTAATAGCACCCCTCATCATCCATCAGCAGATTGCTGGTGGATGATGGGGGTGGCTACTGCTGGGGGGAGGGTGTGCGGTGATGATGGGATGCGGTGGCATCCCATCATCCACCAGCAACACCCTCCCCCCCCAGCAGTAGCATCCCATCATCAGCACCATCCAGCAGTAGCACCCTCATCATCCACCAGAAACACCCTCCATGTAATAGCACCCCTCATCATCCATCAGCAGGATTTGCTGGTGGATGATGGGGGTGCTACTGCTGGGGGGGAGGGTGTTGCTGGTGGATGATGGGATGCCACCAGCAACACCCCCCCCCCGCAGTAGCATCCCATCATCAGCACCATCCAGCAGTAGCACCCTCATCATCCACCAGAAACACCCTCCATGTGGTAATAGCACCCCTCATCATCCATCAGCAGGATTTGCTGGTGGATGATGGGGGTGCTACTGCTGGGGGGGAGGGTGTTGCTGGTGCTGATGATGGGATGCCACTGCTGGGGGGCACAAGCAAAAGAAATGCAATATTAAAGCAAGAGGCACTTACCTTGAATTTTAAGAAAAAGTCCTTATAACCCCCTTTGGCGCGTGCAGGAGCCCTCCTCTCTTCTGCAGCTCACCCGCTCGCGTCCCTGCTGCTCGGGGGTGTGTGTGCTGCTGCCGCGCCAAAGTTCCCCCGCCCCGCCAAAGTTCCCCCGCCAAAATCATAGCGCGGGGGGGGTCCAGCGCGCCGAAGCAGCTGGATGTGACGCGGCGGCGGCGGCGGAAGTGACGCGGCGGCGGCGGCGGCGGAAGTGACGCGGCGGCGGCGGCGGATGTGACGCGGCGGATGCGGCGGCGGCGGCTTCAGTGCTCCGGCATTAGCGGTGGCGGCGGCGGCGGCAGCTAGAGCGGCGCGGAGAACGCTCCGCGCCGCTCAGAAGAGCGAAATCGGGCTGCCCCCGAGGCGGCGGCGGCGGAGCAGGGCAGCCTTGTCCGGAGCCGCGGCAAAGGCTTGAAAGAGCCGCATGCGGCTCCGGAGCCGCGGGTTGCCGACCCCTGGCCTTGTAGGTTCCTTCCAACTCTATGATCTATGAAATCTGTGAAGGAAGGATTGGGGTGGATTTATGTTTTAGTATTAATATGTTTTATGTGGTTTTCCCCGCATGCATTTTTCTTTTGGAAAATGTAATAAAATTAAATAATAATTAAAAAAAGTAAAAGGAGGACAAAAGTAACTATAGATCAGCTGCACAGTGAAGATGGCAAAATGTTGACAGGTGACAAAGACAAGGCGGAACTCCTCAACTCCTATTTTGGCTTAGTCTTCTCCCAAAAGAGGATGTGTCCCATCTGGCATATGTGGCAAACAGGTTGAAGAGGTAGGAGTGCAGCTTGACCTTGACAGAGAGGTGGTCAGGGAATACCTAAGCACCTTAATGAGTTCATAACCAAAAGTCCAGATGAACTGCATCTTAGGTTGTTGAAAGAGCTAGCAAATGGACTCTCGGAACCTCTGTCCTTGAGAAAACTGAAGAACAGATGAAGTACCGGAGGACTTGAGGAGGGCAAATGTTTTCTCTATCTTCAAAATGGGCAAAAAGGAAGATCCGGGGAATGATAGACCAGTAGGTCTGACATCAATACCTGGGAAGATTCTAGGGCAGATTATAAAGTGCTCGATCTGTAGGCACCTTGACACTAATGCAGTGATCACTAGAAACCAGCATGGATTTGTCAAGAACAAATCCTGCCAGACTAATCTTATTTCATTTTTTGATTGGGTAACTTCCTTGGTAGATCGTGGAAATGCTGTGGACATAACATATCTTGACTTCAGCAAGGCATTTGACAAAGATATCCTGATTAGCAAGCTAGTTAAGTGTGGGTTGGATGGCCAGCTACTACAGCTGGCTGGAGAAACATACTCAAAGAGTGCTCATCAATGGTTCTTTATATATCAGAAGGAGGTATTGAGTGGGGTGCCTCAGGGCTCAGTCTTGAGCCCTGTGCTCTTCAACATTTTTATTAATGACTTGGAGGAAGAAGTGGGGGGGGGGATGCTTATCAAATTTGCAGATGACCCAAAATTGGGTGGAATAGCTAATACCTTAGAAGACAGAAACAACATTCAAAATTATCTCGGTAGGTTAGAAGATTGGGCAGAAAATAACATAATGCAATTTAACAGAGACAAGTGCAAAGTTCTCCATTTAGGAAAGAGAAATCAAAATCACATGTGTAAGATGGGGGATACCTGGCTTGGCAATAGTACATGAGAAAAAGTCTTGGAGTTGTAGTCAATTACAAGCTGAATATGAGTCAGCAGTGTTATGTGGCTGCAAAAAAGGCAAGTGCAATTTTAGGTTGCATCAATTGAAGTATAGTTTCAAAATCACAAGAAGTAATAGTTCTGCTCTACTCTGCATTGGTCAGACCTCACCTCAAATACTGTGTCTGCTTCAGGACACCACACTTTAAGAAGGATTCAGATAAATTGGAACAAGTTCAGGGAAGGGCAACAAAGATGATCACAGGACTAAAAACTAAGTAGTATGAGGAAAGATTGAAGAAACTGTGTATGTTTAGCCTTAAGAAGAGAGAACTTACGGGGGATATGATAACACTTTTCAAGTACCAAAGGGTTGTCACACAGAAGAGGGCTGCAACCTGTTCTCTATCATCCAAGACCGTAGGACACGAAATAATGGGCTTAAGCTACAGGAAGGCAGATTTTGGTTAAACATCAGGAAAAACTTCCTAACGGTCAGAGCAGTCAGACAATGGAACCACCTGCCTAGAGAGGTGGTGAGCTCTCTGTCACTGGAGGTATTCAAGTACAGACCAGACAGCCATCTGTCAGGGATGCTTTAAACTGGATTTCTGCGCTGAGCAGGGATTTAGTCTCGATGGCCTAAATGGCTCCTTCCAACTCTATGATTCTAATTCATGCTGCAAGCAGTAGGTCTTCCCATCTTCAGCATATTGTGGGTGGTATTCTCTTTGCCTTTTCCTCTTCTGTATATGGCAGGAGAGAATGAAGGGAAAATGCAAGTACCATGGTGGGAGGGGAGAACCTATCTCTTTAGATGGGTTACCTCTTGTGTATTAGCCTTGAGTACAGGCAGTTCCCGGGTTATGAATGAGATCCATTTGTAAGTCTGTCTTTAAGTCGAACTTGAAAAAAGATTTGAATAGATTAACGCTATTTGTAACGTCTTTTCCAGTTTTCTGAAGAATCAAGGCCTGCTCAAAGGAAAAGAATGCTTCCAGCATGGATGCTGCAAGCAAACCTAATGGTTCAAAGTCCATCAACCTCAGTCTCTGGAAGAGGTAATTGTGCAGTACACTTATTATGGAAGTCTTGGCTACTGTCTTTACTGAATTGTTTTTTTAAAGCTATAGTTAACAGAACTATGCAAATTCTTAACCTATTTTCAGTTTGATATGATTGTGTTGTGTCCACGTCTTAGTGTTTATCAGGCCAGATTCACAAAACCCAGTAAACATATAGCATAATGAGGCTCTGGGACTGAACCCTGCCACATCAGTGCATTTGATGTAAATGGTGGGTGTGCATGTAGATTTCTATGCACATATGCCCAATAATACTCCATTCTTACACTTCAAAAGTGGGATATCAAACAAAGTGGGGTATCAGGCATATATGAGTGGAGACCTATGCACTCATGTGTCACTTAGATGTATCATCAACTATCTGTAGATAAGGTTGGGTACAATTTTGTTTCCTAGTAGCTGCATATCAGGCTTACCCCTTTGCAAGTGTGTGTCATTCCATACCTTGTTTTTCTCTTCCAAGTTACATTTTCCATCTGTTAAAAACAAAGGAGAAGCTTGTGAACAAGATGCTCTTAAAACGTAGAGCTAATTTTAGCACAGCTGGCCCATCTGCTTTTTTCAAGCCATTCTTGCTAAACATTTTATCATTTCTTAATAGTGTGTATTGTGATGACTTTGTTATCTCAGCGCATTTCTTCAAATGCACTATAGTACATAACAGCTGTTGTATTGTAAAGAGGTTATGGAGCAATGAAATTCAGTTCACTTTTGTGTTGGGTGCCAGAGCCACACATCAGAAGCAGGATTACTGTATATAGTTAAGTTGCATGCACACCTTAAGGATCCTGACCAAATACCACCAGTATCGTAGGAATCTGGCTACTATTGCTGGTTATGTCAGTTTTGTTGCTACTGTTGTTGCTCATTAAGATAGGACCAGCTTTTGTTGCTAATCAAGTATTGAGGTGCTTCTGTGCAGTTGTAGGTAGCAATCAGGGTGGTCATGGGAAGGACGGGGCAACAGAAAGATGAAATGATAACTACATTATTTATTTATTTATTTATTTATTTCTTATATTTATTAATCGCCCATCTGGCCGGTCACCCGGCCACCCTACATAACTAAGGATAACTTAGGGAGTAGAAAGGGAACATTGTATAAACATCTTAGTCTTAGACTATTTTCCCAGTGAATCCATTCGAGCCCGAGGAGGTAATACCTGGGGGGAGGAGGGAGCAAAGGCAGCCGCCTGAACACCACCTCCACCCCGCCCTCTGAGAGACCTGAAGGCAGCCACAGCCAGCTGAGCAGCAGCCCCGAGCAGGCAACACCTGGGAGGAGGAGGGAGCAAAGGCAGCCGCCTGAACACCACCTTCCCCCCACCCTCTGAGAGACCTGAAGGCAGCCACAGCGAGCTGAGCAGCAGCCCCGAGCAGGCAACACCTGGGAGGAGGAGGGAGCAAAGGCAGCCGCCTGAACACCACCTCCACCCCGCCCTCTGAGAGACCTGAAGGCAGCCACAGCCAGCTGAGCAGCAGCCCCGAGGAGGTAATACCTGGGAGGGAGGGGAGCAAAGGCAGGCCACCTGAACACCACCTCCACCCCGCCCCTGAGAGTACCTGAAGGCAACCTGTTGCCAGCAGGGCATAATGTGTGTGGGAGCAAAATATGTGTTGTGCGGGGCAGAGGGAGATATGGCGATGGCAGGGCGAAATGCCATTACAGGGGAAGGAGAGATAGATATATAATACCCATCTTACCTTCCGATCGCCCTGTCAACCTGGGGAACTTGGAGAACGAACCAGACCACCCACAGAACCTCTCCTTGCTCCTATGCAATGCCAGGTCAGTTAAAAACAAAACTAATATAATCTATGACCTCCTTTTGGATGAGGAGGCAGACCTGGCATGCTTCACAGAGATCTGGCTGGGAGATGACAGTGGCCCGACATGGGCCCAGGCCCTCCCAGCTGGGTACTGTGTTAGTGAGCAGGTGAGGGAAAGTGGGCGGGGGGGTGGAGCTGTGGTTTATAAAGATAATCTTAACCTGACCAGACTTCCTGTTCGGGAATTGAATCACATTGAGTGTGTATACCTGAGTCTGAAGACCAAGGATAGACTAGGGATTCTGTTGGTGTACCGGCCACCCCGCTGCCTAACAGACTCCCTGGCCGAGCTCACGGAACTGGTCTCGGAGCTGGTGTTGGACTCGCCCAGGCTCTTGGTCATGGGCGACTTCAACATCCCATTTGGGACCAGTTTGTCAGGTGCAGCTCGGGAGTTCATGGCATCCATGACAAACATGGGCCTATCCCAATTGGTCTCTGGACCCACCCATTTAGCAGGTCACACCCTCGATGCTGTTTTCAGTTCTGAACAGACAGATCTGTGGGCAGAGGTCATCAATACCTCTGCATTGTCATGGACAGATCATTTTCTGGTTAGGGTTAGTATCGCAGCTACTATCCGCCCCTGCAGGGGTGGCGGACCTATTAAGATGGCCCGCCCTCGAAGGCTAATGGATCCTCTTGGATTCCAGAGAGCCTTGGAGGGGTCTATGGCTGGTACCGTCGATGAACCTGTTGAAGCCCTGGTTTGATTTCATAGATTTCATAGAGTTGGAAGGAGCCTACAAGGCTATCGAGTCCAACCCCCTGCTCAATGCAGGAAACTAGAGGAGGGGTCTCCCATCCAAGTAATAACCAGGCTTGACCCTGCTTAGCTTTCCACGCTCAGACAAGCTGAGCCAGCATAAGCCACAGGCCTGTTCATAAGCCACAGGCCTCAGATGGAATCAAGATCTAACCAGGGCTATCGACATGATCGCCCCCAAACGTCCTCTCCAGCCCGCTTCTAATCGGGCACCCTGGTTTACAGAAGATCTCAGGGAACTGAAGCGGAAAGGACGACGACTGGAGCGCCGATGGCGAAAAACTCGACTCATATCCGATAAGACACGTCATAGAGAGCATCTTCGCTCCTATGGGGTGGCAATACGTGCAGCGAAGAAAGTTTTCTTCTCTGCACGCATTGCGTCTGCGAATTCGCGTCCAGCAGAACTGTTCAGGGTGGTGAGGGGTCTAACGCAGACACCTTCCCCCCTGAACCCGATTTTAGAGCCTACGGTTGCTCGCTGTGATGCCTTTAACAATCATTTCACAGATAAAATCTCTCGGATAAGAGCCGACTTAGACGCCCTCATTGTAGCAGAAGCAGACAATGGAGTCTCCAGCAACTCCGCAAGCAGGATTACACTGGATCAGTTTCAGTTGGTGAGTACCGAGGACGTGGACAAGCTGCTTGGCCGAGTGAAGAGGACTACCTGCCCTCTCGATCCCTGTCCTTCCTGGTTGGTTGTCCAAGGAGGAGATGCAGTTGGACTACAAGTACAGCGTATTGTTAATGCATCTCTCCAGGGAGGGAATTTTCCATCATGTTTGAAAGAAGTGGTGGTGCGGCCACTTCTGAAAAAGCCCTCCCTGGATCCCTTGGACCTTAACAATTATAGACCAGTGTCCAATCTTCCATTTTTGGGCAAGGTGATCGAGAGGGCGGTTGCCTTCCAACTCCAAGCAGTTTTGGATGACACCGATTTTCTAGACCCATTTCAAACTGGCTTCAGAGCAGGATACGGAGTTGAGTGCTATGGTCGCCTTAGTAGATGATCTGCGCCTGAGTTCCGACAGGGGGAGTGTGTCCCTGTTGGTGCTTCTGGACCTCTCAGCGGCTTTCGATACCATCGACCATGGTATCCTTCTGGAACGCCTGAGGGGACTGGGAATCGGGGGCACTGTGCTTCAGTGGTTCCGGTCCTACCTCTCGGGTAGGTTCCAGATGGTGATGCTTGGGGATAGCTGCTCCTCCAAAAAGGAGCTGCTATGTGGCGTGCCACAAGGAGCTATTCTTTCCCCAATGCTATTTAATATCTACATGAAACCGCTGGGAGAGATCATCCGGAGGCATGGGGCGGGGTGCTATCAGTATGCTGATGACACCCAAATATATTTCTCTATGCCTTCGTCAACAGCATCAGCTAAGGATAGTGTGTCTCCTCTGAATAAATGCCTGGAGGCAGTAATGGGCTGGATGAGGGAAAACAAACTGAAATTGAATCCAGACAAGACGGAGGTGCTTGCTGTCAAAGGCCACAACCTAGGTTTGGAGGTATGTCAACCAGTTCTGGATGGGGTTACACTCCCCCTGAAAGACTGTGTTCGCAGCTTAGGGGTGCTCCTGGATCCGTCGCTCCAAATGACATCCCAGATAGATGCGACGGCTAGGAGTGCCTATTATCAGCTTCGGCTGATACACCAGCTGCGCCCCTTCCTAGAGTTGGAAGACCTAAAGACAGTAGTGCACGCACTGGTAACTTCGAGGCTCGACTTCTGTAATGCGCTGTACATAGGGCTACCTTTATACCTAGTCCGGAAACTTCAATTAGTGCAAAATATGGCAGCCAGACTGGTTGCTGGTATACTTAGGGGTGCCCATATCACACCAGTTTTAAAAGCACTCCACTGGCTGCCAATCAGTTTCCGGGCGAAGTATAAAGTGTTGGTTATTACCTTTAAAGCCCTACATGGTTTGGGTCCAGGCTACCTACGGGATCGCCTTCTCCCGTACAATCCACCCCGCACACTTAGGTCCTCTGGGAAGAATCTGCTTCAGTCAGCCAAAACTAGGCTGACTAGCATTACCCAGAGGACCTTCTCTTCTGCTGCTCCCAGATTATGGAATGGCCTGCCGGAGGAGATACGTCACCTTGTCAGTCTTTTGGACTTTAAAAAAGCCATAAAGACTGAACTCTTCTGGCAGGCCTATCCGGCGGAATTTTAGGATGTTTTAAAGATGTTTTAAAGATGTTTTAAAGATGTTTTAAGATGTTTTTAGGATGTTTTAAGATGTTTAATAGTATATATTGTGTTGTTTTAGTTTAGGTATTTTATATTTTCTGTTGTTCCCCGCCTCGATCTAGATGGAGAGGCGGGTAATAAATAAATATTATTATTATTATTATTATTATTATTATTATTATTATTGATACCCTTCCCCTTGATCCTGTGTGCCAGGATTGACCCTGAAACCCTTGCTAAAGTGGAGAAGGATATTACTAAGGATATTACTCCATATTTTCTTCCAAAGACTAAAGATAAGAAGAAGTGCCATATGAAATAAGCTTTAAGACTTGACATTTTACCTATGTAAGCAGCAGCTAGGTTTAAGGCTCCTTTTACTGGACTTTAGAATAGCAGGAATTGAAACAATAAATTGTTCTCAAATAAGTTTTAGGACATAAAAGTTTTTTTAAAGTGTGTTTTTAAATAAATTCAATTCTTTCTTATCTACCACCCTCCAACCAGATTGCAAATGTAAGGCTCAAGTGCAATTTACAATTAAAATGCAGCTATTAATTAGATCATACCACATAACATAATTAGTGCGGATAGATTGTACATTGATAGTAAACATCGCAGAATAAAATATCCAAGGATTGTGTAATGTTGTTTGTTTGCTTTCTGAGAATAATTATTCATGTAAATGCCAGCTGATTAGTCAGTTTCAGTGTTCTCCATTTGCTCAGTACCTTTGTTTCTTCATTCAACTGGAAAACCAAAACTAGAAAAATAAGTGTTTGCTTTAAATGTAATCAATCTGATGTCCATATAAAAAAGGAGAACTGTTGTGGTATATTGACAGTAAAATAAATGGTTAAAAAGTATGAGTTTTTATTCACCTGTCTAGTGTAAAGTTTGTAATCTGTTAGAAATGATCATCTTGATGAAGTAGACAGTGAGAATATTACCATTGCAGTAGAGTATTGGAGTGCAGTTGATTCATGCTGACTTCTCTTTCAGTGATTGCAAGCAAATATTACTGAAAATGTTATCCGTAATAGCGAGTGCTTCATAATACATGCTGATCATCAAGGCCATTGTGGAGTTATGCAGCCCATTCAGCATAACAAAAGCATCAGGATTTGTCTTCCAGGATGACTAACTGTACATTCTAAAACAATATTAACTTTCTTTCATATTAGTATGCTCCTAACCACCTGTAGTACCCTGACAGACGCAAATAAGCCCATCAGTTCTGATAGACATTTGCTAGGTTTTAAAAAGAGACTCTCTGGCCAGTGAAGAAGTGGCAAGTGGCTGCTGATGTCCAATAGGAGCTGGTCTACATCCCAAAATACTGAACAAATGAAGATGTATACTTAGCAGTGGCTCAGAGATTATCTGATATGGTCAGTGGTTGATAACCTTACAAACAAAATTAGGTCCTAGATGGTTTACATTTTTTGGCTTTTTTAGGAGCCAGTTCAGCACTCAGTGAAACTTGGTGAATATTCAGTAGTCTGGATCCACCTACAGCAGTGATGGCGAACTTATGACACGCGTGCCACAGCTGGCACGTGGGGACCGCTCTGCCGACACGCGAGCCATAGGTCGCCAGGGGCACAGAGCTCGAACAGAGCTCAAGAGCAGGGGGGCGAAGCGGCTGCTCCTGCCCGCTGCGTGTTGCCCGGCAGGCCGCCGCCTCTGCTGGGGAAGGGCCGAGAAGGTCCTCCCAGGGCTGGGCGGGCAGGCCTGGAAGAGTCACCGCCTGGCGCCAACACTCCCCGGCGGTGGCGTGAGGCAGCGTCATGCTGCGCGCCCGGGCTCAGGCCGTGACACGGCGGGCGGGACCTACGGGCCTACCTGCTGCCTCCTTGCCGCAAAAAGCCTCCCACAGCTGCGCTGCCGCAGAACAGCACGAGCGGCCACGTGGGCTCGCTTGGACTCGAGCTGGGCTTGACGTTGAGACGCGACGGGACCCTGCTCCGGCACACTGGTCCCCCACGCTATGTTTTTGGCGGGGGAAACCAGGGCAACAGGGCTGTTTAAGCCCTGTTGCCCTGGTTCCCCCCGCCAAAAACATAGCGCGGGGGTCCAGCGCGCCGGACATGAACGCTCCGCGCTGCTCAGAAGAGGGAGATCGGGCTGCCGTGCAGGAACAAGCGGCGGAGAACATCGAGCCCAGATAAGGCTTGTACTACATCCCTTTTCCTTCTTTTTTCATTTCCCTTGCGTCTTGCCCCCCAGCCGCCTCATTCCCTCCTAGCCAGCACCTTCTTCTCTTTTCCCCACATTCTTCCTGGCTTCATCACAATCCCCCCCCTCTTTCCCCCAAACGCTTGAGGTCTTCTCCTTTCCCCACATTCTCGCTGGCTTCATCACAATCCCCCCTCCTCTTTCCCCCAAATGCTTGAGGTCTTCTCCTTTCCCCTCCAGATTCCTTCCCTCCCCCATTTATTTACATTTATTTATACATGAATTATAAACCACTAATCATGTTTAGCATAAATAAGAACTATAAACTTTCTACAGCCTGAAAAATTGCATGCCCAATGCAAACTTTTACCTAATGCAGTGTTTGCAGTCCAAGACATAAAGGTTGTTTAAAATGTGTTAAGCATGTTTACTTTTCTTGTTTATCTTGCTCATCCTAGTACAGGTTGACTTTTACTTTTACTAATCCAACACCTGTAGAAGCAGGGAAAGGACCCAGAGTAAAGCTTGCCCCATACAATTTCAGTCTGGCATATAATCATATTACAAGTTGAGAATCCCTTATCCAAAAATACATGCACCTAATTATTTAAAAAGTGTGTCTAAATTACCTTCAGGCTATGTGTACAATGTAGTACTATTTAAAAAAATTGAGTTGATGTTTTTTTCAATAAAAAACTGTTTGTATCATTGAAAGCCCTGTTATTGTGTTTTTCTTTTAAGACAAAATATGTTAATTAGTTCAGACAACTGTGTGAGTTGTTTTTACTAAACTAAAACCCCGGTATTCAGGTTTAATTGCAGTGTTGGCACTTTGAAATAAATAAGTTGGTTTTGTGTTGCAGTTTGGGCAATCGGGCTCAAAAAGGTTCGCCATCACTGACCTACAGTATTAGAAGGGGCTGTTTTATTCTTCCCCATGACTCAGAGGTGGGGTGGAGTGTCTACCTGTCACTACAGGTTACTTGAATTCTCTCATCTAAAGGAACACATGCTGATCTTGTATTGTATTTTTTATTTTTTGTAAAGGGTTGCTTTTTGCACAAGTTGAGAGGCATGGTAAAATTAGATTTTCTTATGGATTTAAGTACCGTAGGTTCTCATATTGAGGATCTTCCTTGGTTTTGCAGAGATCTTTGCAAACTAGCACAGTTGGTTTTAAACAAATGGAATGATGATACATTGTGGTTGGGTTTTTTTTTAAGCACACACATTTGCATTCTAAAATTTTCTTTCTGGTTTAGTTCCTCATACAATACCATTTTTGTATGGTTCCTCATACAAAAATACAATTTTTGATAATTAATGTTCTTTTCATTTTCCATAGGAAATAATGAACAAATAAGCAACCAGTCAGGAAAAAAACGGAAAAAGACTGGAAGTGAAGATGCTGCACTTGCAACACAGGTACTGGTTTCAGTTGGATTTGTCTTTTTTCTTTTCTGTCAAATTAGACCATAATTCTAACAGGCAAGAGTGGATTGCAAGGGCCAAGGTGTGCAGTGCTGTTTTATTTATTTATTATATTTATACCCCACCTTTTGCACAGAGATGCATTGCACCCCCAGTGGTGTTCCTGTCAGTGGAGAAGCAGCTGATAAATGTCAGGGCCAAGAGGCCAGTTTTGTGCATGCTCCAACTCTGTCCTTGAATACGCCTTGTTACTTCCACAGCAGTGTAGAGCAGCCATTCACTTACGTAGGAGAAAGCAATACACTTGTAACCCCATGTGCAGGAGCCAGGTTTTGCCCCTGTTCTGATGGTGTCCTAGAGTAAAGCAGCTTTTTCTGACATAACTTCAGTAGAAAAAAGCCAAGCATGAGGGACACAATCTGATGTAGGTAAAACCTGCCCCTCTTCTCCTGGTACTGGTGACCTCAGAGTGCCAGGCAGTGGACAAGTGTTGCCCTGAGAATAGCGCTTGATTTGATCCCATATAAGTTGCCACAATTTGTTTAAATGAAACTGAAACTGAATCCAGACAAGATGGAGGTGCTTGCTGTCAAAGGCCACAACCTGGGTTTGGAGGTATGTCAACCAGTTCTGGATGGGGTTACACTCCCCCTGAAAGACTGTGTTCGCAGCTTGGGGGTGCTTCTGGATCCGTCGCTCCAAATGACATCTCAGATAGATGCGACGGCTAGGAGTGCCTATTATCATCTTCGGCTGATACGCCAGCTGCACCCCCTAGAGTCGGAGGACCTAAAGACAGTAGTGCATGCGCTGGTAACTTCGAGGCTCGACTTCTGCAATGTGCTGTACATAGGGCTACCTTTGTACCTAGTCCGGAAACTTCAACTAGTGCAAAATATGGCAGCCAGACTGGTTACTGGTACACCTAGGGGTGCTCACATCACACCAGTTTTAAAAAGCACTCCACTGACTGCCAATCAGTTTCCAGACGAAGTATAAAGTGTTGGTTATTACCTTTAAAGCCCTACATGGTTTGGGTCCAGGCTACCTACGGAATCGCCTTCTCCCATACAATCCAGCCCTGCACACTCGGGTCCTCTGGGAAGAATTTACTTCAGTCAGCCAAAACTAGGCTGACGGGTATTACCCAGAGGACCTTTTCTTCTGCTGCTCCCAGATTATGGAGTGGCCTGCCGGAGGAGATTCGTCAACTCACCAGTCTTTTGGAATTTAAAAAAGCCATAAAGACTGATCTCTTCCGGCAGGCCTATCCGGCGGAATTTTAGGATGCCTTTAAGATGTTTTAAAGATATTTTAAGATGTTTTAATGATGTTTTAATGATGTTTTTATGACAGCCATCTGTCAGGGATGCTTTGACCTGGATTCCTGCATTGAGCAGGGGGTTGGACTCGATGGCCTTGTAGGCCCCTTCCAACTCTACTTTTCTGTGTTTTTAAGATGTTTAGTATGTATTGTGTTTTGTTTAGTCTATGTATTTTATATTTTTTGCTGTTCCCTGCCTCGATCTAGATGGAGAGGCAGGTAAGAAATAATAATAATAATAATAATAATAATAATAATAATAATAATAATAATAATAATAATAATAATAATAATTATTATTATTATTATTATTATTATATATAGGAAAAGCAATATTACAGCAGCAATGGGCATAGTGCAGAGCTTGGCAGTCCCAGTTGTGCAACCACCACCAGTCCCCCACCACAAAAAAATAATCAGAAGCATAACAGGATATATCTTATTAAGGAGATGTTGGGCCTGGTCAGATGCATGTGAATGAGTGAGTCATGAGGAGCCTCGGGCTCACGCTTTCCCCCTCTCCCTTCCGCTTGTGCATAGCATTTCCCTACTTCCAATCCTTGTTTGCAGCAAACCATAGTTTGCGTATTTGGATGAAATGGCAAACAAAGATTAAAATTGCTGTGCATGAGTGGCGGCACAGGAGAAAGCGCATGAGCCAAGGTTCCTCAGGAGTTGTTCGTGTGATGCTAAACCATGGTTTGGCATTATGTCTAAGGAGACCCACTCTTTGTTGCAAGGGTTTATAGCAGTGTTCTCCAACCTTGGGTCCCCAGATATTTTTGGCCTACAACTCCCAGCATGCCCCAGCCAGCGTAGCTGGCTGGGGCATGCTGGGAGTTATAGGCTAAAAACATCTGGGGACCCAAGGTTGGAGAACACTGGTTTAGAGCTACTGTTGTGGTGGTGGTACAATGGCAGGTCTGTTCCCTCTGCAGATTCTTATCATGTATCTGGACTAAGAGTGATTGGAAGGGGGATTTCCCCTCTTCCCCAACGTGTGGGTTGTGGCTAGCTGGTGCTGCTTCAAAGCACTATTATAATTTGTTCTGTATCCAGAATGTTATACTTCAAGTTCCATGGAGTTGGAGCTTAACAGAAGGATAGCATAAACCAGCCTTTCCCCACCTGTGCCTTCCAGGGCTGGCTGGGGAATGCTGGGAGTTGTAGTTCAACACATCTGGAGTGTGCCAGTTGGAGAAGGCTGGCATAAACTTAGTCATACTTAAAGCTCTCTCTCCCAGCATCCCTTTTCAATAAATTCAATGTTTGATGTGTTGTTTCTAGAGACAGACAACTATCCCAAAGTCAAGTTAGAGTAGCTAATTCTGAAAGGATATAATACTTGGGACACAGCAGTGCATTTTGATATTCACGTGTGTGTGTCTTGTCAACCTGCCAGTTACTGACCTTATGATATATGGGTGGGCAGATTTTTTTGGTATGCCTTTGATGATAGCTTAAGTCTGGAGTGGGGCCAAGCAGCCTAATTTTCAGCACTTCTATTTGGAAGTGTATCACATGTTGATTTTAATTTCCAATTTTTAAATTTCCAAATAAACTTACTTAGAATTTCCACCACTGCTATTTGTGTTGGGGGGTGGGGCAACAGAAGTTATAACTTCTGCTTAGTGGGTGGAACCACCACCAACAAAACCTATTGGGTGGTGGGAAGCCACAGAACTCAAATTGGCTGGCAAGGCCACATTAATTTTAGTTCTGCGGTTTAGACAAGAGAGATTCTGTTAAGAGGAATGAGACATTTTGAATTTTTACTAATCAACAGCTAGTTACAAGAGAGCACTTTGGGCTCTAATCCTTCAATATCTGTTATGAAGATATATGCCTAGAGCTGGTAACTTTTAAATCCCAGTATTTTTCTTGGCACAGTAGTGGGAATTATTCTTGGAACAATTTACACATTGCTAATTAGACATTTTGCCAGCAAAATTGTTAAAGGATACTATGGGGACGATCTTTAAAGACATGGGTGGAAAACAAGCTATGTCATCCAGTCAGTTGTTTGGGGGTAGCTTTCTGCAGTGTTTTGGCCCTTTTGATTGATCAAGCATTGAGGCGTGAATAAACTGTTTCACAGCCAATTTCATCGTTTCCATTTCAGCTTCTTAATGCTGGGAATGGTGCTTTGCTATTCAATCTAAACTTCACTTCATCTTAGTGAGCACTTGACATGTTCTTTTAGTTTGTTTTCCTTAAATAATGACATAAAGAGGTTTGAACAAAGATTGCATGCATACTCACACGCAAGGATCACTTGGGGATGGGGAAGCTAAATCCTAGCCCCCACCTCGTGATCCCAGCTACATTGGAATCAGTTGAGCTGGGGAAGAGGGTGTGCAGGGATGACTCTCTCCATGCACCCCCTTCCCCGGCTCAATCAGAAGCACAATTGTGCTGGGGAAGAGGGTGCATGGGGAAAGACGTTCCTTTGCACCCTATTCCCTAATGCGATCACACCACCTCAGAACAGTGTGAATTGGGCAGGGTGGGTGTCTGGCACCTTCGGCACCTGCTGTGGGCCACATAGGTGGCATCTGAGAGCTACAGTTGCCCACCCTTGCTGTACAGCAGCATTGCAAAAATCCTCCCATTCCCCTGTGTTCCCTTAGCTAAACCCTGACTCATGTTTTGGTCATGTCCTACTTTGACTGCTGTGACCACTTTCTCTTTGTGCTTCTCCTCTTACATCTCAATCTTGTCACCTCTATCCAAAACTACTGCCACAATGATTCTCCTCTTCCATCAGTCAGACCATAGTGATACGCCTTCCTCTAACTTTTCGTCTTTACTTTAACAGTCTCCTTGGTGTGGCCCTTAGTTTTCATTGTATCCCTGTTGGTGACCTTCACTCCACAGCTTTACTATCCTCAGCTGCTTAAAGGTGTCTGGCTCTCTAAGACGACTCTACCCATTCTCCCTTGCTACCCACTCTGTGCGGAATTCCTTTTCCAGATATGGCGGTGGTGCCAAGTCTCCCTTTCTCTCTCCCTTCCTCCAAATCCCTCCTCAAAACATTTTTGTCAGGCCTGCAGGTTAACCCTTTGATTCTCACTCTCAAGTTTCAATACATGTACTTACATCTGCTTGCAGTCATCCCTTAGTACCATTGGCTCGCCATCCCCACCCTTTGCTGTTTCCCTAATTGCCTCTTTAAATTGTAAAATCCTTGGGGGAGGGACCTGTCTACTTTTTGTTCTGTGAAACGATGTGTACGCTGATGGATTAATCCATCTTCACTAGGCTCTGTTCTTAAGCAAAGAGTTATGAACTAAAAACTGTTTCATGATGAATTTCACACCAATTTCCACAGGATATACAGGGAATATCTACTGAACCTGTTGTGGAAGAAATGGAAAAGTATGAAAGCAAAATAGTACCTCAAAGAGCTGAAAGTTCTGTGGGGCAACATAACCATCAACTTGAAAATGAGGAGTTGGACCTCAACCCAGATGGACAGGCTTGTCAATCCACTGAAACGAATACAAGCAGTACAAGGAAAAACAAATTGGGGAATGTTGGCTCTGAAGCTGAGCAAGTTTATCAGAGAAACCATCACTATCTTTGCTTCACCAGGGTGAGATTCAAGAGCTTACTCTAAATCAGGCTATTGAAACAGACATTTCTAATTTAACTGAAAGTCAAGATGTACCACAAAGCTCTAACATAACCAGACACCAGAGGACAGCTTGCCAGTATGGGAGAAGCTGCTACAGGTAAAATCAAATTGTAAATCATCTAGGTGGACAGATTCAAATACCTGCTGATATGTAGTGATGTAGACTGTGGGCAGTGGAGAACTTATACTGCTAGCTGTTGTGTTTAAAAACATGTTTTTATTATCTACAGTGGGCAGATGAGCTGCCTCTTCAGAAGTGAGTGTAGAGAATTATAATCAGATGGATAACCCAAGGATATGATGACGCATAATGGCAGATAAGTGACATGCAATCTAGGTGAATAAAAACCAGCCTGTGCCAGGCAATGCAAAAATAATTTTATCAGGCAGTAATAGTCTTAAAGCCTACACTATGAGTTGTGCTATGTTGTATTTTGTTGAATGTTGTGGTATGTTTGTATTTGCTTCCCTTTATTTTCAGTATTGAGGTTATTTTGCTTCTGATGTTTTAGGGCAGAAGTCAAATTCAGCTAACAGTGTGATCTTAAGCAGCTTCACTCAAAATCAGTCCCACTGCATTTTGTAGGTAGATGGGTTTAAGAATGCTGCAGAAGTCTGCAAGCTGATTTGGGGTGCGTGTGGGAGGCTGCAGCGGGGAGGAGAGCACGGGGAAATCCTGTTGCACCAGCAGAAGTCTTGTTGCTTGTGCAGAAGTCTGCTCGCACAACATTGGAAGCCAACTCAATGTTGGAGAATTTTTGTTCTTTTTGAACGAACAAGTGTTCAGGGAGTTTGTAAGAACAGGTGTATTTTTTGTTTCTCTTAACATTTTGCACTGAGTGGTGAAAGGTAATCCATTCAGTGTGGTATAAACTCCAGGTGCTAAAAGAGATGAGAGGCAAGAAGGAATGGTTTGCAGACAGGTAGCCATGTCCGTCTATTACAGCAAAAACACCAGAGTCTTGTGACGCCGTAAAGACTAACAAATTTGTTCTGGCATAAGCTTTCATAGACTATAACTCATATCATCAGATGCATGTGAATGGCACACTGAAGAATTACTGAAATATAATAGCTCTACTCTTCAGGTTTTGTAAATGGATTGAACTCCATTTGTAAATGTGATGACAGCATGGCAAAGTGTAGTCGATATATATTGATAGTCCTGTGAGGGAAGTAGGATTGTATCAATGAACCATAAGTATTGTAGCCAATTTAATTGGTTTTCTAGCTTAATATAGTTGTAATATTGGGGCTGGTTTAGATTATTCTAGTGCTGGGGAGAAAACCCAACTTCCATAGGTGTTAATATAACTGTTTTATATATCTGTAGTTGCGCTAGTATTTGTTCATACAAACTATATTTACTTGCATGTGGGGTTTATCTTGGTTTCACTGTCAAAGCTGTTTGTCTCTTCATGACAGTGCCAATGTCAAAACTCATTTTCCATGACTAAAAATATTTAGTCACACATGGTTGCATTTTAAACAGCTTTTGCTTCTGAACATGATAGTTCTGTAAAAACACTGCTCTCAAGTAGACTGTGTGAGCTTGTTTTTAGAAATAAGCTGGAATGAGGAGAAAATGGAAGAGCAGAATTTAAAAATGGAAGAGCAGTGTAGTAATAGTTTAGCTTTTTGCATATTAAAAACATTGAAGTGATTAGAAAATGGGCATTTGGGAAGTAACTATTCACTCATGAACAAGAATAAATGCTAGGAGAGTTATGTAGTGTGTAACTTTGTTTCTGTCAGTATGTCATGGGAACTACTTGATGTTAAGATTTTTCCATCAAATAGGATGCACATACTGCATCTATCTATCATCTACATGCACAACATTATATATGCCCCATTTGGTACTTCTGGCTCTTTTCATCCTTGGGTTTCAGTGCAGTATGCAAATACTGCAGCCCAGACTGATGAAGGACGCAGTGGGACTTAGGAAGCTGGAAGGAGATGGAATCTAAGACTAAAAAGCACAAGGTTGTCTCTTCTCACTTGTTCACCTGAACGATTCCTATCTTCTCAGCTTGTACTTTGAGAACCAGCTGCTTACCAACAGGAGGCTATATGCCCCCTCTCTCCATGCTTTTGGCTGTTCGGCCATGTATCATGCACTGATTGTAGCTGAAAAGTACAGCCCATCAGAGTCATGGGCACTTTGGGCAGTATCCAACTATGTCATTCCACTGGTACAAATGATGTTCTGCTAGCGGAAACTAGGTTCTGAACTACGCGCAAGAGGAGAATCCAACTAAAGTTAAGGTTGTGCAAGCGTGGTTGTGCAACCAATTGTGCATTACACTTGCACAACTGCTTGGCAAGCATAAAATGCAACTGCTTGTACAATGGAAAGATTTGGCAGAGCTCCGCTAGTGCTACTTGAGTTTGCAGAATGACATAGTTGGATATTGCCCTTTGCTAGTATAAAAATTAAAACTATTATCCAGATGCTCCTGAGGTGCTTTTTTGAAATTTTAAGGGTGGTTAAAAATGATTTTGCAACTATATGCACAGTGATTTTGCAACTATACAGAAAAGTCTCTTGCCACATATTCAAAAAACACATTATTTTCTCCTGATAAAGCTGAAGCAGGCAGTGGCCAGTACTGAGATTTACTTTAATTAATTAATTAATTAATTCTTACATTTCTTCTTACAAATAAAATCACACTTAAAGATTTAAGTTCTCCTTTGCCTTCTTAAAAACAAGAGTTGAATGGCCCAGTAAATAGGGAAACTCAGAAATGGACATCATTCCTGATTAAATAGTCTGTTCTGTGATTCCCACATCAGACATGGCCTAACTCTTACTAAAGAGCTCTACAATTGTCCTTTTCTCAAAAAATGACCTTGGACTATTTGCCTGATAGCTGCTGAAATGTGCATTTTATTCTTTTCTTACCTATTCCAGTCACCCAGGTCAATTATGTGTCAGTTTCTAATGGTGGTTCATAATATGTACATGTTGTGCAAGGTTTCCCCTACCTCAGAAGCTCATACTATGCTACTGGCCTCAAGGACCACCACCTCTTGTTGATTCGAGAGTTGGAAACCACACAAGCGCCATTTAATTTTTTTTGTGGTTGAGGAGTTTTAGCCAGACTGAAAATAGCAAAAGAAACGAACATCCCTATTTTTAAACAGCTTAGTAACAGCTCAAATGTTATGATTTTTGCCCTCAGTCTCAACCATGATTTATTTATTATTTATAATTATTATTATTATTTATAATAATTAATACATAATACGCCAGTGTGGCGTAGTGGTGAGAGTGTTAGACTGGGACTCAGGAGATCCGGGTTCTAGTCCCCGCTCGGCCATGAAACTCACTGGGTGACTTTGGGCCAGTCACTGACTCTCAGCCTAACCTACCTCAAAGGGTTGTTATGAGGATAACATGGAGAGGAGGAGGACTATGTAATCCGCCTTGGGTTCCTTGTGAGGTAGGTTTGAGGATTCTTATGTCCTAAAGCAATATTTTAACCTCAAGGCATTCTTCTTTTTGAAAAGTTCTGTCACCCTTCAGGTGGAAGCAAGCAAACAAGTTATCTACTGATTGAGACAATCTCTCTTGACTCCACTACTCGGAGAAGGAGGGAAGGTGCATAAGTTTCCCACCCATTTTTATAAATCATGAATGTGAGGGATTGAGTCATTAGAAGTACGGGCCTATTCTTCTATGAGTGATGTGTATGGTTACTGCAAGGGTTGAAAACTCACTTGGTGACTTTGGGCCAGTCACTGACTCTCAGCCTAACCTACCTCACAGGGTTGTTGTGAGGATAAAATGGAGAGGAGGAGGAGAATTGTGTAAGCCGCCTTGGGTTCCTTGCAGGAAAAAAGGTGAGTATAAATATAATAAATAAAATAAATAAAAACCCATTAATCTGTATTTTTGTTGAAATGTTTTACCATCTTACCATTGTTGGTGCATGGGGAGAATAACTTGATATTTCCTTAAAAGTAAACTAAGTTCAGCATTTGGTAGCATAGCATATATGTTTTCATACTGCTCAGTACTGCATATAAATAAATGCAAGAGAAATATTTTAAATAGAATAAATTATACTCTTCTGTAAGAATATAAAAAACAGTATCTTGATACTTTTATAAATCTTGCTGATACATGTGGCTTTATAAATGAGTTTTAGAGGTGGCTATGTAGTTCAAGAGAAAAATATACAACTTGCTTTGTATAATAAATATAAGTATTGGGTGGGAGGGAATGAGTGAACAAATGCTGTAGCTTATTTTGCTGTAGCTACTTCAGCAGTAACAAATGTCACACTGTCACAGCAGGAAAATCATAGAAATAGCTCATTCAATGATTTCTTCCCCATTAAGTCTGGAATCTTTTGTTTAACAGGCAACTTTGTGTGGCACCAGATAAATACATTAGAGCTAGCAGTAGTTCTGAAAATCAAAAGTGTACCCTATTGATTTGCTCAGGTGAACTTTTAACAATATATGGAACTTATTAAAACCAGACTTCTTACCAGAGGATTAGAAAGTAGTCAGTTTTAATGCCAGTTTTTAGAACTTTCATTGTAACTTGGCCATGCTGGCTGAGAATGATTTCATAGATCATAGAGTTGGAAGGAGCCTACAAGGCTATCGAGTCCAACCCCCTGCTCAATGCAGGAAACTAGAGGAGGGGTCTCCCATCCAAGTAATAACCAGGCCTGACCCTGCTTAGCTTTCCACGCTCAGACAAGCTGAGCTAGCGTGATGGTGGTTGTAGTCCAACACGTCTGTAGGCCACCAAGTTGTGGAAGTTTGGGCTAGCTTCTTTCCCAGATAAACTAGTAGAAAGCATTATGAAAGCTAGAATTGTTGCATACATGGAAGAATAAGCCCTGCTAAATCAGTGTTGTTTCTGCTTCATCAACCTTTAAATTTTTTTTTAGTGTCAACAAATATGTAGATATGGACAGTTTGGTAGACATCATATATTTGGACTTTCAGAAAGTCTCGCAACAACTGTTCCTAAGCAAACTTATCAGTTATGGAATAAAAGGAAAAGGTTCCCTCCACCCACAATGGAGGGAAGTAAACAATGGGGGGGGGCATTGATCTGTATGGAGACTGGTGCTATTTCATTTGTTCAAAAATGATTTGGAGTCAGGGGTTTGTGGATGACACCAGATTTTTCAAGACGGTGAAGTACAAAGTAGGCATTGAAAGACGCTGGAAGGATCTCTCTAACCTTGATGACTGGACAACAAAATAGCAACCGAAAATCAATCTTAAGTACAAAACCCCCCAAAGGTTTTTGGTGTTGACCATAAGAAAAATTCCAGTAATAAAAGTTACACTAATATGGATTTTGGAATTCAAGTACGAAGTTATGCATACTGAGGCAACAAATTGTGGCTTCATATCTATACTGGTGGGGTCTGAACGTGCTGTGAATACCCAGGGAAGAGATCTTGTGGTCATGGTGGACAGCCCACTACAAGAAAAAGAAAATGTCAGCTTGGTGCACAGTGAAAATGGCCAGTTCAGTCCTGGGAGTTGCTTAGGCCCATGTGCAAAGGGTTGTCCTAGCCCAGTGAAATTTTTCATTTTGAGTAGCTGATGGCCATGACTTTGAGGGCCCCCCCTGTTTCAGAAAAAAGGTTGCAGCAGAAGGGGCTATTGTTCAATTAAAAAATACGCATAAAAGCCCATCAGGATCATGGAATTAATTGCATGATTCTTTCGATGCTAGCCAGTGTTAGGAAACAATAGGAATTGTTATTCCTGTATAATAAAGTGGCCAGTATCATAATTCTTTTATATGAACATTGGGTACAGCTGAACTTGAAATACTGTGTACAGGTCTGGTCTCCTCATCTCCAAAAGGATATAGATAGTACTAGAAAGGTACAGAAAAAAGAACAACTGAAATGATCAGCAGGTTATAACATCTTCACTAGCAGGAAAGACTAAAGGGTTTGGGATTTTTTAAATTTTATTTTAGCGGGGGAAAGGACATGCTGGTGGTGTATAAAATTCTGAATGGTATGAAGAGAGTGGCT
This sequence comes from Shinisaurus crocodilurus, assembly GCA_021292165.1. Lineage (NCBI taxonomy): Eukaryota > Metazoa > Chordata > Lepidosauria > Squamata > Shinisauridae > Shinisaurus > Shinisaurus crocodilurus. The sequence goes on along the minus strand of CM037879.1, from coordinate 173,135,334 downwards.
ATAGAGAGAGCTTTCTTCCTCTCACCATACTAGAACTTGGGATTACCCAGTGTAATTAGTAGGCAGTAGGTTCAGAACAGAAGAAATGAAGGATTTTTTCACACAATGCATAGTTAAAAGAATTCACTACCTCAGGATGTGGTCGTGGATGCTAGCTTAGATGACGTTACTGGTAGAAAGGTGTATCAATGGCTATTAATTATGGTATGTTAATATAATCCCCATGTTCAGAGGTAGTACCCCTCTGAGTACCAGATGCTAGGGATACACTATAGGAGTGGGCTGTTACCTCTACCCTGCCGGTAGGCTTTCCAGGGCATCTGCCTTGCTACTATTGAAAGCAGGTTGGTAGGCCCTCAGTCTGATCAGGACTGCCCTTACATAAGTGCAAAAGCTTTAACTGTCATTCTCAAAAGCTGTGTAGCTTACCTTATGGCTAATTGTGAATACACTATATGGATGATATCCAGCGTGAACATGTGTACTTGGTTTGGTTTGTTGTATTACATTTTCCCCTGGCCCATACTTATATGAATGACATCTTGTTCGTATAGCTTATGGTGCATTTTTCAATTTCACAGGAAGAATCCTATGCATTTTCAGGATTTCAGTCACCCTGGTGATAGTGATTATCATGACACAGAAGCTGTAACTCAAACTGAGGATGATAACAGACCTGAATGTCCTTATGGAACTGCTTGTTACAGGTAAGAAATATTGCCTAACACAGATGGTTTCTTTTAATATTTTTAGAGGGGATGGGCTTATTTCTATTATAAAGTGATATTAGAAGGAAGCAGATGATTGCATAAGCATAACAATGCTTTCAAGATTCAGATACATACAGTATTTTGCTGTAATAGGCTAGTACATAAGGTGAGACTTGCACATTGCCTACCGTTGACCAGTTGTCTTCAACCTTATCAGACCCAGCTCCCACCCTCAGCTCCAACTTGCACCATGGGACCAACTTTTTAATAGTTGTTTAGGACAAGATAATTTTAGGAGATGCAATTTGTTTTGTATGGGTGAGAAGCTGCAGCTGTTGAATTTCCTTCTTCTATATAACATACAGGAGCCTTCTTTCTACTGGCAGCTGGTCCTCCTATCCCTGGTTAATGTTTTCTTTCAAAACAAAAAGTGTAGGTGGTGCCACACTGTGCAACCCACTTTAAGTCAGAGTGAAGGATCCCAACCAGTCATTTGAAGTCCAACGTTCTACACGCAGTGACTGTAGGACAGTGGTCTCCTTCTACAACTGGGACACCACTCCCTGAGTTGGCCAAAAGCCCCAGAAGAGGGTGTTTCCTCCTCTGTTGAGCTTTTAAGGGCATTGATTTTCAGGAGGGTGCCCCCATAAATGAGACTGGGTGGACCATTCTTGAACAAGATAAGCAACTCTGTAGAAAGACTATATTGCAAATGCTAGTTACACAATACCTTGGTTTTAAAAGATCAGCCTTGTCTCACATTTAGAGCTTCTTAAAACTGCTCACTTTTCCAACTTTCTGTGCTTTAAAAACAATACTGATATTGTCCAGTTTGCCTGCTTAGGGCCCAGTCCAATAGGGATGCCCTGTAAGCTTCCGAACTTGGAGGATTACAGGCATCCTATGCAGGGTGGGAGGAGTGCGGAGGCAATCTTTGCCTCCGTGCTCTTCCAGCCCTGCCAATCAGGCACTTCGAACAGGGAGGGAAGGAGGCTGCAGCACCACCGGGATATGTTGTATTCTGGCGGACCTGGTCCCCTCACCTCCCCGGCCCCCAGAATGTCCTCTTCCCCCCCTTCTCCGAGGTCGGTCTTACGACTTCAGAGACACGGCTGACGCGGTTCTTTCCACACCGGCTGTGAGGGGGGTGGGAGGGGGATCCGAGCACTGATCCTCAGCCCTGAGATTAGAGCTCACTTCCGATCTTGGAGCTGTGAATCTGAATGTTCCTATGGCCCTCTAGACATTGTCTAGGGGCCATAGGATCACTCTGTTAATGTTCCTTTCCATTTTTGATGATATACACATTGCTGAACCATTTAAATGTGTGAAAGGAGAGTAAGCAAATCTACTGGTGGCTCAAACTGAAATCATCTCTGAAAATGACAAAACATACTTCCAGTTTGATTTAGCCTGTTGTATTTGTCTTCCCTTTTAAACAAAGATGAAAAACATGTTTTGCCTGCTTTTCCTTTCATTGAAAGGCTCAGTTACGCATTTTGAAGTTACAGGGCACAAAATGATTGATTTCCCTCCCCCCTTAAATTTAATCCCCTGAAGCATTATGATTGAAATAGTTTTCAGTATTAGAAAATATTATTAAAGTTATGAAAAGTTCAGGTATCATCTCCCCCTCTCCTTTCTTTGCAGGAAAAATCCACAGCACAAGCTGGAATACAAACACACAGCACCCCCAGGTAAAGTGTTTTTGTTCCAACACATATGTAATACAGAACTGTATATCTGCTAAGATGACTTGATATGGGTGTCAGAGTGGGGAGGGCCAGAAAGAGGGCCCAGGTGGTGCTTTCAAAGTGTTACTGCCTTATGTAACTTACGTTCTTTTTTCTGTAAGGATAGAAGTAGGTTTCTGGAGTGCTGAATGCTTTTGCTTGTAGTTGCATGAGTGCATCATGATAAAGATTTTCCACCTGACCACTGCAGGTGAATTTGTTACTCAGATTCTCAAGGTAAAAACTAAATTAGCCAGCAAAACCAAATGCTCCAATAATGTTAATATATTGGGTTGGATCCAGGCTGTTCCTCCCATAAACAAAAGAGTTCCTTCTGTTTATGGAAGGAACTGAGATCCAGTGGAGGCTCCTGCCAGAGGAAGGGGATTTTTGCCAATCCACTATTCCCCCTGCAACCTCCCCTACTTTTCTGGAAAGTCATCAAGCTCTCTAGAGCACCTTTCCAGGGGGCTGTGAATTGGGGTGGGGAGGAAGGAATTGGTGAATTGCCTCCCTTCTGCCCATGGGTGTGTTTTATGAGTGGAATTCCACTCATGGTTAGTCTAGATCCAGTGCAACGAATTGCAGCCCAATGCAACTAAATGCAGAATTTAAACCCAAGAGATAGTAAAACTACATAATAAGATTCATTGCTGCATACTTAAATTTTAGTTCTGTTTTGATTGGCCATGATCTTGTGAATCCAAAGTCGATTTGCAGCACAATCCTATGCATGTTTACTCAGATCGTTCATTCCATCTTGCAGCATGATCCTATCCACATTTACTTGAAGTAAGTCCAGTTGAGTAGTCCTCCCCTGTAAGTATGTTCAGGTTGCAGCCTTAGTTTTGTTTTACTCAAACAGAAGCTCTCCTCCTTCCCCTAGACTTCATGGCAAACTGCTTTTGAAACAGAGGGGAATGTCAAAATTAGCTGGTGATACAGCAGGTGGAGGATGCCTGCTGTTTGACTAAAAAAAAGTCACAAATTCTATTGCAAGCACCTTGTGTAAGTTTGACTATTGGTTTGGATCTCATATGTTGACTTTAAGTATCTTGCTGGGGGGAAGGAATTGAGAGCGTGTGGAGATGTGCACGCAGAATCTCTGTGGTGGTTCAGTGAACAAAAGCAGATATAGCCTTGTTCACAGAACGAGGCTTTCCTGCCTCCCTCTGCAGCCTCCTACACCACCTGAAAATCCTGCTCCTGGGGCTTGGGGGACCCTTAGGAGTGGTGTGGGACGGTGCAGGAGACTGCAAATGGTGGATGGAGTTGATGGGTCTTCTTCCTCCAATTATAATAAGATTTCATATTTCTATTTGTTGTTGCCTTGGTAACATTTTTTTTCTTTCTTTAGAATCTGAGAGAAGGCAGATGAGACCGAAGGTTATTAAAAAAGGTTAGGAAACTGTACATTTCCAAACAGAGCAAGCAAAATAGCTCTTAGTAATTTATAGTATGCTTACTATAAACAAAGTCATGTTGCTCTGTAAAAGGGTAAACCTTTCTCTGCTACTATCAAATGGGTTAAATAAAGCATCTACCTGAGATGTTCCCATTGGAAATAAAACAGATTTACTATGGTGAACAATATTCCATTAAAAAATGATTTTTCTTTGGTGATATTTATAGCTCACCTTTTTTCCATCATTGAAGGTGGTGTCCATCGGAGTTCCCAGGTGGTCTCCTGTCCAATCACTGGCCAGAGCCAGACCTGCTTAGCTTCAGTAAGGTGGCTGCATTATGTGCCCTCAGATCATGTCCTGGAATGTCTCTGGTTAATTTTGAAAATGTACAATGTTTCGGTTGATTAGAGCTCTCTTTTAATCACTCTGCTGTCTCTTGGTACATATATCTGTAAAAGTTAAAACCATAATCTGAACTTCAGTCATAACATTCCAAAATTCAATCTCAGAAGAAGTTTGGCTTAATAAAGCTTTTTCAAGGAGCCATGTATTTTGATACAGTGGAATAGATTGCCAGATACCCATGCTGGTGTCTTTGGTATCCTTTTGTGCAGTGTCATACAGCTAGCATGCCGTATGTATAATGTGCACTCATAAAATTTGGGTAAGTCAATCAGAGGGTGGTTTGATAGTCATGTCATGAGGATGTACAATCTTTATCCCCCACCCCCCTCCAAAGTGTGTGTGTGTGTAAGAGATTGCATGAATCAAGCGTATGTGCATGCATAGACTTGTCACATGATATATGTAGCTACTCCACTACCAAACACAGAGGTTTTACAAGCTGGGTGAGTGTATGGACTAGCCCTTGGAGCTCATAATTACATAGAAGCAAAATAATCTAATCTGTACAAAACAAATAGAAGTAACAGCTCTAGGTGAGTATTCTGACTTAATAGATTTTAGCATAACCTTGATTCCACAAGTGGGGTGCCACAACTGAGAAGGCCCTTCCCCTAGTAGCCACCCTCCTAACTTCCTTAGAGGGGGCTTTCTGAGAAGGACCTCTGAAGAGGATCTCAGGGTTTGGGCAGGCATGTATGGGATGAGGCGTTCCTTCAGATACCCTGGCCCCAAATCGTTTAGGGCTTTGAATGTCAATGTCACTTTGAATCGGGCCCGGACTTCAATAGGTAAGCAATGTAGTTCATAGAGGACTGGCCGTAATATGTTCTTGTCGGCCAGTCCCCGTTAGCAGCCTCGCTGCTCTATTTTGAACCAATTGAAGTCTCCGGACCATTTTCAAAGGCAGCCCCACGTAGAGCGCGTTACAATAGTCCAAATGAGAGGTTACCAGAGCGTGGATCACCGTTGCTAGGCTCTGTCTGTCCAGATAGGGTCGTAGTTGGTAAATCAGCCTAAGTTGATCAAAGGCGCTCCTTGTCACCGAGTCCACTTGTGAGTCCAGCGACAGTTCGGAGTCTAGGAGCACCCCCAGACTACGAACCCTGTCCTTTAGGGGGAGTGCAACCCTGTCCAGGGCAGGTTGAGTATCATCCCACCAGACAGACGACCCACCTACAAACAGCACTTCTGTCTTGTCTGGATTGAGTTTCAGTTTATTGGCCCTCATCCAGTCCATTACCAGACCCAGACACTGATTCAAAACATGGTGACAATATGGCAACACCTGTCTATTGGTTCCTTTGGCTGCTGTCAAGTGTCAAAACTTGTTAAAGGTTAGGATTGATGAGTTACATTTCACACAGTTCTGCTGATCTGTGTGTTCTTTATCTTTTAGCTGCATAGGTTTATTACATGCTGTTTGGCACAGCTGCCGCGTACAACAAATCAGAGCTCACATTTCCTTACAAGGGAATATAAGTGTAGCAAGTGTAACCACCCAAGAAGAAAGAAGAATGCTGGCTAGAAAACCTTTAGGTCATTAGTTGTTAAAGCCATTATCTTAATTATTACGGGATATATTACCAAATGCTTTAGTGTGTATATAGGGATCTGCCAGCTTTTGAGACCTTTCCTGAGGACCAGAGCTAACAAAAGCAGTGAAGCTTCACAATTCTTGTTACTATGATATCACTTTTGGGTCCTCCATTCTAAATATGCCTGGAAGGACTATCTGACCTGGCTAAAGGTTCTCTGCAGTCCTGCTACAGTAGTTTTTCATTAGAGCAAATTGAAAAAGCTATTCTTAGGAACTCTACAAAGAGTATTCTCATTTCAGGATCATTGCCATGAAAGTGTCTTCTGTGAAAAAGCCCAAGGTCATATTAGCATGCTAGAGAGATAGAATCACGTTTAACTATAACAGTTCCTTTTCCTTAGCAAAGCCTTGGAAATGAAAATGGGGCTAATCTAATGCTAAGAGTGGAAGCCCAATTACTTGGATATGTTCCATTACAGTTTTGACTGACCTAAAACGGTACATATGCTTAGTGTCAGTGTGCCATTCATCTAAATTAGAGTTTTCTGTTACTATAAAGCAGAGATGGGGAACCAAATCCAGGCCTTCTGGGGTCACAATCCGGCCATCCGGGATTCCTCAGATGGCCACACCCCCTTTCCCCCAGCCACTGATTGGTGGTTTCCCTTTTCTAAAGAGCTTTTGTGCAGCGTTTCCCCTCTTCTAAAAGGTTGAAATGCCTCTCCAAAGGCTTAGTTACTGGCAGTAAGAGCTTTAAGATACAATATCCTGGTTTTTTTTTTATTTCTGGCCCCACCCACCTTTGGCCCCGCCGACCCCTGGAATAGAATTTGGCCCTTGGGCTGAAAGAAGTTCCCCACCCCTGCTATGTAGGATGGCGAGTCTGCCACCTGTAACCTTGACTGCATATGGTCCCAATACCCTCAGTGGAATTGCTCAATGAAAGAGAATGCAGTCAGACCCCAGGCCACCCGAATCCTTTTGCATTCCCACAAAGATAATGAGCTGGTTTGCACATTGTAACAACCCATGGTTAACAAGCCGTGTGCTCTTGAGAAGACGAGCAGGAGGAATCGTGCATGCTGGTTCCCATGTGCCCGCACAGTTCCTTCCATAGATTTTCAAACCTGGAACTGTGTGTTGTTGGGGGACAAACAACTCAGAGTATGAACCCATGGTGGTTCATGGTGATAGTCGGGAGTGCTTGCTGGAAGCTGGAGTATTGGAGATGGGTCTATTATAAGATGGGCCTAGACTTCAGTGGAATGGCTGAAGTACCATTAAGTATATTAAGTACGTATAGCTTGTAAGTTTATAGCTTGTAAGTACCTTGAATGGGCAGGATTCTTGAGTTTACCATTATGAGCCTTAGTTTACAAATTTAAAAGCCATCACTAATACTAACTAATTTTATCCCAACTATTCAGTCCATATTTATCTATTGCTATAGCAAAGCCAAGATTACTGTAAAGTGGCTTATATATAGAAGATCAAATATTAAATGATATAATTTAATTCATATAATGGTCCTATACCACTATAATTTGCATTGTTAATTGACATTCAAGTTCTTAATTTTTTAACTCTACAGGAGGAAGTGTTTTAGAAGATAGTGATAATGATGGTGAGCCCAATGAATACAACCTAAATGACAGCTTTATAGATGATGAAGAGGAAGAAGAGTGTGAACCTACTGATGAGGATTCTGACTGGGAGCCAGATTTTCAAGACAAGGATAATGAAGATGTTGACACGCTTCTGAAAGAAGCACAGGATTTTGTTAAAACCAAGAAGTAACTGTATCCCAATATATATGCTTTGGATGTAATTAATGAAAGTTAAAAGTACAAATTCTACTGAAATGCATGAAACTCACTAGATGTAAGTGTTTCTTTCTACCCTTAAATCAAATTGATTTAAACTTAAATCAAAGTGATTTAAACTCTAACTGTACCTAAAAGTGCCCCTTGTGTTTCAAATGGGGAAACACAATCTGGAAGATAGATGTAATACTTGCTTGAGACAAATTTATATCTGTACTTGAGACCAAATTAAGAAAAATATATTGGTCACAATCCAGCCAGAGTCAAGCACTTTGAAGTTTGGTTCAGATTAATGGTGGAGAGTTAAAATGCTTAACTCTCCCCCATTGAAGTGAGGGGTGAATAGTACCTAAATCTGCATGGATTGTGACCAATGTATCATTGAGTGGTAATTTCCCTTCTCGAATAGTGATTTAGCTGAGCCTTTACCTCATGAAAATGGATTATGTATGTAAATCTTAAAAGCACAGTTCCTCCACAGCTGATAATTTCAGAGGGAAAACCCTGAGTGCTACAGCCTGATACTCAGCACTACTGATTTTATGTAAGATGTGTTGTGTCAGATAAAGCTTTGGGGCTTCAATTGGGAAGTTTTTATTTGCATTACTAAAATTTATAATAGGCTTCATGTTAAATGAAGGGAGAATTGCATTGCATAGATGGGTAGATCATAACAATTCTAGATCCACATTTAAACCAATTTAGGTTTTGGATCATTTATATTGTCAGGCTGGTAAACAATTACTGTCTTTCATTACTTGTAATTTGCCATCTAACGCTACAGATAGCATTCTTTGTACTTGAGGAAAATGTTTATAAATTTATGCTGAAAGGCAATTATGTCTCAGATCTCTTTCCAGTATTTTAGTTCTTCTGAAAGTTGCTGTACACCATGACATTCTGTTGGCTCATGCTGAAACATAAATCTCAAATGGCTTGGCTTTACGCAGGTTTGTTTATAAAATGTTTGATTTGCATTTGATGAATATACCATGTACAGATATATTAAGCATGAAAGTCTGCTTTTTAATGGAAAGATTCAATTTGCCACACCCAGGGCAAAGAGCAGTTGCCCCCTTGCAAACAGCAAGTAGCAGCACCTGTTCATCACCAACTACTGCAACACTTTTTTAAAAATTCCAAATGTATGCTGCAAGTCTTACACAGCTATAAATCTGTCCTCTTAAGAGCAAGAGGATCAATCTTCATGGCTTTTTCCAACTTGGAGAAAGAGTGCTGTAGGGCTATCCCAGCTTCCTTTTCAGAGCCTTTGATACTGAGTTAAGCAACTGTGATAGTTCTATGTTGTTCTTTCTAGTCCAAGGGAGACCAACGCTATGCTCCCTTTTCCTCCCACAAGCACAAGAGCAATGCAGGATAGTCTCAGCTGCCTTCCTTAGCTTAAAGACCTAGGAGAGAGAAATGGTATAGCCCTGGGGTAGTAATGGGAGGGAGGGGAGCTGAAGGCGGCAAAGGTTATTTGGGCGGTAGGGGGCAGTTGGATAGATGCCAAGGATGAAAGGTGAGGTCAGAATCTGTCAGAGGGCCGGTTCATATGACCCGTGCGGCAAGTGGGGGAGGCACCACGGGGCCATCTGCGGGGTCCGGCAGGGCGCCGCAGACCTGCGCCCTGCACACGTGGGCGGACCGCAGTGGAGCCGCGTGGTCCCTGTGCTGCAGTGTGGGCCTCCTGGTGCTAGGGGGCAGCAGCTTGGGATGCCCAGCCGGGCCGTTTACACCTACAGGCTGGAGCGGCCGCAGCTCCAGCTGCTCTGGGCTGCCGCCTCTGTGCGGCCACGGGAGGCCCCCGCGGCAGGGCCACCACACGCGGTAGGGGCTTACCCCTCTACCGCCCATGGTGACTTTCCGTGCTTCCCACGCGGGTGCCCCGGGCCGACGTTCACACGGCACGGGAACCGCGGGGGACTTCTGCTCCCCCACGGTTCCCGTGTTGTGTGAACCAGCCCAGAAAGTCTCCATAACAATTTCCAAAGTTGTTTTAAGGTGGCACATTTGGGTCTGTTACCCATTTTAAGGGATTGTGAGGAATCAACAGAGACCTGGGGCCAAGCAGGGGTTTTCACCAATCTTTTGACCTTGCACCATGACATGGTTCCCTGGATATAAACAAATGCAAAAACATTAGTGATTGTCTCCCCACAGCTGCATGGGTGGGCCTTCCCATTTTCGTTTGACCCTTTTAGGCATGTGGGGAATGCTTCAATTTCTCATGCAAAATACTTGCTTGAATGTACTGTATAGCACTGCAAGAGGGTTTAAGCTTTGGTATGTAAAAAGGGTGTAAATCTAGAAAGAGATTAGTGCAGTAGATTTTTTGTAAAGGTTCATGGCTAGGAAACTTGCTCACTTGAAATTCAGAATATAAAAGTAGTGTAGTTCTAACTCTGGCAAAAAAGCAAATATTTACTCCCTTGGTGGTGATATAAAGCAGGTTTCTCCAACTGGGTGTCCTTCAGATGCGCTGTGCTACACCTGGCCATGCTGGCTGGGGATAGTGGGAGTGGTAGTCCAACACGTCTGTAGGGCACCTGGTTGTGGAAGGCTGGTATAAAGGGGAGAAGGTATAAGCGTGCCTTAGTTACTTTGGTTTCTAAAAGTCCTTGTTCACTTCAAGCCACTTTGGAGTGTTCAAGATGGTTTATACCACGTAGTTTCTAGAGCATCCGGAGCCACACTATGAGCCAGTTTGCACGATCAGACCAGCCACCCCCATGTGTGCTGGTGTGTTCCAGCCACCATTTCCCTTACTACCCACCTAGGCATGGCTTCCATTGTCTGAACCCAGGAGGCATGGCTTGTTTTGTTTCCCCCTCAAACAAGCTATGCGGCCTGGGTTCGGACAATACAACACGCCACGCCCAGGTGGGTAATTAGGGAAATGGCACCTGGCATGCGCTGGGGCTTGTTTTGATTGTGTGAACAGGGTCATTGTGTTCTCAGCAGAAAGAAGAAAGATTCCCTAGCCTGCCTTTAAAAAACAAACGATAATGCCATCAAGATTGGGTAAAGGGTCTTGTGAAGAAAAGAGCCTTTGGGGGTTCCTACATGCACGCGCGCGCGCACACACACACACACACACACACGCCTCCTCATGTGTAAACCAAGTAAGGCTGGTTGGGGGCTGGGAGGAGGCGAAATGTGCATAAAGTATCAGGTGGGGCATGGCGCCTGAAAGTCCTGAAAAGTCTACAGTGACCTGGCTTTCATATGCAAATGCCATGAGTCATGGGTCCCCCTCCCCTGCCTGGCCAGGTGAAATGCATCCTGATTGGCTAGAAGTGGCGGAGCTGCAGAAAGGGGGAGGGGAGGGGGGAAGGTATATTTCCCAACGTGTGGGTTTTGTTCGTTGTCTTTGTCATCGCGTGGTTGCTGGCTGTTGGAGCAATGGCGGCAAGCCAAGCAGAGGCCCAAGCCTTCGGGTGGCCTCAGGATCCGACCCCAAGTAGCTCCTGGTGAAATTAGCTGAATGAGGGCTTTGGCAAGGCAAGCCTTGTGGAGGGCTACCCATCTCGGACCTTCGGGTAGGTGTGTAGTCTTCCCGGGCAGCAAGGCTGTGCTGGATCCAACCCTGGAAGAGAACTGACCCCCAGGTAACTAGTTGTGTGCCTGGGAGATATTAAGGAATCGGGTTTTGTTATTTTGCAGCTTTACTTTGTACCAAAGTGTCTCTCTATTTTGTGCTTCTCTCATTTCCCACCTTTTGTTGTAAAATGCTACCAGAATAAACCTTTCTTGGTTTTACCCCACATGGTGTTTGTAGATTGCTCTGCTTGGTTCAGTAACTAAATCCAGGTTATAGACAAAGGCAAGTCCCTAAACAGAAATTTAAGTAAGATTGCAGACAGCTGAGGCTGGCAATCTAGTACCTTGAGCTCTCTGGGGATCTTGAGTCCTTTAGGTAGGAAAGGGTGGGGGTGTGGTGGGTCAGCCAGCCCCCCCTTCCTCCACAGGTCTCCACACATTTGGCATGAATCTGTCAGGGAGCAGCTCTTCTCTAGGGTATTCCACTGTTGTTACCACCAAGTTGTGAGGAAATAACCATGATGATATGAGTTATCACTAGACACTGATTTGTGGATCTCCGCCACCAGTAATTGATATGTGAGAAAACACATTGTTGAGGCCTAGTAATTTTTCTTAATTGAAGGCTCACTCCCCCCTACTAATTATTTCCACTGCCACCATATGAAGTCATTTTGTTTTTTCTGGCTACCCTTTCTCCATCCTGTAGCTGGGTTTAGGCATGGGACAAGTCAGTCTAGGTTCTAATAATTAAAACAAAGAAATATTAAATTTATTTAAAATTATAAACATAACTAGAAAAATGTTACATATGTACCAAAACTTAGCAGGAAGGATAGAATCTCTACTTTGTTTCATTCTTACCAAGTTCCTGATATTCTGAATGCCTGCCCAATATCGTAAAACGCAATATACTCCAAGGCTGAATTCTGACAATTACTAGGTAGTCTAGACAAGAATTGGGAAATTGACAAGGAGCAGGTAAGGGTGAATGGGCAGCAATTAACTAGGCAGAAAGAAGAAAAAAGAGTTGGGCCTGGCTGCTTAAGTGGCAGGGACGATACAGATAAACTCAATGCTTTGCAAGCTTTGTTGGTTCCCAGCATCAAAAACTGCCTTTTTAAATGGTTGCCAGTAATTCAAATCTATTCAACCCTTAGCCAAGTTCCCCATAGGGAACAATATAAAATTCTGTAATTGTCAGAATTCAGCCCTGGAAGTTTATAGTGATTTATGGTATTGGGCAGGCTTTGTGAATATCAGGAACTTGGTAAGGATGAGCTAAGCTGTCAGAGATGTTGCATGGAATCTCAGCATCCTTTGGAAGAGGCATCATCCAGTTCAATGGTTCCATACTGTGAGGGTCAATCTGAAGGATGGGAAAGAATTGTCTTAAGAAAATGGGAACATTTTCATTTCTCAAAGGTGTCCAGGTCATGAAGAAAACCTTCAAACGCCTGTTGTTGTTTTTTGTTTGCTTGGTTTTATGTACCCGGTAATTAAAAAAAAACCCCTGTCATTCTTAATGGGACAGAGAATGTACATTTGATAAACAATACATATATGTTCTAGTGCTACACAGCTATCAATTGCAACCCTGGCCCTTCTTTTATTGTTGGAGCTAAAATATTGTTGCAGTGAAACTGGAGCTTGACTTTATTCCTGATATAGTTTGTAAGCTTCTCTTCCCTTTTCCACACCCTAGCCCTAATCGTTCATCATTAAGTAATGTAGCTTATGGATTACATTTTCTTTCTTTTCTTTATTATATTTATACCCTGCCTTTTTTCCTGCAAGGAACCCAAGGCAGCTTACATAATCCTACTCCTCTCCATTTTACCCTCACAACAACCCTGTGAGGTAGGTTAGGCTGAGAGTTAGTGACTGGCCCAAAGTCACCCAGTGAGTTTCATGGCCGAGCGGGGACTAGAACCCGGATCTCCCGAGTCCCAGTCCAACACTCTCACCACTACGCCACGTGTTTTGCTTTGGTTCTTTAGCATATTTCTAGGATGAAAACTGATTTGCGGTAGTTGCCATTTTTGTCTGTATCAATATGTAAGAGATTGGTCCAAAAAACCCATAGAAATCCCATGGAAGCAAATACAGGCATCATTCATTAATGTAATGGGAGGGAGATGAGAATAACCAAGCAGAAACATAGCTAAGGAACATAGGATGTTATGTTGCCTTATACCAGTGTTCTCCAACCATGGGTCTCCAGATGTTTTTGGCCTACAACTCCCAGCATGCCCCAGCCAGCATAGCTGGCTGGGGCATGCTGGGAGTTGTAGGCCAAAAACATCTGGGGACCCAAGGTTGGAGAACACTGCCTTATACTGAATGAGACCCTTGGCCCACCTAGTTCAGCACTGGCAGCAGTGCCTTTCCAGGGTTTCAGGCAGGAACTTTTCCAGCCCTACTTGGAGAAGCCAGGGATTGAACCTGGGACCTTTGCATGCAAATCAGTGCTCTGCCATGGAACTTCAGTCCCAGGGATTGTAACTGGGGATGCTTTTTCATATTTTCACAAATAAAGCAACATCTGGTTAACTTAAAATGGCATCTTATTTAAAAAAAAGGAAAAAAAAGATTTGCTTGCTGCTAGCAAGTTGAAATCTACTTGAGGCTTTTTTGTTGTGTGTGTTTTTTGCAATGTAACTCACTATTGTCATGAGTCCACTGGGTTCTAAAATGATAGTTTAGATACCTAATAAAAGATGGGCTGAATGCACACCAATCTACTGCCTTAATTTATGGCATTGACAATCACAATATGAACATCTTCAGTTCAAGGAACAGATACAATCATTTTTCCTCTCCATATCTCTCACTTCCTTATAATCAATAGCTATTTCATTTTATACAAGAATATCGAGGCTGCGGGTATTGTATTAGTCCTGGAGAAAAATGTGATGAAATGTATGCAACTTTATGAAGATGCACTGACAATACAGGCAACAGCTTTTCCTATTGTACATTAGTAGAACAGGCTTTATCAGTCTTGTACTGACATGATGCAAAAGTGCTTTGAGTGTAACTATCCTGACTTCCTAAACTGTGTTTTTTTTTAAATTAATTTTATTTCTATACAGCCCAATAGCTGAAGCTCTCTATTTAGGTTTAGGAAGCTGGGAATGAGCATTAGGCCCACAGGCTCACCCCTTCCCTGCTACCCTTACTATGCTGGCTTTGGTGCTTCAAGCCTGGTCTATTTAAATCTAAAATAGGGAACTCTGGTTTAATGTTGGTTTACTAAACAGAATATTAAGCCATAGTTTGATCCTGGTTAGTAAACCAACATTTAAACCAAAGTTCCTATTTCGACATAACGAGGAACTATGATTTAAACAGAACAGAATTGAAGTGCTGAAGAGGGGTGGGATGAAAGAGGAGCACATGCTTTACCAAGCCAGGATGGTTAAAGAAGAGTTAACCATAGACATAAATTTAATGCTACTGTTCTCTTAACTACTGTTTATTGAAATAAAGTTTATTTGATGGTCTTCAAAACAATGATTTTCTCTGTTTTTTAATTTTAAAAAAATTGATAGGACATCTTTCTGAAAATATCTATTAGAATTTGAGGCTTGGATAGGAAATTTCTCCAGATTTACTGTGCTTCCTGTTTTGAGCATATGATACATTTGTTAACCAATGCCAATGAGTCAAGCAATTCATAAAAGAACTTGGTTATTAGAAACCTTTTAGGTTTGAACTGTTTATTAGGGTGCTTTTTTTGTATGGAGGAACATTCAGTTATATGACCTATCTCCTGTGCAGATGGAAATGGTATAGCTCATATAGAGTTTACCATCTCAGTGAGAACTGGTTCTAAGGGCTTTTCTAGATGAGGCTTTTAATCCGCCACTTTACCATGGCTTCTGCTTCCGGATTCTTTGTGGGATTAAGATCAGATCCCCTATGCACATTTTTTCCATTTTTTCCCTTCTCTGCCTTTGTACAGTATATGTTTCACTATATAACCTCTAGGTGGTGCTGTGGTATAGCAGAGTTGTGCAACTACACTACCATTCCATTCTGCCATTCCCCCAAAGGCTGGATTTTCCCCAATCAAACCCCCCTTGCAAAAATGCTTGGAAAGCACGGGAGAAGCCCTGGAGGAGGATGTCTAAACTACTGTGAGTGAGGAATGGTGAGCACACAATAAAACTTCTCGTCTAGAAAAGCTCTAAGTCTTCAATAAAGTTTTATCATAAAAAGTTTTATCATAAGTTTATTATCTAAGTTGTTGTTTTGGAAGCAAAATTAGTTAATCAATGGAAATTTTGCCAAGGCAGAACATGGCATTGCTTGTCTGAGTGGTGAAGGCAGAAAGAAAATAAAAGAAATGGGCAAGAATGTTGGACTTAACAGGAAATCCTGCTGTAAATCAGTTAAGCAAACTACAGGAAATGATTTTCATGACAAAAATGTGTGTAAAAGGCACACAAAAGGAAGGCATTCAACTATCGCCATTTTTGCAGGCAAGGAAAACTGCTATGATGAGAAAAGCTATAATCACTGAATTTCTGTCTGTCTTGCACTCTTGGTGTTTAAAAGCATCAAAACTTATGTCAGCAAGATTACTAGGTTTTCAGTTATTGGCACGGAATACTGGATGAAATCCTAGAACCTAGTTAAGGCAAAGTTGCTGACGATGATTCAGTCCTACCGAGCTTAATGGAATGAAATTATTCTGTCTAACTTGAGAACCCAACCCACAACTTCTGTAACTGATTGGCAGTGCAATCCTAGGGCCACTAGACAGCGTCTAGACGGCCATGGGATTTTTTGGATTCCCAGCTATGAGGTTTGAAAATTGCTCTGACCTCGTCGCTGGGGATCCACGCCCAGATCGCCCCCCCCCCCCCATGGCCAGCTTGGATAGAATCATGCCGGCTGCATCTCCAAAGGTCATAAGAGCGACCTCGGAGAAAGACTTTTAGGGGCAAGGAGGGGAGGAGACTGGTGCCACCAAGATATGATGTATCCTGGCGGTGCCTCAGCCTCCTTCCCTCCCCCTCTGAGACGCTGCACTTAGGCAGTTGGAATTGGCCATCTAAGTGCTTTGCAGGGCGAGAGGAGCATGGAGGCAACCTCTTGCCCTCCATAAGATGCCCGTGATCCCTGAGTTCAGGAGGTTATGGGCATCCCTATGAATTGTGCCCTTACTCTTCTTTTTTTTTTAAAAAAAAAAAGAGAAAAGCACAAGACTTCTGCAGAGGGAGAAGGAGAAGGAATAGTAGTAAATGGTTTGCTAAGGCAGGGGTGTTGAACGTTTTTCATCCCAAGGTCTAAATTCCTTTTCTAAATTCCAGGGGCTGCATTCCAGTGGTGGGTGGGGCCTGAAAGCAAAAGGGGTGGGCCCAAAAACAACAGGATATTTTAGCTAGGCAGTGCAATCCTGTGCATGTCTACTCAGAAGAAAGTCCCACTGTTTTCAGTGGGGCTTATGTCCAGGAATGTGTGTATAGGATTACAGCCTAAAGCTCTGACTGCCAGTAACTAAGCCTTAGGGGAGGCATTTGCGGACGTACAGGTGGGAAATGAAGAATCGAGACACTCAGTTGGTGTTTAACTGGGCCACATTTATTTACATATTTACATACAATGAAATGCAAAGGGATCGAGTGCGGGTTATTCTATTCTGGCCTGGTAGGCCACTCTGTTATGCACTTGGGCGGAGCATCAAAAACCGGGAGGTGGCGAGGAAATCCGCCGCCTCCCCCTTTTGCACTTTCCAGTGTTGGGAGCCTTTGTTGCGTCGCTCCCTCTCGGAGTCTCACGACAACAAGCTTGGCGAGAACAAAGGCCTCACAGGCGTTCCTGACCCCCAGCTGTCTGAGCCTACTGACCCATCCATCTGAGGCATCCTGAAACCGCCTGTCACCTGAATGGTGCCAGGGATGCTCACCTCACCCTATCCATACCCTAACCCGCACTTACTCGCCACAGAGAGGGACCAGCGCCTGCTTAGTCCCCTCTCCCCCACCTGCCGGGAATAAGTTCCAGCAGGGCCCTTTGCAGATCTTTGATAAATACATCATTACCTTCGTCAGACAAATGGATTCCATCAATGCGGTACAGCTCCCTCCGGGCCAATACAATATCAGGATGGGGTACATTATAACCCTCTCCCCCCAGTCCTTTCACAATTTCTCTGTTAACCCTTCTGGCTGCTCTGTTCATAATTCGGGGATTTGCGTTGTTTCTCCAGCATTGTCGTGGTAGAATGTGAGACCAGATGATCTGGACCGCCGGCCACCTTTCCTTGATGTTTTGGAAATCTGCAAGCGCTTGCAGTACCAGGGCTTTACTCTTGAGTAAACCCAAATCATTCCCCCCAAGGTGCAGCACCAGCAGGTGCGGGGGTTGCTCTTTGAAGCCGGACCCGAACAGGGTTTTAATTAAGCTCTGCCACCGCAAGCCGCAGCATCCGAACCAATGGATTTCGGCCGTTCGACTCATTCCCAGCTGAGTTCCTTGGCCCGAAGCTGCCGCCCTTCGAGCCGCCCAGAAAACAAAGCTGTGTCCACACACCAGAACCCGCACCGGTTTGGCCCCTGGACATTCTGTAATGAAGAAATAGAGGCCGCAGTATCGTTCATAGAAATTTACGTACATAAGACTGATATGCTTGCGATTGCCAACGCCCCACTGCTTGTACTCTGTCTGCGGGGAAGCCTACAGCTGCCGCCGTAGACGCCGCGCCAATACGGAATGAGTATGTTCCAAAGCGTTTGTCCCCTAGGCCCATTGCTCCCAGCGCTAATTTGGCTACAGACCAAAACTGGAACTTGGTGAGTGGTGACCCATCCGCATGTTGGAAAAGTGGACCATCTTTCTTACCTCTGCTGGTGGCGTATGTATGTAGCGCAGTAACTGAGCACAGTTCCTTTTCTGCGGCCTGGTAAAGAAATATGTCTATCCCTTTGGCTGACTGATCGGTTTTAGACCTGCGCAATTTAATCTTTACCCCAGTTGAAATGAATGTGAGATTAGTGTACTGCAGGGCTCGGCTTGATGAATCAAGTTTTGGACCTAACCACCAGTTCGGATATACGGAATGCACCGAAAAAGGCTGTTAATGCCGTGGCGTGAAACAAAATTGCTTCATAGTTAGACTTACATATGCCTGGCCACTGTGAATGTAAGCCCATGAGTACTTCTGGCTGATATGGGGATTCTCGCATCAGGTGCTGGGGGGTTTTGTCGTGACCAGCCAATTAGCATCTTCTTTAATCTAAAGTCCCTCGAGTTGTCGCCCCAGCCCCTAGCTTTGGCTAAGAATGCCAGGCCTGATAGTTTTGTTCTCAGCATGCGTACTGATGCACCCTGTTTCCTAGCATACACGCAGAATTGTATCAGCTGTTCTGCTGGAATGGGCCATGTCTCAGGTATTCTGTTCATTACTCTGAAGTTTTGAAATTCCCTACCTGCCCTGTCGTAGGCTGCCCGCGTACTGGGCGCCAGGGAACTCATGATGGCATTTTCAGCCGCAGACCTCCAATCTGCCAAAGATAGTCCGGCATCATTACGGGAAGTTCAGAAGCCCATGGGGCTAGTTGCTTAAATCTTTCCATTTGATCTCATGATAATGCATCAGCGATTCCGTTGTATAATCCTGGCACATGTCGAGCTCGGAATAGAATATTAAATTTGAGGCACTGCATTGTGATGGACCTCACTAGGCACATCACGTTGTTATTCCTTGATGTGAGTGAGTTAACTACTTGAACAGTTGCCTGATTGTCACAGAGGAAATGTACCACTGAATTGGAGAGCTGCTCTGCCCAGATGTGCACGGCTACGTATGTTGGGACATGTAACACAACAACAGCTGTGCTGCAAGTGTTTTCATTTGGAAAGGTACAGGATGGCTAGAAGATTGTTTAGTCTGAAACTGCTATTCTATTCTCATGGGAAAAGTGGGCTGGACAGAAATATGAGCTGATCACATGGTTTGTACTTTCTGATGACGTGGTATGCTTTTTAAGTTTCGTTTCCTGTAACTTGTATGGTAGAGAGAAGGATTGCTTTCTGTATGCTTCTGTTCCTGTCTCTTCTCTCTGACTTGTTGCAATCATGTAACGAAGTGTGCTAGCCAGGACTGGCTATGCACTGGACTATGCTATGCAATGTAGACTGTAACTTAGGAGTTTGTATTTACTCTGACATAGAATAAACAGGTAGAAAAAACTGTGGTGGATTCTATGTCAATTCCTAATTACAGTGGAGCTGGAGTAAGCGGCAAGCTGGAGCAGGCTGTAACCCGAGACGCTTGGAATGTGCTGTGTATGGGAGACAGTGAATCTCTGTGTGAATGGGCCACACATGAGACAGAAGCTGTATTTTTCCATCTCGCGCTCTGCTGAATCCACGTAGGCGGACAGGCCTACAGGGTGGATTATAACCATCAAGGCTGGGGTAATTTTATAGCCTTAACAACGTACGGGAACAATTCCAGAAAAGTGAGGTCCCGCACCAGTTGAGAGGATTTCCATTGCTCTGGCCAACCTTTGGCGCACCACTGTTCACCCAATATAGCCCCGAAACCCAAGGTGCCGGATGCATCTGATTGGACCCTAAACTCTGCTTCTAATAACTTGTCTTGTCTCCAAAATGAAACCCCATTGAATTGTGTCAAAATTTTAGCCCATATTTGCAGATCGGCTCTGATAGGATGCCGATACCCGCAGCCTGTGGTGTGGTCGAGTCAAGGTTTGCATGGCATTGCACAGACGGCGCAAGAAAGCCCTACCTGGTGCTATTACTCTACAAGCAAAATTGAGATGTCCAACCAGTTCCTGCAACCCTCTTAACGTGATCTTTTTTAACTGCAACGTATTGTTGATTTTATCCCGCAGTGCTTTGATCTTTTCTACGGGTAGCCTGGAACACTGTTGCACTGTGTCCAATTCTATACCCAGGAAGGTTAATGTATTTGCTGGTCCCTCAGTCTTTTCATGTGCCAATGGCACTCCAATTGTATTGCATAGTATGCGGAATTGATGCATAAGACTCGCACATTGGTTGGAGTAGAGTGGGCCAGCAAAAAGGAAATCGTCTAGGTAGTGAACTACATGCGTGAGTTTGGCTCTGTTCTGTACTGCCCAATCTAAAAATGAGCTGAACCTCTCGAATGCTGAACAAGAGATGGAACACCCCATTGGCATAGCTCTGTCGAAAAAGAACTGGCCTTGTATATGGAAGCCTAACAGGTCAAAGTCTTGTGGGTGTACTGGTAACAGACGAAAGGCTGACTTAATATCGCATTTTCCCATCAGGGCGCCTGGTCCACAATTTCGGACCATTGCCACCGCTGAGTCAAATGATGCATATTTCACCGAACATAGATGCTCGGGGATTGCATCATTCACAGAGGCGCCCTTAGGAAATGACAGGTTGTGTATCAAACGATATTCTCCGGGTGCTTTCTTAGGGACTATGCCCAGTGGGGACACCCGGAGGGATGGCATAGGGAGCGCGTCAAAAGGTCCGAGGACCCTCCCTTCTTTTATTTCTTTTTTAATTTTGTCTAGTGCTATGTGTTGTAGGTCAGCAATTGATTTTTGATTGGGAGCCATACAATGTGGTCCTGTGTATGGGATTCTGAAGCCGTATTTAAATCCGTGGTATAAATAGTATGCATCGTCTCTGTGCGGGTAGAGGTCTAATAAAGGCAATAGTGCTTGTAATTTAATTGGACTGGGGCCCTTTGGGAACCTGGGACTGTCCTATTCCGTGTGAGAAATTGTTCTGGTTGCTTGCTCTGGGTTGGCCCTTATGGGGCTTAAGCTTGGGGCATGTGCTGACGGCATGTGCTGCTCCACAAAGCCCACAGGCGTGTCTGAAGTTACATCCGGATCGTTTGCAGCCTCCCCTTGAGAAATCCCAACAGACTGGCCTGGGTTGAACCGGCTGACCCGGAGTGTTGTATGTCCCGGAGGATCCCTGGTATTTAGCCATGATGTGTCCGGTGGCCGCTCTTTCCCCAAAAATCGGCCGTGCTGGAATTGTGTATTCCATCCATATGTCACTGTCCTTAATGTCCCATCTGATGTACCGATCTGCTGCGGCCTTCTCTCGGAAGGCCTCGTCATACTGCAGCCACGCTGGTCCTTCGTAGCAGGAGTATGCTCTAAATATTATGTCCAGGTATTTAACAAGCACGACACCTTTTTCTGGGTATTTCTGTAGAACGACTCCCAAGTAAGTCAAGTATCCCGCTAGCCAGTTAGACCATGTGCGCGGGGGTTTCTTCTTTTTTGCTTTTTCTTTCTCAGTGTCACTAAGCTTCTCTAGTTCATGGGTTTCAGGTTCCCTTTGTAAAAGGGAGAACATGTCAATGAACTCACCCCTCAATATTTTGTCCCTTGTGGATTGGGATAGATGGAAGCCAAGTGGGAATGACGGCCCCCCGTGATATCTATTCCCAGCAGCTGAGTTTGGGTAGTTATCTACAGCTGCCGGTGCAAAATCCTTCATCGTACCGTGTGTGTTTGGTCCGCCCCACGCTGGTGCGCATGCCTCAGCCAGAGTTGAGGTGCCACCTGCCTGTGGGTTGGGAAGTGTATTGAGGGCCACTTGTTGTGTGTCGAGTGAGTTAGTTGGGGTGGCATTGTCCTTATGTGTTTGGCCTGTTTCAGCTGCCACGATAGATGCTGTATTAGGAACAGCTTGAGTGTTGGGTGTACCCTGATACTCTGCCTGACTGTATTTGTAGTGATCGGTCTGTCGGGGCTGCTGGCATTCACGTTATTGTTCCCTGCTACCTGCAACTGTCCCCTGCCATTTGTCCCGGAATTAAGCCCCCCTAATGCTAGGATGTTGACAAATTCCTGCAGTGAAACTTGGGGTGTACCGGGTGTTCCCGTTGTGGCTGGTGTTTGCCTTGTCACAGGTGTTGCGGGGGGGTGTAAATTGGCGGAGGTGTGCCTGTACCTAGCCTGGTGCTGGTCAGAGTCTCTGCCCAGTGCCCCTTGTCTCGTGTACTCACCGTCACGCGTTGACGGTCCAGGTTGAGGTTCCTGTTCTTGTGCATATGGGGAGCTCCTGTCGCTGTTGGACCCTGCTTGTTGACTTCTGTATGTACTTGCCGTGTCGTTGCTGTGAGACCATCTGGAATTATGTTCTTCTCTCCAAGCCCTGGGGCTGACACCGGGTGATGCGTGTTTTTGTTGGACAGCTGCCTTGGTCGTGGCCTCCACTGCATCGATGCGATCTGCAAGGGAATGCCATAATGCACGTTGGACTTGACCCCTTGTGCGCAACTTATCGCTACTCACCTGTGCACCAGGGGCTCGGTGTCCACCCAACTGGTTTGCTGCCTCTTCTGCTGCCTCTACTTGGTGCGTGAGGGTGGATAAGTCGATCTCTTCTTCGTCGGACGAGGATGAGTTTGTCACGAGGTTACGTGAGCGTTTGGGTGGATGCTTTTGGACCGTATTCTTCATTATAGTACCCTTGTTGCTTTTGCTGCTTGATTTCCTCTTCGAAGGCATTTCTTCGGGTAGGTGGCTTGCTACATTGATAAAATAGAGTAGACAATTAGCATATGCCATAAGAAGAGCAATTATGGGTGAGTTGTACCTGAGGTTCCGTTCTCGTCTGTTCATGTTAGCCTCACCCGCCGATGTTTTGCGTGTGACGGCTGCGTCACCTTGAAGCCACCTCTGGAGTCTGGTATGCATAAAGCTGATATTTTCTTTGCTTACAAGTAGAGAGAGAGAGAGAGAGAAAAAAAAAGGGGGGGGAGGAGCAACGACCCAGGTCGTGCGCCGCATGGGTGGGTGTCGTCACCCCCGCCCCCGTGGCAGCCGATGTGGCTGGGCCGACATGGCATGTACCAATGCCCGGCCACCGTATCGCGGTGGTGTGGCGGGGCCATTGGAAGGTGTGTCGCCCTGGGGGGGGTGTGCCCTTGTCGCTTGCCAGCGGCAGCGTGGCTGAGCCGTTGGGCGAGTCTGTGGCTCGTGGGGGGGGGAGCTGCCCCCCCGACCCTGTCGCTGGCAAGGCAGCTGGGCCGGCCTGGCGGCCTCCCGCGCATGCGTGGGGGCCGCGCACAGGCCGCGCCGCTCCCATCGGCGCGGTGGGCCTGTCCTAGTGCGGCCGCTGCCCACGGGGGGGGAGGGGGCCCACCCCTGCCTCAGTCGAGGCCGCGTTGGGTGTGCCGGCCGGGCTGCCGTGCGCGCCCGGCCGGACGAAGGGAGGGCGGGGGGGGAGGAAGCGCCCAGCTGCGGTATTGGCGGCTGGGCCGTGGTGACGGCCGCGCCGCTTGCGTCGGCGTGGCCCTCAGGAGCGTCTGCTGCTCCAGGGGGGGCGAGGAGACGCCCCCGCCCCCGCCGAGGCCAGAGGAGCCGGGCCGGCCAGGCGATGCGCCGCGGCGACCGGGCGCTGGAAGCCGGCCGCGCCGCTCGTGTCCGCGCGGCCGGCACCACTGGAGGTGGCTGCTGCCCGGGGGGGTGCCTCGCCCCCGCCCGCGCCGCGGCCAATTGCGCCGTGTCGGTCAGGCCGCCACGTGCGCCCGGCCTGACTAAGGTAGGGCGGGGGGGGGAGTGGGCGCCCAGCCGGGTTTCGGCGGCTGGGCTGGGATGCTTGCCGCGCTGCTTGCGGCGGCGCAGCCATCCGGAGCGTATACTGCTCCAGGGAGGGCGAGGAGGAGCCCCCCGCCGAGGCCGGAGCAGCCGAGCAGGCCAGGCCATGTCCTGTGGCGTCTGGGAGCTGGGGACCGGCCGCGCCGCTCGCGTCCGCGCGGCCGGCCCGACTGGAGGTGGCCGCTGGCCGGCCGACGTGAATGCCCTCCTTGTAGAGTGTAGTCCAAGGACGCCTCCCACCCCCCACCCCCCGGGCACAAAATGGGTTGAGCTGTGTTGCTTCGAGGGCCCGGGCGGACGGAAGCTTTTGGTTGGGGCAGCCCTGGCTGTGATTGCTCGTCACTCACAAGCAGGCTTGAGAGGCTGGCTATGCTGCCTGCGGTAGGCAGGGAGCGGCTGGCTTGAGTTAATTATTGGGCTTTTCTTGTGGCTTAATCCCCCACCCTTTACCCTCCCCTCTGTTCTCCCATCCCCTTAGCTGACCGTGTATGTGTTCCTTGTAGTAGCCGATGGATTCCGGATCAGTGGCGATGTAGGAGAGCTGCGAAGAACAAAGAGGGTGTGGGGCGGTGCTGCAGGTCCTAATATTGGCTGCTGTAGCCCCGCCCCCCTACCTGAGGCGTACCTGCGAGAACTGGTAAGTCTCGCCTCTCCTCCCACCACGTCCGCAAAATTTCTCCCCGCCCACAGCTGCACGTGATGCGGGGGAAGGTCATTCTACCTTCTACAATGTGGAGGGGCGAAAACCTGCACAAAAGCTGGGAAACCACCAACGATTGGTGGTTGGGGGGAAAGGGGAGTGGCCTTCTGATGAACCCTGGAGGACCAGATTGGAATCCTGGGAAAGGCAGATTTGGTTCCCGGGCCGGAGCTTCTGTACACCTGGTCTAAGGGTTCTAAAATGATGAATGTTGGAGAATAAGCTATCTCACTTCTCCCCCTGCAGTTTCAAAGAGAGAACTGGACAAGAGAGAACATATTTAGGATGTAAAAACACTGTTCACACAGTGGCCAAACAGCTGCCAGTGTGAAATCCACAAGTAGGACATGAGTGCAATAGCACCCTTTTGTTCATATTCCCCAGCAACTGGAGGGAGCAGATAGCCATCAGGACTAGTAGGCATCAATAGCTTTATCCTCCATGGATTTGTCCAATCCCTCTTTAAAGTTGGTGGCCATCACTACTTCTTGTGACAGTGATTTCCATAGTTTATACACCGTGTGAAGAACTACTTCTTTTATCTGACCCGAATCTTCTGCCATTCAGCTTTATGGGATGACCCCAGGTTCTAGTATTCTGGGAGAAGGAGAAAAACGTCTCCCTATCCACTTTCTCCACACCACACAGAGTTTTGTATTATGCATAGGTGCTGCCTTGGAGATGAGACCGTATAGAACAAAGAGATGTGATGAATGGCTGTTCTGTGTATATGTAAATGAAAGAGATGATTAAACGAAGTATGATTTTGCAAATATATAATGAGGTATCTCAGACATTAGCTGGTGTGGAAAACAGGAACTTGAACAAAACAGAATGGAATTGGCTCTGTTGGGATTGGGGGAAGGAGGAGTGAGGAGAAAACCATGAGAACTAATTACGCAAGTGGAATACGGTAATGCTTTGCTTGAAGGAAAGACTAGCTGGTAAAATATGAGAAGGATCCAAGACCACCTTAACTTAGAAATAAATTGATTGACATTGGGGTGGATCCAGAGTAGTACTTAGTCAAGTTCCGCTTGTGCTGGAGGAAGGGGATTGGGAGGGCATCTTCCCAAGCCCCCCTTCCTTCTGCAGCCCCCTGCTCCTCCTGAAAAGCTACTCTGCAGGGCTAGGGAACCCTCTGCAGCAGTATAAGAGGAGGCATGGGCTTGCAGGGAGGGAGGAGGAAAGAGTGAGGATTACCCCCCTGTCCCTCCCTTCAGTGGAGAGCCCCGCTGCATTCCAGTGCCTTCCATGAAGGAGCCTTTCCATTCATGGAATGGCCAATCGATCCAACCCATTGTTCCGCATCCGGTTTCCTTAGGAGGTGGACAACCCATCAGTGCTCTCAGACACATTTTCCTAATCTAACATGCAGTATTTAGATACAAGCACATTGATCTGTATGAGATGATTCTCTCTCTTTTTACCACATTTCAGGTCCTGCCAAATATGTTTTCTATAGAACTAAATGCACCATTACATTTCCAGGGACAGCTGGTCCGCTTGCATTCACCTTATTGTAGACAGCTACATTGTGTGAAAAATTGATGACTAGGAGAAAACAAGATTAGAACTGCAGTTAATTTAAAAGTGAAGTCAGCAGAATTACAACTACGGAACGATGGCCATCCATGTTCTGAATAAAGAAGGGCACACAACCTCTCAGCTTGTAAAAGCACTGAGAAAGTGTAATAGTAGTAAACAATTCTGTGGATTGCTTCAAATGAATGAAAATTAGCCCCAGCCACTTGGTAAATCCCGTGCATGTCATTAATGACCATGTGGTGTCTGACTGCTAAATTGTGGACAAGGTCTTATATTACTTTCCCCCAAAGCCCTGCTGTTAAAATAGCAGTTGCTTTTTGGGGGAGCTTCTGTTCACTGCCATTGTTCTCCTGATTAATATCTTGGCACCATTCCATCATCATCACCCCTTGGCTTGGGCTTCTTTCTCCTCCATAGAGTGATCCCAGCCGATCAGGGATCACTCAGAGAATAAATTAACAATGCCATGTATTAAAACTGGGTTGTCTGTGTGCGCTGATGTTACTGAGAGCAAATGAAGCAGCTCCAGAGTGAGGCCAATGCTGCTTGAACTGGTCTGGACTCATGGGTGATCTGAGAACTCCATGGGTATGTAGACAATACATACACAAGACCCCTGGATTGGCCAATGGATTTGGATCCAGACTAAGGCTGCAATCCTATACATACTTAACTGAGAATAAGTCCTATTGAACTTAATGGAACTTATTTCTGAATACACATTCATAGGATTGTGCTGTAAGTTAATTGCCCATTGGCACGAGTCCTAACTAGGCACCCATGAATGTTAGGAGCCCTTCCCTTCATGGACAAAACTGAGAACCAGCTGAGGTTCCTGCTGGTAGAAGAGGGAAGAAGGCTAATTTTGTCAATTTCTCACTCTTCCTGCAACTTCCTCCCAGAGGTTCCCCCAGACCTGCAGACAATATTTTTGGGGGCACAAGAGGCTGCAGCTGGAAGGGGGAATCAGTGAATGTCACCTCCTAATTTTCACTGGCAGGACCGTCCATGAACAGAACTCTGCTCAGGAGATGCTCTTGCCAGCGAGAGTGTACCCATGATCCTGGCCATTGGGACAAGTTAGGCATGACTTAGACTCCATTCGTAACTAAGTGCAACCAACTTAGTTTTGATGGCTCTAATCCAGCTAACATTAAGCATGACTGCATCCCATTAAAAGCAATGAAACTTACGGTAAGTTAGTTGTGATTACTAATTTGTTCCTTTGTTGCAATGGGTTTTAGCTGGACTGGGGCATTTATGCTCCAATGAGGCCTGTGGCTTACGCTGGCTCAGCTTGTCTGAGCGTGGAATGCTAAGCAGGGCCTGGTTATTACTTGGATGGGAGACCCCTCCTCTAGTTTCTTGCATTGAGCAGGGGGTTGGACTCGATGGCCTTGTAGGCCCCTTTCAACTCTATGATCTATGAAATCTATGAAACACCAGACAGACATCAGATAAGTAGGGTCTGCTATCATATAGTTTTCTAGAGTTCTTTTAAAAAGGATAAATTTGGCCCTCATTAAGAAATCTTTTTTTACAAATTAATATTAACTCCTAATCACTGTGACAACAAGTTTTTTGAGTCCTGGCACTTAAACTGATTAATCAGCAGGGTCCCTCCTTGAGATTGATTGAAAGGAATAGTCTCCTTTCCTGTTCCTATCTCTCTGAGGTTTTTAACCCTTTTAACCCTTTTGTTCAAGGGCTGTCAAAGACCCAATTACAATGCACATGATGTTAACACTTGTGATTTCATGTGTTTATGCTAATACTGATACAAGGGTGACCTCAGGACCGGTGCAGGGCAATTTGGCGCCCTAGGTGAAATTATATTTAGCCCCCCCCTCTCGTGCCATGGGGGGGGCTCCGGAGCAAAGCAGCCCTGCTCTGTAAACCACCCCCCACTGCCGCCGGACCCCCCCGCCACCCCCCACAGACGCCGGACCCCCCCGCCACCCCCCCACAACCGCCGGACCCCCCTGTCACCTACCTTCCCCCCCGCCCTGGCCGCCTCCTCCTCCAAGGAGGAAGTGACGCGACGGGACCCCCGCGCTCTGTTTTTGGCCAGGGAAACCAGGACAACAGGGCTGTTTAAGGCCCTGGTTCCTCCCACCAAAACAGAGCACAGGCTGGGCTCCGGCAGCGGCGCAGAGAAGGTAGGTGGCGGGGGGTCCGGCGGCGGCGGGGGGTGGCGGGGGCATCTGGCGGCAGCGGGTGGTGGTGGTGGGGCAGCGGCAGCGGCGCCCAGGCTCGGCCCCACCACTACCTCCGGGCGCAGCGTTTCTGCGCCCTCTTCAGCCACACGCCCTAGACAACCACCTAGTTTGCCTCGCGGTAGTGCCGGCCCTGGGTGATCTCTCTCTCCTGTGTCCAATTTTCTCCTTTGAAATGAGGGTAGCTTGTCAGAATAAATGTGAGTTAAGAAGGGCCAAGCTAATCGGGATGCTCATAACCCTCTGAAGTTGGAGGATTGTGGGCATCCTATGGAAGGCACAAGGATTGCCAAGGCGAAGGTTGCCTCTGTACTTCTTCTGCCCTGTAAAGCACTTACAGCCAATTTCGGCCATCTAAGCACAGTGCTTCAGAGGGGAAGAGAAGGAGGCTGAGGCGCTGCCAGGATACCCATATCTTAGTGGTGCCAGTCTCACCCCCTCCCTGCCCCCAGGAATGCTCCCAAAAGCCCTTCTCTGAGGTCACTCCTGCAACCTTGGAGAAGCAGCCGGTGTGGTCCTTTCCATGCTGGCTGCGAGTGTGGGGAATGGGGATCCAAGCTCAGATCCCCAGCTATGAGGTTGGAGTGATTTTCTGACTTTGTAGCTGGGAATCCGAAAAACCCTATGGCCCTCCAGATGCTGTCTAGCAGTCATAGGGTTATGCTGCCCATGAGTAATAAATAAGTGAGTAATAAATGAGAGTAATGTGAGTAATAATTGAGATGAGTAATATAAGTACTCAAATAAGTGAGTAATAAATGAGAATGAATGTGAAAAATAGTGTTCCTGGTTATCTAAAGATTGACTGACCAAGGTGGGTGGGAGCAACTTGTGGCCTTCCAGATGTTTTGGCCTACAACTCCCATAATCCCTCACCACTGGCTATGCTGGTTAGGGCTGATGGGAGTTGTAGGCCAAAACATCTGGAGGGCCACAAGTTGCCCACCCGTGGACTAGAGGAACAATCCTTTGCTCCCTGGGAGGGCAGCTGAGGACCCGCTGGATGCTGTGGGCCTCCCTTTCATTGAGTGGATATGGCCCTCCATCCTGAAAGTAAGAGGTGGACACACAGACGGTGTCGGTGGCGGTGGACTCCATTCTCTTGCTGTGAATGCAAAATAATGACAAGAAGATTAAATCCTATACAGGAGTACTGACCTACCTGACTCTAAAAGTGAGCAATCTGTAGTGAATAAATAAATGTACCGAGATGTCAGAGTGCCTTAGGCATTCGGAGGAGCCTCTCACGCTGTTCAAAGATAGACAAATCATAAGGGGTTTTATGTGTTGAGCCAGGTTTACTGGGCCAATTTAAGACATTTTGCTGCTTGAAACAAAGGGCAAGATGGATTCCCCTCCTTTCCACATACAGAAGCTGACTAGACCAGCAGCCGAATCTTACTTTAACATTGACTGGCAAAGGAATTGCATTCAAACCACCACACTTGAGGGCAGCAGGCTAGTTTAGGGGGTGCGTGCAGGACAGGCTGTGTGGCACACACAGCTCTATCCATACCCTCCCACATTTTACAGATGAAAATAGGGACACACACACACGTGAATTTGGAAGAGGTATGGTTAAGCAACATGAAGGTGTGTTCAAGAGGGCGTGGCCAGGCAACATGAGGGTGTGGCCAAGGCTATGGCCAGGCAACCAAAGGGCATGGTCAGGTACAAAAGTTATTAGAAGAAACACACAAAATCTTATATATTATAATTATTACATTATTACATTATTATATTATATATTATTTAATAATATTTTATAAGTGGCTTTTGTAAATTTTTTTAACCATACTTAAACCCTTAATTGTTGATATCTGGTGTTTTTCATGGGCGTCTGTGTCAGTGCTTGCAGGGCAATCTCTTTCTTTTTGTTTTAAAATGATCAGGATTGGCACAAATTCAACAGGTGAAGCTTACCCACCCACCCCACACCCCCAAACATGGAGCTTCAGAGAGAAGGGGAAGTTTCTTGCATTTCCTTCTGACACTGTACCTCACCTGTTAGAGGCACAGAGTTAGTTCTGTTAGGAAATCAAATCTTTGGCAATATAAAGATAGGAATCGTGATAAATTCCCTCATTCACCTCTCCCTCTGCACATGCACGCACACACATCAAGTCACATCTGTCCCTTCCCTGCTTTCTTTCTCTCCATGGGCAGCCCTTTGAGCCTAAGCAGAGCTATCTTAAAGGGACCATGGGCAAAATTGCAGCTAAGCTAAAAGTGTTAGTTTAGCTGCAATTTTGCCCAAGGCCCCTTTAAGTAGCTTGCAGTTGCAGGGAGGCAGGGGAATTCGGGACTCTGCATAACAAAGTGAGAAGCCGTGATGGCTTAAGGGTTCTCGGGACGGTCCTGGCATTTTCGGGGCAGTTGGAGACTATGCTCTATCTGCCAGAACAGGGAAATGCCCCAGCAGGCTCAGGAGGAGTGGTTTGGGGGGCTGCCCCTGCTGACCCCCATAATCTGCCACCTGAGGCAGTTGCCTAGCTCATCCTAATGGTAGGGCTGGCCCTGCAGGTTTATGCTGTTTAACGGGTGTGTGTGTGTGTCATTATGATTGACAGGCAGCTAATCTCCCCCACACACCACCCCAATGCCTCTTCCCTGGATGCACTGCAGAAGAGAAACCCACATTTTTGTTTCCGTATGGCAGGATACCATACACAGGGTGGTTAAAGTTAGCATCAGGGCTAGATTAAGACATGCTGAGGTCCTAAACCATGTCAAGAGTCAGAGGCCCCAGGCCATAAAAAATAAAGAGAAAAAAGTGTATTACATTATAATAAAAAGGGTAATGAAAAGATAAATAGTAAACCATTGTATTTGATACATACATAGGCAAAGATGCAATGAAAAACAATGAAATAAAACTTTGCTTCTTGCAAAAGGCTTTATTTACATTATCAAATACCTTATGATTTCTTAATTACCATATATGAAACTGAAGACTTTTATTTTATAGAAACACAAGAGCAATTACAGAGATTAGAACTCAGTTAATGGAAGCAGCCTGGTAGCTTGTAATGAAAAATTAATACTGGTATTCTAAACAAAACATATACAGACTTGCAGTAATCCTATAAGCATTATTGTATACCTTTAAATGAAAATACCATATGATTTCTTACTCAGCATATATGAAATTGAAGACTTTTGATGTAAAGAAACACAAGAGCATTACACAGATTAGCACCTAATAAATGGAAGCGGCAAAATTACTTACACAGTCACTTTGCACATAAAATTTAAAGCATTTTCTTTTATGATTTTAAAAGAGGAAAGTCAGGGATGATGTTGTCGAATGATAAACTACGAAGCTTATCATTTTCTATGCACATAATGCTTAGTGCAGGCAGCTTTTCTTGCAGTATTCATGTCCAGAGTTCATTCTTAATCCTTTTCAGCTGCAAAAATGACCTTTTATCCTAAGCAGTTTGTTACCACTAGACTAAAAAATAGCCACAATCTTACTTCTACATTAGGGAAAGCCAACTGAATCTTATCTTGGAAGATGACCTGATATAGATCCTGGTGTTATGTGTCCTTTATCTGAATAATATTGCTTGATATAAGCATGGGAGTGCTTTATTTCCCCAGCAAGGTTGATATCAACACCGTCAGGACAGTCTTTCATTAGGTTTACACCTTCAGCAGTCACACAACTGTTCTTCTTAGGCTTCTGAACCAACCAAAAATGTACATCTTTTTGCAACATTATCGTATATGATTGCTCTTTTCTTAAGTTGAGTTCAAGACATCCATTTTTGGAATGAAGGATTTTACACAAAATTTGTCTCTTAGGCAAAGCCCTTCATCAGCGTTAGGTGCACCACCATCATTGACTTGCTTGTTTTTCACTCTTTTTCTTTTATTCACAGACTTGTAGTCTGCACCAGGCAGGTTTCCTTTCGCTTTGAGTTCAATTTCAACAAAGCACTCACCGGTTTCTTTCACGAGGTGATAGAGCCATGTGTAAAGCTTTGCACATGTGCTAAGGCCAATCTGTGGATCCTGTAGGGCCTTGCTGGTTTTGTGGAACTGATCTAACAAATGATTCCAAAGTTCTAATATGAACACAAACTTTTCCCATTTTTTTTGCAGAAGAATGCAAGCTTCTCTTCTTGTATAACCTTTTTCACAGTCATTAGTGTGGCTATGAGCAAAAGCATCAATAATTGAATTATGACTCATAGCTATAGCTGAAGTAGCCTTTGCATGTGCTTCCCATCTAGAATCAGAGAGATGTTTTGGTATTGTGGATTCTGGACCAAAGAATGATTTGAGTACTGCCCAGCGTTTAGTAGAAGCTGAGAAGAAAGTGTATATTTGTTGCACAACAGCTTTTTTTTTTACTTCATCTAGGCATCAATCAATTGCAGCATGACCAACAAGATTCGGTGAATGTCCAGCACATGGAATATACCGTATACAGCATACTTATTTTTCTCTAGAAGCTTTTTGCTGAATGCCATTCATCATCATCATCATCATCATCATCATCATCATCATCATCATCAGGCGATCACTCGTGACCGAGTAAGATTGTCTTCCAGGATAAAAAAATTACAAAAAGAAAAATTTTAAAAGGAGGAAATTCTAAAGAAAATTGTGTAGACTCTAGCGATGGGTCCGTAAGTGACTGTGGAGGCCAATTCTAGATCCACACAGCTTCCCACAGTGAGGACACAGGTTACCAGATGGAAGATGGTCCTGTAAAGGATTCGTTTGACGTTCTTTTCGCTTAGCACGTTTCTCCCTTTCGCCTTGCACTCGGGCTTCTTCAAAGTCCATGGAACCTTTGTGAGAGGCCAACCTCCATTTAGATCGTTCATGGGGAAGAGCTTCTCAGTTTTCGATGTTTATATTGCATTTTTTTAGATTAGCCTTATGAATATCTTTAAACCTCTTATACTGACCACCGATATTCCGCTTTCCATCCTTGAGTTGGGAATAAAGTAACTGCTTTGGGAGACGGCAGTCAGACATTCGAACAACATGACCAGTCCACTGAAGTTGACGTTGAAGGATTATTTTTTCAGCGCTAGTAAGCCAGTGTGGCGTAGTGGTTAGAGTGTTGGACTGGGACTCAGGAGATCCGGGTTCTATTCCCCGCTCGGCCATGGAACTCACTGGGTGACTTTGGGCTAGTCACTGACTCTCAGCCTAACCTACCTCAGGGTTGTTGTTGTGAGGATAAAATGAAGAGGATAATGATTATGTAAGCCGCCTTGGGTTCCTTGCAGGAAAAAAGGCGGGGTATAAATATAAAAAATAAATAAATAAAAAGAATAGTCTTTGCTTCTTCCAGTACACTGACATTTGTTTGCCTATCTTCCCAAGTAATTCGCAGGATTTTCCAGGCAACATTGATGAAATCTTTCAAGGAGGTGGAAGTGACGTTTATAGATAGTCCATGTTTCGCAGGCATACAATAAAGTTGGTAATACAATGGCTTCATAAACCAGTGTTTTGGTCTCCTTACAGATATCCCGATCCTCGAACACTCTATGTTTCATTCGAGAAAACGCGGCACTTGCGGAGCTCAAACGATGCTGGATTTCACTGTCAATGTTAGCTGTAACAGAAAGATAGCTGCCAAGATAGAGAAAATAATCGACATTTTCCAGTATTGCCCCGCCAAGCTGGATAGATGGCATCACCAAAGGGTTAATTTGCACTTGCTGATGCAGCACTTGCTGATAAAGCACTTTGGTTTTTTTGATATTAAGTGAGAGACCAAGTTTTTCATATGCTTCTGCAAAAGCATTTAGGATAGTTTGGAGGTTATCCTCTGAGTGTGTGAAGGCTACATTATCATCGGCATACTGAAGTTCCACAACAGAAGTTGTGATTACCTTACTTTTTGTTTTCAGCCTACTGAGATTAAAAAGCTTTCCATCTGTTTGATATATAACTCCCACACCAGTGGGAAGTTTCCCCTCGACAAGATGTAGAATCATGGCGATGAAAATAGCAAATAATGTTGGGGTGATAACACATCCCTGTTTAAACCTGATCCCACTTTAAATGGAGCACCATGAGAGCCGTTGTTGTCTAAAGCCAACAAACAATAGACCCAGCTTTGTTCACAAAAACAGGCACATTCATCACTTTTGAAAGGCAAGACTAAGGGTACGAAAATATGAGTTGTTGTGTATGTGCTTCAATCTGCAGAACAAACAACCCCTCGCAATTTTCAAGTGACCTGTGTGTGTGTGGGGGGGGGATGATGACGACGACTTTGAGGACCTCTGCTCTAGTTTTCTGTGCTAAGAGGAATCTGCATTGTTGTCCCTGTGGCTTGCAGACTGCGTGTAATGTGCTCTAGCAAAGAACCTGTGTCAACATGCCCCCAGTGTCACCAGAAGCCATACTGGGAATTGAAATAGCAGAACGCACACAACCTTGCCCATTATGCTTCCTGCATCCTTAGGCACATAGATGTGAATAGTGAAATTAGCATTTCCCCATTTCAGTTTGAATTCATAAAAGCTGGCTGCTAAGAGTTCCCCTACTGAGAGGTCACTGCTTCACTCTTTCAGTTAAGAGTAGTAAAAGCTTCATGGTTCAACTAACAAAAGGAAGTCATTACTGGAAATAGCTTTTAATTTCACATAACGCCTATTTATTGCAACCATCACATGGCTTTTTCAGTGCGTTCCTTTGCCAAAGTGTCCATATGTTTGCTAAGCTAATGAAAAAGCCCCCTCTCCATCTGCAAATTCAACAAATATGAACTCCAAGAAGAAGCTGACCAAAACAGAGTTTTATGATGGAAGAATGTGGGTCCAAAAATTAAGCATCTGCTGGAGACATGCCTACTGAGAAGTGGAAATACATATCATGGAGATGTGGCCTGAGGATAACTACCTTTCAGAATGAAATCCAAAATGGCACAAAAGATTGAGCAAGCGTCCAAGTTCTCCGGAACTCTTTATCAGGCTAGGTGGTAAAAAGCAGGGACCACCTAACCCGATGAAGAGTTCTGGGGGACTTGAAAGCTTATACAGTCACCTGTGGCATTTTGGTTGGGCCTAATAAAGGTGTTGCCTGACTCCGGATTCCCTCCCCATGGACCAGCATGCCTTTATTTTTCAGGGTTTGGGGGTGTTCTCTGCTTAGTATCTCCATCCCTCCTCCAACCCCTCCCCCTGCATTCTTGCTTCTCGGGCCCTGCACTGTCACTCATTTGTATGTCTGAGAGGTAGCTGTGCTGATCGTTGATTACCTCCGTGTGTGACCACCTTGGCCAATCTTTCTATTAGTAGAAAATGAGGAGGGAAGACGCTGCAAGCAAAAACAACAGGAGGAAATAATCCCAAGCGTTGCTGAGTATGGTCTGTGCTCAGGGCCGGTGCTACCATTAGGCCAACTAGGCAGCTGCCTAGGGCGCAGGGCTAAAGGGGGCACCAGAAATAGGAAGGGAGGGCTCAAGTGGGAAGGGGGGGGCGCTAAATATCTGATCTTGCCTAGGGCACCAAACTGCCTTGCACCGGCCCTGTCTGTGCTGATTATTTATTAATTGTAAAAAGCTCTAAAAATGCTCTACACATTTCAAGACTAATGGTCTCTGCATCAAGACCAATTGATCTGATTAAAATATATGAAAATTACATTTCCTTGTTAAACAATAAAAGTACTATTTACATTTATTAAAACTATATAGAAATTTTGGTAAATATTAAAAAGAGCAGATTTGGTCTGTTCTGTCGGCTCTAAGGGGTCTGATTGAAATTAGGCTTCTTATGTTACTGCTTTCTAAGAAAATGCAGCTGTGTGATCTTGTCTATTAACCTTAAAGCAATATGTATCTCATTTAGTTTTAAAGTACAGTAAAACCTTGGATTGCAAGTAACTTGGTCTGCAAGTGTTTTGCAAGACAAGCAAATTTTTAAATTAAATTTTAACTTGATAAACAAGTGACGTCTTGCAATACAAGTACTGTAGTATGTATGGTCAAGAAAAATGAAGACTTTACACTATCATTCTTCATTGCAGCTTAAATTTAAAATATGTGTACACATTTCTTATGGGGAATTTCGCTTTGATATATGAGTGTTTTGGATTCCAAGCACGGTTCCGGAACAAATTATGCTTGCAATCCAAGGTATTACTGTATCTGCTCAATGTTCACACATAGCATGACAAATAGCCCAGCAGTCATGCCTGTTTGGCAACCCTGTACTTTTCACCACCTTACACATTCATAGATTTTCATAGATTATAGAGTTAGAAGGAATTTACAAGGCTATTGAGTCCAACCCCCTGCTCAATGCAGGAAACTAGAGGAGGAGTCTCCCATTCAAGTAATAACCAGTCCTGACCCTGCTTAGCTTTCCACACTCAGACAAGCTGAGCCAGCATAAGCCACAGGCCTGTTAATTGTAAGCCACAATTAACAATTGTTATGTTCTAGTGATTGCCATTGCCAGATCATCTCTATCACGGGGGGGGGGGGAGTGTGTGTTTTTATCATCTGTTTTATTATAACAAAGCAGCTAGTCCAAGTTCCTCATTCAGCCCCCAGGGCACTAATGTATTCAATTTTAAAATCCAGAAGATCTCTTTCTTTAGTAAAAGATGTTCATTGGAAGCCTGTACCTGATCCAAACAAAAAAAAAAAAGGACAAATCTGAAACAAATTGACCCTGCTCTATATAATGACTTACTAATGGAGCCCCCATTTTTTAATGTCAAATATTACTTAGATGTTCACCTATTTGCTTTCTTATAGGTCTGATGGTTTTACCTACATATATTTTCTTGCATGGACACTATCATGTATACCACAAAAGAACTATTACAAGTAGAGAATTGCCTTAGATTTACATGTATATTTGCACATACTGTAGTGGTCACATGGACGGTGGTCAAATGGTTGACTGGCCCGTCAACAATGTCTGGCGAGAAATTGTCTTAATGTACAAGTATTACTGCGTACCAGCCAGTCCTTTAGATTTCTGGTATGTTTACATGTTATTAATGGTTATTCACTACATCCAGGCACATCTCAGACTAGGTGCCAATATTTTAGGATGCTTTTTCGTACAAAATGGGTAGTGTCGTGTGGTCAAATGTTAAACTGCATCCTGCCCTTTGATTTCTAGTGTGTTGATAGGGCTTTAAAAGCTCTTCCCGAGATCTGCACTCTGCTTTTTGTTTGGCTTTGTCTATAACAATGAAGGGATAACCTCTTTTGTTCAGTTGTTGTGGTAATATATTGGCTTCTTTTTTATACTCAAATGTAATAGGGCATTTCCTTTTGATATATAAAAATTGCCCATATGGTAAATTATTCTTTAGGTGATGTGGATGATGACTAGAAAAAGATAAATAAGTATTTCTATCTGTGGGCCTCCTATATAGTAAGGCGTGTAATTGCTCTGATTCTTTTTTAAGTATAATATCTAAAAATAATAATATTGAAACAATTACTGTATATCAAATTGTATATGAGGATCACATGTACTAATCCATGCCTTAAATAGCTGTAGCTTCTTTTCTGACCCTTGCCAGTTCGGAAAAATATCATCAATGCAGTGCCACCATACTGTTATCTCTGTAGCAAAAGGGTTGGAAGTGGTATAAATAAACTTATCTTCAAAATTAGCCATATAGAGATTTGCTATTTCTGGAGCCATGGAACATCCCATCATTACATCCTTCTTCTGCCAATAAAACTCATTATTAAAGGAGAAATATTTTTTCTCTAATGCCATCTGTGCTAAAGTCATAATAATGTGTAGGTGGATGTAAATCCTCTCGCTTTTGTAAAGTATCGTCAACAATAACCAAGGCTTCTTCCTGTGGTATACTTGTATATAAAGATTTTACATCAAGGGTCATCAATACATCTTCCCTTGTTATATTAATTGTCCGTAATTTTTTTTAATAAAATGGGTGGAATCTCATACATAAGATGTCATTAATGGAATAAAGGATTGTAAAAAAATAATCTCCATGTTTGGACAAAGATGGCAGTCACCAGAACATAACAATTGTTAATTGAATGGGTAAGGTGGTGAAAAGTATAGGGTTGCCAAAAAGGCAAGTATAAGGTTGCCAAACAGGCAAGTATAGTGTTGCCAAACAGGAACAAGCTGAGTAAGCCATGGCTTAGGGCCTCATATGTGGCTCACGCTGGCTCAGCTTGTCTGAGTGTGGAAAGCTAAGCAGGGTCAGGCCTGGCTATTACTTGGATGGGAGACCCCTCCTCTAGTTTCCTGCATTGAGCAGGAGGTAGGACTCGATAGCCTTGTAGGCTCCTTCCAACTCTATGATCTATGAAATCTATGACTATATTATGAGGGGCCTCTAAATAAGCTGGAGATAATTAAGAAGATTTATTATAAATGAAATCACTTTGGTCTAAATAACCTTTCATATAAAATTCTGAACCCTGACTTCCCCATCCCAATCCCATCAACTTCCCTTCCAGGGCTGCTGGACTACTCACATCATAAGCAGGTTGCCCAGCCTCAGACCTCAAGAGGAGATCATGGGAGCTAGCCCACCAACACAGTCTAAAGCCCCGCTCCACACCAGGCATCATCTCTGCCAATCCCCTCCTCGCCACTTCCCCAGTCCACCCCTCCATATACCACCACAGAGGGCTGTAGCCAGCCTCAGTGTTTGGGGTGGGGGGAATGAAAATACAGGTGGAT
Organism: Shinisaurus crocodilurus; assembly: GCA_021292165.1. NCBI lineage: Eukaryota > Metazoa > Chordata > Lepidosauria > Squamata > Shinisauridae > Shinisaurus > Shinisaurus crocodilurus. Next base: position 173,096,444 of record CM037879.1, on the reverse strand, counting down.
GTTGTGTTGTAGGAATTACAAGCTACTGGAGATAAGGAGTTGAAGCTTCTTTATTTCAGGAGCTTAGCAAAACTGAAAACTAATCCACCGGGCCACACTCCAACAACACTGGTGCCACCTTCTCACTTTCTCTTCCTCCCAGCTCCTTCCATGCCACTAACTACAAGTCCCAGCATGCAACACCCACTATTTATGTAATCCTAAAACCATTGTAAAGACTACTTTTATAGTATCATTGACTAAGCAAAATAAATAAATAAATAAAAATAAAAATGTAACTTTAACAATGAAGAGAACTTTGGAAAGTAGATGTCAAACAAGAAAAAAAGCTTGAAGGGCAGTTTAAAAAGTTATTGAAACTTGACAGTTACTTCATTACAGCTATATAGACACAGGACCTCATACTCAAGGTAGTCAACCAGGCCCACAGCAAGAGCCAGTGTGGCATAGTGGTTAGAGTGTTGGACTGGGACTTGGGTGACCCAGGTTCTCTAGTCCCCACTTGGCCATGAAGCTCACTGAGTGCCTTTGGGCCAGTCACTGACTCTCAGCCTAAACTACCTCACAGGATTGTTGTGAGGATAAAATGGAGAGGAGGAGGACCATGTAAGCTGCCTTTGGTTCCTTGGAAGAGGGAGGGAAAAAAAGGTGGGACATAAATGTTATTATTATTATTGAAATGAATGAGATTTAAATTAGAATAACATTGGTTACAACCAGTGCTATTTTTCTGGAGAAAAGGGTACCGGAACTCTTGGATTACATTTCCTCAGGAGTAGATGGCGATTAAATTGTAATGCAATTAATAGAAGAAAAGGTGCTGGAACTCAGTTCCGGTGAGTTCCACCACAAAAAAAGCCCTGGTTACAACTCCAACTCATGAAAAACTGGAGGTCTGATTAGTGTTCTTTAGCTTCTTTTAGTGTCCTTTTAAAAGCCTCCTTATGTTTGTGGCTACCTGATTTGTACTGATAGCCAGACATGGCAGTATGGTGTGTGTGTGTGTGTGTGTGTGTGTGTGTGTGTGTGAGAGAGAGAGAGAGAGAGAGAGAGAGAGAACACTAGATATTTATTCACATAAGCAGCATTTACTCCCCTGGGATCAATATCCCTGATCATGATCTCACTCTGTCCCTATGTCTTGCCTTGGCACAAGGAACTCTGGAATTGGCTGTTCTTAAGAGAGCATGTCACATAGTACAAACCTCTCCGTCTCTCAAATGACAAGTCCTAGTTTAACTGCACAAACATACACTCCCTGTTCTAGTGAAGGGCCCTGGACAGCACTCTCTGTTTAGAATACTGTTTGTTCTGCTGCTCGAACACTGCCTCTGATTGGCTCCAGCAAATCTCACAAGGTCTGGACGGTTAGGTATATAGAGACAGTTAGGTACATAGAAATAAGTTTTCATAAATATCCTCAAGCTTGACCTACAATTTAGCATCAGTTATTTTCCCTTATGGGAATGGAGTTGCAGTCTGGGCAGGCCCTCTGAGATGTCAGGGCGCCATTAAAGTGTATTCTTCCACCTGCGCTTGGGTCCTGTGCAGACCATAGCTTGAGAACAAAAAGGAGACAGCTTCACCAATGTTTGTAGTTCCAGACACATTTCAAAACATATCTTTATCTTATTACCTTTTTGTATCATCATTTTAAACTGTGCTTTTAAATTTGGTTTTTAATCTTTTTAACTATATTGTATGTTTTTATTGTTGTTTTTTAATGTATAAATGGTTGTGAACCGCCCAGAGAGCTTCAGCTGTGGGGCGGTATAGAAATGAAATAAATCATCATCATCATCATCATCATCATCATCATCAAGGGAAGCTGAAAAAACATACATTACAAAAGAATTATTTTAAACTTTTTTGGGGTCTTACTTTCATTTCATGTATTATATTTGTATACCACCCAAAGCTCTCTGGGCAGTTTACAAAGATTAAAAACCTTTAAAATGCAATATAGTGCATAATAAAAAAACTGTTTACATACAAACATATAAACAGATAGCGCACACACGCACACACCCACACCCACACCCAAACAATTTAAACAATAATAAGAAATCCCATGACCTGATTAAAAACATTATCGTATGTTGCCAAATGCCTGAGAGTAGAGGAAGGTCTTAACCTGTCACCAAAAAGAAGACAGTGTTGACTGCAGGTGGGCATCACTGGGGAGATTGTTCAACAATTGGGGGGCCACCACCAAGAAAGCCCTCTCCCTTGTTGCCACCTTCTGAGCCTCCCTCTGAGGAGACACCTGGAGGAGGGCCTTAGATGTTGAGCATAATATACAGGTAAGTTCATGCTGGGAAAGGCATATCATCAGGTATTGTGGTCTTGAGCCATGTAAGGCCTTATAGGTCAAAACCAGCACCTTGAATCGGGCTTGGAAAGAGGTCTTTTACAGGTGTCTTTAAATCACTTTTGTTGTTGTCACAATTTGAGAGCCTCTGGACTACAGAAACTAAGTGAATGAAGTCAAAATGAACATCTGAAATGCATATAGAAGATCTCTATATGAATCATTCCCCTCCCATGAACAAACCTACCAAGAAGCATACTGTTACATATCATATCCAATTGATGCCTCTGACGGCCAACAAGAGGACCCTCCCCTTATAGATTGCATTAGACCTACTTAGGATATAAAGGCACGAATGATGATCTTTGTCTGAACCTGAATGAAAGGATCACAGCCTCACAAGAGTCAAAGCGCTCCTGGCCATCACTGCAAGTTGTATTTACTCCATCCATGCACGATTTGGAACAGAATCTGCTAGGGATGGATGAATCTGTCAATTTCATTTTCTCTCGGTTTCTCATTTTTCTAGTCTTAAATTTGGTTTCTCTTGAACTTTGTGAATTTCTCCAGTCTAAAGTTCAGCTTGTCCCAGATTTTGAGAATTTTTTAAAAAAGGTTTGTATGAAAATTCGTAAGTCATTTTCTGCACTTTCCTCATGTATTTTGCATGCATTTTTGCCTAATAAACAAATTTCTGCAAGCAATTTTCCTAATATAATTAATTTTTTAGCACTATTTCCCCTAAGAAATGCATTTTTGTATGCATATTTTGAGTGGAGGACTCCATTGCAAAATTCAGAAAAGTGTGAATTTCAAAGGATAACTCAGTTTCGGTTTGCATAGTGGTTCAAAAGTGCAAAAATTAGGTAAGTTCGCATTAAAATGTAAACAGAACAAATTTCTCCCCATCCCTAGGCCAGTCCGCTGAAATGTTGTCCTTATTTTCAGTCCTGTCTTATGCTGCAGAATTCAGCTTTGTTCACCTGGACTCAGATGTTTTGGAACTCAGGTAAATCTTAAATCTTAGAGCATCCTTTCAAGAATCATAGCCCATAAGTAGACTTTTTGAAGAACACATGGGCGAATTTCTAAGTATGTCTAGACGACACTGTTTAATTTTATACAATATGAGAAGCAGCTGGAACAGTATATATGATGGATGGATGTTTCCCTCAAAGGACCGTTAATTAGATTTAGTCCATTAATAGGATTTAGTCCATACTTTCTCCCCACAAATTGCTAGGCAGGCATGGTACAACTGGGAAGCAATCAAATAAAGCTGCTGCTGTTTACAGTTCAATGAAACTCTAAAGTCTACCACAGCTGGGGACATTGATTCTCTGCAACATATGGTAGCTGCTACTGCGGTTGGTGGAAAATTGGCTATCCTACTGATTCTGGTCTTTCTGAAACCCTTATAAATCTATTTATGGTCTGTAAGCTGAAGGATGTGAGTTGGCTATTTGGCAGAGTCAGAGGACCAGTTGGATAAAATATTGTGCAAGCCCAAAGCATACAATTGGAGATGCGACCCATTCTAAATGCATACATCGTTCTGACTTTTGGAGAGCATTTTCAACTTTTCCTTTAAATATGTCGATAGGTATACTGCATTTGTGAGGAACTTAAACTAATACTGAGAGGCCTTCTTGGATTGTGAAATGCATGAATTTGACCAATCAAATGTGCCAGACATGGGGAAGATATGCAAACTTTTGTGCAAAACAGGAATAATTCATAATTACAGCAGAGTTCTGAAGCCACAGACAAAAACTGCTGTGCCATGCATCTGTTCGGTCAGGAATAGTTTAAATCAGTAAGGGTGCAATTGTGGCTGCTAGACAGAGTCTAGATGGCCGTAGGAGAAAGAGTCCCAGCTCCGGATCTTGGAAATATGCTCCGAGGTTGGAGCTGGGACTCCGACTTCAGAGCGCCCTCCCTCTGCCCTCGCAACTGGTGTGGAGAGAACTGCGCCGGCCGCGGCTCCAAGGTTGGAAGACCGACCTCAGAGGCAGAGTTCAGTAGGCATTCCGGGGGGCAGGGTGGGGGGAGGAGACAGGCTCTGCCAGCATATGTGGTATCCTGGTGGCGCCTCAGCCTCTCCTCCTTGTGCTCGAGTGCAAAAGACCAACATGGCTGAAATCACCCGTCCAAGTCTTTTGCAGGATGGGAGAAGCACAGAGGCAACCTTCGCCTTCGCACTCCTTCCGCCCTCTATCGGATGCCCATAATTCTCAGGGTTCGGAGGGTTACGGGCAGCCACATTGGATTGTGCTGCCCGAGACTCAAATGGAATCACATTCCTGGCAGTAGAACTGTGTATAAAGCCTAAATACACCTGTATAAAGCTACTTTGAGTCTTGGATCCATAAATTTATTTTATTTATCTATCCTGGCATTGAGCAGGTGCCTCCTTTTTTGGGTAAAGCTCCATGCTGTCTGAGCAAAGCACCTAAATTAACTCTGTTCATTGATAAAACCTGTGCTGGCTGTATGGAGATGATTTATTCATTTAGAATATTTTAATTTACTATTTAAAATAATAGCACGGCAGGCAAGGGTTTAGAAAGCAAGTGGAGGTTGGCCTCAATCCTCCAAGCAGTTTGACCACATCCTCATGCTGTATGAGCTGAGGGTTGCCGTAATTATTACCCTCTTTAAGAAGGGTGATAGAACTGTGGAAACTATCGGGGCATTTCTCTCTTAGCTACCGCAGGTAAAATATTTGCTAGGATTCTCGCAAACCGTCTTCTATCTATTTCAGAAGAGATCCTCCCTGAAACTCAATATGGTTTCTGTCCCTCTAGAGGGACAGTAGACATGATTTTTACTGCACGTCAGCTCCAAGAAAAATGCCGGGAGCAAAATCAACCCCTTTATATGGCATTTATCGATCTGGCTAAGGCCTTTGATACTGTAGACCGAACAGCTCTCTGGACTATCCTTATGAAAATTGGATGCCCCAATAAATTTGTGAATATCTTGCGACTTCTCCATGACAACATGATGGCAACGGTTTTGGATAACAATGGCTCTCATGGTGCTCCATTTAAAGTGGAATCAGGTGTTAAACAGGGATGTGTTATTGCCCCAACATTATTTGCTATTTTCATCGCCATGATTTTACATCTTGTCGAGGGGAAACTTCCCACTGGTGTGGGAATCATATATCGAACAGATGGAAAGCTTTTTAATCTCAGCAGGCTGAAAGCAAAAAGTGAGGTAATTACAACCTCCGCTGTGGAACTTCAGTATGCTGATGATAATGTGGTCTCCGCACATTCAGAGGATGATCTCCAAACTATCCTAAATGCTTTTGCAGAAGCATACGGAAAACTTGGTCTCTCACTTAACATAAAAAACCCCCAAAGTGCTTCATCAGCAAGTGCAAGTTAACCCTTTAGTGATGCCATCTATCCAGCTTGGCGGGACAATACTGGAAAATGTGCCGCGTTTTCTCGAATGAAACATAGAGTGTTCGAGGATCGGGATATTTGTAAGAAGACCAAAACACTAGTTTATGAAGCCATTGTATTACCAACTTTATTGTATGCCTGCGAAACATGGACTATCTATAAACGTCACCTCCAACTCCTTGAAAGATTTCATCAACGTTGCCTCTGGAAAATCCTGCACATTACTTGGGAAGATAGGCAAACAAATGTCAGTGTACTGGAAGAAACAAAGACTACTAGCGTTGAAAAAATGATCCTTCAACGCGAACTTCAGTGGACCGGTCATGTTGTTCGAATGTCTGACTGCCATCTCCCAAAGCAGTTACTTTATTCCCAACTCAAGGATGGAAAGCAGAATATCGGTGGTCAATATAAGAGGTTTAAAGATGTTCATAAAGCTAATCTAAAAAAATGCAATATAAACATCGAAAACTGGGAAGCTCTGGCCCATGAACGATCTAACTGGAGGTTGGCCTTTCACAAAGGTTCTATGGACTTTGAAGAAGCCCGAGTGCAAGGTGAAAGGGAAAAACGTGCTAAGCGAAAAGCACGTCAAATGAATCCTACAGGACCATCTTCCATCTGGTAACCTGTGTCCTCACTGTGGGAAGCTGTGTGGATCTAGAATTGGCCTCCACAGTCACTTACGGACCCATCGCTAGAGTCTACACAATTTTCTTTAGAATCCTCCTTTTAAAATCTCCTTTTTGTAAATTTTTATCCTGGAAGACAATCTTACTCAGTCACGAGTGATCGCCTGATGATGATGACGATGATGAGCTGAAAAATATCCATAACTAGCTGTTGCCTGCGGCTACGCTCGTGTGGATTTTAGGATTTGGTATAATTGTTTTTAAAAGAAACATGTATGGAAAAGATGCAGTGTCTCTGACTGAAAGTGTAACGTTTAGGCTGGGTGCTGGCAGCAGAAATCTTTTGTGACAGAAATATCTGTTCATAAAGAAAAATCAGGTTAATCCTGAGAGTCTACAGGTGATGAAGAGTGAGCATGCCAAGTTTGGGGTAGATCCATCTAAATGTGATGGAGCCTATGCGACGACGCTCCACACACAACAGTCATTTAGTCATTTAAAAAGTTTCCCTCCCGTTTTCACCCCGTCATGTAAAAGGTTTCCCTTCCTTTTCATCCCCTCAGAGAACATTCTAAATGGCCTAGGGGAGATTTGCATACCCACCCTTATTGGCCCCTGCAGGAATTCATACGAACATTCTAAGTGTTGTATGGGCTATTTTGCATAACTGCTGCTATTGGCTCCTGCAGCAAGTTGGCTCCTGCAGCAATTATGAGGTGAGGCCTATTTGCAGAACTGCAGATATGAGAGTGGGGTGATTTTGCCCCCCCTTTTTTACTCCCTTAGGGATGGAATTTCCCAAAATCCTTCCTTAGTGGGGGTCTACGTCATAAAAGCAATGTCCCTTCAAAATTTCACGTTCCTAGATTAAACGGTTTGAGCTGGGCGTTGATGAGTCAGTCAGTCAGTCAGTCAGTCAGGACACCTTCTTTTATATATATAGATAATATGACCAGGCAGCACTCTAGTCACATCCTGCTCAGACGCTGTTAAAACAATGGCATCTAAGCATGGATACAAGCAATTTTATCTGCAAAATGTCCAGCAAACTGATTACAGTCAGCTTTTGAGGTCTCAAGTCATTGTTTTCCAGGATTTACTCCAGGAAGGTCTTTCACCACCCAAAATAGCTCTGCTGGGCAAAATAGGCCAACAGCCAACGGAGAGAAGCAATATTCCCCCAGTGCCACCTTCTGGGATCGTTCAACCAAATAAGACTAGAACCACATTGACACTGTGCCTCCAAGTCCCATATTGGCCAAGTGTCTGTGAATGTTAGAACCATTGCTTAGTCTTGGCTAAAAGAACACTATTTGGAATCAGTTGGCATTGCTTCCTTCGAGAAACCACACTGTTACAATGTTGTCCTTTCTTCTGCCAAACAACTTGTGATTTGTGAAATGAGAGGAAATGAGTGACAGACTTTCTCCAATAAAAGTTTCAGTGTTTGGAAAATAAAAGGAACGGATAATGGTAAAATATTCAAGACAATGCCAAAATAAGGTTACATTGTAGAAGAAGTTGCTTCCTTCTTTGCTTAGTTTTGGTATGATGGGGGGAACAGGGAGAAACAAGGGTTGTTGTTGTCGTCTCTAGAACACTGTTTGCATACTCTTCAACTGCCCCGAGTTTGCCTGGACAGTCCCGCAAACACTTAAGCCATCACGGCTTCTTACTTTGTTATGCAGAGTCCCGATTTGTTATGCAGAGCCTCGAATTCCCTTGCCTCCTCCCACAAGCTATTTAGTCTAGCTGCGATTTTGCCATTGGATCCTTTAAGCAGGAAGGCAACAGACCGAGGATATGTGTGTGCTCTACCTGCTGTCTCTGACCAGGTCCCCTGGTAAGTAAGTAAGACCCATTGAAGACATTTGTATTGTACTTACTCCTGAGTAACTGTGCGTAGGATTGCATTGTTTATTTTAACTTCATTCAAGTTAGTTAGATTCTGTAAGATTATTCCAGTTTAAGTGTTTCTTTAAATCTAAATGGTGTGAATAGGGAATTGTCCCCCTTCCTGTTTTTTGTTTTTTTGTTTTTTTTAATGGGCAGTTTAATGGACTATGCAATGATGTTTTAGAGGCTAGACAGAGCAAGGCAAAGTAATTAAGCTAATGAGTGGGAAGTTCAGTTCAGTTCATTTTGTTTGCTTAAAACTTATGGTCATCACAAAAAAGGAGCATCAAACGTGCAGACGGTCCACCAATGCCACCGCCCCTTATAGAAAATGGCCACCATTACAGGAAGCAGGGAAGGGCAATCTGGTGCCCTCCAAATATTTTGGACTATGACCCCCACAGTCCACGACCATTGTCCATGCTGGGTGGGGCTGATGGGAGGTATAGTCCAAGAGATTTGAAGAGCACCAGGTTGCCTATCCTTAGGATAGACGACAGAGCATTTACCTGCACAGTTTTAGATCTAAGTGGATTAAAAACCTCCACAACTTAATACGGAGGAATTTTAATATGTTTCATGCATATATCTTGCCTGTTTAACTCATCCATGGCTATCATCTTACCCAATATTATAGTCAATTTTTTTCTCCTGTTGGGTGCTACATATCTAGTGGACAATACAGTGTACAATAGATGGTATATTCAATACCTCACTGTCATATGGTACATACGGTATATACCAGTTTGCAGGGATCTTTAAATATCTACCAAGATAGAAAGAGGGCATTGTCTGGAAGTAACAGTCCATAAAGGAACCAGAAATAGATGGAGTCCTAGCTAATATACAGCACTGACTTTATGAAAGAAATTCTGCTAAATTTATTCCTCTCCATCCCTTGATTACCTTTCCTGTACTCTGTAAAGCAAACAAGATTCACACAGATCTGTTATGCTATCTTAATGGATAAGTAGTAGATGTATCTTTTTTCCACACTTCCATGGTAATATGAAAGCAAACATTTTCCAGTAGGGATTTTGAAATTAAGTAATGATAGCTTAAATGCTTCCTTGAATAAGCAATTTTCGGAGACAGATAACCCAAGGGTTCAATGTAATCTCAGAATTTTTTTGGCCAGCTCGTCATTTAATGCAGTGTAGGGTAGCTCAACTGACTTAAATGAATCTTGGACGGATTTTATTTCCCTCTCTCTGTAGAATCATATCCATTGTGCTAATAAATACCCACTTTATTTCTTGATGACATGATATTGAGCACCGTAAGTACATAAAAGCCCTATTCAGGGGGCTCGGTAGCTGAATAGAGCAAATGGGTGGAGACAGGAGAGTGCTCTGGCCCTCCCCTTCTCTGTCATCACATTTGTTGCCCTGTACTTTTGGAGGGTGACCGTCACCGTCTGAAGAGGAGACCCACCTGCATCCGTGGAGGCTCCGCATACAAGCCAGAAGGGGCCCTGAACAAATGTGATGACAGAGAAGGGGAGGGCTAGAGCACCCCCCTCTCCTCACCCATTTGCTCTGTTCCGCTACAGAACGCCAGAATAGGGCGATAGAAATGGAAACAAAACAGTGCAGTGGAGAGAAAACATCCTTTCCCCACCTCTTCTTACTACTCAGTTTTTAACCAGCCTTTCCCGGTGTCCTCCAGATGCATTGGACTACAGTTCCCACCATCCCCAGTCATGCTGGCTAAGATGGGCGATTAATAAATGTAAATAAATAAATAAATAACTGTAGTCCAACACATTCGGAGGACACCGGGTCGGGGAAGGCTGTTTTAAACAGAGGATCACTCAGCATTCTGAAAACAAGGGTGGGGCTGAAGTAGCCATGTTTGACAACAAGCAATCACTCAGAAAATGTATAATTGCAGAGAATTATATAATGTCCATTGTTCTACGCACAGGAACGTATAGGGGAAATTAGGGGCAAATACTGGAAAAGCTGACCACCTGCCAACCACACAGCTAGATAGATGATTTTTGATGCTAATCATTGCCAAGGCAAGGAGTGAACTACAATATTTCATCAGTCCTTAGAAAAACCAGTTAAGGCTGAAGACTTTCATCACTTATTTTGTCTGGGGATGATGGAAGCTGTAATCACATATCTAGAAGGCATCTGGTTAGGGAAGGCTGGCATTCAGTGAAAGCTGAATTGTGTTAAATGATTATTACAGCATTGTAGGGCTTGGACTACATGTTTTGTACGCACACGCACACACATGCACACACACACACATATTTCTGGCATATATTTCACTCCCTGTTCAGACAATATGTTTCTAAGTACATAACATACTTGGAGTTGCAACATAAAGGTCTTCACACGGAGGGTGTAAAATTAAAGCAGAACGTTGTAAACAGCTGTTACAGTATGTGACATTACACGAACATTGCATAATTTATCCAAGGGGACAGACAGTGACCTTGTACAGTACAAACTTGGTCCCGTTAATCTGATAAAGCTAAACAGATTATTTTCTCCCTTCTTTTTGGCCTATTTTCCCCATCTGAGATTAATGGAAAAGCTTAACTAGATTTGTATACACACACATGCAGCCAGAAAAATTGAGGATGTAAACAATCCTTTAATGAATTCACAAAAATCTCTTATATACTTTTGCCCTGTTTTATTTATTTATTTATTTATTTATTTTTGCAAAACTAATCCTGCAAGATCCTGGGTGATATCCTGGCTGCCATAAAATCCATGGTTATCCCACCATTGATGTGAGATCAGTATTTTATGATGAGTACTCTTTAGAGTTTACGCACCCAGAAAGCAGATCTGCCGTTGTATAAACATTATTCCATTGGGAAAATGCTGAGGCTCGAAATGTGTAGGGATCCTGACATCAGTGTTGGCATGTGCCATTTTGGACTTTGCCTTTTTGGCATCGTGTTCCTGTTACATTCCCCAACCCCTGCCCAGTTCTGCCAATCTTTGGAATCAAGGAAGTCTAAACGGGGCTCTAGATAAGGTTGCCAAGTATCCAAGAGCAGGAACTGATGTACACAGAACTGACATTGTTCCTGCTCTTGGATATTTGGCAGCCTTATAGAACTATTTAGCTGTATGCACATTTAACTGCCCCGTTGCTTAACCTTGAGATTACATTAAAGTAAAGGTCAGATGACAGGTCTTATGCACAGAAAAGAGTGCTGGGGTGCGCCTCATTATATTAATTTTGTTGAAAAAAGCCATGTGTAAGCCAGCCAGACTCTGATGGCTGACAACTGTAAAGCTCCCCTGGAGACAAGCAGAGCGGGCCAGAGAGAATAGTTGGCAAACACATTGCAAAGCTGGAGGTGACTGAATCACACACACAGCCAAGGAGGAGCTGTTGCTCCTTGTGCTGAGCTCATACTCATACCCTGAGTGGGCTCCTGTCTCTTTAAGAGATGCATATGGGAACATTTCATCAAGAGTGGCCCTGTTTTCTTGCTGCAGCACTGGCCAATGGTGCCTTCTATATAGAATTCTTAAAGGGACAGGAGTATGTTCTTGGCAACCTTCTACCCAGCCTCTAGATACTGTGTGGCTTTCTATGTGCAACTTGACTATGTGTGGGAGAGAGGTACATTGGGGCAGGGGGGAGTGGCCTTCGCTGATGCCACTAAGTGGGCAAGACTTGTCTAAAACTAATCCTGCAAGATCTAGGGTGATATCCTGGCTGCAATAAAATCCATGGGAATCCTACCATTGATATGAGCGGATCACTGTTTTATACTGGGTACTTTTTAGAGTTTACACACCCAGAGAGTAAATCTGCCTTTGTATAAACATTATTCCGTTGAAATGTGTAGGGATCCTGTCGTCAGTATTGGCCTCTGTCATTCTGGACACAGCAAGCTGCCAGTTGTCTCTGGTATGTTTGACTGCAATGCTAGAATTTTGTACCTGCAGGATCAGAACTATCATCCACTTTTGTGGCATTGCAACTGCTGTGGCGGCTGCCGCGTAAGCATTAATTGAAGGTCGGGCACAGCAGATCTCGGGTTGAGGCTGTAAATCAGCCTTTGCAGCAGCCCTGGAGCAAGCTGGCCTTTCTGAAACGCTCTCTGGACCCCTCCCTCTACCTAGAGCTCTTAGTTTAATTCACCAGGCACCTCTCTAAGGAAATCAATTGAACGCACAAAATTGCTGTTTCAGACTTGGCTTACCAAAGGCCGTTGCGGTCTTCCTGATGCGTGTGTGCAAATTCCATTAATGATGAAAGGCAGATCTTGGCTTCTTGGGACCCTAAAACAACCTCTATTCCCCATCTGGTTGATATATTGCATCACATACCAGTGCCAGCTCCAGGTTTTGGCAGGCCCTTGGGCGAGGCACCCTCAATGGCCCCCCTCCCTCAGTGAATCTACTTTCTCACCATTCTTGTCACTAGTAGCCGCTGTGGCTCCTCAGCCTCTTTCCCATCATTGCTACCACTTGCTTACTTGACAGGCAGAGGGCCAGTGAGCAAGTAGCCAGGGGCACCGGCTGCTCCTCCTCCTCTTCCTCACCGCCACCACAGTCTGGGCCAGAGTGAGAGGCAGGTGAACAAGCAGGTTGCAATGATGAAGGGGTGCTTGACCATGCCTACCCCTGATGTCAGCATATGTAGATTTCATGGCTGTATGTATATTTCCCTGTACCCTCAAAATGCTCTAATTTGCCAGATAGGTTTAAAGAAAAGAACCCTTTCTTTGACAGCTGTCAAAAGTAAGTGCTCGCAAAAAGGCGGGGGGATGTAGATCTCCTGTGGGGGTTTCCGTGTCAGTAATACAGTGGGCCTTCTAGTTCATAGCCAGCAGTAGTAGGTCAGCAGTAGTTTGGAAGGATTTCGGGCCTAGTCAGTCTGTGGAATATCAAGACCGGTGTGAGCTCGTCGCTGTCAGAGTTCTCAGAAGAAAGCAGGCGAGAGTTGAGTTGTCTCCCCCGTCCAGCTGCAACTTCGACCTTGCAGAGATAGGAGCTGTCAGCCTTCTCTGGGAACTTCAGAAGAGGGGAGGGGTGGTTTGCAGAGGTGTCGCTCTGGTTGAAGCCTCACCCCTGAAGGGCAGAAGGGAGACACCCAGGTGGGATAGGGGATTCGTGGATGGGCCAGTTCCCTTGTCAATTAGTGGTTTGGAAGGAGGGTTAAGATGGCCACATCTTCGCTTTTAAGTCACTGAATAGTCTCCAGAGCCTTTGCTAGGAACATCTCTCTCATCTTCCCTTCCTGATCTTTCTGTTTGGATCTATCACCGACTGAGCTATTGGGAGCACTCTGCACATGGACTCTACCTAATTTGGACTTTCTTCTCTTTGGACTTTTGCTGTTAAGAAACTGCCATGAAAAGGACTGTCGTACTTTTCATAGACTGTCGTACTTTTCATCTGCATTCTTGTGGCTATGGATGTGTCTTCACTGAGGAGCCCAGAGCCTGGCTGGCTTGGGGCTAATTCCTGACTTCTGGACATTCCTATGCCTCGACCCATGTGGCGCAGAGATCCCAAAGCTGGGAGCTTTGGACCTTGGAATCTCTGCGTGTGAGGAAGTACTTTGGACTCAAGTCTGATCTTGTTTTGGACCCTTATTGTTGAGAGGCCTGGACTCACAGTACCCAGAGGGGCCAACCCAAGTGGCAGGGTTGGTCTTGACTTCTGTGGAGGTGTGTATGCTGGTTCAGGTCCTCTTCTAGAATCCCGTCTCTTGTCTCATGAGCCTGCTGAAAGGCCTCCCTCAACTGCCACCACCAGCAGCCATTCCAGCAGGCTGAGAGGAGGGAGAAGAGAGGGAGCACAGGGCCATTCCACCAGCCCTGCCAGGAGTATTAATTAATATTCCCCCTTCTTCCCTCCCCATTCCTTTTTCCTTGTGTGTCGTGTCTTTTTAGATTGTAAGCCTGCGGGCAGGGATTGTCTTGTTAATTGCTGTGAACCGCCCAGAGAGCTTCAGCTATTGGGTGGTATAAAAATGAAATGAAATGAAATAAATAAATAAATAAATAAAGTTGTCCAGAAAGAGCCAGCTGGGCTATAAACCAAAGTTAACTGGAGTATTGAACTTTTGTTATTTGTGGTGAGGATGGGGAGATCAAATGGAGGCTCATCCATTTATTAGGGTCCCTGGAGCCAAACCAATTTGCTTACAGTAAGAACTTAGACTGGAGATCCTAAAAACAAGACTAGACTTCTCTTTCAACTCTGACTATTCAAAGGAAAATAACAAGTGTACAGAGAGGTAAGGGGACTAGGGAAAATAAGTAAGGAAGGGAACTAACTAAAAATTATAAAAAGATGGCAAAGTACATGGTTGCTTTTGACTCAAGAGACAGGCTCACTACAATGCTTAGTTTCCTTGCTTGAACTCAGAGCCAGCAACTCATCAGATGGTGCAGCCCCTGCAATGCACCGCAGGGGTTTGCAGGGAGGTCACGTGGTGACTGTGTCCGATATAGAGCCAGGCTCTGGACTCAAAGGGTGCTTTGCCGGGGGGGGGGCAAGCCCTATCTGGGCATACGAGGCAACATGGATCTCCCTGGGCAAACAAGATGGTTCAAATTGAAGGGAGAGAAGGATTTTGGCCGTGGAGACATGGACTAGGCTTCAAAGTAGAGCAGGGTGAGTAGTAGGAAAGGATCACAAGCGATGAGGAGCCTAAGGGCCAAATGAACTCTGAGTAATTCTTAGAGTGGCACTGAACCCATGGTGGCAGAGCAAGAAGAGCGCTTGCAGAATGAATGTGCTCATTGCCCAAACCCCATGGGAACAACTCCTTCCAATGTAATAAGTGGAGGGCACACACAAACAATTAGGTAATGACCCCTCTGCTACTACCCAGGACCTTCAGCTATCCAGACCCTGACAGCCTTCAAGTCTCTTGCTCTTGCTGCCTTTTCCAGAACAAAATGAATTCTTTCACCAAGGTGCCAGGGTGTAGCCAGTATAACATAAAAGACATACTACTACATGTGTACAGAAAGCTGCTATAGCTGAGTTTCTCTGTAACACATCCTAACATCATCTGGGTGGGAGAGGGAGACCTTGTTTCTAAAAGTTGGTATGGCCACAGACTGACACTGACAGGCATTTGATGATGCCTATATTGCAAAATGGTGACTCACACATGCATGCCGAGGAGATGAAAACATTTTCTTCTCTTCTAGACTTATCAGGGGTATAGGAGTTTTTAGTAGACATGGCTAAATTGCAGAAATGGTTTGACTTGCAAATGCATGGGTAGGGATGGATGAATATGTCAAGTTTGATTCTGCTCGTTTTTTCATTTTTCCAAAGTTATGTTTATTCTGTCCCATTTACGCATCAGTCTGATAATTTTTCATGCACATTTCTGAAAATGTATGCATTTTGTAACATTTTTCAAATTATGCCCATTTTTGCAGGGGATTTCTGCTAAGGTAAAGCACCATGCGCACTCTTCTCTGTAATATATGCATTTTTGGGCACACTTTTCTGTACCATGCTGTACCATTTTTGTACGCATTTTTTAATGTGTGAACTTTGATCTCAACCATTGGAAAACTGCAGGTATTTGACATTTAATTGCATTCCGTTTGTGTACGGGTTTGGGTAGTGTGAATTTGTTAATTTTGCATAAAAATCTGAACTGAATGAATTTCTCTCCCATCTCTAAATGGCAGTTTGTGTGTATCTGATTTAGGCTGGTCATAAATGAGAATCAGGGTTCTCTGCTCTTTTTCCTGAGCCCAGGTTGGTTCTCTCTGACTTGGCAAGTAGAAATACTGGCCAGAAAACCAAGCACTGGCTCAGTAGTCAGCAGCTGGGAGAAGAGAAGATCAAGGGGACACATGATAGCAGTCTGCAAATATCCGAAGGGCTGCCATTCAGAAGACTGGGCAGACTTGATGTTCCTTCCTGTTTCCATCAGAAGCTGGCCATGCAAAGCACTGATTGGCTAACTCCTGTTCCATCACACGGACACTTCCCCTCCCCCACTTCCCATAGCAGTTCTTCCTCTTTTAAGAGGTTAATTGTAGGGTGTTTTTATTTAAGTCACTGACTTGTTCTTTGTTGCTCCAGGAGACAGGACTAGAACTAATGGGTGGACATCGCAAGGAAGCAGATTTCAGCTGAACAGTAGGAGAAATGTCCTAGTCCTAATGGTGAGAAGAACTGTTCAACAGTGGAATGGGCTGGTGGTGGTGGGCTCTCCTTCACTGGAGGTAAGCAGAAACTTATCATTGGTCAGGGATGCTGTAGCTGCATCCTGCACTGCAGAGCCTGCATCGAGCTGGGGCTAGTAGATGACCTCCAAGGTCCCTTCCAGACCCATTATTCACTTATTTATCCCTCCCCAGTGTGTGCCCATCTGTCTTTTAAAAGCGTTTTTTACAAGCACAACATGAATGTTCATTGTTTTGAAAGTTTATTCAGTGACTTAAATAAAAACACCCTGCAGGCTGCAACCAACCTCTTAAAAGAGGAAGAACTGCTATGGGAAGTAGGGGTGGGGAAGTGACCATGTGACAGAACAGGAGTTAGCCAATCAGTGCTTTGCATGGCCAGCTTCTGATGGAAACAGGAAGAAACATCAAGAATTGGCTGATGAAGAGAAGAGATTGTACACTTGTACAAAAGGCACTGAGTACACTTTTTCAGCTGCTTGCCATTTGTTATGCACATTTGTATTCAGCCATGATTTACAACAATGCAGAACAAGGCACATCAAAATAACGTGTGTCTCTTTCTTGGCACTATTAACAAATGGCGTGCTGGTGGTGTATCTGAGCATAATAACTCCATGATACTGTTATTTTGTATCTTGACCATACTTCATGATGATTGTAAATCACTAATGCAACAAAGTGGATCTATGCTGCATACTATTTCTCCCTAGTTTACTGACTCCGCTGTACAATTAGATTGCAATTCAGTTAAGGGGATTGTGATTTAAGAAAAATGCTATTTAGGACTAGGGCAAACCCAGACAAGTTTCTTCTTCTTTCATTTCCTAGGATCGGCTTTAAATGTGTTCAAAGTGGCTTTTGTGGGAGGTTTTGTATTAAAGAACTGTGCGATCAGTGAGAGTAGTATTTTTAACACGGACACTTTGTGAACAAAAAGTCATTTATCATCTACGTAGATATTAAGGGCTAAAAGGCCAGCCTGAATAAGTCTGGATGTGCCTTAGAGCACCTCGGTGCATATGGCTGAAGAGGAAATTGCTCAGAAATGGGATTTTATTGTTCAAATTGTAGAACATTCTTTTTCTCTGTCCTTTGGATGCTTTGCTTTTCTGCAACACATTTCTTGTCTCTCTTTCTCTCGCTTTGCCCTTCAATCTGTTATAAAGAGTCTTGACAATTGAAATAAACTTGGGGGCAATTTATATGTGATGCTGGTTGCATTCCATGCTGTGGAAAAAAATGTTTGGCCTGTGTAGGAGCTCCACCCTTTGAAGGAGTGTGAGCTGAGAGAACCTTTCAAAATGTGTATTCCACTTTACCATCAAATGATTCTCAAGGTGACTTACAAGCAACAGCTTGTAATAAGGCAAACCCACTCCAAACTCTCTCTCTCTCTCTCTCTCTCTCTCTCTCTCTCACACACACACACACACACACACACACACACACACACACCAGCAGACCATCCCATCCCTTGCCTGTGTCCAGAGTGTATTTGGTTTCAGTGCTACAGTCCCATGGCAACTGGATGAGCAAAGGGGAAGGCATGGTGGGGGGGGGGGGCAAGTATTCTTCCTGGGAAGGTGTGGCGAAACAAGCTTCCTGCAGCTCTTTGTGGGGCATAGCACTAATCTGGAAGGAGCCAAGGATAATGATGCCGTCAAACAGGCACATTTCACTTTTACTGTCAGTCCCTTGGCCTCCTTGATGGAGTGTGTGTATTTTATAACCACATCTGGGTGAGGTTTTATCACTCTAGTGCAGCCTTCCCCAACTTGGTGCCCTCCAGACATTTAGGACTTCAACTCCTATCAACTCCAGCTAGCATGGCTCTAGGGATAAATTTTATTTTCATGGTGAACAACTTGCCTGGACTAGTTCGGCAGTCCAGCAAGGAAGCGAACACTTCTTTGGGTTTACCCATACATCCAGACTGTGTTACAGGCGGCCAAATTGGAACACTGTGCTAGCCTTTAACTTGAGAAATTTAATTAAGTAACGGAAGGAAGGAATGGTGTTAATTAAGGTCTGATAAGCACGCAGTGGGTCATAGATCCTGGTGGTATTTGTGGTTCTTTAATTAGACTTCTGCACTGCGCAATGGTTTACAAGAGGCAGCTGCAGAGAAGACAGATGCCAATGCTCTTTTTGCCTACAGCCAAGCTCCTCAGAATATAGTCAGATGTCATAAATATGACCTTGGTTCACCCAGATGTCTAGGTATCTGTGAGGCATAAAGTATGCATGAATCAGTGCTTTCTCTAAGGGACACTGTGTTAAGAGGCCTATGTCAGGCTGCAAAAAGGACTTGCCTGCCAGATTTGCTTTTTGTTCAAACCTTGGGCCCAAATTACCTGTACCTGTTGTACATCCATTATGGTCGGCCTGGAGCGGCCCCCTCAGCCAGACCATACTGACTCCATCTTAGGTCCAGGAAGAAGAAACCTGCATTTTACAATCAGTGCACGTCTCTGATAAAAGCCACATCACCCGGATGTTGGCGTTGAGATGCAAACACCCTGGCCGAGGTCACCTCAAGGCCAGGTGCCCCACTTAGCCCACACAATAAGAGCGCTTTCCAACACAGTGAGAAAGCTTCTCAAACCTATTGAATGGTCAATCGCTCAGGTGCTCAAACAAAGTAGAATCTTCCAGAAGGGCTGAGGATGAGCAATGTAAAGAATCAGCCAGACTCAAATGCATCATGCTTTTGGGGAATCTCCACCCAGGAATGGGGGTGGGGGGAGAGATAAACTCTTCTGGGAAAGGAAGTTCCAGGTCTTTTCTTCGGCACAGGGGCCAGAGTGTAGGTCTCCCAAAGGGTAGGAAGAGCTTGACCCAAGCACCAGAGGAAATAGCACCACGGAGTCTGGGGTTCTTCAAGGAACCAGGTAGGCAGCTTACAGCAGGGCAGTGTGTAGCTAGTCTGTGTTTTCCTGTTTCTTTGCCATTTGCCACTGAATTACAGCCTTAAAACGGCTTGTTACTTTTTGCTTTGAAACTGACAGACTCCTTTTCCATTCTGTATTTGTTGCCTGAATCCTTAATAAATCTTTTACCATGTTCTCACCACAACCCAGGCTGTGTGCTTTGGGGGTGAAAGGCAGGGAGGTTCACAAAGGGCATGCCACATTCTTGGTCACCTTAAAGCAGGTTTAAAGCCCAGGTTGCACGCAACGTGCTGGGCGAGCCTGTAAACTAGGCCGTGCTCCCCAAAGGACATGGGAGGGCTGTGAAGAAGCCCACGCAAGAGTCCTCTTTAGGATTTATTCCCTACGAAAATGTATCAGCTGCTGGACATCATGGGCGATCCTTGCTCCTAGCAAGTAAGTTTGAGATTTCTCTTTAAGGTTGTCTAGCTGAGGTATAAACTGTTCCGTTTCTTTTTTTAATGCTACTTATCTGTTTTCCACCTCAACCCAGGAACGGTGCAGGGCTGTTTGGCGCCCTAGGCCAAATTATATTAGGCGCCCCCCCTCGTGCCGTGGGGGGGGCCTCCGGAGCAAAGCAGCCCTGCTTTGCAACACCCCCCGCGCGCGTGCGCGACCGCGCGACCATCCGCCAACCACCTACCTTCCCACCGCCCACCGCTGCTGGCTGCTGCTGCCGCCGCCGCCTCCTCCGACGCGATGGGACGAAGGTAGGTAGATGGTTGGCGGGCGGGCGCGCGTGCGGGGGGCGGTTGCTGCGGCGGCGGCAGCGGCCGGCAAGCGGGCGGGGAGGAGCGGCGGAGGCGGCAGGAGCGCGCCGGAGGCGAGGAAGGGGCGCAGAGTTTGCGCCCTCTTCCGCCACGCGCCCTAGGCAGCCGCCTGGGTCTGCCTAGCGGTAGCGCCGGCCCTGCCTCAACCCTTATATCCAGGGCTTTTTTTCTGGTGGAACTCACCGGAACTGAGTTCCAGCACCTTTTCTTCTATTAATTGCATTACAATTTAATCGCCATCTACTCCCGAGGAAATGTAATCCAAGAGCCTTATATCTCCAGCCCTAATCTCAATAAAACTCCTTAATTTAGAACCTGGGATTTAACAGCATAGTTTTACAACTCAAGGATCTTTCCCCTGCGACACTTTGGCCAGGGGAAGGTAAAGGAAAAATAGGCTGAACCCACTCAGCAATAACTGGGGACTTAGTTGGCAGTATCTATCTATCTATCTATCTATCTATCTATCTTAATCTATCTCTCCAACCTTGGGTCCCCAGATGTTGCTGGACTACAGCTCCCAGAATCCCTTGCCATTAGCCATGCTGGCTGGGTAGGCTGGGAGCTGTAGGCCAACAACATCTGGGGACCCAAAATTGGAGATCCCTGATCTAATCTAATCTAATTTTGGACAGATAGATAGATAGATAGATAGATTATCTAATCTATTTTAAAATCATTTCTAGGCTGCCTTTACGTGTGGAACCCTCCCAGCCAGAAAATTGTAATCCACCCAAATGTGTTATTGGTTGGATTAAAAATCTAATCAATAACTAACTAACTTGCAATTCCTGGAGTTCCTCTTGTTCAGACATTATGGCAGATTGCGAGGTGGTAGCAGACATAAATTGGACTGTCTTGTCATTTATTTATTTATTTATTTCATTTCATTTCATTTCTATACCGCCCCACAGCCAAAGCTCTCTGGGCGGTTCACAACAGTCCATACAATAAAATCAAGATAAAACCAACAATAAAAACCAACACTGTGATTAAAAAATTAAAAACTAAAATTAAAAACGCAGTTTAAAATATACAATACAAAAGGTTAATACTAAAGGTCATGAAGGTATCTCCACAGTATAATACTAAAGGTCATGAAGGTATCTCCACAGTGCCTTCCAGTGTTGTTTTAATGAATTCTGTACACTGATCTTGTAATGACGGGCATCATGGAAATACTTGAAATAAATAATACCTTAAACAAACAAACAAACAAACAAACAAACAAACATCTGGCCTAATTTTGGGACTTTTCTGTTTCTTCCTCCATCCCCTGCTTTTTGTACCCCCTAGTGCAGTGTTCTCCAACCTTGGGTCCCCAGATGTTTTTGGCCAACACTCCCAGCAGATTAGATTAGATCAGGGCTCTCCCAGCTACGCTGGCTGGGGCATGCTGGGAGTTGTAGGCCAAAAACATCTGGGGACCCAAGGTTGGAGAACACTGCACTAGTAGATTTCTGGAGAACTCAAAAGCTTGCACAATTTTGTGGCATTTTGGTTGGTCCAAATAAAGATATTGCCCAATTGTAGATTTGGGATGTTTTTCTCATAGATCAGTGTGGCTATCTTTGCTTTTCTTAGACTTCATCAGTAAATTTGATTATATTTTCTTAGGCCTTGATTGAGACAGAATTTTCCTGCCACAGCTGTCTCTCCCACTACTGGAGTTAGATTAAGGAAACACAGCAAAGCTAGGAAGATGTTTTTATCATCACCCATTACTGCTGTTGTGAATGGTTACTGTGGTTTCTTGTGATTAATTATTACAGATTGGACTTATTGTGTTTAATGGCCTTTTAGTTCTACTATTTACATTTCCCCCATCTGTACCCATGTGTGGAAAGACACACACACATAGCCTTGAGGATAACACTTTGTGTATCTGACAAAATGGTGTGTAATCCACGAATGTTTTTGCCATGATAGATCTGGCATGAGATTTAATTAATCTGGCACAATAAATTTGTCTTGGAGGTACCACGTAACTCTTTGTTGCTACAACAGAATAACAACCTTGGGACTCTTCTGGCAGCCACCAATGCCATGCGATTTGGGAAGGGAGCTCAAGAAGAGCAGCTGGTTCCCCCCCCCCCTTATGATGTTCCCCTGTGCATGATTTTAGAAGGTGTGTGTGGGGTGTGTGTCAGGGAGATCCTGTTCCATTCCTTCTCCACTGCCAGGGTTGGGGTGAGTTCTCCAGTGGTGCAGTGGTAAATCTTGAAGTGCAGGCACTCGTCATGACTTTCCCCACAGCCACTCCGCACAAGGCTATTCAAAATGGCAGGCAGCTGTGTGGATCCATATCAACAAACCCGTTCTAGGAGTTTGCCTCTCCACTGGGAGCAGATCTTTTCTGAAGCTAATGGATCTTAACTGCCAGTTCAAGACCAAGCCACCCCTAAATACTTTATATTACAGCAACAAACAATATATTGTTTCTGGAAAATTCATTTCCACCCAGCTACTGTGAGGATTGCAGCTACGCTCAGAGGGAACAGCGAATTCTGAAGGGGGTGACACATGATAGCAGTGTCCCTGCTAATAAAAAAGTGCCAGCGCTGTGTCCCTGGGAACCCTGGCGGCAGTACACCACCGAAGTCCCGAAGTCACATCAGGGGCAGCAGGCTACCTGCCCTTGAGAGTGGCCAAAGGACTCTACAGGCCTCCCCGTAGAACGGATGTTGGTGCGAATGCCCTGCCCTGCCCCACCCTCAACCCAATCACCACTCCACAAAGCACTCCCTTAAGAACCATCGGCGGTGCTGTTTCTCTTGGGTTGTCATATCTTAGCATTTTATTGACCGATGTGAGCTTTCTCTCCTACAAAGATTCATAAATAGACTGTGTAACAAAAGCTCCGTGGCTTATGCTGGCTCATCTTGTCTGAGCATGGAAAGCTCAGCAGGGTCAGGCCTGGTTATTACTTGGATGGGAGACCCCTCCTCTAGTTTCCTGCATTGAGTAGGGGGTTGGACTCAATGGCCTTCTAGGCCCCTTCCAACTCTATGATCTATGAAACTTCAGAACTTACATGCCTTTGCACACTTTATAAAATGACAAGTGTTGCAGCAGTACAGTACAAAAGCCTTTGGGTTGTAATGAACAAAGCAAGGCTATCCTGATTTAGAATAACGGACTGCCTTTACTGCTATAATCTGTTACAACCATGGTGATTTATTGGGGAGTTGGTCATGGAGGTGTACAATAATCTTAATGATGATAGACTTCTAGAAGGTTATAGAGAGTTCATCATAGAGGGTTGCATGAACCATGCTATAGTTGACTCAAACCATGACTCAAACTGGGTGACTTTGGGCCAGTCACTGACTCTCAGCCTAATCTACCTCACAGGGTTGTAGTGAGGATAAAATGGAGAGGAGGAGATTATGTAAGCTGCCTTGGGTTCCTTGCAGGAAAAAAGGCGGGGTATAAATATAATAAATAAATAAATAAATACACTGAAACAGCTAATTAAGCCTGCAGTCCTATCTACTTTTAGTCTGGAGCAAGTGTATTAGACCAGAGGTGGGCAACTTGTGCCCCCCCCCCCAGATGCTTTGGTCTACAGCTTCCATCAGCCCTAGTCAGCATAGCTAATGGTGATGGATGATGGGAGTTGTAGGCCAAAACATCTGGAGGGACACAAGTCTCCCAGTCCTGCATTAGACTCAGTGGGATAATTCTGAGTAAACCTGGACTGCAAGGGGCAAAGGTTACAGTACTAAGAGGAATCACAGAGATCCAGAATTGACCATCCCTTCTCACAATCCGAGTAATAGTTTGCCCCTTTATCACATATGATAGTACTAGTACTCTTTATTGGCCAATACCCAATGTTTGGAAGAACTCTGGAGAGAGAAGTCTTTTGGGCTTATGTTAAACTAATTAGGGCTACACAAATGTTCAACATTTTTGGCATGAGAATAGTGCTTTCATAGGCAACCATCCGCACCCCTATGCCTTCCCTTTTGCTCATCCCTATGTCATCCCTTTCGGGCTGACTGTTTGGGGGCTGCTTGCTGACCAGTTCGCAGATGCTTCAATACCATGTTTGGAAAATAGCATCTTCATCCTGGAAAAGTGATTCTAGCCAATGTGGGATCATGTAGTGAATGTGATATACAGGCCTGTGGCTTATGCTGGCTCAGCTTGTCTGAGTGTGGAAAGCTAAGCAGGGTCAGGCCTGGTTATTACTTGGATGGGAGACCCCTCCTCTAGTTTCCTGCATTGAGCAGGGGGTTGGACTCGATAGCCTTGTAGGCTCCTTCCAACTCTATAGATCTATGAAATCTATGAAATCTATGATGTTGTCACAGGGTTATGTAGCCAGTCAGATATTGCTATATGAAGATGTCACAAAGCCAACCCAGAGTGAGAGCAATACCCTTTCTCTGCATGAGCTTGCACTTTTCACCCACTTTTGCAGCATTCTCTGTCCCTCCTCCCATTGCTGAAAGAAGGTGTGCTTTTCAAAGCAGATGAATACTTCATTTCAAAGTGCACCCATTTTGGTTCAGCCCTAAAAAAAATAATTAAATAAAATCCATGGTCTAGCAAATTTATTTATTCACATGTCAGATGGACTGAATTAATACAATTGGGTGGTTGCTTTGAGCCTTCACTTTTTAGACAACTCCATACATCTAAAATAAATATTTTAATAACAAATTTAGGGTATGTCATGGTAGGGTAGGCCAAAACATGGTTATGTATGCATGGCTTTATCAGTTTTTTAAAAAAAGGATGTTTGTTAATGCTATGCTTTAATGTAAAAGGTTGTACGTAGATACAGCGTGGTGTAGTGGTTACAGTGTTGGACTGGGGCTCGGAGATCCAGTTCTAGTCCCCACTCAGCCATGAAGCTCACTGGGTGACTTTGGGCCAGTCACTGACTCTCGGTCTCACCTACTGTATATAAGGAAGTAAGGACTATGTAAGCCACCTTGGGTTCCTTGTAAGAGGAAAAAAGGCGGGATATAAATGTAGTAAAAATAAATAAATAAATAAATAAAGTGTGTGTGTGATGCAGAAGCAGCACACAAGAAGGGATTCCAAACTGGGATAGAAGAGATCTGGATTCGGATCCTCGTCTAGCTCTAGGCAAGTCAATATTTCTCAGTCTCATCTCACAAGGTAGGATAGAATGAAGCCACCCCAACTTTGTGCCTTGAGCAGCTAGTGGGAAGAAATACAAATATCAGGGCAGGCTCTCTTGTGGCCCTCCAGATTTTTTACCTCCAACCCTCAATGTCCCTCATCACTGGCAGGGCTGGTGCTACCATTAGGCCAACTAGGCAGCCGCCTAGGGCGCAGGGCTAAAGGGGGCGCCAGAAACGCCTTGAAAAAAAATAAAGCGCTCTCAAGTGGGAAGGGGGGGCGCTAAATATCTGATCTTGCCTAGGGCACCAAACTGCCTTGCACTGGTCCTGATCACTGGCTATGCTGGCTAGGGCTGATGGGACTTGTAGGCCAAGACATCTGAAGAGCCACAGGTTGCCTACCCCTGTGCAACCTGATATGTATTAATTGGAAGTTCCATGGACGGAGCCAGAGCCATTTGCATGCTGAGGCTGTGCTTTGTTATACCTCTGAGCTATAGACCACCACAGTTCATCCCACGAATGGCATCTATCCAGGAATCTATTTTCAGCTCCCAGAATAATCTGTGTGCATGCTCATTGATGACCCATTCAATTATTTTCCTCCAGGTCTTTGCACCCGCAAAAATAATTGCAAAAGCCCCCAACTCAGTGCTCTAATTACCATTAATTAATTAGTATTAACGTTTATGTCCTGCTGTATTTGCTGCAAAGCCATCAAGGTGGCACACAACAATTTAAACTGATAAAACCTTGTCCCCTTACCCTTTGTAGCCTACTGGCTGACAGATTTAGAAGGCTATGGGGGCCATGATTTGGCTAAAACTGGAGGGAGTCTGGAAGTGGGACTTGTGGATTCCATTAAGGGTCCCTTGACCCCTCCCCCAATAATTTGAGTACTGCCTCAACTAGATGTATTAGGCCATAGCCCAGTGGGCAGAGCACATGCCTTGCATTTATTTATTAATTATATTTATACCCCGCCTTTTTTCCTTCAAGGAACCCAAGGCGGCTTACATAATCCTCCTTCTCTCCATTTTATCCTCACAACAACCCTGTGAGGTAGGTTAGGCTGAGAGTCAGTGACTGGCCCAAAGTCACCCAGTGAGCTTCATGGCCGAGTGGGGACTAGAACCCGGATCTCCCAAGTCCCAGTCCAATACTCTCACCACTACGCCACACTGGCTCTCGGTTCCCAGGTGCCATCTTCATTTAAAGGACTTTAAGATCAAATGGACCCTCGTGTGCTTAGATATCTTGTAGTATCATATGGGTTAACCAGCTTTAAATAGTAGACAAATCCCACCAATTAGGTAATGATTGCGATAGTAATGAAAACCTTGAGCATGTGATTTACCAACGGGGATCCAACTCCCCTCCCCGCACATGAAAATGTAAGTTAGCTTTACATCCATCACTGAAAATCTCAGGAACTCAAGCAACTGATTGCCTCAAAGTGTAGCTGCTCCATTTATCAAGCATACAGGATGAGTAAAGTAACATCCCACCCATATATCCACAGTGGGCAGACATCAAGGGACTACAAGACTTCTGCAGTAAAACAGTAGTACCGAACTGGGGAACAATATTACAGGAAAGATTAATTTTTAGTGAAGGCTAGCCTGGTTCCAGAAATTCTAGTGTCCATCAGGAAGGAAATTATCACTGAGGAAGATGCTGATCCCCAGAGCTGGAATTGCTTGGGTTTGCTCTGAAAATGTAAAAAGCATATTTGAAGCCCATTGATCCATAAAGCAGCTTGTTGATCTTAGATGTTCACCTGTCATCTGTCTGTCTTACACAAGCAATGAGTTGGCATGCATTTATTCTCGGGATAAATAAGATTTTGATGAGAGTCAAGGAATAACCCCATTTTCTTTGACTAAGATATTTTTTTTGACTTCTAGAACTCCAGGAGTATATATCACAATTTCACATAAGGGAACCTGAGTCATGTCAAAATGGAGGGACTGTGGCAAAACTGTTTCATTTCCCCAGTGCCTATTGGAACATTTGAGTGTTCTTGTTCAGACAGGGCTCTGCTCTGCAGCGCCTTCTTTGGTGGATTTCCAAACTTACCAAAAGAAGACGAAGGAAAAGATATGAATTAACAAGGCCACACACCAAAAAGGATCTTTGTTGTGTGGAGACGTCTGCCAAGAATTCACTTGAGTCTAATGCAATCCACCTCCTCCGTGACAGGCATTGCGCTTGTTCTGATGTCCATATCGACACTGGACTTGGATCCGTGGTAGGTAGACCTCCACCTGAGGAGCATGATCTTCTTGAAATACTTCATGGTGTTGTTCTTTACTGTCACAAAGCACATGGTGTTGATCATGCTGTTGCTCATGGCAATGCACTCGACTATGTAGAAGGCAGTCAGGTAATGCTTCTCCTTCACAAACACAGTGGGGAAAAAGTCGCGGACGATTGTGAAGCCGTAGAAGGGCGCCCAGCAGACGACATAGGCGGTCAGAATGCACATGAGCACCAGCACTGTTTTCCTTCTGCAACGGAGCCTCTTCCTGATCTGTTCGGTCTGAAAGCCTGGCACAGTTTTAAACCACAGCTCCCGTGAGATCCTGGCATAGCAGAGGGTCATTGTGAACACTGGTCCAACAAACTCAATGCCAAAGATGAAAAGGAAATAGGATTTGTAATATATTTGCTGGTCCACTGGCCAAATCTGGCCACAAAAAATTTTCTTTTGGTTTTTGATCATGAACAGTACAGTTTCAGTCGCAAAATAGGCAGATGGTATAGCGATGATCAGGGATACAATCCAGACCACGGCAATTAGGAAGGTTGCTGTTTGGTAATTCATACGGGGCTTCAATGGATGAACGATAGCGAGGTATCTGCAAAAGACAAGTGTTTCCAAATTCATGTTAGGAAAGTTTTTCAATCAGATCATGTTGTGCAAACTAGCTTGCCTAGCACTGGGCAAAATTGGCAACTCTTTTTTTTTTTTTTTTAAAGTAACTCCCCACCCCACCCCCTGAAATCCATGTTGAAGAACTACCTTTTAGTATCATAGGATCATAGAGTTGGAAGGGGCCTACAAGGCCATCGAGTCCAACTGCCTGCTCAATGCAGGAAACTAGAGGAGTGGTCTCCCATCCAGGTAATAACCAGTGCAATATTTCTGAAGGTAGCTGGTGTGCTAATGTTGAAACTGGAGATAGCCGTATTGCCCTGCAATCAAAACCCTAATATCTGATCTCTACAGCATCTCTGCTGATGCTGCAATGTATAGCATCGGACTGTAAGATAGTCATCACAGAGTGATCACATCACTCCAGTGCTCAAAGAGTTGCACTGGCTACCAGTTGTTTGCCGAGCCGAATTCAAGGTGTTGGTGTTGACCTTTAAAACCCTGTACGGCACCGGTCCAGTTTATCTCAAAGAGCACCTCCAGCAACATCAAGTAGGCCGCTCAACAAGATCTGCCATGGACGGCCTTCTCCCTCTCCCATCAGCCAGAGAAACCAGGCTGGTGGAGACTAGGAGGAGGGCCTTTTCTGTGGCAGTCCCCAATTTATGGAACTCTCTCCCCAGTGACCTCCGCCATGCCCCTTCCTTGATTTGCTTCCGCCGTGCATTAAAAACGTGGCTTTTCAGGCGGGAATATGGGGTGGGTTAGGATTTTAAAGTTTTGTACTGTTTTTTTGTTTTTTTTTATTGTGTTTTACACTCTGTTTTTTCTTGTATTTTATTGCACTGTACATCGCTCAGAGTGGCTGGATGACTGGCCAGATGGGCGATTCAAAAATATTATAATAAATAAAATAGCAGGGTGCCTATGGGGAACCATAGAAGGAAACATCATAACATCAGGGAAATGCCAGGTAATAGTATAGTGCTCACTTAGCCAATGTACTTTCATTCCCTAGTACCACCTGAAGCTGGGACTTTATTCTCTGAGGGTTCATCTTCTCCAACTACTAGGTAAAGCTACCCAATTTGGCTTCTATTGACAGGTGGTTTTTTTTAACCTGGTACAGCATCTAAAATCATCACCCGCTTGGTTAATATAAAACTGCTTAATTTCTCTCTGTGATCAACTGATAAAAGGGGCCAGTGTGCTTCACTCAGCATGGAAACATGTCTGAGTAATAGCTAGATTTTATGTTTAAAAAATGGGGGATCCCACATTTTCCCCTTTCTGGTTCCCAGCAATCCTAGGGGCAGCTTGAAAGCTTGCACATATTTTGTGATCTTTTGGTCTGCCTAATAAAAGTATTACATTAATATGATTTAGGCATTTTTCTCATGTCTTATATCTTTTTCTTGTTTTCTTACGGCATTTTTCTAATGTCATTGCATTGCATCATCTATGTATGAGTTTATTTCTCTTATAGTCAACATGGCTACCTTTGTTTTGTTTTTCACTTAATCAGTGGATCCCAGGGTCATACTCCTGTGACCTCTTCATATTTCAAGATACAGTTATAATAGTGGGTCATCATCGCACAAGGTTACCTAACCAGTGCTTCGAAGTGCCATTTATTTTAGTGATATTCTTGTTATGTATGAGATCAGGAAAACATACTTTACAGCATTGACAGCTCTCACAGGCTGCCTCCTAATTGTACCTGATGCTTTCCTGAAATGTCAACTCTTTTCAACACTTCTAATCGGCAAAAGGATCTTTAGCACGCCTGCTGCCCGGTTGCCCAGATACTCAGATAGACAGAACTGGCACATTCTGTATTGCACACTTTGCCCGTTCGTTTTCTTTAGAGATACCGGTAAATGTTTTTAATCAACCGAGAAAGGAATGTGTTCACATTCCCAGAGCTGGACAAAGGCGAGAGGTTTACATTGATTCCTAATAGCTTTTGTGAATTAAGGGTCCAGCAGGGGAATTCCTCTGAACAAAAAGGAAGACATTGAAAATTTAACGTTACATGTACAGCGGTGCAACTCATTGAATACTAGTGCAACTCCTTATACCTTTTTTTCAAAGCTACATTGATGTTATCCAAAGTCAGGCTGTACACTAGCCTATTAGAGATCTTGTCCCCCCACTTCAATTTTTTTTAAAAAACTGTAACTGAATTCTTCCTTCTACAGCCGCTGTCCTCACTATATTTTCTAGGTAGCCCTTGCTGAGCAAGTTCATGATTTCTGACATAGAATTAAAATCTTGGACAGTGGTAGTTATAGTCTGCAAAGTATCTGTACAACAATATTATTTATTCTATATAAAGGATGTGAACTATCACAAAAGAGGAGTGCAATCTTATCTGTAGGTTTTTTATATACACCTGTTATTAATCTACTGTCATATATATATATATATATATATATTTCAGAAAATGAAATTCCTTGGTAGAAAGCATAATTTGAAACCTAATATTAATATCTGTAAAGTTGGCCCAAACTAAAATAAGATAAAATAAAATAAGATTCCAATTCTTCCATATTTACCACCCCATATTGATTGCAAAGATATTGTCAGGATATTGCCACTAAACAACAGTTGCCTGTAGAAATAAATTTCTTGAAGGGAATATAAATTTATGCTCTGAGTCTGCCATATAAATGTTAGTAATTTCAACGACCACTGAATATCCCATAGACAGTCTTATCACTTGCCAAAAATAAGTTGTTATGTGAAAATGAAGCAATGGTTGGTCAAAGCTATTTCAGAAATGGTTATTAAGAAGTAGGTGGCTGGTTTTGCTATCCCTCTTCTTTGCAGGGCAGCCTTCGCCAACCCGGCACCCTCCAGATGTTTAGGACTACAATGCCCATCATCCACAACCAGCATGGTTGTTGACTCGGGAATGATGGGAGTTGTAGTTCAACCCATCTGGAGGGCGCCAGGTTGGGGAAGGCTGTTGTAAGATAACCTCTATGATGGGGCTGGGGAACTTGTGGCCATCTAAGATGTTGTTGGACCCCAACTTCCATCGTCCCTGACCATTGGCCATGCTGTCTGGAGCTGATGGGAGTTGGGTGTTCAACAAAATCTGGAGGCCCACATGTTTCCTGCCCTGGCTTTATAATATCAAGTTCTGTGGGAATATTCATGCCCAAGAATTAAACATGAAGAGTCACCAATACAGCGTTTTCATCTATTTTATCCAAGCTCTGCAATTTTGGGGATGCAGAAGAATCCCATAAATATGACTTTATTTCAGGTTTTTAAAAAGGGCCTTAAATACTCACAAATTTAGATAATGGCTCTAATCTAGGATTCTTGCCAGAATCCTTAGGTTTCCTTTTTGGGTGGGGGGGACATTCTATGGCTATTAGATAACATAAATTACTGGTCTGCAAGAGACATCGCTATTAAAAAGGAAACACAACAAAAACTAGTATTCATTATTGATTCCATTGTTCTCTCCTTTCCCTCGACTTCTTCAGAAGTCACTGTAATTTCTGCTGAACACGGTTTGTTGGGCCTTTAATACAGAGGAGCAGAGGTTGTGTGGCTCACTCAGTTTCATTCTGCTTCGTAATCTTGTCTATTTATTATTACTATCTCCCCACTGCCTCCTTAATAATTATGTTATCATCAGCTAGTTCCAAACATATCCCTTTCAACCTTGCTCAGTGTTCCATACTCAGAGAGGATACTGCTCAAATTCTTCAAGATGCTTCAAAACTAATTATAAAACAATTTTTCAGTCTAATCGATTGAAAAAGATCCATTCTTATTTCTGTGGGACCATGTTTTAGAGTTGAAACAAGGGACAATCCTCTATAATGCTTTCCTCCATGTCTGTACGTTGCCATGCCGCTTACCAATTATTTATTTTATTTATTATAAAATAATAAATAAAATTAACCTGCAGAGTGAAATCTTTTTCTACTTCCACAAATAATTACTTATTTGTCTGAGGAAAGGACAAAATGGCACTCCCTCCATTCCATGTACAGAAGCTGACTAGACTGGCAGTTGAATTTTACCTCAATTCTGGATGTCTCTACTGCACCTAAGAGCAGCAGGCAGCTTCGGGGATGCAGGGCAGGCTGTGCGATATACATACAGTACATCTCTGTCCTCCCAATACCTTGCTGCCTCTCCCTGCCCTCCTGAATCTGCCACCTGAAGCAGCCACCTTACTCAGCCTAATGGTAGGGCCAGCCCTGGGCCCTGAGGTGGAGGAAAGGCATCAGAGCCCAATGAACTGTCTACTATTTAAATCACTAATTTGGGCTGGGGGGTGGGAGAATCAGTTTGGAAAAATGGAAAGGAAAGTAACATTCTTGGCTACAGGCAACCCCACTTTCTAATTCTCCTCCTTACCTGTCCACAGCAATAGCCAAAAGTGCATTGGTAGAGACATAGAGAGAGACAGTGCGCAAGTAGTTGACGGAGGCACAGAGCACATGACCGTGTTCCCAAGACAGCTGTCGCACCACATAGTAGTCCATCTCAAAAGGACAGCAGACGATGGCCACAATGAAGTCAGAGATGGCCAGGTTTGCAATGAGAAGGTTCGTGAGATTACGCAGCTTCTTATAGCGGGCCAGCGCAGCAATGAAGATAAAGTTGCCAATGCCGCAGACCAACATGATACCAACCAGTGCCACACCGACGACAATCCTGGCAGCAAAGAAAGTGCGAGTCTTGGTCACGTCGTCATCATCATCCAAGGGCAGATCATAGTCGCTGTAGCTGAAGTTGAAAGGGAAAGTGAAGTTTTGGTAAGAGGTAAAGTCTCCACTATGGTGGCTGTAGATGGCAGCAAAGTTGGTACTCAGGAGTGTGTTATTGGAAGGATGATGTCCTTCTTGCCTCATGATGTTACTGTTGCCTTTGCTCGTTTTCAGTTAAGTCGTCTTGAGCTTTGCCTTCTCAAAATCTCCCAGAAAGGGCTGTCCAGGGGAGAGATCTTGTGCTTCTGTACATCATGTTTTCAGCATCTTTGACTGAAATCACATCTTTTCTTACCTTTTGAAAACAGAAGAGAAGGAAAAGCAGGATCAGGGGGATGGGGAAATATGCAAAACTACTACTGTCCTTGTGCTAAAGCTTTCTTTTAGAGATGCCACGGATGGTTTTAGAAAGGAAGGGTGGTTCCAGAGGATGGCTCCTAGACTCGCCATCAAAATGCTTTGGTCAGCTATTCTGTTTTCTTTTCTCCTTAATGTTTTTTTGAGGGGGGGTTGTTTTTTTTTGAAGCAGTGGGGAAACACAAGAGGGCTACAAACTGAAGGCGCCTCATCATCTGGACCCTGTAAAGTTCCATGAATGAGGCAGGGAGATTGCATGGGGAAAACCTCATCTGGCAGGTGTAATGTTTCCAACCTCTTTGCCTTTGGAGGGCTTGCAAGAACCATTTGCAGTTTTCAAATCCAAATGCAGTGCTTTGTCAAGCAGCTCTATTTTGCAAAATTTTCTTTTCCTTTTTTTTTTGCACAGGTTGAAATAACATATTGGAGGTGGAGTTGGGGGACAGGAAAGGGAAAAAATGATTTCCCAGTCTGTTATGCTCCTTCCATCCCATCTGTGCATAGAGTTGAGTGCATAGTCCAGCCTTCCCCAACCTGGTGCCCTCCAGATTTGTTGGACTACAACTCCCATAATCCCCTAGCCAGCACAAGCTGTAGTCCAACACATTTGGAAGGCAGCAGGTTGGAGAAGGCCAGTATAGGAGAAGTTACTAAATATACCCCCTCACTTCACAGCATATCTCATCCACTTTTCCTTCAGTACTCTGAAGGGCTTAGAGAAGAACTAAACTGCAGCTTTTGCATTTTGGTACATCAAGTAATTAAACTGAGTGAAAGGGGTGTCCTGCCAGCAAATATTTTATTTTGGAAACAGATACATAGTACCAGATTTCCTAAATGTACCATGGCATAACCATTTGTTGAAGTCAATAGAAAGAACTGATTTTTACCATGGAGCCAACAAAAAGACTCGGGGACATTTGTCTTACAGAATGAGAAATCCAGATCCATCAGTCACTCGGGAGTGTCTTGCACATTCACATTTGCAGTGGTGCAGTTAGGTAACTTTAGAAATTTGGTCCTACACCACCACCATCACCACCACCCGTATTTAGGTGGTCATGTGTATTTATGTGCTTTAGAATGCGTTAATCTAGCCCTTCTACATTCGGGGGCCCTCCTGCTCATTCTGCTGAGTGGGGCCCTGGTTCTCTGCCCCAACGTCCATTTGGCAGACAGAAAAGTTATTTCCATATATTCATAGGGAGATAAAATGTAACAGTGCTGAGCCAAAGTTTTGCGTGGGGCTCTGTTGAGCTCATTGCGCTGCAGGACATTCTCCTGGTGGTTCCTCATGGACCGATATGGCCTGACTGGAGTCCACCAGGAGAAGAGCCTTCAGTGTGGTGGCCCCATTTCTATGGAACTCCCTGCCTCTGGAGGTCAGGCAGGCTCCGACACTGTGTTGTTTTCGGCACCTGCTGAAGACCTCCTTGTTCCGGAAAGCCTTCCTTGCTGACC
Organism: Shinisaurus crocodilurus; assembly: GCA_021292165.1. Lineage (NCBI taxonomy): Eukaryota > Metazoa > Chordata > Lepidosauria > Squamata > Shinisauridae > Shinisaurus > Shinisaurus crocodilurus. The sequence continues at coordinate 173,061,794 of CM037879.1, read as the reverse complement.
AGCCATCGTTTTAATGTTATTCTGTTTTTAAAGCATTGTTTTTATTCTTTTATCTGTTTATCTTTTTATTCCCTGCTCCAGAATCTGTCTAGATATGCAGTAGTATACAAATGCTGCAAATAAATTCACAGGAAAGGGATATGGATATCTTCAGCACTGGGAGTCCAAAGCAATGGATATCTTCAACACTGGAACTCCAGTGTGCACACTGGAGCTGTTGTCTTGTTGTGGCAATTGTGTGAATTTGCAACAAATAGAACTGATGGACAAGTGTGGAAGTTCGGATTCCAAAATGGCCCTGGGATTTCACAGCTTTTAAAAATATATATATATGCATGTTACTAATTCCCTGGACACATTTACCTCTTGTGAATATAGATCAGGAACGATTCTTACATTTGCAAAACTATGGCATGCAAACAACAACTACCTCTTAAACTGATTTGGTTGCACTGAAATCAGCACTACAAAGGCTGCTGAAATAGCTTGTGGGTTGCAGATAAAGTGATGCTTTTGTTAGATCTGCTTCTCCTGGTTAGAGGTCATGCAAACTTCACCACCAAGGGGGGGAGGGCAGAGAGCAGCAGACATTCAAATGAGTTCCATTTCTTCTCAGATGGAATTCACCCATGACAAAGGGAAAAAGCAGAACTTTTCATAACAGAATGAGACCCTTTCCTCTTCTTGAATTGTGTATTTCTTTACAATTAGCAGTTGACACAGTCCCCTGAGATCTCATGCCTGCTTCTCCTTCAAGCACAAGTGAACTACTGGGAATGCTTCAAACCCATCACTGGAAGCAGAGTCACTTCCAGGTTCGCCAATATTAGAATTCCAAGCTGTGTGCATAATTGCCCACCTCCCCAAATCTCTGTGGCGCAATTGGAAAACAAACAAATGAACAGCTGTTTCTTTGCATGATGAGAATGGCGCTTTACAATATTATCATGTCTTTGGGCAGCAAAGAAGAGCCTGCAAAGTGGACCAAACTGCTCACACCAATTAAATAGCATTTTCTCAGAAAACGCATCAGTGTCCAAAAGGCACTAGCTGCAGTGTGGATGGATTTTTTCCCCAGAGGAAACTTCATAGACATAGTTCAGTTTCCTTCTCAGGGTGAAGCCAGCCAACACACAAATGCACCCTGGCCATTTACGTTGACCAGCTTTCCCCAATCAGCTACCCTCCAGATGGGTTGGGCTACTACAACTCCCAACATCCCCAGCAAGCATAGCCAATGGTCAGGGGTGATGGGAGTTGTAGTCCAACAGCATTTGGGGGATGCCAGGTTGGAGGAGACTGATGTTGCCAAGCCTCATGTAAATCATCCACCTAAAGAGCAAAAAACAAAAGAAAAAAATGGTATAGCACTTTAGGGCCTTTTCAATGGTTTATTGAGGCATCAGGTTTTGTGGGCTGCCCAATAAAACTATTAGCCTCTCAAGTCCCACAGCACCCATTGCCCTTTTGTTGCATAACTACTTTTTCTGGAATTTGTAGCTGAAGAGTCTAAGAGTGAACAGACTTCTTTAGAAGTATGTTCCACTCAAATAGATCAGACTTGCTTCCTGCCCAATCTCAGGAAATGGGTCGTCTCCAATGATAGTCCTACTTAAAGCAGACCTACTGAAAGGAGTGGGGCTTAAGTTAGACTAGCATTAGATACAGCCCATTGTGTTTAGGATCCAGATGTAAATAATTTGTGGGAATCATTCCAGTACAATCTCTGGGGAGGAGGATGTGTCAAATTGCTCCCCCATTCTTGCAAAAGAAGAGCAGAAAATATTGATTATTATTAATAATAATATTAATAATAATAACAACGATATTGTTGTTGTTTTTGTTCTTCTTATTATTATTCCCAAGTAAGAGTTCTTCACACATGTTTCAATCAACTTCCAGGCAAAACAGCAAAAGTCATGAATGAAAAAAGTACAACTCAGACCGTACCTGTTCCAGTGCTTGTGCCCCTTATTGGTGCTCTGGGCGGGATCCTGAGCGGGTTGGACTCCGTGCTCCTCAGGATGCTTGAAGTGCTGTGAGAAACACTGCGCAGGAGGTGGAATGGATGATGCTGTGTGGCACCAGAGGCTGGAATTGCACGTCTGCCTTGTAGCTGAGCAGGATCAGAAGTCCGGCTGTCTGTGTGCCTGCATCTAAAGCCTATTCTCAGTGGGTGGCATCTTTATGCTTCCTATGCATGTGTAATTTTAAAGAGGCAGCACACAATATGTCACACACAGCCTCCTGTCTAAGATCCCATTTCTATGATTGAACAGGCAGCCTTCCAGAAAACAAGCAGAGCCTTTTTACCTCTGAGCTTGTAACTGGAAAGCATGCTGCAACCTTGATCACGGTGTGCAGCTTAGATAGTTTGATAGGATGCATGCATGTGACTTGGATCACTAGACAGTCTTGACATGGTCAGTTGTGATCCCTTCCTGCACCCCTCCCAAAAGAGATTACACTTGGCACAGCAGATTTGGGCATATTGCAACCCCCCCCCTGCTCTTCTGGTCACAATCTTCACTGATCTGAAACCACTTCTAAGAGCCATTCTAGGATAATTGGCTGTCACTTGTGATTGGGCACAGCATGAGGCACATTCTCAACTGAAACCAGCAAAATAAATCCTGGGGTAGAAGAGGTGTGTGCAAACTATAGGCAGCATCTAGCCAAATCTAAGCATTTTAAAAACTCAATTGATCTCAGTGGGAGAGAGGATGATTTAGCAATTGCAGTTGATGAATGCAATTCTCCCATTGACTTGAATTGAGAATCAGTGTTTAACTTGGTCTGGACTGCATCCCATATTTAAAAGAGATAGATAATTAATATAATCTAGGGTTTTCAAAAGGCAGCTGTTGAGCTGATACTGTTAACTAGGTCTCTCACCTGATTAAAGAAATCTTAGCAGAAATCATATGAGTTTTAGTTGATTGATTTTAAATCTGCATATATTTATGGAGTATGGCGTAGCAGTTAGAGCAGGGCTCTCCAACCTTGGGTCCCCAGATGTTGCTGGACTACAGCTCCCAGAATCCCTTGCCCTTAGCCATGCTGGCTGGGTATGCTGGGGGCTGTAGGCCAGCAACATATGGGGACCCAAGGTTGGAGAGCCCTGGATTAGAGTGTTGGACTGGGACATGGGAGATCCGGGTTCTAGTCCCCGCTCAGCCATGAAGCTCACTTGGGTGACTTTGGGCCAGTCACTGACTCTCAGCCTAACCTACCTCACAGGGTTGTTGTGAGGATAAAATGGAGAGGAGGAGGTGGAGGATTATGTAAGCCACCTTGGGTTCCTTGCAGCAAAAAAGGTGGGGTATAAATATAATTAATAAATACATATAACAAAAACCAGTAAGGCATGGATAGGGAACCTCTGTCCACAGGCAGGATGTGGCTTGCAGGGGTTCCCCATTCACCCAGCAAGCTTCTGGTACTATCTTTGATCAGTGAGATAAGAGGGTATTTAAAGGCAATTAACTAAGCTTTACCCTGCATAGAATTTGAGTTGTGCTTTTGCAAGCATGGGAGCATTGTACTGGGGCTCCATCCTGAGCAGGCTTGCTTAGAACTGAGCTGTGCGTTGTGTGCTTCGTGGTAAGAATTGCATCTTTCCTTGGCTCTGTCCAGTGGCCTTAACCCCACCTACTGCCGAGGACTGCACCCCCTGAGGACCCCCCTCCAAATTCAGCCCCCGGGACCTAAGAAGCTTCCTCACCCCTGCAGCAAGGGATGCTGGTGAAATTCTCCAAGTGAATTTTGAGGGTTCCGTAAAGGCTGTCTCAAATGAATGGAAGCTTATAATGTCCACAAATTCTTCTCCGGCTTGGATAGAATTCTGAACCGGAAAAGAACTCCCACTTTCCTCCCCAGCCCATTCCCTAATCTCCAAAGCACCCTCCCTGTCATCAGAGGTGTGTTTTGTGGCGATGCGAGAGAGGGCTTTTTCGGTGGCTGCTCCCAGGCTGTGGAACTCCCTCCCAAGGGAGGCTCGATTGGCTTCCTCTCTGCTGACTTTCTGCTGGCTGGCAAAGGCTGCTTTATTCACGAAGGCCTTTGGCCTATACATGGGTCTGGTGAGTTGTGTGCTGTTTTTAATAATATTTCCCCCCTGTGATTGTTATGTTCTTATTGTATTTTCATGTATTGTTGTAATCAACTTTAATTGTTTCTGTAAGCTGCCTTGAGTGCCGTTTTTTGGTAGAAAGTCTAGGTACAAATCAATCAATCAATCAATCAATCAATCAATCCTGCCCCCCAAACACTCTCCTCGCCTTCCCCTTACCTGTTCATTGGCATGTGGGGAGAGGGGAGGATTTTCCCCTCCCCCTCCCTAGCCCAATGTCTCGGCATCTTCCTGGGCTGGCATGCTGACCCATGCTTGGTCAGCATATCAATACACCTTGCCTGGGCCTGATGACGCAGGGCAGATGGAGTTCTCCTGCAGACAGCCCTTGGAAAAACATCACCTCACTGGGCCCAGGCGCAGCAGAGAGCTAGCACAGTAGCCCAGGAATGCTCAACAAGATGCCATGGAGAGAAAGGGGAGGAGGGAGAGAGAGAACTTCGGCCCTCCTCACTTCCCATGAATTCTGCTATTGCACCTTCCCAGCCAGTTAAAGCATTAAGGCAGGGGTGGACAACTTGTGGCCCTCCAGACGTTTGCGCTTCCAGCTCCCCTCACGCCTCTCCATTTACTATGCCAGTGTTCTCCAGCCTTGGGTCCCCAGATGTTTTTGGCCTACAACTCCCAGCATGCATGGATATATATATATATATATATATCCATCCATAGCAATGAATATATATGAAATATGAAGAACTGAAATAAAATTCTCACCTATCTGCACTAGCCAAATTCAATAGGTACCGCTATCCCCAGCATGGAGAGGTCCATTATCAGGCCCATCCCTACGCCTTAGGCAGAATGAGGCAGCTGCCTCAGGCAGCAGATGCTGGGGGGTAGGGAGTGATGGGGAGATGTTGGAGGACAGAGCTGTGTGTGTGACACACTTAGCTTGCCCTGTATACCCAAGCCAGCCTGTTGCCCTTAGCTGCAGTGAAGATGCTGACCTGTCATCAGTTTGAAGTAAGAGTCAACTGCCATTTCATTTGGCTTCTACATATGGAATGGGGGTGGGCACCATCTTGTCCTTCACCTCAGGCAGCAAAACGTCTTGAGCCAGTCCTGACCATGATGTACCTGCCTGACATGTAGCTGCTAAAGTTGATGTGCCTGTCTGGAAAATGAGGGGGCAAACCCAATTCAGTACTAATATGATTGAATACACAGGGATTCAGACCTAGTCTTTGAAGAGCTAAGAATTCAGTGGGGCTTACTTCTGAGTAGACATGCATAGGATTGCTCTGTTAGAGAACTTGCTTTCAAGCTGCGTCTCCTTCCCAGGCAGCTATAGATGAAGATAGACATAACTTCTAAGGGTGAAGATAGACGGATATTCTCAAGTGTGTTGGAAAAGGTTTGAACATACATTCCATGGCATTTGTTTCGAGGGCAAATGTGTATCTAAAAGTTGTAGTTTCTTCTAGCCTGATGGAGTTCTCAGTCTCAAAACAATTTTTACACAGGAATTTCCCCCTTCTTCTCTCCCTTAGCGAACAGGGCACCATGGCCATCCCCCACACTACACATGGAAATTCTGTAGATCAACTGGCTGGGTTCCTGGAGGCTTCTGGAGGTCAGCTGGCCACCCGCTAAGTCACATGACAGTTCCCGTAGGTCAGGCTTCAAAATAATTATATTACATCCGGTTTGCATGCCTGCTCAAGGACTTGAATGACATTCACAAACTGTAGCACTAGGGGCTTCGAAAACTCATGGTGAATTTAAGTATATGTGACTGGCAATAGTTTGTTAAAAAAAACAACCCCCAAAACCCAAGTACCAGGTGTGATGATGGGGTAGTCATTGGCCGCACAGCACATGGGGAGCAGAGGTTTAAACTTTCCCTCTCCAACTGCTCCGTAAACACCCCTGTCAAGCAATTAACATTAGAAAAACTCTGAGTGGCATCAATGGGAGATTCTTCCCCATCAATGATAATCGTTGTGTGGAGAGCCAGGAGAGGGGGATTTTGTGGTGCAATGCAGCTAATGCTTCTTTTAAACATATGTTCTGGCAATGTCCAGTAGTTCCTTCTTTTTGGGATGAGGTTATTACACAGATAAATTTTGTACTGGAACAGTCTTTAATATTCACTGATGCACACACTCTTTTAAATTATTTACGGAACCTGCTTCATGGAAATTAACAAATGGTCAGCGTAAATGGATTCTCCGTGCCCTTTTGACAGCTAAAAGATTGATATTACAACATTGGAAGGATAAACTCTCACCTCCTATAATGCAATGGATCTGAGGACCTTACAATGCTTTCAATATTTGAACGGGTGACATGTAGACACCACCCTCAAAAAGATACTTACCGGTATTTGGTCTGCTTTTATTGAAGCCAATGAATAATTGCTAGAGCATGGCCTGGGGAGAACATGGTCCTATGAGGTGCATGGCTTGGGGAGAGGCCGTGGGTCATATACATTCCTCACTCTTGACCTTTACAATGCATTGAGATATTTTGCTGGTGAAACATTTCCTTCCCTTCTATTTCTTTCCCTCCTGTTTGTATCTTTCTTTAGAAAGCCACTGGCTTTTAGATGCTCATGCAGGTACAGCCAAGAGCCAAGTATTCTTTAAAGAGTGTCCATAAACGATAGAAGAAAATCCCCCAAATGATTTTTTAAAATATTCAACATGCACCAAAGGCAAGCAGTTTGCGTAAAGAAAAGTGTTTTCTTTCGTTAAGTGTGAGATGGGGAAATAATGCAGAAAGACATTATATTAGCATAATAGGAGGATTAGCTGTGCTTGAACAGAAGAGATAATCCAGTTGGGAATTCCCCCACTATTTTTAATATTTTAAACTTAAAAATTATGCTGATTTCTTTATGACTAAGCCTTCCAAATTCTTGGATTTGCCCAGAGTAGAGTTCAAAACTATTTCTGCTCAGAAATTGATAAAAACGGCTTTAAGTTAAAAATTCGTTGAACCTTCCCTGAAGCAGAAATTGCAGCCATAAATGTAAAGATCAATCCCTTATAGCTGGCTGCCTTTTAGAAATGAAAAATACTCAGTTGAACAGATATTGGTGTACTTACTGGAAGGGTCAAACTTTATTTTCTAGTAAAGCGATGTTTGAGATCTCTGGACAGCTCATTTGAATAAACAAGAAAAAGTTGATGGAACTAGGATTGAGAATATGTCAGAGTCTAGTATGAACTGTTTAGTTTTTCTGTCACTGGGGATTCTGATATTATATTACTGTGTATACCTTGTTATTATGAATTCCTCAGCACATTGATAGCAGTGACCAAAGCTCGATTCCCCCCTGCTATTCTCTCTTGCCTGCCAGCCACCTCAAAGTTTGCCATGTCAAATAATTCTCAGTGACTACTGAGATTGGATAACTCAATTTTTGAATGCTGAGCTGGAGATATCTGTAAAAGGGTCTTGGTTTTTAGAAGGCAGCCCTCCAGGCCTGTGGAAAGCAATTTTGGTTAGGTACCAAGATAACTTAGTGTACTCAAAGTGAACCAGTATGCTGCTGCCCTTCATTCTCCTGCACATTTACGGTATTAAGGTCCAAGGGTGTGCAAGGCACAGTGCCAAATAAACAAAGATAGAGGGCCAAAGCACTCTTTACTTTAAAGTAGCGATGTTGCCAAATTTCATAATTATTCACCTCATTGGTTAAAACTCATGCATTCATAATGCTCACCTTTGTATTTCATAGATCATAGAGTTGGAAGGGGCCTACAAGGCCATCGAGTCCAACCCCCTGCTCAATGCAAGAAACTAGAGGAGGGGGTCTCCCATCCAAGCAATAACCAGGCCTGACCCTGCTTAACTTTCTACACTCAGATAAGCTGAGCCAGCATGAGCCACAGGCCTTGTAATGCACTTGGATTCCTATCTTACAATTTTGTTATTAATTTCAGAAATATATAGATTGCAAAATTCAGAGCATGTGCAGTCTGATCTAAACTATGGCATTGCTATGCATCCGTTGAGTTGGTTGGTTTAACCCTCTTCTTTCAGGAGCGAAAGGTTGGCATTTGAACTCTCTCCACAAACCAATCGTGTTCAAAGAAACAGCCACATAGGTTGCATACATTTCCATATACCAATAAGTGATGGCTAGTAAACATTACATAAGAAGGCCACATAGAAACAACCAGTCAGAAGGGGGTATAAAACATGATGACATCTCGAATTAAAGGAGAAGTCTCAGCTCACTAGCCCTGAGCTTACTCTAGAGTAAAAGAGAGAGAGAGAGATGTGGCTGCTAGCTACATCTTTAAAGTAACATGGGCTTTGGGTCAGAGATTCTGTTCAGAAGGCTTAAACTGAGGTGGGCAATGTGTGGCCATGGGCCGCATGTGCTCCCCAGGGCCCCTGGTGTGGTCCCTGCTCCCTGGTGCCCCCTTATTTTTTCTGTTTTAAAAATTGGCATCCGTAGTGGCTACAGAGTGCTCAAATGGCCAAATTTAGCTTGATGTGAAATTTAGCAGATCCACCCTTTATATATGTGTGTGTGTGTGTGTGTGTGTGTGTGTGAAAAGGACCAAAGCCGGTCCTTTGCGTGGGTTCGGTACCAAGGGGTTAACCAGAGTGGGGTTAGCCCTTTACGCACGGTCCGCAGCACCTAGGCAAAAGCCGCGGCCAATTTTAACGCTAGGACAGTGAAAGAAGCAGTCTTATGAATGGGAGCCACTACACTGTTTATAGGTAAACAGAGTTTAATTGCGCTTATCAAAACATACACAAAGGCAGTATGCAAAGCATGCGCCTGCAATTGACGTGGATATAGAGCGAGTCACAGCAACAGAACACCTGGAATGACCCTGATTCCTCGACAGCCGTGTAGCTCAGCGGTTAGGCAAATTGAGCTAGCTTCACCGGGAGCTGCCCGGGGTTGGATCCTGAGGTCAGACCGAAGCCCTGGACCTCCGCGCAGCTTGCTGCCCACAACCAACAACTTTTCCCATCACAGGTCCTTTCTTTATACCCTCTTCTTGGCTCCCCCTCCCTCCTGTGTCCCCTCCCTTCATGATTGCTTGAACTGAGTCAGGAATAACCTGCTTGGGGATGCTTCTTCACAGCTCATTTGGCTGCCAGGGGAGGGGAAGCTGCCCGGGGGTATGCAGATGTGTCCCATTGTGAGCCTCATTGAAGGGCAGGAAAACAAGTGCAGTAAACAAGGTTAAAGGCTGCAAATGGGGTGTGCGTGTGCGTGTACCAAGGTTAAAAGTGGATACCTGAGCTGCTGCTGCAAGTGGGGTGTGCGTGTACCTTACCTGGCTTTCTCTTTACAGCCCCCCTTTTGGGGAAGATGAGATTGGGGTTCCTGGACAGCCCAATCCCCATCTACCTTCTCCTTGAGAGAAAGCCCGGGATAGTCCATCTGCAAGGATGTTTGCACTGCCCTTGATATGTTTGACCGAGAAATCAAAGTCCTGAAATGCCAGGCTCCACCTTAAGAGTTTTTGGTTGGAGCCCTTCATCCGGTCGAGCCAGCACAGGGGGGATTGATCGGTCTGCAGCTTGAACGGCCGTCCCCATAGGTAGGGTCGGAGCTTGGTGATCGCCCACATACTACCGCTAGGCATTCTTTCTCAACTGTGGCCAAACTGGCAGGCATCGGACCACTGGACTTTAAGTGGCTGCCTGCTTCTTGCAGAGATCAGTGAGGGGGGCAGCTAGCTGGCTGAAATGGGGTACAAACTTACGGTAGTAGCCAGCTAGTCCAAGGAATGCTTGAACCTGCTTCTTGGTTTGCAGGCGGGGCCAGTTCTTGACCGACTCAATTTTGGCTTCCAAGGGCTCGATGTTGCCACCTCCCACGCTATGCCCCAGGTATTCTACCCTCCCCAACCCGACCTGGCACTTCTTTGCCTTGACTGTCAGTCCAGCTTGGTGAATCTTATGGAATACCGTGCGGACATGTTCTAAGTGTTGTGCCCAAGTGGAGCTAAAAATGGCGATGTCGTCTAAATAGGCACAGGCGAACTCCCCTAACCCATTTAGGAGCCCATTGACCAGCCTCTGGAAGGTCTCCGGTACGTTATGGACCCCGAAGGGGAGGGCAGTGAATTGGAACAACCCTAGGTGGGTGACAAAAGCGGACTTCAGAGCTGCATCGGGATCTAAGGGAACTTGCCAGTATCCCTTGGTCAAATCTAGGGTGGTGTACTTAGCCCGCCCCAGCCGCTCTAGCAGGACATCCATGTTCTGAATGGGGTAGGGGTTAGGCACAGTCACCCGGTAGATTTTTCTAGTCTACACAGAAACGCACCCCCCCATCCTTCTTGGCAACCAACACGATTGGTGATGACCAGGGGCTGGAACTGTGTTCGATGACGCCCAGTTCTAACATGGCTTGCACCTCTTTGTCAATGGCTTCAGCATGGGGCCCCACAGCACGGTATGGGAGGGACTGGATTGGGGGGCTGTCCCCTGTAAGGATGGAATGCTGAACCAGGGGGGTCCGACCCGGGCAGTCGGAGAACATGGGTGAGAAATCCTCTAACAGTTCTTGCATCTGAACTTGCTGCGTCTCCGAAAGCGAGGGGGACAGCTCAATTGCTTCTGCTGCTGCTTAGCTTGGCCACTCATTGTGGCCCTCTTCTTAGCAACTGGATAGTCGAAGTTCAAAATTTGAGTCCCTCTCCCGTAGGAGAGATGCAGGGCAGGATGTGCCCTCCCCCCTGAATCTCAATAACATATTTGGGGCACATTGTTAATAAAATCAGACTCACCAAACTGCTGTTGGCTCCACCAATTCAGCTCTTTGCGCACAAGTCTCTTAAGAGAGGATTTCTTGGGTCTTCTGCTCCTGCCTCTGGAAAGGCGCGCACACAGCCCATCTCTTGCTTCTGGCCCTCCTCTCCTTGCCAAGGGCTCCTCCAGCTCCGGTTCTTTTGAATCACACACTTGCCGCCATCTGCTCACTTGCTGGGGCACACAGGGATGCAGGTCGCTTTCATACAGCTACAGCTTTCGATCTTTTGTGTTGCTCTCTGCTCTTGCACTCGATGAGGATGCTAAGACGTGCTTCAGCTTACTCACTTGCAGCAGCTGCTCACAGTCTCTGCCCAGGAGTTTGGGACAATTTCTCTTGAGGTGTCCTAGCTCCTTACAATGGTAGCACCTGCTGTTAGCCGAAGTAGAGGCACCCTGGGGCTTCCATGCCCCCCTTTCTGGGCACTCGCCTTCTTTGCTCTTTGCCAGTGGTCTTTTGCTTGCCCCCTTGGCCGCCCCACGACTGGGAAAGGGGGCTTGCCCTGCCTTTTTCTGCCGGTACAACCCCATCTAGTTGTCTAGAATGGCAGCTTCTTTCTACCAGTCTACCGACATGAGGTCTTTGTTTCTCTACCATGACCTGACTGCTCTGGCACTTTCTGCAGGCAACTCCTTGCCTACCCACTCAATAGTTGAGATCTCTTGAGCTCCCAACGCTCCCACTGGCAATTTGGCTCCGATTACCTGGGCAGCCCCTTCCAAGCTGTCTGAGCGTTTCCCCTGCGGCTCCATCTCACCCTATCTCTAAAAAAAACAACAAACCTCTACTCAACGTACCAAAGTCTCCCCAAATCTTCCCTATTTGCCGACGTGCACCCACTCTGGGGTTCAGTGTCGGATCCCAGTTCCGACACCATGTGAAAAGGACCAAAGCCAGTCCTTTTTGCGGGTTCAGGTACCAAGGGGTTAACCAGAGCAGGGTTAGCCCTTTACGTGCGGTCAGCAGCACCTAGGCAAAAGCCACAGCCAATTTTAACACTAAGACAGTGAAAGAAGCAGTCTTATGAATAAGAGCCACTACACTGTTTATAGGTAAACAGAGTTTAATTGCGCGTATCAAAACATACACGAAACAAGGCAGTACGCAAAGCACATGCCTGCAATTGACATGGGTATAGAGCGAGTCACAACAACAGTACACACAAGGTTTACCTAGAATGACCCTGATTCCTCGACAGCTGTGTAGCTCAGCGGCTAGGCGAATTCAGCTAGCTTCACCAAGAGCTGCCCGGAGTTGGATCCTGAGGTCAGACCGAAGTCCTGGACCTCCACGCAGCTTGCTGCCCACGACCAACAACTTTCCCCACTACAGGCCCCTTTCTTTATACCCTCTTCTTGGCTCCCCCTCCCTCCTGTGTCCCCTCCCTTCATGATTGCTTGAACTGAGTCAGGAATAACCTGTTTAGAGATGCTTCACAGCTCATTTGGCTGCCAGGGGAGGGGAAGCTGCCCGGGGGTATGCAAATGTGTCCCATTATGAGCCTCATTGAAGGGCAAGAAAACAAGTGCGGTAAACAAGGTTAAATGTGGATACCTGAGCTGCTGCTGCAAGTGGCGTGTACCTGACCTGGCTTTCTCTTCACAATATTCATGGAAGTATTTTTAAAGGTTAATAATTCCTAAAATAGGTCCAGTTAGGAGGTTCTAGACCCCAACCTGTGTCTCTCTGGATGTTTTGGGCTACAACTCCCAGTATTCATTGGCCATGTTGACTGGGGGCTGATGGGAGTCCAAAACATCAATAGAACCCAGAAAATCAGGAAGGCTATTTCTAGACATATCCTATTATAAACATACTGGGAATCCAAATCAAGTCCACACTGGATCCAAGCAAGAGAATGAAAATCCCTTTAAAGATGTGCATTGCCGTATGGAGCAAGTGATTGTGCCAAGGGCAAGAAACGTAATTTTTAGGTTTGAACAAACCTTATTCAGTAAGTTGTTCTGTGACCAAGGATAATCAATGCATAGAGGGGGTAGTGGCCACAGTGGGTCTGATCCAGCTCCCTCCTACACATGTTGATTATCCATCCATGGTTCTTAGAAAATCTGAATAGGTAGGGTTTTTGACATGACTCGATCAAGCAGTGTCCTTTAAAGACATTGCCGTATATGATGGAGCACCAGTCTGTAGGGGCTATTCATTCTGGACGTTGGCAAAAAAAGAACAGAATGAACATCCAGTGAATTCCAGAGCGGAACAATGGGATTCCTTCCTTAAGAGCACATAAGATTAATTTTGTGAGCCACAAAATGGCAGGCATACAAATACATTTTTAATACAAATACAAACCCTTAGCAAATCCCTGTGTTTCCAGGTATCAGAATGGATTATGCTTACTGAATCTTCTATGAATGTTTAGGAACAGTAAAATATCCCAGGGATAGCTAAATTGCACCAAGCGATTTAGGGAAACTGCCAATCCTTTAAATTGCTCGTATAGCTGGAATGGGGGTGACCAGCAATTTTTATTCTCACTAAGAAATGACAAGTTCCCCTGCAAGCTAGCGATTTATACAAAACACCCTTGTACTTTTTAACAACAATCTCAGCGGCAAGCATATTCATTGTTTTGGACTCTTGATATGCCAAAGCAGGAGGATGTACGCTTGCAGAATATGCTGAACACTAAATACAAGAATATATATATATGAAAATGGTTCATTCAGCAAATGTTAGACTGCAAGGAAATATAATGGGTAAATGTACTGGGCATTTCTATTTTTGCTTAACACACCAACCATAAATATCATATTGTCTTTCCTCCTGATTTATTTTCCCTTTGCATTGTTTTCCTATTTGTTCGGAATCCCACTTTACTATGCAAGTGTGAACTGCTGGTCATGTTGGAGGATTTGGAAAGGAGTCGGTCCTATACTGGTTAGGATGAAGCAGAGTTTTCCTCCTTATGCACAGACTGGTTATTGAAACTGGTTATATCATCACATGGGTTGCTAAACCCTGGTAAAAGGCTCTTTAAAGGAACAGATTGTCCATACAAAGTTTAAAACTAATAAAGACATTTATTAGTTTTACTTACAGTCCATCTATTCATATATGCAGGATGCATATAGGCAGGTTAGAGTCTTTGGTGTTAAGAGTCCGTGCTTCATTGGAGTTCACCGGCTGGAAGCCAGCCTCAGACCTTGTGTCCATCAGGTTGGAGAGGCAAAGAGAGAGAGAGAAGTAGGGGAGGAGGGGTTACAAAGCATGCACCCTGGGGATTGTTCAATTAACCCTTTCCTCCCACTCTAACTAGTGGTTCATTACCTCGTTGTTTTAAGCAGGCAATATTACAATTTCCATCAGGTCACAGTTAGAGATTTGACAAGCACAGGGGTGGATTCCTGTTCAAAATATGACTTTCCCATTTGCCACCATTTCCTTCTATTTAAACACATGCTATGCTTTTAGGAGAAGAGCCGTAGCACAGTGGCAGAGCATCTGCTTTGCACACAAAAGGTGTAGCAGCATACCAGCTTTAGGATTAGAGACTGAGGTGCAAAGGCCTTACTCAAGTATATGTTTGCTTTTATATAAATGCTATACACAATCAGGGCTAGTTCCTGGAATGGATGGCTCTTGAAATGGGACATAAAGGATTTTTTCCCCTGAGCTACTCTGGAACATATATAGTCCAGCAAATTTTGGTAATTTCCCTTTTTGTCAACATTCCTCAATAGACATGTTGTCAAGTTTCATTATTCCTTGGCTCGGGATACAAACCACAGTGACCTATAATGCTCACATAAAAAACAAAGTAAGCACTGAAACTAGGGGATGATCTAGGATTTTGGTTGGTTTATGTTTTTAAGCAAACCAATCTGATCTGCCCCTTGTGGACTTCAGATCCAATCCTTCAGTTTTCACACTTCTCTGAATTTTCAGATACACTTCTCAGCTCACGGAATGTACTAAAATTTGTCTGATAGTGTGTATTTTAAGTTAAAATGTGTACCAAAATTTATATTTTAGGATAAAATGCTAAAAAAAATTGTATTCTGTAATAATATGTTAAAAATGACATGAGTTTCGTGAATTTTTTTCCATTTTAAAATTACAGATAGATGCAGAAACAGGATGGAGGAAACAGGATGGAGGAGGCTATGAATAAACAGATGCTGACATGGACCAGCAATAGCCTGATCCATCCCTTATTCCAACCTCTCATATCCCCCCCCCCGCCCATGGTTGAACTCTCATGGTCTTCTGCCCCTGCCCATCAGCCTAAATTCAGTGCCTTTTGGGGGAAAGGATCCATACTCAGCGGTAGAATCCATACCTTGGATCAAGATCATTCTAGGTTCAATCTCTAGCATCTCAAATTAAAAAATGATCTTTAGTAGGAGCGCTAGGGATGCATCAGAACTTGTTTCAGTTTGCTTTTGATCAGGATGTACCCAGTTCACACCTTGGATCAATCATGGACTTGGATGCAATCTGCAGTTGAAGTCCGTTCATTTCCAAGCCTGCCATGGGATTTGCGGACCAAAAATAATAATAAATGCATTTAACGCCATGTGTACGTTGGAAAAATGTGCATGAAAAAATGCGTGCGTCTGAAAAATGCTCACAAAGACGCTTTAATCAATGGGAGAAGAATGCATACTGTGGAGAAAGCCAACCTAAGCCCCCTGCCTGACACACACACACTCACCAAGGAGGGGGGAAGGAGACCCGGGGGGGGGGAGACAACCAGTCTCCACAGATGCCAAAGGGGACAAACAACATCTACATAGAATCACCCCAGGGGGGAAGGCAGGAAGCATCACCAGGTTTGTCAATGCTCTTGCATATCAGCCCCATCTACATAAGACTTGAATACCTCTCCAGGGCAGACGCTTCGGCCCCCTAAGAAATGGCCACTCAACACCATAGGATGGGACCATTAAGCAAGTGGCTTCAAAGGGACCCCATCCCACGGGGGGAAGGCGTCACCCCACCTGACCCAAAAGGCCGCCCCTCAGGGAGGGTGTGAACCCACCTGATCACGGAGGGAGGGACTACCTGAAACACCAAGGTATAAAACACCCTGCACAAGGGAACTTTTCTCTGGACCTGATCAGCAATCTTGCCCATGCCTGGGGTAAGGGAACGAAGGATCAGCAACCCCGGGAAACCAAGCTGAAATCACTCACAAGCCGCTTGGGTAGACCAGGCCTCCGCCGGGAACCCAGCTAGCCGCTTGGGTAGACCGGGCCTCCGCCGGGAACCCAGCTAGCCGCTTGTGTAGACCAGGCCTCCGCTGGGAACCCAGCTAGCAGCGTGCGGTTGACCGGGCCTCTGCCGGGACCTGAGCTAAACTAACTAGCTGAGAGCCCTGAAATCACGTTGTCCTTGAGGCTTTTGCTTGCTACTTTGTACCGTACTGATAAGCTGTATTGCTGGCGTGGGTATGAGTTTGTGAAGGTAATTTTGTAAATAAACTTGTTTTCTAAAAGATACTTTTGTGGCTATAAGTTATCCCTTTGTTCTGGGCTAAGGGTGAGGCGCTGGGGACCTCGGAGAAGGCCCGCCCCAGGGCTCGCTACCCCCTTAGCATTGAACCCGCGCAGAAGACCAGGTTGTCGGTCTTCCACTCATACATTTCAAAGATGTACATAACTGATGCATACATATGGCAAAATACTCACAAAAATATGCCTGGAAAGAAAGAAACAATGCTCGTCATCTGATATGGACTCGAGGTGGAACGAGCTTTTGAGATGGAATTCGGAGAGCTTTGGTGAACTTGAGTTTTGCTGATTGCTGAGTTTAGCTGGGAAAGATGTCTGCCTGAGTCCTTGGGGAGCTACTGCCAGTCATAATAGAATAATGGGCTACAATGGACAAATGGTATTGCTTATACCATTTAAGCAATTAAAAATAGAAGAAGCTAGATTCCCCTTAAAGTTTGGTCATTTTCTGACTTTTAGTTTATCGCTGTTATTTAAACTTCAGTTATCTCAAAACACTTTGAGTTGGATCCAACTTCTTTTCTGCTGGCTGGAGGATTCCCTGAGTGGAGTTCCACTCAGAACGCTCCCACCGTTGGAAAGGGGGGAGGCGATCTTCACTGATTCCCAGGGATGTTGAAGAGTCCTTGGTCTCGAGTCACGAGTCGAGTCTCGAGTCCGAGGTCCAAAATGGTGACCCGAGTCCCGAGTTACTCCCAAAGCGGCGGTCCATGGAGGGAACGGGAGGGTCTCCGCGAGAAGAAGAAGAGCTGCCCTTCGTCCCGTGGAGACCCTCCCGCTCCCTCCATGGGCCGCCGCTGCTGCCACTTACTGTCATCGTCGGCGGGTCCTTCCCTCGTCCCTGCTCCTGCCGCCGCCGCTGCCAGGGATGTATTATGAGCCCTCCCTGGGCACATAGTTCTCCGCGGCGGCGGTGGAGCGGCCCAATCTCGCTCTTCTGAGCGGCGCGGAGCGTTCTCCGCACCGCTCGAGTCACCGACGCTGCCCCACCGACGCCCGCACACCGACGCCACTCACCTCACCTCTGCTGCCACCGCCTCACGTCGCATGCCGCCTCATGCCACATGCCGCCTCACAACGCCGCTGTCGCACGCCGCCGTCGCACGTCGCATGCACGCCAACGCCGCCAGACCCCCGCGCTCTGTTTTTGGCGGGGGGGAACCAGGGCAACAGGACTGTTTAAGCCCTGTTGCCCTGGTTCCCCCACCAAAAACAGAGCGGCGGCGGTGTGCAGGCGGTGGTGAGGTGGCATGTGGCGTGCAACGGCGGCGTGCGACATACGGCGTGCGGTGGCAGCGTGCGGTATGCGACGGCAGGCGGAGGTGAGGTGAGCGGCGGCGGTGGCATGTGGTATGCAGCTGTGGTGTGCGGCAGCGGCGTGCGGCGGCGGAGGTGAGGTGAGCAGCGGCGTGCGACATGTGACGACAGCGGCGGTGGAGGTGAGGCGGCGACGGCATGCAGCGTGCGACGGCGGCGAGGTGAGGTGAGGTGAGCGGTGGTGGGCGGCAGTGGCGGAGTCCTTGGTCTCGAGTCCCGAGTCGAGTCTCGAGTCCCATCAAAAATATTGGGACTCGAGTCTGACTCGAGTCAGAGGGGGGACTCAGTCCGACTCACGAGTCGAGTCCTCGAGTCCGAGTCCCCATCCCTGCTGATTCCCCCCTCCCTCTGCAGCCTCCAGCACCCTTCACTGTTCTGGAGGGTCCCCCAAGCCTCCAGAGAAGATTTGGCAGAGGGCATGGGGGACTGCAGGGAGAGGAGGAAATTGGCAGTCGCCTCCCCTTTTCTGCCAGTTGGATCAGAAGCCTCCCACCGGTGGAAGGAGCCTTTCCATCGGTGGGAGGCAGATTCTGGATCCAACATTATAAAAGGAACAGGGAGATCAATCAGAGATGCATCCGTTTTTGCACTGGTGCATCCCTGTGTGGATGCCTTGTTCTTCCAATAAGCAAATACTTTGAATGGAAGTTCCATCCTTTATATCTGTGGACTGTGAACAAAATGGGCCATTCTTGCATTGCATGTCACAAATATAACTACTACAGCGTGTCCTAGTTTCAGAGAAGGCAAACATTTGTTATTCATGGATGAATGCATTGAAGTGTTGCCATCATTTTGGCCTCTGGATAAACGGTCAGAAAATGTATCTGGGAGCAAATGTGCTTTGCCCAAACATGCACCATCTTAAGCATAGATTATATTCATGAAAAAATACCATGCTGTTCAGTGTGAACTCCAGCTCCCTTTTAAGAAAGCCAGAGCTGATGACACTCCTTTTTGTTTAGTGTTACATCAGGAATGTCCTTTTCTAATGTATGACTTTGGGCCAGTGGTGCAGCTAAGTAATTTTATCGGGGGGCAAATGTGACATACCCAGCCACCTGCCACTAGACCAGTATTCTCCAACCTTGGGTCCCCAGATGTTTTTGGCCTACAACTCCCAGCATGCCCCAGCCAGCATCCAAGGTTGGAGAACACTGGTCTAGAGTATAAGCTATATTTTAAAAATGAGAAGAAAGGATGATGCGGCAACCAGCATCAGTCACTGTGAGATCCGGCATGCCTATATTAGCCTAGGTGCTGACACCAGGCCTCTTTCACTGCCTCCATGACCTGCCACTCTTTGGGTGGACATTTGGGGGGTGGGTGGGCTATGGGGCCCTGGACTTCAGCTCCAAAGTCCAGACCTACCCACATCACTGCTCTGGGCCAGTTAGTTAACAAAGAGTGATCATGTTTCTCGAATTTGCAACAGTCAAGGATGGATTCACACAACACGTCGTTTCAGTTTTCATTCAATATTTGTACCCCACTTTTCCTTCTGAAAGGAAGCCCTGAAGTGGCTGACAATAAATACAAAACAATCAATACAAAAAGATCAACATTTCAGACAATGTAAACCAGGCCTGGCAGCATGTTTGAGAAGCCCTGGTTGTCCTGGCTGGGAGTGGCTGGTGTGGGAATGTCAGGGCAGGACTTTGGGATATAGGTCAACAGAATGATGAGCAGGTGGGAGCCCAAATGCAGCTGGACTAGATCGCTACACTTCAAAGTAAGTGAAGTTGTAAACATGACCACCTAAAGAACCCCCTGCCCCCATTAAGTCCAGAGTCTAAAATACCTCACTGTACCACTGGGCTGGACTTGCACCACCAAGGTCTGCAACAACAACAACAACAACTTGACAGAGCGTTGCAGCTAAACCCAGCCCTCGATCTAATGCAGGGATAGGCAATGTGTGGGCCTCCCAATGTTGTTGGACTACGAACCTCATCATCCCTCACCAATGACTATGCTGACTAGGGCTATGGGGAGTTGCAGTCTAACAACATCAGGAGGGCCATATGTGCTACCATAGGCAATACCCGTAAAGGTGGCCAACTAGGATGGAGAGGGAGGCTAAGTGGGAAGAGGGGGCCTAATTTCTTGCTAGGGCCAAATGCCTTGCCGTCTGGCCATAGTTACCACTCACTAATTGTTTGAGTGCAAACATCTCTTTGTTGCAGTCACAGTTTTAGGGGTCAACTTACAGAAATCTTACCTACTGTTTGAAACTGCCCTTCACCTAATGGGACCAGTACTTGAGTGCACAGAACAAATGAATTCATTTCATTTAATTGAATCATCATCTTCTTCATCAATAGATTTATAAGCCATCTTTCTGGACCAAATCTATCCAAGGCAGTAAACAAAAAACTCAAGTCTTAAAATAAAAATAGAATAATGTAATTATTTTTTTTGAAGTACAAAAATGCAAAAGAATGATACTTTAAAATATAATTCAGTCAGTATTGTTTTTTTAAAAAACCATTTACAGAATCACAGCAATCATTTTATTGGGATTCTGTATTGCAGCTTACTGCAAATGGTCATCATTTTACATTTTGTGCCATAGAAGCCATTTTGCCAAGTGGTTGCACTACAGTGGAGTTCCTGCTTTTCCCTTGCAGTGCTCTGTGTCACTTCTGGTGAGCTGTCTGCTCCAGCGACTTCTTTGGGCTCCAGTTTTGCATCGACTGAGGGCAGTGAATGTCCCTGGGTATCAAGCTTCCAGTTTCAATATGGCCCCCAGGGAGTGTCAAGAAAGGTTTGGAGAACTTTCATAAACAAAGCTAGTTTGTAGCAAGTGTTGTTCTAGAAGAAAAGGAATTCACATTCAACTGGATTTGGAAGTAATCTGCCATATTTTAAATAAACCAATCAGTAGCAAGACACATATCTCTACAGCAAGGCTGTCATCTGGTTAGTTGGGGACGTGTCTTTCATGCAACCCTTGTAGGCATAAAAATCCCTCTATTGATAGACGTGTTTTTTCTCATTGCTCCCTCTCCATTAACAATAACAGACCAAAACATTTTGCTGGCTGAAGCAGAGCACCAAAATCCCTTTCCTCCCATGTGAGCATCAGCCCTTAAAAAAATTCACTGCTCCATTCAGACATCTGTTCCTGCCTTCATCGATCTCCTAAATTCTGCCACCTGAAGCAGCCTGCTTCATCTTGCTGCATCGTAGGGCTGACCCTTTGCTGCACTAGCTGTTGGTTCTCTGGCCATGACTGGAAGGTAGGATTAACAAAAAAGGAGCTGCGAAACTCAGGCCCAGTGATGCAGGAGAGAACTCAGATAGAATAGTTTCACCTCTTCCGGGCCCATTCTTAGCACATCTTCTGGCAATTCATAGCAGTCCCTTCCACAGAAAGATCCTGCAGGCAGGCATCGTGGAGGCGACAGAATGAGGTGGATGAGGCCACAGTCATTAAAGATAAGGAGTTGTGCTTGCAGGAGCAAAGCAAAATCCCCAACCTTCCAGTGGGAAGGAGGAGAGGAGTCGTGTATCTCTGGTATTACCAGTCAGGCAAAATGGTAAATGAGTCTCTCATGAGGGCTCGACTCCCTCTTTCCTGCTGAACTATAGTGGAGCTCCTGCAAATGTCAGGTAAGTTCTTACTTTGTGGTCCTAGAGCCCCGTCCAGGCATTCAAGGGAATGTGTGAGGACACAAATTGTGTAGGGCATGATGGCATTTGCCCCTCACCCCAGTGTCCCCCTCCACTCCTGACCATCACATTCGGCGCAAAGTTCTGAAGGGAGATTCTAAGCATGTTCAGCTGAACGCACTTGGTTGGAATCCTCCCCATGATCTGGAAGCCCACGACTGTGAACCCTGTGTGGGCAAGGGGGCTTCTTAGCGCATTCATGTGCTTAGAATCCCCCGTCAGACCTTCCTGCTAAACACAGGAAGGTTGGGGGTGCTGTGGACAAGGCTAGCATGCACAAGTAATTTGGGGCTGGGGCTGGTGCATGCTGCCCCCCCCCCATGTCCCCACACAGTTTGTGCCCTCACACAGGCCTTTGTACACATGACTAGGGCTTTGAATATTCAAAGATGCTGAACACACACACACACACACACACACACACACACACACACACACATCCAGTGTGATTCCTAGGCCTGAATAAGTCGCCTCACCTTCTCTGACGCCCTCGGTGTCTGATGGAATTTAGTGCTGCCCAGGCAATTCTAGAAGTGCTTTTGCAGAAGAATCCTCATCTCCCCTTTCAGTGGCGTGGTTAGTGGAGAATCTAAATACAAATGTTAAACCAAAATTTGAAGAAAGGCTGTTTGGAGTTTGGACTTGACCTTGTTCATTTGCTGATCCGTCTCCCAAAGGCTACGGACCTGTGAGCAGACTCCCTGTTAAAAATTTTAATCTTCCGTTCCCATCTGCATAGTGGACATGCCCTCTGTACTATATTGCGGAATTATCACCCAGTTTAAAATAACCTTTCGACCTTTAGGTGACATTTAACACATTGAGCTTCACAATTCATAAATCCCTAAAAGCATGTGCTTTGACAGAATTAGTGCACGGATTAACTCAGTAACATCAAATTCACTGAAATTGCATGGATGGGCTATTTTTGAATGGGTTTACTGGGTTGTTTGAGAATGCTGGAGTGGAGAGACTAACCTACCGGTATCTTTCTTCCAATAGCCCCTATTCTGTAACCTTTCCCCACCGCAACTGGAGATTCTTGAACTGATGTTCAGCAATTCCCCCAGGGTTGAACGATGAACTCTCTCAGGGGAACTGGCTTCCTTTTGTAAGACTGCAATCCTATGCCCAGGAGTAAGCCCCCATGGGACTTACCTCTGAGTAGATATGCAAAGGATTGCACTCGCAAGAGTCAAAATCCATCTATTCTGGAAGATGTTTGCTTAACAGGCAGACTAATTGCTTTGTTCTTTTAATAATGTTTTGCAGCTGTTGCTGAAAATGAATGTATTAATGTGTTTCATCTTGATCTTGGGAAGGGAAAAATAAAAAAATAAAAATAACTGAAAGGAAGGCTGAGATTTTAATTTTATGCATCATCTTTTTACAGTGCAATTGTAGATATGTCTGCTCAGAAGTAAGCCCCATTGAATTCAATGGAACTTACTCCCAGGTAAGTGGGCATAGGACTGTAGCCTTAATGTTTTAGAAATATCAGATAAACAAGTGGTGACACCAGGCTACACTCTATGTCTACCTCCCAAATGCACATTGCAGGTCTATATTGATACCCATCAAGCCAAACACACCAGCCTTGTATATTGCGGCTTTCAGGTGCTTGAAAGATTCCCCATGCTTTTACCTACTGGCCACAAACCACTAGTGAGTTCTCCTGCATGCGACACATATTGTACTCTCATGGTTCCTCCATTCATTTCACTGAGGCTTGTGCAGGATTGGTTTTTGCCATGTGTTGATGAGTGGGATTTTCCTGCCTCAAAAATGTTTTGAGCCAGCCCTGTTTGTATTTATTTATTTATTTATTATATATACCCCGCCCTTTTTTCTGCAAGGAGCCCAAGGCGGCTTACATAATCCTCCTCCTCCTCTCCATTTTATCCTCACAACAACGCTGTGAGGTAGGTTAGGCTGAGAGTCAGTGACTGGCCCAAAGTCACCCAGTGAGTTTCATGGCCGAGCGGGGACTAGAACTTGGATCTCCCGAGTCCCAGTCCAACACTCTAACCACTACACCACATTTATTGATTTTATTTACCCTAATTCCTAGCCCAGCTCATCCCCAGGTGCAAGAATTAGCTCTAATAAGATGGGTTGGATCCCCCATTCTATTTAACATATACGGTACATGAAACTGCTGGGGGAGAGATTGTCCAGAGTTTTGGGGATCAGTGACACCAGTATGCTGATGACAACCAACTTTATTTCTCCTTTCCATCTAAATCTGAGGAAACTGTTCTGGTTCTAAGTCGGTGTCTGATATTGGTAATGGACTGGATGAGGGCAAACAAACTGAAGCTTAATCCAGACAAGACAGAGGTGCTCTTGGTTAGCCGAAAGGCAGATCAGAGAATAGGGACTCAGCCTGTGCTGGATGGGGGTTTGTTTATTTATTTATTCATAACTTTTATATCTCACCGTTTTTCCTCCTGCAAAAAACCCAAGGCAGCTTACATGGTCTTCCTCCTCCATTTTTTATTCTCTGAACAACCAGTGTGAGGTAGGTTAGGCTGAGAGCCAGTGACTGGCCCAAAGTCACCCAGTGAGCTTCATGTAGGGGCTAGAACCCAGTTCTCCTGAGCCCCAGTCCAACACTCTCACCACTACACCACACAGGCTCTCTTCAGGGGGTTACTCTTGCAGTTTGGGTGTACTCCTAGACTCGGATGCTCAGGTTTTGGCAGTGGCCAGGAGAGCATTTGCACAGCTGAGGCTTGTGTGTGCCAACTGCGACTGTTCCTAGAGATGCCTGATCTGCCCATGGTCACGCATGCCTCAGTTACATCCCGCTTGGACTACTGTAACACACTCTATGTGGGGCTGCTTTCAAAAACGGGAAACTTCAGCTGGTCCAGAATGCTGCAATGAGACTGTTGATTGGGGCCGGTTACAGGGAGCACATTGTGACTCCCTTGTTACAGCAGTTTCACTGGCTACTGGTCTGTTTTAAGATCTCCTGGAGAGGCTGTTCTAGGCACATTTTGTGGAGATGCGAAGTAGCTCTGGTTTATCTCAAAGATGTCCTGTAAGATTATTGAATGGTTAATCAGAGTAGAGACTCAGCTTTTCTGTTCCAGATGTTTGCAGCAGGGGAAGAAGAAGAAAAAAAGACGCTAGAGGGTCACGGCATTTGCATTTAGAGCAATCTCGTGTTAGAGCCTTCAGGTACCGTAGCACTGCGTTGATTCCCATAAAGTGGGAAAATGTGTGTTCTCATAGGGGTGAATAACCAGAGCATGGCGCTTTTAGGTGGTGTAAATCAGTTTGATCTTTGGGCTTCAATGGACTTAAAGTGACTTGCAGCCCATACAGCCCTGACTGTTCTTGCAGCAATCTCTCACTGCTTATGGGTTAATTGTGTTTCAAATGTAATTTTCAGGCAAATCAAACCGCCTGCTCTTTGGCTCTTCCTTTTAGCTCAGGTGCAGCTCCAAGGTTAGGTGCTGTAAAACATTTGCTGCTTCATTCCTACATGCATGTTTGTTAGTGAGGAACTGCATGCAACAGGTTTCTGGGTCCTAATTCTCACTGACTTGGTAAACCAGTACTTGAACTGTACCAGTGCAGACTACATGCAAGTGGGGGAACCTTACATGATGGAATGCTTCTCCATACCCCAACCCCAAAGGCCCTTCACTTAGAAAACTAGATGTCAAGGAGAAGAGTTTTAGCTTAGCCGTCTCCCTGATATGCTAGCTTTCTATGTGCAGAGAAAGAAGAACCTTCAGCTGCTTGAGCCAACACCCGCAGAGGAGGGACATCACATTGTCTGAGCGATGGGAGATGTGAATCATTTTGGCAGCAGGCGTTTTGGGTAGAATTTAGAGCATGGAGATGTGGCAGGGGGAGGCCAGAGAGAAAAGGGTTCCAGTAAAGGCAAACCTGTTTATTTCTAAGCAGTTTCAATTTTGCAGGTGTGTGTGTCTTTACCTATAATCCCATTCCATTTCCACATTAATTGCATTTTAACTATAAATCACTTTGGGGACCTTCTTTGGGCCAAAAGGCGAGTCATGAATGTATAAATAAATACATATAAATAAGATAAATTTTCAAATGGCCCTCTCAAAATACACATCTAAATGTGTGTTTTATCCAAAAATAGTATTTATATGTTGTTTGCTCCCCATTATACTATTTTCTCTAAAAAATAGTATTCAAATGTGTATTTTGATACTTTTACATTGCTGAGAACTGCGTGACAACATTCAGAGAAGTACTAATCCCATAGATAGCTAAGTTTCAACCTGCACATTAGTCCAAGATCAGGTCATTTCATACAGGAATTTGCAACAATTGAATTGCTCACCCTGGGTTCTAGTAGTGAGGATCCGGGGGTGACCGAAGCATGAACCATAATTTTAGTTGAGAGAATAGAGAGGAATAGGTATTAGAGGAATGAAAAAAAGCCCTTCCAGTGAGAAATGTCAGGGAGAAGAGTTGTAATCCCCCACATGCTAGCTTTCTAGGTGCAGAGCACATACAATTTTGGAAGCAGTGTTTTGGATAGACTTTAGATCACCGAGGTGTGACACACTGCAATTTTTTGTTCAGCATCAAGCAGTGCATCTGTTTAAAAAAGAAGAAGAGGAAGAAACTTGATCAAGGGGCATTTTCTACAGGAGGCATTTATTGTGCTGTTAATCCCTGTATCTATTTTCGGTTTCGTCGCAGCGTTGAGATCCCAGCTCTACACAAAGAGCTCTTCCTTTCCTGCTTTTCTGCTACACAACCTCTAGGTGGAGCTGTGCTATAGCAGAACAGCACAAATACACCAGGCGATAGAGTGCCATTTTCCCTGTTGTAATTTAATAGCTCATTCCCCCATTCTAAAAAAAAAACAAAAAACAAACAAACCTCGGGAAAGTGCTGTGGAAAAAAACAGAAGCAAAACTGAAGGATCACAATGTCATCTAAAGAGCCCGTAAACAACCATGAGTAAGGAATCACGAGTGCACAATAAATGCCTCATGTAGAAAAGCCTCAAATGTGGGAAGATCAGGAAGGCAGCTCCAACTGGTGATACATTCTATGGGGTGGGTCCAGAATCTTCTTCCTGCAAACAGGGTGGCGCCTTCCATCCACTAGAGGTGGAGGAATCCCACTGGTGGAATGGAGGTGGCTACCATTTTTGTGGATTCTCTCCCCCCCCACACACCTATTGCAATCTGCTCTGGAGGGTTGGGGAACCCTTTGGGATAGTGAGGGAGGTGGTGCTGGGGGGTGGCCGAGGGAGGGGAGATTGGTGAAGATCCCCTCCCCTCTTTTCTGCCAGTGGAAGCGTTGTGATCGGAACTCTGCTCGGGGAATGCACCTGCGGATGGGAAAGAAGCTGGATCCAACCCTATGTTTCTGTTTGCACCGATCCACTGCAGATTGGTTGGGGTGGGATGGGATGTTCTTACTAAAAGCACAGTGATCTAATATACCTGACTCCTCTAATGCTGATCTTTTTGTTGTTTTTGTACTTGTAAGCTGTTGTTCTGTACTGGCTAATTCTTCCTTAAAAATATATTTCAGGGACATACTGGATAGAGAGTTATGTAAACGTTACAATTATTCATGTATGGCAGTATTTTTTCCACGTTGCTTCCTATATTGGTTTTGGCATATTCCTAGCATTCATTTGACAAGGCCTGCCGACAAACATTTTCTGACAGAAAATTCTGTTCCAGTCTGAGCTGCAGCATCATTAGATTGGATTTCATTCTTATCGTTAACTAAATTAGGCCTACGAAACCTGCAATACTTTTGGACGTCATTTGTATGTTCAAATTTTCTTTCTCTTATGTATTGCTGTTTGCTTCAGTGGCTTTTACATTTTCCTCTCCCCCTCCCTCCAGAAAGTCTTTTCAAAAGTAGAACTTTGAGAGCGAATGAAGCACATTGGTTGAGAGAGCAAGGTGTGATTTGGGAAGCTTGCTGTTCATATCTAGGACGATCAACATTTTTTCTGGCCCAGCTCCTGCTGGACATGTGGGGGAGGGGGGGCTGGGAAGATGCCCCATAGTTAGGATGGCCACTTACACATTGCCAAAAAAGAGGAAAGGCATCACCAAAAAAAGAGAAGGACACCAATGTGCACAGCATTTGCTAATTGTTGAAGGGCAGCTTTGGGGTCCCTGCTCGCTCTCCCTTTTTCAGGTACTTTCTCTTTAAACCAGATTTGGACTGACAGTCCTTCAAATAGAGCAGGGCTCTCCAACCTTGGGTCCCCAGATGTTGCTGGACGACAGCTCCCAGAATCCCTTCCCATTACCATGCTGGCTGGATATGCTGGGAGCTGTAGGCCAGCAACATCTGGGGACCCAAAGTTGGAGAGCCCTGAAATAGAGGATGCTTTCAAATAGAGGACTGTCCTCTGTAAAGTTGGACACCTGGCCACCCGGCCACCCTACCCCTGCTCACTGCCCCCCCATCACAGTTTACCTGGTGGGTAGGGCTGGGAAGCTGTCTGCCATTTTATTTCCCAGAATGCACCACAGCAATGCTACATCATGCACCTTGTGGAAATCTAAAGGTGTGGGCAGCTTCCCAGGCATTGCCACTAGATAAACCCATGGCTTGGGGAACAGATGAGCAGGAGGGCCAAAATAGCATCAGTGTGGGTGGCCCCGACATGAGTATTTAGGTCCAAGCAGTGGTCCAAAGGTGCTGAAGCCTGAGATGAAGCTTTTTGCACGTATCTCCATGCAAGGAAAAGGAAAAGCTTCACCTGCTTCATTTCTGCATGTCAGACTGTTGTTCAAGGCTGCTGCTGCTGCTGCTGCTCCTGCTCCTCGAGTTGCAAGTGACCTTGGAGATCATCTAGTCCAACCCCCTGCTCACTGCAGGCTCTACACTGCAGGGCGCAGCTACAGCAAAGGAGAAGCCACCAAGGCAAACTGTTCCACTGCTGAACAGCCCTCACTGTTAGGAAGTTTCTCCTCATGTTTAGCCAAAATCTGCTTCCCTGCAGTTTTCACCCGTTGGTTCTAGTCCTGCCATCTGCAGCAACAGAGAACAAGTCTGCTCCATCTTCTGCACGGCAGCCTTTCAGATAGTTGAAGACTGCTGCTATCATGTCTCCCTTAAACTTCTCTTCTCCAGGTCAAACATACCGAGCTCTTTCAACCATTCCTCATAGGGCTCAATTTCCAGACCCCTCACCATCCTGGTTGCACTTCTCTGGACATGCTCCAACTTTCCAATGTCCTTCTTAAAATGGAGCACCCAGAGCTGGACACAGTTCTCCAAATGGGGCCTGACTAATGCAGAATAGAGTGGAACTATTACTTCCTGTGTGATCTGCATAGCATTCTTCTGTTAATGCAGCCCAAGATTGCATTAGCTTTCTTAGTTGCCGCATCACACTGCTGGCTCATATTCAGCTTGTGATTCACTAAGACAGCTAGGTCTTTATCACATGTATTGTTGTCAAGCCAGGTCTTCCCCATCCTATACCTGTGTCTTTGATTTTTTGTAACTAAATGCTAGACATTACATTTATCTCTGTTGAATCTCATCTTGTTAGATTTGGCCCAGTGTTCCGGCCTGTAGATCCCTTTGAATCTTCATCCTGACTTTTATGGTTATCCCTCCTAGCTTTGTGTGTCATCTGCAGAGTTGATAAGCGGGCCCTCTACATCCTCATCCAAGTCATTTATAATAAAACTCTTGAACAGCACAAGACAGAGCCCTGTGGCACCGAACTTGAGACCTCCCTTCAGGAGGATGCCAAGCCATTAATGAGCATCAGTCGAGTACGGGTGCTCAACAAGCTGTGAATCCACCTAACTGTAGTATAGTCCAACCCACATTTTGTCATCTTGTCAACAAGGATATTGTGGGAAACCCTGTCAAATGCTTTGCTGAAATCAAGATATACTCAGTCTGTCCACAGCTTTTCCAAGATCTACCAAACTAGTAACTCTATCAAAAAAAAAGGAGATTAGGTTGGTCTGGCATGACTTATTCCTGACATCTTGACTCCTAGTAACCAATGCATTATTTTCTAGATACTCACAGACAGACTGCTTAATCATCCGTTCAAGAATTTTGCCCAGTACAGATGTCTGGCTGACTCATCTGTAGTTTCCTGGATCTACCTTTTTCGAGGCTGGTGACTCCTATTTCGGTGGGGCTCCTAATCGATGACAGCTTTTATCTGGAGCTTTATAGGAGCTATCCATGGTGCTCCATTGTGGTGAACCTATTTTGAAGCTGGAGTTCAGCACCATGGATAGCTCCTATAAAGCTCCAAGTAAAACCTGCAATGGATTAGGAGCCCCACCGAAACAGGAGTCATAGATTTCATAGATCATAGAGTTGGAAGAAGCCTACAAGGCTATCGAGTCCAACCCCCTGCTCAATGCAGGAAACTAGAGGAGGGGTCTCCCATCCAAGTAATAAACAGGCCTGACCCTGCTTAGCTTTCCATACTCAAAGTCACCAGCCTCCAGACTGATTCATGCAAGCATTTGTGCACGTTACTTGATAACCTTGATCATCTTTACAGCCACTGCTATGCAAAGAAAGGAAGCTTTTTATATTCATTACTAATTGCTCTGCATTTTCAATTGTGTGCATAAAGCTTAACCAAGGTGTACCTAACAGCCACAGGCTAGGGCCCCAAACATGCACAGGATTTTCTGGCAATGCTAGCATCTACCAAGCACCCAGTTCTGATGCAAGCCGGCTGTTAGTCACAGACAAATTACCTTTTAGCTAGAATAGCACATTCAAAGGTACATCTCTAGCAGCTAATGCTTCTTGAAGGGTTGCTAAATTTCTCCACGGTAGTCCTGCCATTATTTCATGGTGTTTAATTATGTACATGATTATAGCTATCATGCTCTTCCATTTATTCTGGTTTCTATGGCTATGTGTTAGTGAAGTAAGATTTATTTTGCCGCAATTTCAGTGAATAAATATTCTCCTTGAATGTTAGTCAGAGATATCATCTCCCTCCATTTTCTGTTTTCTCAGTTCGTTAGAGAACGGAACATTCTATCATATTTCCTTCTTATTCTGACATTTGGGCTGTGAGTGCAATTGCTGATGTAGCCAGGTTTTTTTTAGATGCAGGGTTTTTGGTGGTGGTGGTTGTGTGTGTTTTTTAAATGTGAAGGAACATTCAGCCATGCCACTTGCGGGAGTACAGTGGCTATTCTGAATATGCAGTGTACGTTCAAAATACACATAATGTATAGTGCTTATTCTGAATGTGCAGATTGCCTTTTCTTCATTGGACAGTGGCCGCCTGTTGTTTCTCTAGAGCTGCTCCTCTTTCCTCACTCACTTAGGCTCTGCACTCCATGGTTTTGGCTGCTTCAGGCAAGTTTTTCTCTTCCCTGGATGTTATTTTCCTATTTTCCAGAGCCGATGCACATATAATGTGTACATGTGCAGGTTCCATTTAACACATTTATTTATTTCATTTCTATACCGCCCAATAGCTGAAGCTCTCTGGGCAGTTCACAGCAACAAACCACACAAACACTGGCTTCCCTGTATCCCTGCTTCCCCTCTCATCTCCCAGGGTGGGGTGGTGGTGGGACAGTCCAAGTGGAGCAGGCCCTGATGTTGCCTTTGCCTGCTCCTGCCTCCCTCGCTCCTTCTTCTTTCCCACAGGGCCACATGGGGCTCAAGGAGTGAAATAATGGGCACAATCCAGATGCTGTCTCTCTCTACACTCCTTCACTGAACATCCATATAGGGCTCATGTTTGTTGAGTTATGAAATGCGTACGTGTGTGTGTGTGTGTGTGTGTGTGTGAGAGAGAGAGAGAGAGAGAGAGAAGAGTGGGGATTGGAGCCATTTTGGAAATATGAAAAAACCAAGAGTGAACTAATCCAGAAATGTGTGTATGTTATTTCTGAACTAAATCTCTGTAGCTACTACAGAATAATTCCCCACCCCACGGGCTGAGCATCAGTTGTGGCATTCTGCTGACAGAAGCAGTTCCATCAGTGGAGCCAAGTGGGGGTGTGATTCCCGCTCTCACCTTGTGCCCTCGAAATCTGCTCTGGGACAGATTTTCTGGTGGCACGGAGGACTGCGGGGGGGGGGGCATGTCCCATCTGCTAGTGTGACATTGGATTTAAATCTCTGCGCGCGCACACACACACCTGGATTCATAAGCTTTGAAATATATTTACAGCATTCACACTATAATTTTATTTAAACTAATCATCTGCTCCCATCAGTGGTTCATGCCTTGGTCTCCTCTCACCTGGACTACTCACCTGGACTATGCGCTCTACGTGGGGTTACCCTTGAAGACGGTCCGGAAGCTGCTGCAGCTGGTACAGAACACGGCGGCCCGCCTGGTTAATGGCAGCCGCCAGGAGTTGCACTTAAGGAGTTGCACTGGCTACCAGTTGCTTGCCGAGCTGAATTCAAGGTGTTGGTTCTGACCTTTAAAACCCTACATGGCTTCGGTCCAGTTTATCTCAAGGAGCGCCTCCAGCAACATCAAGTAGGCCGCTCAACAAGATCTGCCACGGACGGCCTTCTCCTTGTCCCATCAGCCAGAGTGGCCAGGCTGGTGGGAACTAGGAAGAGGGCCTTCTCTGTGGCGGCCCCCCAAGTTAAGGAACTCCCTCCCTACTGACCTTCACCATGCCACCTGCGTAATGAGCTTCTGCTGTGCATTAAAAACGTGGTATTTCAGGCGGGAATATGGGGTGGGTTAGCATTTTTTTTAAAAAAAATTATACTGTTTTAATTGTGTATGTCTGTTTTATTGTTGAAATGTACATCGCCCAGGGTGGCTGGGTGGCCAGCCAGATGGGCGATTAAAAAAATGAATGAATGAATGAATGAATGAATAAACAAATATTACTCCAACACACTTCTTTTACTTTTTATATTTTATTTAGGGGGGGGGGAGCATTTCTTTTTAAGAGGGCAGGCCACAAAATGGAGCTATGATGAGGTGGCAGTCAGGACTCAGGAGGCCTGCAGGGAATCCTGTGCCAAGGACGCTCTGCGCCACACTTAGCCACTCTGCCCAGGGCAGGGCCTGCAGGGGGACCAGCCTCACCTGCAAGGAAGCATCTTAACAGTAATGGGCCACAGCAGGTCAGGTGATGCCCCTGACCTGTATAAAGGCTCTCAGTCATGCTTGCTTGCTGGATTGAGCATCCAGGAAACTCTGCTCATGCTGTTTCCTGTGGTGGCTACAAGACGCTCATCTTTCCTTCCCTTCATCTCTGTCTCACCTCCACCACCGCTCCTTGACAGGAAACCTAGTAGAATTGTATCATAATTTCCTTCATCTTATAGTCTCTGATGGCTCATCCAACAAATACGATATTTTAATATCTTACATAATTTTCAATATTTCCCTTTTTGCTTAATGATATATATTGCACAGCTCCGTAGCTTTACGTGGTATGTTGGCAAGGCTTTGTCTTTCTTCTGAAGAGGGCTGTGATACTTCCATTTACAGATTAATGGCAAGTTTTACATTTCATAGCTGTCTCCTCCGCTATTTACATGTCATTGCAACCTACCAATTTTGCATGCCTGTTGAGAAAGTTCTCTAAGTGCACTTCCTTAGAGAACCCCATAGAAGCTTCCTGTGAAATCTACTCAGAGTAGACAACCTTCCATTTTCAGATCAGTTCTTTGAAATACCTCTTTGTATAGCAGGTGACACACACAAAAAACACTATTTAAAATACTAGCAAAATAGGAATGCCAGAAAAGAGCTAAGCAAATTGCAGCTGACTTCAAGCAATCCACCAGCAAATTAATTACACCCTTTCACTTATCTTCATCCAAACTCTTTCTAGATAATAGAACTGTAGGTTATGCCAGTTTGTTCTTAACTGTGGGTGCACATGCGTGTGTGCGCGCACGCACATGGAGACATACATTGTTAGAGGTTCAAACTTAATGATGAGAAGGGAGTGTATCGTATTTAGAAGCTATTTCTAAAGAGTTCAGCCACATTTTTGGATTCAGAACTTAGTAATAATATACCAAGTTTGCAACATTCCTGCCTTATACACACACACACTGGAAGTGGTGTATGACTTGTCTCTATGGATCTGTCTAACTGCATGTTGTTGTTCAGTCCAGACTACTGGGTGGTACATAGAAGATTACTTTAGAGAATTTCACTTGGCCAGGTCAGTAATCATGAGGAGGACTGTGCATGCAAACAGTCCTTCAGAACCAGGTGCATATGCTGCTGAGACCCAAAACCTGCCCTGGGGAACTACTATGGCTGAAGGAACTTCTCTGCTGCACTGTAGCTCTATCAGGCACTTATCTAGCTAGCTGACCAGGGTGCAACAATGGGAAATTTTCTAGGCAAACATACGTGGACTCCTTTGATCCAATTCTCAGTTGACTTTTCAAAGGATTAAATAATAAGAGGACATCCACTGGAATTAATCCAGCTGAAAATTCACCATTGTTTTCTGGATCAATTGCGAACCAGGCTTGTGCACTAGGCCCTTTGTATGCCCAGTGGCCTCACCAGGCAGCAAAGGAATCCATAGGCATCCTGGCAGATCAAAATCTCCCTCCTGTTCCACTTTGGACTGCGGGGGGTGGTCGAGTGAGCCCAGTTCACACAGGGAGGGGCACAGAGTGCACAGGGGCTTTGTCTCTCACATTCATGCACAATGCTTGTGTGAGTACACATCAGGAGTAGGGAACCTCAGGCCTAGGGCCCCAATCTGTTGCTCTGGGGTTCCTCTGTCTGCCACACCTCTTGCCCCTGACCCCACCCCCTTTCCCCCAACCACCAATCATTTGGTGGTTTCCCAGTGTTTCTGCAGTCTCCCCCCCCCCCCATTCTTAAATGTTGAAATGCCTCTCCTGAGGCTTAGGTACTGGCAATAAGAGCTTTAATTACAATATTCTGGTATTTTTGCCCCCCCTTTTTTTCTTTTGGCCCTGCTCTCTTTGTCTTCAGTCCCACCCACCACTGCAATGTGGCCCCTGAGAGCTTCCCCAAGCTGAATTGGGGTTCCTCACCTGTGGACTATCTTTCTGTGATGCCCAGTTTCCTGAATGTACCAAAGATCTCTTGTGAAGGTTCACTAGACTGGTCCTATTTAAAAAACAGCAGCAGGAGGATAAGGAGATTGCAGAGAAGCTAAATGAATTCTTTTCATTTGTCTTCACTGCAGAAGATGTAGGCAGATATTTGTGCTTGAACTGATGTTTCAGGAAGGGAGTCTGAGAAATTGAGGCAAATGGTGACAAAAGATGAAGTTCTCAACCGTACTGAAGCTAATAAATCACTGTACCCAGATGGTATCCATCCTCGAGTTCTTAAAGAACTCAAATGTGAAATTGCTGATCTTTTAACAAAAATATTTACCTTGTCCCTAAGATCAGCCTCTTTATTAGAGGCCTGGAGAATGGCCAATGTAACACCAATTTTTAAAAGGGAATCCAGGGGGGATCTAGGAAATTGCAGGGCAGTTAGCCTAATGTCTGTTCTGGGTAAATTGGTTGAAAGAATGATTAAAGATAAAATTGGTAAGAATATAGAAGGACACGCTCTGCTGAAAAAGAATCAACATGGCTTCTGCAAATGTAAGTCCTGTCTCACTAACCATTTTGAGTTCTTTGAGAGTGTCAATAAACATGTGGGCAGGGGTGAGCCAGTAGACACTGTTTACTTGGACTTCCAAATGGCTTTTGACAAAGTCCCTTACCAAAGACTCCTGAGCAAACTTAGTGGTAATCGAATAAGAGGAGAGGTCTTCTTATGGCTCAGTAACTGGTTAAAGAACAGAAGGTAGAGCGTAGAAATAAATGGTGAATTCTCGCAATGGAGGGATCAGGGATGTAAACAATGGGGTCTCACAGAGATCCATATTGGGACCAATGCTTTTCAGCTTGTTCATAAATGATCTAGAATTAGGATTGAGCTGTGTGAGGGGCCCAAGTGTGCTGATGGCACCAAATTATTTAGGGTAGTTAAAACAAAAACTAGCCTAAAGAGCTCTAAGGAGATCTCTCCAAACTGGGAGAATGGGCATCAAAATGGCAAATGTGGTTCATTGTTATAAGCAAGTGTAAAGTGATTCAAGTTGTGGTGACTAACTAAGAAAGAGATCTTGGGCTTGTGGTGGACAGCTCAATGAAAATGTCTACCCAATGTGCGGCTGCTGGCCTGCTGTGAATAAGGTAAATTTCATGTTAGGCAGAACTGAATTGAAATAAAACTGCCAATATCATACTGCCCATATAAAAATCTAGGCTGACTGGGTACAGAATAAAAGGAAGTACCTCTTCACACAGCATATAGTGGAATTATATGGAATTCACTTCCACAAGATGTAGTGAAGCCACCAGTTTGGATGATGTTAAAAGGGGATTCATTGAGGATAAGGCTGTCAATGGCTACTAGTCCTAATGGCTATATGCTACCTTCATATAGGATGCAGTTGCACTCATGTCCTGCTTGTGGATTTCCCATGGGCAGGTGATTGGCCACTGTGTGAACAGAATGCTGGACTAGATGGACCCTCAGTCTGATCCAGCATGGCTCTTATATTCTTATCTACCTTCTGCCCAGCCCTGGTATTGTCCACAAAAGCTTATGTCCCAATGCCAAAAGACTCTTACAGTGCAATCCCATGTGTGTCTACTCAGAAGTAAATTCCATTGAGTTCAATGGGGTTTACTTTCAGATAAGTATTAGGATTGCACTCTTTGTTGTTTTTCCAGGGTCCCTTGTAACTCAGGATTGAAAAACCCTGAGTTACAGGACAAGACAGAGTCTTTTTTTTTTTTTTTTTTTTAACTAAGTCATCACTTGTATTCTTGAATCATTGATAGATGATGTAATAATGAGCTCCCTGGCATTTTAATCTACACTCTAATGTGCAGGTTGCTTCATTTTGTAATTAGGTTTATAATATTGATACAGAGTATTTCAAAGTCTGTTTTCCATTCTTGCCCTTCTCATTAGCTTGAAGACAGAACCGATTTGCAGTCTTCTAAAACTGTGCAATAAAACCACATCTCTGCACAGACCTGGGAGGGGAAAATAAATGCCAATTCTGTGGTTGTTCAAAATTCAGAGGTGGTTGAATTTGGTGATCTACCATCGTGTACAGTGCAAAACAGAAAAAATGTGGTAAATTAAATAGAAATGCATTTTAAATCAAACCAGTGTAATAAGCTGTTATTTAACTAGTGTAATAGGAAAATGTATTCTAACCGTTATGATGTTTTTCTTGGTTCCAAATTGGTAGTATTCTTCTCCAAACTCCTCTTCAGACATTCAAAGCATGTGCAATGAATGCATGTGGAGGAGAAAGAGATATCATGGCTACAGGTACCACCCCAACTTACACACATTCAGTAGATTGTCTGCACAGTCCCTACATGCATAAAGTGAACACAAAAAAATTGTTTATTGACTGTTGGCTACCTTCCAATCCCCTCGCCGGATCGTCACCTTGAAGTGGTGAGTGGGCTTGCGTGTTCCGATGAATCCTGTGAGCAATGCCGTCGGGAGCTATGTACTCCCAGTAGGGTCACCCATGGCGGTAAGGTCCGGGGAGAGGAACCAGACAAAGAACGATCCAAAACATAAAGTCCTCAACGGCAGAACAGGCGGAAGATAATTAAACCTAAATTACAACGGCTGTGAAGGCGGATGAAGGCTGCAGCAGAGAATGGTTTTCCAATCGTCAGGGTAACCGTGCCATTGGATCTCTGCCGTACTCTGTCAAGTTTGTGTGGTGATTCGTTGTGCACCGATCTCCCCACATAAAACAGTTTCACGCACAGGCGTCTTCCAACCCAACCCATCCAACCCAACCCAACCCAACCGTCTACACAATCTTCTTTAGAATTTCCTCCTTTTATCCCGGAAGACAATCTTACTCGGTCACGAGTGATCGCCTGATCGATCGATCGACCTTCCAATGCAGATCCTAGGGGGACCCCACTGTTTATATCCCTCCATTTACAATGTATTCCTACTCTCTGCTTTCTGTTCTTTAACTAGTTATCTATCCATAAGAGGACCTCTCCTCTTATTCCATGGGTGTTAGGTTTGTTCAGGAGTCTTTGGTGATGGACTGTGTCACAAGCTTTTTGAAAGGCCAAGTACACAATGTCTACCAGATTACCTCTGCCCTCATGCTGTGAAGTGACTGGGAAAATAAACTCTCACCATTCATAAGAAATGGATTATCAGCAGTGCAGCCCCATACATGTTTACTCAGAAGTAAGTCCTACTGAGCTCACTAGGACTTACTGCCAGGCAAGTGGGCATAGAATTATGGCACAAGTCTTAAATAAATAAATAAATAAATAAATGAAAATGTTATACCATTAAAAAAAATATCAGATAATTATATGATAGAATCATTGTTCTACGGAAGAGGAAATAACTTGAGACTTACCATATTATAAATAAAATCCATTTTTTTTCTCTGTGTGACTCGTTTTGCATTCTTCAAAATATGTTAGTTCAGTTAGCAATGCTATAGTCTGGACTTCATTACATTAGTCTATCAAAGGTGATGTTATTGACTTCCAACAAGAAGCAACACATATTTTTGCTGTCATTAGTATGCAAGTTCCTATATACGTATATGTAAAGAAGTACTAATTTTGGATAATGTTGAATGCCCTAACTTGTCACCTCTTTAATTAGCTCCAAAATCTGTTTTCAAAAAAATCCTCAAGAAGTGTACATGTCCAGAATATGGGAAAGAGATACACACTTGGTAAATAACATCTGCAGAGTATATATGTCAGGATCCTGACAATATATACATTTTCATGTCAGGGGAGTTGAGTTGAGAGCCAGTGTGGCGTAGTGGTGAGAGTGTTGGACTGGGACTCGGGAGATCCGGGTTCTAGTCCCCGCTCAGCCATGAAACTCACTGGGTGACTTTGGGCCAGTCACTGCCTCTCAGCCTAACCTACCTCACAGGGTTGTTGTAAGGATAAAATGGAGAGGAGGAGGAGGAGGAGGATTATGTAAGCCGCCTTGGGTTCCTTGCAGGAAAAAAGGCGGGGTATAAATATAATAAATAAATAAATAAATAAGTGGAACTGCAGTTTATATATAAAAATATTTCATCATTTCTCACTCTAATCAAACCTCTTCATAATCATAACCGAATGTTAATAAAAGTAGATACAATTTTCCCATTAGACTTTTCAACCTAACTGCTGTCCTTAGATATGCAAAATCTGCCCTGCCCTCCACCCCCTGCCCCTAAATGGGCACATTGACAAAGGATACATGTAAGACCCCTTTCTCTGGAAGTATTAGAACAGGAGTGATCTAATGACCCCCCCATCTTATTAACCACTTCTCAAAATATTATAATATTATTAGAGGTTAAATCTGAGAGTGAAAATAAATTTCACTCTCAGCAGAGAGACACATTTTCTAGCAAATTTGAAGTAGCTAATTGTTCATTATTCTTTTTAAAAGGTTCAAGAACAGAGATCTGGACTTCACTTATGTTTGAATTTATACCAGGTTGATAGATGACTCCCTGAGAAAAGGTTATTATAACATTCAATCTTTCCCCTTCTATTATGGTATCATAATAGGAGGGAAAAGATTGAATATTATAATATCCCTTCCATAAGGAGTTCTCCATCAATGTGTTCTTTGATGCTGTAACGAACTAGTCAGAGGAGAACCATGTTCCAGTTGCTCTGTCATGCGTCATCTTCTCTAAAACAACAAACCAGCCTGCATTTGCTGTTCGCTTAGAAGCCTAATAATATTATTATGAAATAAAATAGTTTAGCCTGCAGTCCTATACTCACTTTCCTGGCAGTAAGCCTCATTGAACTCAATAGGACTTACCTCTGAGTAGATATGTACAGGATCATTGAAGATGTATGTGGACTGAGTAGGGTCACACAATCACATTTCACTTCAGAAGAGGGCACTTCTAAAAAGATAACGATGAGAGGACTGGTAAAAAGGAAGTTGAAAGGGAAAAGTCGGGGGGGGTCAAATCTCTCAAAAATGCTAAGGAGTTACTTAAAACTACAATAATAACAGCTCAGTTAAAATGCCTATCACAAATCAAGAAAGGTACCACCAAGTCCAAGAGTACCGCCATAGTTGGTGGTACAAGCAGGGTCAAGGAAGCTATTAGTGGCAAGAAGGCTTCCTTCAGAAAACTGAAGTCTTCCCTGAATGAGGAGAACAAGAAAGAACACAAACGATAGTCTCCTAGTTTCCAATTGCCCGGAAAATGCTGGGACCCTCAAGAAAACCCTTAAGCCATCACGACTTCTTTGTCATGCAGAGTCCCAAATTCCTCTGCCTCCTGCAACTGCAAGCTACTTAAAGGGGCCATGGGCAAAATTGCAGCTAAGCTTGCATTTTTAGCTTAGCTGCAATTTTGCTCATGGCCCTTTTAAGATAGCTCTGCTTAGGCTCGAACAGCTGCGGTAAGCAGGGAGGGAACAGATGCTGCTAAGCTGGGAGGGCCAGGCAAGGATGTGTGTGCGTGTGCGCATGCGTGTGCATGCATGCTCTACCCGCTGCCTCTGCTGCACATTGCTGTGGGAAAGGAATTAGCTGGGTGAAAGCCTGGACCAACGGAGAGGTGAATGAGGGAATTTATCACATGATTCCTATCTTTATATTGCCAAAGATTTTATTTGTGTTCTTGTGTTCTTGTTGTTCTTGTTGCAATACAACCCCTGATGCCACACGATTGCACTGTGTATTACCACACCCTCATTCCTCATTGGTTGTTGGGATGACAGTTCCAGCTGGTGATGCCATGTGCCACATGTTGCATTTACCTTGAAGCTAGGGGGAAGCGTGGGCCGAGAGAGATGTGAGGCAGGCAGCAGCTCTGTCTCTCGTAATGTCTTAAGCATCCTGGTCACAAAGAGGCAGGGTATGAGTGGGGCACTATAGAAGGTGAAAGGAAGTCACCAACCCTCTGGGATTCACATGTGCTTATGTCACTAGTGCATTAGTACATTTGGCAAATTCACAACTCTGCACCAAGGTCCAACTGCATGACATGGCAGCTGAGCTGCAACACAGCATATAGATCGTCCCCATTTTCCTCTAGAGTGGAGGTTAGGTGTGATTTAAAGCAGGAGTGGGCAGAAGGTAGATCTCCTTTTGGACTTCAACTCCCAGAAGCCCCTGCCCACATGACCAATGATCAAGAATTCTGGGAGCTGAAGTCCAAAAACATTTGGGGATCTACTTTCTGCCCACCCCTGATTCAAAGGGCTAAAATGAAACACGGGGGGGGGCACGGGACGCTGAAACATCTTCCTACCTGCCCTTCTCACTTCTGCTGTCTCTCTCCAGGTGCTTTCTCCCAGCTGGAAGTGAGCCTGCTGGAAGAAAAGTGCCTCAGTGGAAAGGGGCAGGTCTAGTGCCCCAACACCACCTCTAGTGTATCACACACCCCATCCACCACTTTAGACATGGATGGAGCAGAACTACATTTAAAGATAAAGATCGGGCTAGTCATGCCAAAAAGCATACATACTTTTTTTAAAGGTTCTTGTTTTTCCTGTGTTGATAATTTTGCTAAGGTTATGATGAAGTACAACTGGGACCTACAAACTGGTGCAGTGTGGAGTGCTCCTGTTCACTGTTCCAGACAGTTGGCTATGCCCTCTTCTCCAAGATACACCATTCCATTCCCCGTTCCCCCAACCGTTTTCCATCCGTATTCTGTTGCCACTGAGCATGCCCAGTCCTCATTATGCTGTTTTTAGTGCCTTTTTATTTATTTATTTATTTATTTATTCATTTATTATATTTATATCCTGCCTTTTTTCCTCCAAGGAACCCAAGGTGGTTTACATAGCCCTCTTCCTCTCCATTTTATCCTCACAACAACCCTGTGAGGTAGGTTAGGCTGAGAGGCAGTGATTGGACCAAAGTCACCCAGTGAGCTTCACAGCCGAGTGGGGATCTCCCGAGTCCCAGTCCAACCCTCTAACCACTATGCCACACTGGCTCTCCCCGTAGGGTTTCCCCTGAACCTGCTGATACCTCCGCCTTGTGTGTGGCTGGTGCTTATGCAATGCAATGGTACTCACACCGCAACATCAGAAACCTAGGGAGTGATTATGCTGTGGATAATGTGTGGGAAATGCCAAAGCGCAGCCTGAAGTTTTAGACTTTGTTCTCTCACCTTAGGATTCTTCCACCCCATTTATTCTAAGTGTGGCAGAGTTAGTTTCAAAATACACCTTCTCTTCCCTGAAAGCAAAACAAAACAAGAACCTTGGCAAAACATAGCGAATGTGTGTCAAAGTCACGTCCACCCTGCTCCGGAAAATTTCTCCTCCCCTCGAGCAGATCGAGAGCATATATTTGTTCTTCTACAGTTCCCATTAATTTCACTGAGGATGTTTGCAACCACTTGTGCCCAGTAGCATCTTTTGAATAAATATTTTTGTGCATAAAATGCCTGGCATTAAAAAGCAGGGGCTGAAGTATCAGCCAGCCCATGGCGTGTGTGGGGGAGTGCTGTCCCTGCAACTGAAATGAGTACATTTCATTTTGGCAAAGCCATCCCGAGCCATGGCAGCCTATTTATTTGTGGCCATACGTTCATTTCTGTTATGGAATGTAGCCTCATTTTCTGGCTGTTCTGAATCAGCAGAGGCAGCTGTTTGATGACAGGAATACTCTGGAACTAAACAGTAAAATACAATACTAGAGGATTGTGTGGCGTAGTGTTGGAATGGGAGATCCGGGTTCTAGTCCCCGCTCAGCCATGAAACTCACTGGGTGGCTTTGGGCCAGTCACTGACTCTCAGCCTAACCTACCTCACAGGGTTGTTGTGAGAATAAAATGGAGAGGAGGAGGAGGACTATGTAAGCCGCCTTGGGTTCCTTGCAGGAAAAAAGGCGGGGTATAAATATAATAAATAAATAAAAATAAATTTAAGGCCAAAATTTGACTCCATAGTTCAAATCAATTTATGGAATTCAGGTTTAGAACATAAGAAGAGCCCTGCTGGTTTGGACCTAATTGGGTTCACCTATTCCAGTGTTCTGTTCCCACGGTGGCCAACCAGCTTCCACGGGATCCCACAAGCAGGACACAAGGGCAACAGCACCCTCCTGCTCATATTCCACAGCAACTGGCATACAGAGGCATAACTAGTAGCCGTTGATAGCCTTATCAGAGAGCCAGTGTGGCGTAGTGGTGAGAGTGTTGGACTGGGACTTGGGAGATCCGGGTTCTAGTCCCCGCTCAGCCATGAAACTCACTGGGTGACTTTGGGCCAGTCACTGACTCTCAGCCTAACCTACCTCACAGGGTTGTTGTGAGGATAAAATGGAGAGGAGGAGGATGATTATGTAAGCCGCCTTGGGTTCCTTGCAGGAAAAAAGGCGGGGTATAAATAGAATGAATAAATGAATAAAATAAAATAAGTTGTCCAAGTTGAAGGCCATCACTATATCTTGTGGTAGCGAATTCCATAGTTTAGGGTGCAATCCTATGCACCTTTAAACAGAAAAAAGTCCTACTACAACTCCCAGCATCCCACCAGCTAGCCATGCTGGGGCATGCTGGGAATTGTAGGACTTTTTCTTTCTTTTTTCTTTTTTTTTTTTTTAAATTTTATTTATATATTTTTAAAAGAACACACATACAAAAAAAACACATAAACCTACAAATCATACACTACAGGTGCACCCGTCACCCCGGGGCCAAAACCAATTCTATCCACATAATCC
The DNA here is from genome assembly GCA_021292165.1 of Shinisaurus crocodilurus. Taxonomy (NCBI): domain Eukaryota; kingdom Metazoa; phylum Chordata; class Lepidosauria; order Squamata; family Shinisauridae; genus Shinisaurus; species Shinisaurus crocodilurus. The sequence goes on along the minus strand of CM037879.1, from coordinate 173,018,757 downwards.
ATTATTAATCTATATTCCAAAAATACATCATATCATGACATGGCTTACTCCCTTTCCCCTTTACCACAGGACTTTTTCTGTCTAAACATGAATAACATTGCACACTTGATTATGTGCTGTATGAAAAATCCCTTCCTTTTGTCTGTCCTGAATCTCCTACCATTCAGCTTCATTGGATGACCCCCAGGTTGTAGAATTATGTGCACATAAGAAGAGCCAATGCTGGATCAGACCAAGGGTCCACCTAGTCCAGCATTCTGTTCACACAGAGGCCAACCAGCTGCCCACAGGAAATTCACAAGCAGGACATAAGTAAAAAAGCACCCTCCTGCCCATGTTCCCCAGCAACTGGTGCACATAGGCATACTGCCTCTGATACTGCAGGAAGCATACAGCCAATCAGGACTAGTAGCCATTGATAGCCTTCTCCTCCATGAATTTGTTCAATCCCCTTTTAAAGCCACCCAAATTGGTGGCCATCTTGTGGAAGTGAATTCCACAGTGTAACTATCCACTGTGTGAGGAAGCACTATCTGTCCAGAATCTCCCTCCAATCAGCTTGATGGAATGACCCTGGGTTCTAGTATTATGAGAGAGGGAGAAAAATGTCTTCCTATCCACTTTCTCCACACCATACATAGTTTTGTACACCTCTATCATGTGTTCCTTTACTTGGCTTCCCCCCCCCCCCCAAGCTAAACAATCCCAGATGTTGAAATCTTTCCTCATGGAGGAATTGCTCCAGCCCCTTGATAATTTTAGTTGCCCTTTTCTGCACTTTTCCCAACTGTACAATCTGTTTGTTTGTTTTTTTAGGTTAGTGACCAGAACTGTACACAACTGTACAGTGAGGGCTGCAACAGAGGCCAGGCCAGGAGTCCCCCCATGTGGCCTGTGTGTTGCCCACTCCTGATCTAATGGCATAGTTGTGGTCTTGAAAGGTTGAACTGTTGAAATGACCCCGCCCTCTGTGAGGCCAATGCCATTCATGGCACAATCCTATGCATGTTTAGAGAGAAAAGGGTCCTATAACTCCCAGCATTCCCCAGCGAGTCATAATACTGGCTGGGTAATGCTGAGAGTTGGAGGACTTTTGATCTGTCTAAATATGCACAGGATTGCGCCCTTAATCTTGAAACTGCTGCTGAGTTGGTGTGATTAGTAAAGCCATTTCAGTTAAGATTTGAACAACTATTACCAAAGGTTGAATTCCTTCTCAAGACAAGAGCATCTACTGGACAAAAGATTTCATTTGGGCATTCAGAAACAAAGAAAGAAAGCTGAATCCAGCAGCTGCTTCTTACTTAGCATTACCATTTAATACTTTTTCTGAAGATCTTTTTTTTTCTGTGAAGATTTGGGTTCCAAGAAATAAGAATACTGACATCTGTACTAAACAGGTTGGAATACCCCACCCGCTGAATACCAGGTGTGCAACAAAATTGGAATAATTAGCCAAGCGATGCACACATTCTGAAAATGCCAGTAGGGCTTTAACTATTGATCGGAGTAACATTGAGGGGGGGAAATGTTGTAAGAATAGCTAGAGGCCCTCTTCACTGGACAACCTCCAGCTTTTGTAGCATTTTAAAATGATGATTGGAGATTTTGGAAATAGCCATAAAAGGACTGCAGAATCTCTTCTAACGGTCAGGCCCTGGGATCCGCGCAACTAATCCCGTTATGGTGCCTGGGAAGAGATTGTGTTCTTTATGATTTCTTTCGGCAAGATTGTTGCTTTAAGATGTTTTTAGATGTTTTGATTAAGATGTTTTAATAGTATGTATTGTGTTTAGTTTAGTTATGTATTTTATATATTTTTTTGCTGTTCCCCGCCTCCATCTAGACGGAGAGGCGGGTAAGAAATAAAATTTATTAGTATTATTATTATTATTATTATTATTATTGAAAATGAAAACTTGAAAGTGTCAAAATACTACTTAATTAAGAACAGCGGCATCATAGAGATATTAATAAAGCCGTTATCAAGAAGACTGCCTGCAATCACTGCTAGGGTGGCCTGGGTCCTCTTTTACAGAGAACAGTCCTCTATTTTAAGGGCTGCCAGAGTAACGTCCTCCATTTGTAGGTGTCCTCTATTTGAAGTGTTGTCCCGTCTAATTCTAGTTTAAAGATGATGCACCAGACGCTGCCCATCAACAGTGAGCACCTGGACAGCAGACTGAACAGGCAGGTCACCTGGTCATAGTCTTCTGTCTATGGTGAGAATTAGTGTATTTCCATTCAAATTATAACAATTATTTCTAAACGTGCATCTATACATATAAATTAGCATATGCAAATTTCATGCAAATCTGCCTCATCTTTTGCCCTCCTTTCTGGTGATGCATTTTCTCTTTTTTGGTGATTCATAAGTGGTCAACCCAATTTTTCTTTGCCGTACAAATCTAGAGCTGATTCTAGCATAGGTTAGCTTCCTGTCAGGACTTGGCCTTGAAACCTTTCAAAGCCTTAAATAAATAAAATGTATTAAATAAATAAATAAATAGCGGGGCACAGCTATGGAACCCATTGGGCTCACAGCAAACCCAGAAATTTTGCTTGTCTCTGGAACAGCTCAAGGTCAGTAAGAGACTGTGCAGTAACATTTCCTGCACCACTGTGCTAACAGGATATCCCCCCTTCCTTCTCTTCTGCCAGCTGGGTGTATCAGTGCTCTTAAAGCTACTGGCAGAGTCTCCAGGTCTTTAGCGGGCAACCTTAGGAACATGAAATAGTTGTCAAGAAGACAGTGCCCATGAGGATAAATTCTGGAGAAGGCTAAATACAATCCCAACTTTTCATTTATTTTATTTATTACATTGGTGAATCGCCCATCTGGTCTTTAAAGAGAGAATATCATCACCAAAATAAAATAAAAAATAAAATAAAAATAGAGTGACCACTCAGGCAGGCATCGCCAAAAAAGAGGACAGAAGAGAGGGTAGATTTGCATAACATCTACACAAGCTAACTTATATTATAGATGCAAATTAAAAGAGTAATTTAATTAATAAATAATAGGTATTGTTATTATTTCTGCAATTTAAATAGAAATACAATACATCTGACCATAGTGGAGAAGACTAGGTGACCGGGGTGCCTGCCTGTTCAGTCTCTGCTGATCAGGTGCTCACTGCTGAGGGCTTCTTCTGTGCTCCCTCCCTTTTTATGGCTTTATATCTTTACACAGGCTTTGGATTGGACAACCCTTCAAACAGAGGACACCTTCCAATAGAGGACTGTCCTCTGACAGCCCTTCCAATAGAGGACTGCCCCCTGTAAAGTAAGACACCTGACCACCCTACCAGAAAACAAAATTCTATTGGGCCCAGTCCAGCTGAAGTTAGATGTGATTAAGGCTGCAATTCTATACACACTAACCTGGGAATAATTTATTTATTATTTATTATATTTATACCCCGCCTTTTTTCCTGCAAGGAACCCAAGGCGGCTTACATAATCCTCCTCCCGCTCCTCTCCACTTCATCCTCAAAACAACCCTGTGAGGTAGGTTAGGCTGAGAGGCAGTGACTGGCCCAAAGTCACCCCGTGAGCTCCATGGCCAAGCAGGGACTCGAACCCGGATCTCCCAGGTCCCAGTCCAACACTCTAACCACTACGCCACACTGGCTAAGTCCCATTGAACTTAATAACACTTACTTCTGAGTAGACACGTATAAGCTACTCAACTGAAATGAATAGGGAAAGTCAATTGTATAGCTAAATGCATTGCTTTCAATAGGATTTACAGCCCAATCCTCTGCATCTTTACTCAAAAGTAAATCCCATTGAGTTGTATGCGTCTTACTCCCAAGTTAGTGTCCATAGGATTGCAGCCATGCAACAGAATCCTAGGCTTGTGTAATGTGTACTCAAAAGTGGGCCCTGCCAAGCTCTTCTCACAGACCAACTCAGTGCTTCTCAATTATTTTCTGTCATGCCCCCCCTAGGAAGAAGAAAACATTTCGCGCCCCCCGCGCGACTTTAAATAGTATCATTTGTCTATAAAATTGTTATAAGTACACCTCTGCATAACACTGTATCCTTATTAACGTATAAGAGAATAAAAAAAGAAAGAAATGTGGATCAATTTACAACAAAGAATAGCTTTATTAACTGTAGCAGAAAAGATTTAAAGGAGCACAGGATTTAAAGGAACACAATATTAAAAAAAACTTTTAACTGAGGTCAAACGAGCCCCCCTTTATGGAGCCTCGCGCCCCCCCTGGGGGGCCCGCCCCACTATTTGAGAAGCACTGGACCAACTGAACTGTTGCCTCTTCCACTTCACTCTCTTATCATAATTGCCTTCCACCCGTACACTGTATTCTGCAACCCTCCTGGGCAGGAAATTCTAACTGGGGGAAGCTTTTCCTCATATCCTCTGTCAGTCAGTTCTAGCACTTTTTATCCTCTTCACAGGCAACTCAAAACTTCTTATCAGGCACAAGCTGCTACTAAAACAAACAAACAAAAACAAACATTATGGGAAATATTGAGCCAATATAATAATCAGAACTCCTGTCTCACCATCCTTATGATCAGTTATTGGATTCACACAACACTTTAAACCCACAGAGGTTCTGAAACCTGGGTTTAAAGTTGCCTGGGGCTCCGAATAATGATTGGGCAGAGCATGGTTCCCTGGCCATCTCCCCCAGGGAGGGAATTGAGGGGGTGTCCCAAAAACACCCTTTTTTGAAGGATCATGTTTTTTAGGGGGGGGGGGCTGTGCCTCTGGGTTATCCACACTTGGGAAAGTGAGGGCAGCCCAGGGGGACATGACCCCCCCCCCGAAGATTCTGCTGGAAAAGGTGCTCTCCACTCCCCCCAACCTTTTTTTAAATTAAAAAAAAAAAAGTTAGCAGTGGGCTACAATGTTCCAATTTGGCATGGACACTGCATCCATTCAGACAAGTGTCCATGCTGAATTGGAACTTTGTAGCACATTGCTATTTCTTTTACATTTAAAAAAAAGTTGGGGGAGTAGAAAGCACCCTTTGCTAGCCCCTTGGCTAGAGCGGCAGCCCTGTTTTTGCCATTCTTGCCAAGGGGCTCTGTGCCTTTTTGGCTTCTCAGCGACTTAGCCTGTCGTCTGGGTTCAGACAACACATTAAATTAATCACTAATCATTAAAACACATTACTAGGGTTTTCTTAACCCGACTGCAAAGCATGGCTTAGCAGAGTGGTTTATCAGCCACACCAGGTTGGCTTATAAACCACCACGCAGCGTTCTGACAACACACTAAGCCACTCTGCCTCTTAACCTACTGAGGTTTAGTGTGTTGTGTGAACCCAGTCATAGAAAAGGGATGTATTTGTTGTTCTAACAGGGCAATGCATACTTTATTAAATTGCAGTTTACTGGATCACATGTGGAACTGTAAAGACCATTTGAACTTTTTATTTATTTGAAACATTTTTATGCCACTGGCTCCTCAGTCAAAAAGCTCCCAGAGCGGCTTACATATCATCAATTAAACAAGACAGTCCCTGCCCGCAGGCTTACAATCTAAAAAGACACAGCACACAAGGAAAAAGGAATGGGGAGGGAAGAAGGGGGGAAATTAATCAATTCTTCTGGCAGGGCTGGTGGAATGGCCCTGTGCTCCCTCTCATCTCCCTCTGTACAGCCCTCTGGAATGGCATTGACTGGCATTACACATTGTATAGGAAAGAAAACATGAAGGTTGTTTGGTTGGCGCAGCCGAGCACCCCAAAGTGCCACCTGTACTTAAAAGTGCCACCTAGCAAAACAATATTCCTCTTTCCCATTTCATTTCATGTTTCCTCATGAGCTGCTTCACTTGCTCCTCTGTGAAATTGGCTTACCAAACCTTCAAGCCATGGGCAGGCACCCTCTTCACACGGTGCTTAATTCTGGCAGGAACTGCAAACTCTCAAGCATTTTCCTCTTCTTTCTCTCGCTGCTCTACTTTGTCCTTCGGCAGTTTGCTGTTGCCAGTCAAACACCACGACATAATGACATTATCCTTCAGGGGACTTGACTTCACTCAGCATGGTAGTAGTAGTAATAAAATAAAATAAAATAAAATAAAAATAATGGACAGTGCTATAGGTAGTGAATATCTGCCCCACAAAAATCTGCTCTGAAGGGTTGAGGACGCCTCTGATACAATGGGGAAGGTAGTAATGAGAGATGCAGATGGAGGGGGAATTGGCAAAAGCAGCCTTCCCCCTTTTCCACTGGCAGCAGGATTCTGAGGAGAACTCTGCTCAGGGAATGCTCCTGAGGGCAGAAAAGAACCGGGATCCAAGTCCCCTGCGCAGGAGTCCAATTTGATAGCCTGCTCATCTCCTTCCAATCCTGCCATGATCCTGTAGGCTGGTTGACACATGCATGCATGGCCTGCATGTGTGAATGAGCCATCCTAGACAGAATTCCAATGTCACTTCACATCACGTTAAGCGGAATACTCTCAGATGGAATCATTTCACACATTCAGTTGTGGTGAATCACTGAAGTGTTGGGTAGCAATCAAGTGTGGCATATGCGAGTATGAGCGAATCATCCCAGTTGTACAACAGGACTTGGAGATGTGTGCCTCCCAGATGCTCAGCAAAGCTCCTGGTTCTGCTTCTGTATGGGGCTGCAAAAGCAGAGTGGCTGAGAGTCCATGGCAGATGGGCTGCATTCAGCTTGGCAGGCCACAAGCGGTGCAGGCTTGTAGTAGTAGTGACAACAGCAACGTTTTGGGCCTGTCCCATAGAGGGAAGCGAGAGAGCGAGAACGAGAGAGAATGTAGACGCTATATACTTCGCTTTCAGTGTATTATAGGCACCACAGTAGTGGTGCCTATGTTAAGGCCCGTCAGTAAATTTATATAAGTAAATAAGCACTGAGGCATACATTACTTCCAGGAGCCTTGAGGAATAACAGTCCTTAAAGAAAAGAAAACAAACAATAACTCTCATAACAAGATAAGCTTTCTTCAACATCTGTCCAAAGAGCCTAAACCGAACAGTCCACACTCTCTCCATTTGTAATTGGGACTTGAAGTTGAAAGAAGCATTCACCAGGGAGGAATTCCTCAACAGGTGACTCTGCTTCTGGCTAGCCTTCATTGCTCCTTTGGCTCTGTAGATGGGCTGTTGTGAGGCGGGGGGGTTTGTGCACTCTGCCGCTTCAGCACCCTGTCCAGCTTGGAGCTGGCCGGCAGCCAGCAGCTGGCTTTGCTTCTGGGAGCCCTGCCAATAATTCAGCTGAGAAGAGATACAGGAACTGTGTTGACTGCTGACAGAAAAGCACAGAAAAGCGCGTGGTCAGACAGTCCAAGGATTCTAGCCGGTAGTGTCAATCCAAAGTCCAAGGGTCAAGCAGAGGCATCGTCAGGGTCAGTCCGAAGTCGAGTCCAAGAGTCCGGGGTTCAAGGCAAGGTTCAGGAGCAGGGTCAGGAATCAGGAACAAGAGCCAAGGAGGATGTTGTTTCCCGATACCCAGGCTTTGGCGAATGATTGTTTTTATACTGCCTGCAGCCTGGGCACGCCCATCCCCAGCTGGAGCTCTTTAGCAGCAGGCTGATGATAAAAGCCTCACAGGGCCAACTGCCTGGCTTGCGGCCGGACGCTGCATCTGGATGCCTGCATTTGCTCTTCTGACTCCTGCTGGGCCGGGGAACTCCCTGTGAGAGCTGGACTGACCCGGGTTCAAAAGCTCCCCTAGCCAATGACCCTCAGTCCCAGTCACGCAAGCGGAAGGAGGAGATAACAGCAGTTAATAAAGATTAAAGAGTTTATTTGTAAGACCCAATTACATGGGATTAAGGCAATCAATGCATCTCTACTCACTACATCATAGCAGACTCAAATCCTATACCCCAGTGGTAAGGCTAGATGAAGTGAAGTCCAAGACAATACATGTCGTGCTGAGACGAACAAGCAGCAGAGAGAGATGAAGAGGAATGACGGAAGTGAAGCTATCATCAAGTGTGTTAGCTTTTATACCCCAGACCCTGCACCTATAAATAGGATATTACTCACCCAGTTGTATAACCTTATTCATCAACATGTTTACCCCAAATCTGTTCAAGGCCGCTGAGTCACATCACCTCGAGACTATGTCTCCTGACCAAAGGCCTTGTATACTTGAACTCAAGTAACACCCACCAGGTCAAGTGATAATCTCGTTCTGTCTATGCAAAACCCAACATCCCCCTGCTTTTGCATTTGCGCAGAACGTGGTTATTTACCTCATACAACAGCAACAGCTTTGTTGACATCTGATGCTGTTCCTTCATCTATGGACTTTGATAAAAAAAAACTTCTGCAGGAATTACTTTACCTGTCAGAAATTTGAACCACCATCAAATCACTTCTGATGTATCCCTCCTTATGACACAGTTTTATTTGCAAACCCAAAACGTTGTGTATTGCTATCTGCCTGCAGCATAGCAATCCTGCCTTGGATTCCTGAAAAAACTGTAATAGGTTTTTCACATCAATCCCAGCATCATTTAAACATTTTTTTACAATTTAAACTATTTAAACAAATGCAATAACTATTCAAGCTTTACAATAGCATAATAGCACAATACATAATACAATGTATTCAGTTCAACTTCAGTTGAACTCTAACTTTTAAATGATTGTTTCTACAAAATCAATCAAACAAAGTATGATTATAAAAATAACAAACTTCAGGTGTGTTCTTGTTGTTCTTACTATCACAACCACAACTGGCATTTTCTGTGAATCTGTAAGCCACCTGTGCTCTGACTTGTAACTCTTAGTCTGAAGTGTGATGTTCCTTCCAGATAACACTCAACTCCTTTTCAGAGCTCTCCAAGCATGTCCTGTTGGTCTAACAGTCTGCCCATTACACTGACAGCAATACCTGGCCTTGTTGCTTGTACAGTAAAGCTCAACAGCCCAATGCTTCTGTGTAGCATTCAAACTGCTTTTCCATCAGCCTGTGCTTGAAAATCCTCAATTATTTGGAGTCTCTCACTGAGTTAACTATCTCCAAAATTCTCAATCACATCTATGATTTTTCTCTGGTTTGTTGCAGTAAGTACTGCCCTCTTGGTTCTCCTTTCCCTCAACCTCTATTTACAAATAAACAGTTGATCCACCACCAAGCAGTTTCAATTCAATGAAATTCCAAACCCTGGATCAATTATATCATATTGCTTTTATCTGTCCAGAAAAAACAATAGATCATCCATCTAAACAAAGTACATACAGTCTATGTCCCTGTTCCTCCTGTTCAACAAACAAACATTGATCTGCCTCTCTGTGCAAATCTCACTTCAGCAATGTTTGAGTTCAAAACAGAATTCCAGCCTCCAGCTGATTCTAGCTTTTCCTAAAGAAATCTCTCAGTCAGTTTTCCAAAGACTTCTCTCATTTAAAATGCTTATGTTCCAATATTTCAATTGTGAAATATTCTTACATCTTCACATTCTTAAACTTCAGTCTAACTGTTTCCAAAGCAAATTGTTGTTACACTCACTCATGATTATCCAGCTCCTTTTAACTTGAGCAAAAAAAACCACAAGCAACCAATCTTGCTATTTGTCATATAACCTTTTCCAATCTGGTTAGTTTTCATTTAAAAAAATCTATCTGGTAACAATGAGTTCCATGGACTGCTGTTTGTTTCCCAGCTTCCATGTTTTGTTCTTTATCCAAAGAATTCAACTCAGCTTGCATAGCCTGAAGCTATGGTTCAGCTTCCTTAACAGACAATTTTTCACCTCTTTGAAATTTTGAAGTTTCAAATGGTTTTTCCTGCAAATTCATCCTGATATCTCACAGGTTGTTTGACTCACCTGTTCCTTACCTCATCAGTTATCAGGTTCTTGTTCCAATAAATTTGCACCAATGATGAACAATCATTTGTTTAGTCTCCACTAAACCAAATGTGTATCAAAGTTTGTCAAATTTACCTGACTGTCTTTCAGCAAATGCTTTTCTATTCTGACTCTGAGCTTGATGCATCTCCTGCATTAACAGAATTAATTTTGAAAAATGATCTCACCTTTTCATTCAGCATTATACTAAACACTTCTAGATAATCTCACTATCCAAGTGTTGTTTATGTGAAACACAATATTCTCATTTCTAGAAAAATCTCATGTAAGCTCCCTTACAGATTTCTTCTAACTTTGAGGTGTATGTACCTACATATCAGATCCAAGATCCTGAAATGTTTCTCCAAAAGATTCCTCCTTCTACACTACTTTCTATAAGGTGTACAGTTCATCACACAGAACTAAAACTTCTATCATGTACATAATCAAAACATTTAAGAGCTTCTACCCAAACCTCATTATCCAAATTAGTATCACCTCTTCTGAGTGTTTGTTTACTCTTCCACACAATCCATGTGTTCAATATCACATCCTGTTAGAAAATCATCAAAACATGCACTGAATTGAACTTCCCCATATCTTAAAAGAAATAGGTAACATGGGTAATATGCTTGTTTCCCACCCAAGCACAAAACACCTTGACTTTGTTCAATACTCCAGCTTTTTATCTAACATGTACACAACCTGTACCTCGTGTATTGATCAATTAACATCATGAAATAACGTGCCTTTCCTCTAAAGATCATCAGAGTATCCACAAGATCACCAAGAACAAATTTAAATGAAATGAACTGTTTTTTTCAGCTTGCCTTCCAGTTTACCTGTTGAAGCTAGCATCCCTTGTTTATGTGCACAAAATTACCTTTCATGTGAAAATTACAATTTCCCAATGCTTTCCCCACAACACAGTTTGCATTTTCTTTCACAAGCCTGTGAATCTAAATGATCAAACATTCATGTGATATGCATGCATGTACATGTCATACATATAAGCATTTAACCTTTTATAGTTGCATTAGTACAACTTTCCATTTCTTTATTACACCATTACAGTATGAAAGAAATAATCCATCTCTTAGCTTTGCCATATAAACATACCTACTAATTATTCAGTATTTTACATTTTGCTACAGAAAAATCCACAATATACTCAAGTCATATATACATTCAGTACATTTCCTGACATTTCAAAGAGCATATATTACACTTTCTTGATTCCAAATTATCCAACTTGCAAGAAACACATTTCCAAAAACATGACTGTTAAACCCCTGACCATTTGCATAGTCCTCTTCCTGTTTATTTATGTCCAACACAGAAAGCTTCGTTTAAACAATCCACTGTTTTCTGTCCAAACAAAATAATGTGCATTTTGTTATGTCCTGGGTTAAAACATAAAGGTTTTTCCTTCAGCAGTACCCCTGCTGATTTCAAGCTCCTTTCTTCTGTGATCCCACATGAAGAAAATGAAGAACAGCTTCTCATTTTAAGCACAGCTTTCTCTGTTCAAAACTGTCGCGCTGTTTTAAAACCACGCCTCCGCTGGTTTGATACAGCCTCCCGCTGTAGTATCAGGTTTCCCGAGATACGTTTGTCACACGTGACCTTGCTTTGCTGCGACATGACGCTCCAGACGCTTTTCCCACGTCAGACGTAATCCACGCATTTGTAATCCAAGCCACTTGTTGATACAATGCAAAAGATAGCTGATCCGCTGCTGTGTGAAGAAGAAAACTGTAAATGAAATATGATCCTCCTGCCTGTAGCCTTGACTCAAAGACACAGAGCCTCCTGAAGATTATTTCCTTGCCCGATACAGCTCCTTAACAATCACTCCAGCAAGCTGTGGAAAACGAAATCCTTGTGTCCAGCGTTGTTCACCTTTCAGCCTAGTAGCTGCCCGAACCGGCACCTCCGTTCTGTAGCCTTGGATTTGCCAAGCCTGGCACCTCCGTTCCAACTGCTTTCAAAACGAAAAATCCTCCGTCTCTCTGTTTCTGCATTTTTCAGTTGTGCTGCATTCCAAGCCGCTGTTATCAGCACTACAGCTTTAGCAACACCGCATAGCCTTTCCGGTTTATTTACAAACCGTTCTTACAAATAGTAAACAAATTCCTTTAACTCTATAACTACTGAATTTTTCCGAACTGCGTCTCTGTGGCTTATCTGCCCATCAGATAACCATCAGATCCTAATCTCTGGGCCCATAACCGATGTGAGAGCTGGACTGACCCGGGTTCAAAAGCTCCCCTAGCCAATGACCCTCAGTCCCAGTCACGCAAGCGGAAGGAGGAGATAACAGCAGTTAATAAAGATTAAAGAGTTTATTTGTAAGACCCAATTACATGGGATTAAGGCAATCAATGCATCTCTACTCACTACATCATAGCAGACTCAAATCCTATACCCCAGTGGTAAGGCTAGATGAAGTGAAGTCCAAGACAATACATGACGTGCTGAGACGAACAAGCAGCAGAGAGAGATGAAGAGGAATGACGGAAGTGAAGCTATCATCAAGTGTGTTAGCTTTTATACCCCAGACCCTGCACCTATAAATAGGATATTACTCACCCAGTTGTATAACCTTATTCATCAACATGTTTACCCCAAATCTGTTCAAGGCCGCTGAGTCACATCACCTCGAGACTATGTCTCCTGACCAAAGGCCTTGTATACTTGAACTCAAGTAACACCCACCAGGTCAAGTGATAATCTCGTTCTGTCTATGCAAAACCCAACACTCCCACGGGTCATTCCAGAGGGTCCTGCTGGCCTCAGCTGCCTGGTCGGCCCCGTCCTGAGTGGCAGTCTCTGAACTCTGCTCCTGAGGAATGTCCAGGGAACGGGGTGAGTCACACTCGTAGGGATGTAACTTTTGCCCACGCGGGCATGAGTGAGGCCCGAACTCGGCCCGATTATGCCCGCGCAGGCTCTCCGCAGCGAGTGTGGGCCTACCTGGCTGCTCGTGCTCCCGTTGCGTAACTTCCGGCGCAGCAGAAGTGATGCGACGGGACCCTGCTCCGGCGCGCTTGACCCCTGCGCTATGTTTTTGGCGGGGGAAACCAGGGCAACAGGGCTGTTTAAGCCCTGTTGCCCTGGTTCCCCCCGCCAAAAACATAGTGCGGGGGTCCAGCAGCGTGCCGGAGCTGCAGGATGCGGCAGCGGCGGCTCCGGCAGCGGCTCGAGCGGCGCGGAGAACGTTCCGCCCCGCTCAAAAGATCGAGAGCAGGCCGGCGGCAGCACGGAGGGGCGAGCCACAGAGAACCCCGAGCTGCGGAGAGGTACGTGTTACCCCCATGCACACTCGTCCTCCAAGGAAGACTCCTGGAGGGGGGTCATGACAAGCCCCTTCTCCCACCTCCTCATCCTGCTGGGAAGGGCCCATTTATCTTCCTGGAACTGGAAGCACCACTCTGCTGCCCCACCCCTTCATCGTCTCTTGCTGTCAACACCTGCTGCTGTTTTTCATCAAGCCCAGATGTGCAGCCCAGCGCCCTCCAGAAGTCTCGGACTGCAACTCCCAGCGTCCACCAGCCAGCCATGCTGGGAGTTATAATCCAACACATCTGGAGAGCACCAGGTTGGGGAAGGCTGCTGTAGAGCCTGCCTTTTGTGGGGCTGAATGAATGCTGCTTGACTCAACTCGGAAACCTGCCGTTTAAAGGTAAAGAGTCACAAGTGGCAGCAGCAGGAAAGAAGCAGTCCTGTTCCCCCCCTACATTTACTGTAACAGGTGGGCAACTTGGGACCCTCCAGATGTTTTGGCTGATAGCTCCCAGCAGCCCTAGCTAGCGTACCAATGGTGAGGGCTGCTGGGAGTTGTAGGCCAAAAAATGGGGGGGAAGAGAAGGACAAGTTGCCCACCCCTGCAATAATGATAATTATAATAAACATTTGTGTAGTTTCACATGTTTATCATCTAACTGTAATCCTGACAATGAGCCCGTAAGGTAAGTCACTATTTTATACCCCATACTGCGGATGAGGGGCTTGAGGCTGAGACAGAGACAGATTTAACCAAGGCCACCCCACAAGGAGAAGGAGGAGCGGTGTCTCAGTGGTAGAGCACTTGCTTTGCATGCAGAAGGTCCCGGGTTTGATCCCTGGCTTCTCCAAGCAGGGCTGGAGAAACTCCTGCCTGAAACCCCGGAGAGCTGCTGCCATTCAGTACTTATTTATTTATTTAGTGCATTTCTGCACCGCCCATCAGCCAAAAGGCCCCCTGGGTGGTTTACAAGAAAAAACAAACAGAATAAAAACAATCCATCTTAAAACCAAAAGTATCATTAATATAGAAATACAAACACAATATATAATATAAGAAAATAAGACAAAAGCAGCCAAATGAATCAGTACAGTAGTGATAATAAAAAATGGGAGTAAAAATATAACCGTTAAAATATTGGGAGAATAAAAAGGTTTTCACCTGGCACCTAAAAGAATAGAGCAGTGTTCTCCAACCTTGGGTCCCCAGATGTTTTTGGCCTACAACTCCCGTTGTAGGCCAAAAACATCTGGGGACCCAAGGTTGCAGAACACTGGAATAGAGGGTAGGCGCCAGGCGCACCTCTTTTACAATACTGGGCTAGGTGGACCAAGGGGCTGACTCAGTATGAGGCAGCTTCCTATGTTTCCATAAGCAGAGGTGAGATTCAAATATGAGGCTTCCTGATTCATAGCTGTCTCTCTCTTCACCACTGTCTCTTAGTTCTCAGGTATATCATCAGCACTATCTAGCCCAACCTTTCCCAACCTGGCACCCTCCAGATGCTTTGGATTTCAACTTCCATCAGACTTGGACGGCATGGCCAATGGTCAGGAATGCTGGGAGTTGTCTGTAGTAATTGCCACTAGAGCCCACCTCAAGAAGACCGCTGAAATGACCTTGCTTGTTAACTCCATTCCCATGTGACTCTTGCAGATGTAATGATCGATATTCAGGTCTTTTGTATGTGCATGTAATGATTTGGAGTGTCATCGTCCCCCCAGTTATATTGCTGCTGCGGTTTTCTCTTTTGTTCCCTTGAGACTCTAACCTCTCTTTTCTCCTCATATATCCGAGCAGTATAGTTTTATGTATGAATGGATGGATCAGTCTGTCTATGGTCCATGTCACTTTTGCATTGTTCACTCATTAACTCTGTTCCATTCTGTTTCCTTATTAATGCTTTTTTAAAAAGAAGATCTGAACAAAAATGGCATTTCAATACCTATTTAAATGTGTGTTTTAAATATTATTTTATTTCAAAATATGGATCTCTAGATCTGTTTGTTCTCAAAACAGCATAGGAAGTGCATGTTGATACACTTTTTTTTAGCTGATTCACCCTTAGAATAGTTTGCTGATGATCACTATTTTCATCTTACACATAAGGAATTAAGTCTTCAATCCTATGCATATGTGCCTGGGAATGAGTGGCAGTGAAGTCAATGAGGCTCATTTCTGAGTAGTCATGTCACCATGTGTAGGATTGCACTGTAAGGCTATTTTGCTCCGGAAACCCTAGAAGCAGGTTTTCCCTTTGCAGTGTCTAAAATCTCAGGGATAGGCAGAAATTTTGATGCCCTCCAGAGGTTTTGGATTACATCTCCCATAATTCCTGACCATTGGTGGTGCTGGCTGGGGCTGATGGGAGTTGTAGTCCAAAATATCTGGAGACCACCAGGTTGCCTATCCCAGGTTAAATACTTGTCAGTTACATATATTTCCCCAATGCTTACTTGCGATTCAATTTTTTTCAACCCGTAGTAATCAATGACTGCATTCTTTGAACAAAAGTTACCATTTTAGCAGAGTTCTTCAGTAACCAAGCAACAATCAGCATCAAATGGAGAAACACTTTTTTTTCTTGAATATGATGGTGTTCATTGCTTAAAGGGGGATTTTCGGCAGTGTTCTGGTTGCTGGACTTCATTAATGAATATTTAAATTCTCTGTGCAAAACAAATCCTGGCTTCCTGGTTCAATTAAGGATACTGTTACAGGAAGAATGATGAAATAGAGCTCTCAGAATTAGTGGCAATTGTTTCATTATTGAAATATAAATGAATCTGCTTCTCATATACCAGGGGTGTCAAACCTCTTTCAGCCCGAGGGCCAAATTCAGTTTTGGAGAAGCTTTTGGGGGCTGCATTCCAGTGGTGGGCAGGAACAAAGGCAAAAAGGGGTGGGGCCAGAATACAAGCACATTTTAGCTTGAACCTTTCACTCCCATTAACTGAGCTGTAGGACAGACCTTTTAATCTTTTAGAACTGGGGGGGGAGGGGGATTCACAAAAGCTGGGAAACCACCAAATGATTGGCAGTCGGAGGAAAGGGGGTGGGATGGAGATGTGGTCATCTGAGGAATTCTGGGAGGCCAGATTGGGATTTGGTCTGTGGGCCTGAGTTTCAGCTCCCCTGCTGTATAGGTATGAAGAGTGCACCACCCCACATTAGCCATGGAAAAAGGTGAAAGGTTGGTTTTTTTTCTTTTCAGAAATTGCTCCTTCCACCTCAAGCTACTGCTCAGGAGCCATTTCAGAGCTACAGATCTCAAGGTGCCTGGAGCACTGAGTATTTATTTTTTTGGCAGAATATGGATGGAGAAATTAATTACGTAATGTTACGTAATGCAGGGCATGGAAATCCACATCTGAATACACCTCCTCATCCACATTTTGCCACCCACTGGATCAAAGGACTAAAAACAGTGGTGCAACATGGCAAGCAGGGAGTGTCGGCCTGGTCAGCTCGGAAATGGAACCCTTTCTTTTCCCCTCACCCCCTTTGGATGCAGGAACTTCTTTTGCCCTCAGTGAAGGGGCCAAATTTGATTGCCTCTATGGCACCATCAAGTCATCATGTTCGCTATGTGATCCCTGATTGTCTGGGAGTGTGTGGTGAAGAAGGCCTTTCAAATAAAATTTAAAAAATGATGGTAGCAGCAGCAGATTTGGGTAACAATGGATGCAAAGAGGTGTGGAAAAATGCATGAAAGGGTGGAAGGTAGTGAGAGATTCCCCCCCCCTTGCAAACTCTCCCACACCTCAAAAATGGCAACTTTTGCATGGAAAAATTGAACTTGGTGATGATTTGACACACCACCAAGTGTAACAGTTGATTTTTCCCCTTTTCCGCCCAGAAAACATTGCTAACCAAATTGACTTCTGCAAAGGCTCTTGTACGCTCTTTGGTGGTTGCCATGCATACTAGGCTTGCTGCAATCCATCTAAATAGCCTAATTGATCATAATTATCAGCCACAGAGAAAAATCAATGCAATTTAATCTAGCAGGCAAAAACAACAACAACAACAACAACAACAACAACATTGCTTCTTCCCAATTTCACGCCATGACAGATAAGCAGCCAAGCACGAGCTAACAGGATCCTATTATAAAATGAAATTGCGAGGCAGTGAAAAACTGCGTTTTACAAACCAGACCATGTTTGTTTAAAATGATGGGAAATGTAACTTCACCATGTATTCCTCTTTGGAAGGACAACATTGCTTCAAGTCATTGACAACTGGGAACCAAGAGGAGAAACCATAATACACAGCCCACATCTCAGCTCAGCATGATTAACTTTCTACATCTCATTTTATTTTAAGAGTCAGTGGGGTAGAAAGGGATTAATAAGATGTGTTCTCCAAGGCTAGTTTTGCTAAAAAGATTCTTGATTTGCTTTGCTTACATTTCCCTCTCTGCCATGCATTTCCCATAAACACGTATCGCTGAAGTAGACAGCATGCTTGGCATCGAAGGCCACCAATTAAATAACTGTACAAATTTTAACATCTATAGCGACTTGGCAAGTTTTCGAATACATTGTTGTTTTTTCCACGTATAACATATGCTCAACCAACTTATGAATATAGTGCCATTTTCCTTTCTGTGGATTCACTTGGGAAATTTCCTGTGCAAGGCCTACAGTAGCACCAGGCCGGCCCCTGCACTCATGAATTGTCAAAAAAGAGAAAATGTAAGACACACACACCCCAGGACAAAAGAAGGCACTGAACGGCATAAATTTTACATGTGCTAATCTATCTATCTATCTATCTATCTATCTATCTATCTATCTATCTATATCTATAAAGATGCAAATTTAGAAATAATTATTATAATTTAATAGAAACAGAGTACATCTCCCCATAGTGTGGAAGACTGTGACCAGGGGCGGATCTACATTACACTATGTGTTGTCAAGTTAGCAGAACGGTACTGCTATATTCACATTCCGCAGTCACTCCTCACAGGGCACGCTCCCATTAAATGTACTGCACTCATCCCAGTTTGCCACCCCACACCTAACTCCATAGCGGTAGAACTGGATGTTCCCTTGAAAGGGGCTTTTTAAAAAAAATACTTCATCGTCTCTGCACAGGTGCGAATCAGTGAAGAGTGATTTTTAAAAAGAGAAAGGAAAAAGCTCTTCAGGCCCCTCACAAAAAAGGAGAAGGAGGAAGCTGCTACTGCTGCTGCTCCCACCACTGCCCTCCCGTGGGGTCGGGATGAAGCCAACAGGATCAGCGCACCACAACCCTCCCCTCCTCCCAAATGCAATTTCCCAAAGCAGTGTTCCTCCCGTTCTGAGTTTCTTGAGCACAAGGCTCCTGTTGAATCAATGTGATACACCTGGGAGTAAGGGCATTGGAGAGAATGTGATTTACTTCTGAGCAGAGATGCCGTTTGGCTAATTTACAGCTCCCTGTTCTTTTGGCAAGGGGTGAATGTGGCTGTTAAAACAAGGGGGGGGGAAGCCTCCTGCTCCTATCCCCTCTCAAACTCCATGGCGGTTGTACTAGGGGGTACTGCCTTTCACATGCAAGGGAAATAGTTAGGCATGGCTCCAAGGCTGGGTCGCACCCCCGACCCGATCTTCTGCGGGGGCACCGACCCGACACGATTTTCTGAGCGGCGCGGAGAGGTTCTCCGCGCCGCTCGATCGGGCTTCTCCGGCCCCGTCCGTCATTTCCGAGACCGGAAATGACGCGATGGGACCCTGCGCAGGCGCAGAACGTGCCACAGGGGTCCAGCGCACCTGCGCAGGGTTCCATTGCGTCATTTCTGGTCCCGGAAGTGACGCGACGGGACAGAATGGGCTGCACGGGCAGCTCGCCGCAGAGAGGGCGAGCCGCCCCGAAGAAAAAGGTAAGGCCTCGCCGGGCGTGAGCGGGGCCAATTTCGGCCTCGTTCTGCCCGGCGAGGCTCGATTTTACAAGCCTAGCTCAAATAGTTCACAAGAGGTTTTTTTCCCCTCTGGTCCGCCATCTATATGGAGGTGTGCAGGTGTGCAGGAGCGAGTTTGTTTATTTTTTTTAAAAGCACCCAAACACAATTTCCAGAAGCAGCTGGCTCAGAGTTGCAGTGGTGTGCAGGAGCATTTACAAACAAACAAACAAAATTAAGAAGCTTCCAGGGAAGAAGTCGAACTGCTGCACAACAACAAATGGTGGGCACCTCTCTTCCCCACCTGCTTGGGAGACACATGTGACATGTCATACCACATTTCCCCCGTCCCTCGAAAACTACTGGCTAACTCCAGTGATGACACTTTTGTGGCCACACCTCAGGCCGGCAATGACAGCACAACTTTAGCACACACTAGCTGCGTACTGTGTGGTAAGAAACCACAATAACTGAAAAAGCTGTGATAAACCCGGTCTGGGAAATTCCAGAAGAAACAAGGAATGATTACACAGGACTAGCGCGACTGGCACTGAAAGCTGCGTGTGCCGTGTGCCCTGCAAGCCAAGGCAGCAATACAGTACTGCAATAAACCTTAGGTGTGGATCCGGCCCAGGTGGCCTGTGTGTCTGCCTGTTCAATTTGCTGTCCAGGTGTTAACTGTGGTTGGCAACAGTTCTTGTGGTTCTTTATCTTCAAACCAGAACTGGACAGGACAGCAATTCAAATGGAGGATGATCCTCAGGCAGCCCTTCAAATAGAGGACTGTCCTTTGTAAAAGAGGACACCTGGCCACCACACTCAAGCTTTCAGCAGAACTGGAAGTGCTGGTAACCTGAATGATATCAGGTTGGGTTTCAGCCTGTGCCATGACTAACCCCTGATCAATGAAAGAAATTGCAGAAGGACTAGCTACATCAGCTAAACAAGCCTCCTTGCACCCAGAAAAGCTTTGAAGTCAGGTTTTCTTGCTGGTCGAAGGAGATAGGAGATCCATATCAGTAATGAAAATATTCTGGACAAGTAGCACAAACTCTCCTAGGCCTGGTTCTGATGTAATGGGGAGCCTGTTCTGTGAACAAGCCACAGCGAGCCTTGTGCTTGTGCGCTCACCACTCCTCTCTCCCCTCCTCTTTATGTCACAGGAGATCAGAAGCATCTGCTTTTGCATGTAAACAAACCACAGGTCCTTCTGGCATCTGACCTCAGAGAACTGTGATCTATTTAAACTATGAAACTAAGGCTTGATCCTGGCATGTTCTGACTAAGTAGAGTTTAAACTCTACAAGTCCTGGATCAGTGCCTAGACTCAGTGATGGGCTGGGTGAGGGCCAATAAACTGAAGCTGAATCCTGGCAAGATGGAAGCCCTGCGGGTGAGCGGTTCCCAAGTCCAACAGATAGACTCATTGACTGTTCTGGATGGAGTTGCACTCCCTCTGCAAGATCAGGTCTGTAGTCTGGGGGAACTCCTAGACCCATCACTGTTGCTGGAGTCCCAAGTGGCCATGGTAGCTCGAAGTGCCTTTTAACAGCTTCAGCTGGTTCTCCAGCTTCGGCATCTCCTGGACAGGGATAGCTTGGCCACAGTGGTACAGGCACCAGTTACCTAAAGGCTGGATTACTGCAATGAGCTCTATGTGGCTGGTCCGGAAGTTGGAGCTAGTGCAGAATGTAGCAGCTTGGCTGTTCATCAGAAGCTGCCACTTTTCAGCATGCATCTCCTTTGCTGAGGGAACTGTGCTGGATGCTTATTTGCACTGGGTCAGGTTTAAGGTTTTGCTACTAGTGTATAAAGCCCTAAACAACTTGGGACCAGGATACTTGAGAAAGTGCCTTCTCCCTTATCAACCTGCCCGGTCAATAAGGTCATCAGATGGCATGCTCCTGGTGGTTCCACATGGACTTATGGCCCGATTGGAGTCCACCTGGAGAGGAGCCTTCTGTGTGGTAGCTCCCTTTCTGTGAAACTCCCTGCCTCTGGAGGTCAAGTAGGCACCAAAACTGTGTTGTTTTTGGCATCTGCTGAAAACATCTTTATTTCAAGAAGCCTTCCTTGCTTGGACCAGCCACGGTTTTAATTGGTATTTTGTTTAAAAAAACAACAACCACTTTTAATATGGTGTCTTGTTCTTTTTATTTTGTTATTGTTCACTGCTCCAGAATCTGTTTAGATGTGGAGCAGTATATAAATGTAAATAAATCAATAAAATAATAAGTAAACTAACCACGGTTCCCAAAGTTTGGATGTCACAAGGAACTAAATCGAGAGCAAAAGCTTTTGATCTCATCTTCTGGCATGTGAAAGAGAAGGAGAGGATTGAGGTGAGTGTGCGAGCCCAAGGATCATCACGGCTGATAGTGAGAAACCATGCTTTCCCATTACATGTGAGCCACGCCATAAGCTACAGCCTATGCCATCAGATTAAAAAGTGGTTTTAAAAAAGCACTAGATATTACTGTTATGGGTTTTCTGCCAGATTCGTGCGAGTAGAGCTAAGAGTGTAACTTACTTTAAGGCAATATCTGGCCGGTCTCTAAGAACCAAACTACATGTAACACCAATAGTGTAGTGCATAGTTGAGGTTTGTTTTACTTTTTACTCCCAATTCAGATCGGGACCATGGCACTCTGGGACCAGAGGGTTAAACCTTCCCCCACCCATTTTTTCCTGAAATTTCCTTTAAAGGGGTGGGGGGGGGAGTCTCCATTGGTGAGCAAGGGGGATTTCAGGAGAAAAAATGGGTGGGTAGGGAAGCTTTAACTGGTTTTAACCTACAAACCCTTACACAGCTTGGGTTCAAAATACATGATGGAGTGCCTCTCCCACTACAATATTATCTCAGGCCCTCACCAGGTGCCTCCTCTGAAGGAGGTTCAGAGGGTGACAGCAAGGGAGAGGGCCTTTTCGGTGGTGGCCTTGTGATTATGGAATGCTCTCCCCAGTGAGGCCTGCCTGGAATCAACAATGTTAACCGTTTCATTTCATTTCATTAAGTACATTTCTATGTCACCTTTTGGCACCAGGTGAAGACTTCCCTCTACTCCCGGGCATTTGACAGCATATGATAAGGTTTCAGTGGGTCCTGGGATTTTTACTGTTGATTGTTTTACATTGCTTTTGTATGTAAATGGTTTTTATATTATGATTTATATTGTATTTTTAAGGTTTTATTCTTTTGTAAATCCTGCTGAGAGTCTTGGGGAAAAGCCGGTCTGCTGCCGAATCTGCAGGTCGGAGTCATAGAAATCCGAACTCATTTCAATCCGTTGCTGATTTCTCCAACATCCCTAAAAATAATAATAATAATAATAATTATTATTATTATTTCCATTTCTATACTGCCCAATAGTCAAAGCTCTCTGGGTGGTTTACAACAAATATAAAAATTACATAATAAAATACAATTATACAATAAAAATACAATTTTACAATAAAATACAGTATAAAAAACAACAACAATAAAAACATCAAAAATTTACAGAAACATTTTAAAAACACTTTTAAAATTACTTAAATAGCTAAGACGTAAAAAATAGACTGGATAGAAATATGACATAAGCAGCACCCCATGTGCTATTTGCAGCTATTAAATGCCTCAGCACAATAGTGCCTTCAGTCCCATGTTTGACTAGTCTGGTGCCCTCCAGACTTGCTAGACTACAACTAGAATAACCCCAGCTACACTGGCTGGGGATGATGGGAGTCATAGACCAACACATCTGGTAGGCACCAGGGTTGAGCAAGCTGGATGAGTCCGTTCAGTGGGCTTATTTCTAACCCGGTTTGGGAGAGAATGATGATCACTGTAATACTTTCATGTTCAAAGCAATTCACATACACTATCTTAATAAGACAGGACAGTACTATTATCCCCATATGGTAGGGAGGCTGAGTGCCTAAGGCCATGTAGCTTGCTGTGTTGAGAGTACTAAAAAGGAGATTTCTCAGCGTATGCTTTTTGCTACCAAAGAAGGATGAAAAATGGTAAACGTTTACTTTTATTTTATTTTATTTTATTTTATTTTATTTAGAGCATGTATATGCCACCATTCTTCCATCATGATAGGGGTCCAGGAGGTTCCCAGGTGGTCTCCTGTCCAGGCACTGCCTACACCGATACCTGCTTAGCTCCAGCAAGATGGCTGCATCATGCATCCCCAGGCCATGCCACAGTGGTATATTTTGAGTATCACAGAATTCTGTGTTAGGCGGCACGTACTAGAGGGAGGGAGGTGTTTCAGAGCTGGATCATGATGTTTCGAGCAGAACTGGATAAGAAGTTATGAAGACTATGTTACGACTTTTATTCAAGTGACTCCTTCATAGCCTCTGTATTTTCTGTTATACTACTTACAATTATCATGGCGACAGACAATCCAGCTGTTTAGGACTCACCACAGAAAGCAAACAGCACATATAAAGATTCTTGATCTGAAAATCAAACAGACCTTGAAATTATTTTCCCTGTTGTTATTTGTATTCAGATAAATAATACCCACCGGGCAAAAACAAACCAAGCCCCAAACACACACTTTTTCTGGCCTAGCCCTTTTGCTCTTGCTCTTTACAAGTAATTAATATGACTTTGTATTTAATAGTAATTAGAGAAAGAAAAGCAAATGCTCATTTGCAATCAATAGAAGCAAAGTATTTAGCTAAACAAATACTTTGCTTCTATCAATTGCAAATGAGCTTCTGAACAAATTCCAAATAGAGTTGCCTTGTCAAGGATGTGTCTTTCCCCCCCTTCTCTTTCCTTCTAAACTTCAATAATACAAGCACATTGAAAAAGAAAATTTTGATATTCGTATAGTGCTATCAGTGTACATGGCACTTTGCAGAGTAACACAAGCAAAAGATAGGTGTCTTGTCTCAGGGAGGAGGGTAGTCACTTATGCACTGCCCAAAAAGAGGTCAAAAGAGGACACAGATTTGCATAAGAGCTGCATATGCTAAGGCAGGGGAGGGCAACCAAAATTGGGTGGGCTTGCTAGATGACCACACCCCAGCCCTCCACAGGCTGTATGGCATCAGGGGACATGGCCCTGGCATTGAAAGCTGGTGTGGCATGCCCCCTGGCATCATTTGGTTCCCTGCGGGTGGGCCTTCTCCCACTGGACAAGGACTGTGTGAAGCCAAGTTGCTGTACCTACCCCATGACTTTTCCCATTGGGGAGATGACATAGGGCAGATGAAGCTGCCTGAAGGAGTCAGTGGGGCCAAACCACCAATGCTTCATCCATGTGGCAGCTTCCCCAATGGAAAACCCCAGCCCACCCTCATCCTCTGTGGCTTCTATCTTCAATCTGTGATCAGAGATAACAGTGGGGACTCCTACAGGGGGCAGGGCTCGGATGCTCTCTGGGTTAAATGGGCAAGCTCCGCAGGCCGGATTAGGCCTGCGGGCTGGAGGTTGCCCTCCCGTTTGCAGAGATGCAAATTTAGAAATAATGACTATAATTTAAATAGAAACATAATACATCTCACCATAATGGGGAAGACTAGCCAGGTTGCCTGCTCAGTCTGTTGTCCAGGTGACTTCAAGGTCTCTGCTCTCCTTTCCCATGGTTCTTATCTTTAAACTGGGCTTGGACTGGACTGCCCTTCATATAGAGGACTGTCCTCTGTAAAGTAGGACACATGACCATTGGCCGCCGTAGAAGCTAGGATAAAGAGAGAAGAATTTATAGGAACATAGTTTCTTGAATTTAGGCTTATCCCAGAGGGAAAAAAAGCCATGCTAGTCTTTTGCATTTAAAGCAACAAAGGCTTGGATCCACCATCTTCCTTCTGTTGTGATATGTATCACATTACCAGCTGCAGCACATTGTTTACACATGGAAGGGACAGAATGGCGAGGTAAACAGGTTTGTTATGTCTTTCTGGAATCTCGTGTTTTCTCATGGGAAACTAGACTGTGGAAACATTATGAGCTGGTCACATGGTTTGTATGTTCTGACGACGTGCTAACTTGTTTTTCTGTCTAAAGCCATCTTAGAGAGAAGCTGGACTGCTTTCTCTCTTCTTCTTGTTCTTCTTGCTGGACTTTGTTACTGCAACAATGTAATGTCTTGCTATGTATTTATACTCTGCACATGGACTGTAACTAGGAAATGTATACTCTGTAGAACTTTACTTGCTAAGTGAATAAACAGGTAGAATTAGACGTGTGGTGTTACAGAGTGTTTCCTGACTCCATGGATTAATCTGCAATGGAGAAGCTGGGCTGGTTAAACTGGCACAACACGCTGCACGCTGCGCGAGGGGGGAGGTGAGAACTGGAAGATCTGTGTGTGGAATTTCAGGCGTCTGCTAGCACACAGAAAGGATAATAAATCTCCCAACCCCCACACACTCTGCTGACGCTCCAACACCTTCGTGGACAGGAGGGCTCCTTCCATTTGTGGAAGGCTTCTGATCTGGCAGAGCATTTCCACCGGGGGAACAGGGGAGGAGGCAATCTTTGTTGATTCCTCCCTCCCTGTGCAGTCCTCTGTCTGCTCCAGAGGGTTGGGAGACCCTCCAGAATAGAGCGGGGAGATGGTGCTGGGAGCTGCAGGGGTAGAAGGGAATAAGCGAAGATCACCTCCTTCCACCCCCCTTACCACTGGTGGAAGCATTCTGAGCAGAATCCCACACAAGGAATATTGCACCAGTGCAAAAGAAACTGGATCCAGCCCACTGAGTCTAGTGAGAGACTAGTGAGAGACTGCTTTTGTGGATTTGGGCCCACTTTGTCAGGCAGATGAAGTGTTATCTGTTGGAAATAGTAATATTGCCTGCTTAAAATCAACAAAGTGATATAACCACTGATTAGAGTGGGAGAAACCTCTCCTCCCTACTTCCGGCCTCTCTGGCCAGAGCTCTGCTGCTCTCTATCTACTTCTTGCTTCTTTGTGGAAGTTAGTTTGGTTGCTCTCTGCTCTCCTCTCTCCCAACATGGAGGACGCAAGTCAGAGCTGGCTTCCAGCCAGAGATCTTCTACAATGAAACTAATCTGCCTATATGCATCCTGCATATATGTGAGTGATCTGTAAGTAAGAACTGATAAATGTCTTTAGTTTAAACCTTGTGTGGACATTCCGTTCCTTTTAATAGCCTTAAGAGACAAGAGTTTAGCAACTCACATGGTGAAACCAGTTCCAATAAAGCAGGTTGCGCTTAAGGAGGAAACCCTGCTTTGTCCTAATCAGTTTAAGACTGACTCCTTTTTAACCATATCCTCCAACATTATCTTCAGTTGTTACATACTTGTATCTATCTAATGGTGGCCTTCCACTAGCAGAAAGCACATCCACTTGTACAAGTTGGGAATGGGATACCAGGTTTTTGCTGACAACCCCCCCCCCCATCCACTGCAGCCCCAGTGCCTCTGAAAACCAGTTGGGAACCTTCTGGAACACCCTTGAATACAACTCATAACATGTATTATAGAAGCTCTCTCTCTCTCTCTCTCTCTCACACACACACACACACACACACACACACAGGGAGAGATTGTAAACAGTAGGGCCAAAAGACAATGACATGCAAGAAGTACAGTAGGTCTGTGACATTTCTATGCAAAATTCAAATGCATACAAGATAAGAACAATAAACATTCACAACAATAGTATTTGGTAATGATAACACAATCTTTCTAGCTTTCTTATACTAATTTAATGTAGTGGGAGAGAAAACCTTAATCTTGATTGAGTTCCAAACCAGCAGAATCAGGTTTAGTGATTTAAAAAAGTCTAGTTCAGCAGAAAGGGATTATTGCCAGGTGATGTCATTTACCACATGGGAGGATGAGGAGATGAATGAGCATCTGATGGCATGGCTGAGGTTATTTGGTCTTATTCTAAAGTTGCCTGAGTGGACATGGAGCACCTAGTGATGATGGAGAAATCCGGAATGGATTCAGATGAGTTTGGATTTCCGTGAATCCAACCAACGGATTCCTCATCGGACTGAGTTTTTCCAAGTCGTGAGGATTCTGTGGACTTCCAGACTGTTTTTTACTTTCCGGAATTGTATGCAAATTTAGTCATTTGACTAAAGTTGCTGGAAACTACACTAATATATACACCGTTAAAACAAACAAACAAAACCACAACATTTCATACATCTCTGTTCTCTCTTCAGCCTCTGCTGTGTAACAATCTTCGTGTGTGTGCTCTGCTCATTGATTGTAGGTTGAGCTAAGAAAAACATGAAAAAGGTTACGTGCCACTGAAAGTTCCATAAATTACGGCTGACCTTTTTGCGGACTTTTCCAAAGGGGGAAAAATATCTGAATTTACCAATGAGCAGACAATGAAGTGAAAGGTGCCTGACAATCCATGAAACATAGACAGAAGAGATTTTTCCCCCCTGGGGGCATCCTGTTCTATTGGTATTGTAATATAATGCTCTAGTAATTGACCCATTGCATTCTGCCTGCATGATTCTACATTCCTTGTGATCCACCAAGCCAAGCTCATCTGACCTGTCATGTATGGCAAGCAACTCTCTAGGGGCCCAATAAAACTCCTGCAGTTCCAGGCAGGCAGCAAAAACAGGAGGCTTTTTAATGAATCCCTGCTGAATACATGGCTGGTGGGCTGCATTTGACTTGGTGGATCACAAGTTGTGCAGGCCTGTTCTAGATAAAAAAACTGCTCCCACCCCACATTGCTTGTGACTCATTATCCACGTACTACTAATATAGAATCAGACAAAGCGCTATAGAGTATTACGGTAATTACTATTTGGACTTTTGGGACCTGCAGGCCTGTATAAAGGCATTACAGGTAGTGGCAAGTATTGTTTATGGTGATGTATGGTGCAATCCTTTTGTCCACCCAGAAGCATGTCCCACTGATTTCAATAGGGCTTACTCCTGGGACACTGGGTATGAGATTGCAGCCTTAGAGGGGTTCATCCATAGCAGTGAATGAAGAAAATAGATCTCCTTCCTAAAGTAGGATCAGCTGGGACTCGGGAGATCCGGGTTCTAGTCCCCGCTCGGCCATGAAACTCACTGGGTGACTTTGGGCCAGTCACTGACTCTCAGCCTAACCTACCTCACAGAGTTGTTGTGAGGATAAAATGGGGGGGGGGAGGATGATGATTATGTAAGCTTCCTTGGGTTCCTTTCAGGAAAGAAGGTGGGGTATAAATATAATACATAAATAAATAAGTTTCCTTCGTGTCATGTGTATGGAAGGGGAGAGTGTCTTGGGCTGGAGGTCTACTCAAGGCATCTTGACTGGCACCCACAAAACTCTGCGGGGTTCCTAGCCTTAGCAAGTATGGCTGTGTTGGTGAATGCGACTGAATATTATGTTGAGTTCTGCAACAAAATTCAAGACATATTGCAGAGGATGTAGACAATCGCTAACAATAATGAGAAGTGATAAAGGAGCAGCTGGCAAATGGATCAAAAAATAGAAAGTTCTTATGAAAACTTACAGTATGATGATAAACAACCCAAATATGGAAATAAATGACAATTGAATGCTTTTATTTGTATAAACTCCAAATTATGTGGTATTTATTTATTTATTATATTTATACCCCACCTCTTTTCCTGAAAGGAACCCAAGGTGGCTTACATAATCCTCCTCCTCCTCTCCATTTTACCCTCACAACAACCCTGTGAGGTAGGTTAGGCTGAGAGTCAGTGACTGGCCCAAAGCCACCCAGTGAGTTTCATGGCAGAACGGGGACTAGAACCCGGATCTCCCGAGTCCCAGTCCAACACTCTCACCACTACGCATCGAGCCTATGATTCTTAGTAATGTTGGGGTATATTTGGGAGAACCCTGTTAGAAGTTCTCTGTTAGCAGAGTGAGCACATTGGAATTGCCCTGTTGGCCTTTAATCTCACTGTTCGGTGTGTCCTAGTTTCAGGGGACAAATGACTCAGGCAGAGGCTGTAGCTTAGTATAAAAGCAGAGTCTTAAAAGGTTTATTAAGAAAGATACATTTGGATGGAACACTTAATTCTATCTAGAAAGCCATGTGCTCAGGATGAGCACATGGGAAATGCAGCAGCATGACCACTCAGGTAGAGAACAGGAAGTCAAAGTGACCGCAGAACGAAGACTCCCTAAGAGTATCAGTCCATGTAACAAAGGCAGCGGGAAGTAGAGGTCAAAGGGTAAGGAAAGAAGGTATCCCTGTCTGCTCTACTCCCAGTGTTCCTAGTGGTCTTTTGGATGAGATAGGGGCAAAGAGACGATGCCAAGGTCCAATTTCCAACAAGTAAGACATGAGCATAAGGTGGACTCTGCTGGACCAGACCAAAGCACCTTTCCAACAGTGGCCGGTCAAATGCTTCTGGAAAGACCAAACAGAGGTTATGAAGGCTGCCCTTCCCTACTGTTTCCTCCCAGGAACTTGTGCTGTGAGATGTACTGCCTCTCTGAACATGCAAATTCTGTTTAGCTAACATGCTTAACAGCTGATGATAGACTTTTCCTCCATGAATTCGTCCAAACCCCTTTTAAATCCTCCTAAGCCAGTGGCCACATTACCACATTTTGTGGCAGCAATTATGTGTTGTGTGAAGCAGTACTTATTTTCCTCTGTATTGATTTTACTGTCTGTACATTTTATTGGATGATACCAATCCTAGTAGTATGAGCCAAGGGGAAAATATATGCAGTTTTCCTATATTATGCTATACTAAACTCTGTTATATCTCCCCTGACATTTGTTTCCAGACTAAAAAGCCCCAATCTTTATTTGTAGGGAAGGTGCACCAACCCCCTGATCAATTTGGTTGCCCTTGTCTGCATCCTTTCTAGCCCTCGATGGCCTTGTAGGCCCCTTCCAACTCTATGATCTATGAATCTATGAATATCTATATCCTTTTTGAGAAGAGTGACCACAACTGTACACCATTTTCCAAATGCAGCTGTACCATAGATTTAAATAAGGCCATTACAGTCCTGGCTGTTTTTATTTTCAATCCATTTCATAATAATCCCTAACATGGAATTATGGCAGCCCAAATTTCTGTATTGTTAATCTGTTTTGACAATAGCAGGGCAACTGCAATCAGAATATAATCATATAACCATGAATGCCTCCTTTCTACTTTGCTTGCATGAAGGCCAAAACTGACATGACATGGGAGATCTCTTAATAAACAAAAACAAAACACAAACATAATCTTTATTTAACAGTTTTTTTGTGTGTGTGAAATGTTTATTAAATAGGTTTTTTTTAATACACAGGAAAGAAAACTTATATCAATTTACTTGCAATCTCAAAATACACCAGTGACATCTAAAGGAATGTAAGCTACCAGTAAGGAAGATTATACCATACTATATGAATTAAGCAGGTCTGGCATCAGCAGTTGGCATGGGCATGCAGCTTCTGAGGGTCCAGAGGCTCAGTCAGAAGGACCAATCCCTGCCCTTAGCCTTCTGCCCTCCTCCTCCTCTTCCTCCTCTGCACCCACCTGGCTGGCCCCACTGGCAAAAGGAAGCCGAACCTGCAGGCCCCACAGTGTCACATTTTAAAATATTTTAAAATGATACATTCTGAGTAGCAGCGATCTGAACCAATCAGGCGCTGCCTTTGTGGGGGGGTGCTTGGCCGATGAGGGCACAGGGTGGTCTTTACATTGCCCCTGTGTCCTGGTTGGCTAAGTCACCCGCCAAGGCAGAATCAGATTGGTTCAGATCACTTCTGCTCAAAACGTGAGTTAAACGAAGTGTTTAAAATTGTGCATGGGGGCCTGCAGATTTGGCTGGGTGCTGCAAGTGAGAAGGAGGAGCTGCCGCCCCTGCTGCCCCCATCAGGTAAAACAAAACAAAACAAAAAACCTGGATGGTGGGGGAGGCTGGCAAGGGGTGGTGGTGGGTGGTGGGCTTTGGTGGCAGTGGCATGTGGGCAGGGAGCTTTGGCCGCAACCGCTGGGTGGGTGGTGGCAGCGGCAGTGGGGAGGCAGCAGTGGCCCATTGGCAGCACTACACTGAGGGCCCACTGTAGTCTGCCACTGGCCCCAGAATTAAGGAATCCCTATAGCACCCTTCCCTAACCTGGTTCCCTCCAGATGTGTTTGACTACAAATCCCATAATCCCCCAGGCAGCTCATAATCCCCCCATCAGTTTATGGGAGGTGTAGTCCAACACATCTGGAGGGAACCAGGTTGAGGCTGATCTACAGAAACAACAAGGAGAGAAACATACATCTCGGGATGCATGGCTAGGCACCTAAATGGCAAGGCAGTATTTTTCCTTCTCTTCTGGTGATAGCTTGACTTTTATTTAATGGCAAAGCATCCACAGGAGGCTATGATTTTGATCAGAACTGCAGCCTTGGGGGAGCGGGTTTTTAACCCGTCCCCATTTCCCCATCTAAATTGTTTCCTTCCCTCTCAAAACTGATTTCAGCCCCTCTAAAGGGGAATACCGCTAACAGCATCTTTTGAATGGGGCAACTGATGGCTCAGAAGTATGTTCCACTGTGTTCCATGGGGCTTACCCCCTCTTACGTATGTTTAGGATAGGGAGGGGCCATAGCTCTGATGGAAATTGTAATGTTGCCTGCTTAAATCAACGAGGTAATGTTACCACTAGTTAGAGTGGGAGGAAAGGGTTAATTGAACAATCCGCAGGGTGCATGTTTTCTAACCCCTCCTCCCTACTTCCGGCCTCTCTGTGGCCAGCTCTCTCTCTCTCTCTCTCTCTCTCTCTCTCTCTCTCTCTCTCTCTCTCCCTCCAACATGATGGACACACGCGTATGAATAAACGGACTGTAAGTAAAACTAATAAATGTCATTATTAGTTTTAAACCTTGTTTGGACAATCCGTTTCCTTTTAAGAGCCTTTTTAGCAGGGTTTAACAACCCACGTGGTGATAACCAGTTTCAATAACCAGGCTGCGCATCAGGGGGGAAACTCTGCTCGTCCTAACCAGTATAGGACCGACCGACTCCTTCCCATATCTTCCAACAAGCTCAGTGGTAGAGCACATGCTTTGTATGCAGAAAATCCCTGGTTCCATTCCTGGCATCTCTGCCAGCCAGGGCAGGAGAAAAACCCCTGCCTAAAATGCTGGAGAGTTGCTGTCATTCAGTGTCATTCAATAATAGGCTAGATGGTCTAATGGCCTCCCTCGGTATAAGGCAGCTTCCTCTGTTCCTATAGGGCAGTGTTCTCCAACCTTGGGTCCCCAGATGTTTTTGGCCTACTCCAAAAACATCTGCATGCTGGGAGTTGTAGGCCAAAAACATCTGGGTTGGAGAACACTGCTATCTGGGTTGGAGAAAACAAGGTTGGAGAACACTGCTATCGGGAGAACAGCAGTGGAGTGGAAGGGAAGAGTTAAGTAGGTGGGACTGGGACTGCACGCAATACCCCTTCTTTCTTAAACGCTGCCAGTATCCTGATCACATTTGGAGCCAGTGTTTGCTCGAAATTTTTTGTTTTGTTTTTAAAGGTAGGAAATCTGTTCACTGATCTCCCATGTCATACCAGTTTTGGCTCTCAGACTCCTTTTCATTTCAACTCTGCAGATGTAGAATCTTGCTTGCTTTCTGTGGGGAAATGTTGCGTGGCTTTAGCATCCAGCAAAGACCGCTTGAAGGTGATTAATGAGATAGTTCCTTTTTCATTTTGTATGTAATTAGAAGGCAACTATCAGGGTCATTTGATGAACGTATCTGTGGAGAAGAAGAGATGGACGGTTTGGGGAGATGGAGCTAAATTGCAGGGAAAAGGCATTATGGAGGAACTGATTGTGCCAACCAGGACATCCATGTGACTCCTGAATGTGGGATGGCCAAGATTTCTGCAGTGGTGAAGTACTCTAAAGTGTACCATTTCCAACATTTATTTATTTATTTAATATATTTATTTACCGCCCATCAGCCAAAAGGCTCCCTGTGCGGTTTACAAAGCAAAACAACACAAAAATATCAACAAAAATAATATAAAAACACAAACATATTAAAAATATAACATGACCCAAAAAAAAGCAACCAAAATAAATTCAATCCAGAGGTACAGTGGCGATAATAAGATGAATAAAATCAACCATTAAAATATTGGGCAAATAAAAAGGTCTTCACCTGGCACCTGAAAGAATAGAGGGTAGGTGCCAGGCACACCTCCATAGATTCTATGAACTGATTCCATAGATGGGGTGCCACAACTGAGAAGGCCCTTCCCAGTGGTGGTGCAATGTTGCACCATCTACAACATCTCTACAACATCCAGAGATTCGGTGACAGCCGCAGAGAGGTTCCTTTGCCAGTACAGAAAATAATAGGCTCAGTGGGTTGCCAGGGTCTGCTAAATGTTGCCCCATGTGGTGAACCACATAATTACAAACTCCTGGTGGACAACCTTTCAGCTCTGGATTGACTCCACCCGCTCAGGTTGGCCACTGGCTGCTCCTGGGAAGGAAGGGGTATAAAATGGCTTCTGTCTTGGTGGGGGTTTACTTGGTCTGCTTGAGCTCTGATGTGCTTTGTATTTCTGGTCTTCGTTACAAGACAGAGTGTGCGTGGGGGAGTGATCTTTCCCCCTAGTGGACCCCCTCTTTACAGGGGTTCCCCAGAAAAAGGATTTCTGATAGGCTGCCACCAGTCAGGATGGACCCCCCTGACACACCCTATTCTGTCCAGTTGCTTGGGGCAGTTTCTGGACCCCATTGCCAAGGACCCCTCCCTTCAGCCCAGCCCTAGGAAAAGATAAAAAGCAAGGTGCCTTGGATTTTCTTTCTCAAAGCCAGAAAAACACAGAACTTAACAAAACACATTTTAAAACTCTAAAAACAAAAGTGGTAGTGAATAATAATATAATAATAATATTTTATTTATCTTACCCGCCTCTCCATCTAGATCGAGGCGGGGAACAACAGAAAATATAAAATACCTAAACTAAAACAACACAATATATACTATTAAACATCTTAAAACATCCTAAAACATCTTAAAATCTTAAAAACATCCTTAAAACATCTTAAAAAATCTTTAAAACATCCTAAAATTCCGCCGGATAGGCCTGCCGGAAGAGTTCAGTCTTTATGGCTTTTTTAAAGTCCAAAAGACTGACAAGTTGACGTATCTCCTCCGGCAGGCCATTCCATAATCTGGGAGCAGAAGAGAAGGTCCTCTGGTAATGCTAGTCAGCCTAGTTTTGGCTGACTGAAGCAGATTCTTCCCAGAGGACCTAAGTGTGCGGGGTGGATTGTACGGGAGAAGGCGATCCCGTAGGTAGCCTGGACCCAAACCATGTAGGGCTTTAAAGGTAATAACCAACACTTTATACTTCGCCCGGAAACTGATTGGCAGCCAGTGGAGTGCTTTTAAAACTGGTGTGATGTGGGCACCCCTAGGTGTACCAGCAACCAGTCTGGCTGCCATATTTTGCACTAATTGAAGTTTCCGGACTAGGTATAAAGGTAGCCCTATGTACAGCGCATTACAGAAGTCGAGCCTCGAAGTTACCAGTGCGTGCACTATCGTCTTTAGGTCTTCCAACTCTAGGAAGGGGCGCAGCTGGCGTATCAGCCGAAGCTGATAATAGGCACTCCTAGCCGTCGCATCTATCTGGGATGTCATTTGGAGCGACGGATCCAGGAGCACCCCTAAGCTGCGAACACAGTCTTTCAGGGGGAGTGTAACCCCATCCAGAACTGGTTGACATACCTCCAAACCCAGGTTGTGGCCTTTGACAGCAAGCACCTCCGTCTTGTCTGGATTCAATTTCAGTTTGTTTTCCCTCATCCAGCCCATTACTGCCTCCAGGCATTTATTCAGAGGAGACACACTATCCTTAGCTGATGCTGTTGACGAAGGCACAGAGAAATATATTTGGGTGTCATCAGCATACTGATAGCACCCCGCCCCATGCCTCCGGATGATCTCTCCCAGCGGTTTCATGTAGATATTAAATAGCATTGGGGAAAGAATAGCTCCTTGTGGCACGCCACATAGCAGCTCCTTTTTGGAGGAGCAGCTATCCCCAAGCATCACCATCTGGAACCTACCCGAGAGGTAGGACCGGAACCACTGAAGCACAGTGCCCCCGATTCCCAGTCCCCTCAGGCGTTCCAGAAGGATACCATGGTCGATGGTATCGAAAGCCGCTGAGAGGTCCAGAAGCACCAACAGGGACACACTCCCCCTGTCGGTACTCAGGCGCAGATCATCTACTAAGGCGACCATAGCAGTCTCAACTCCGCGTCCTGCTCTGAAGCCAGTTTGAAATGGGTCTAGAAAATCGGTGTCATCCAAAACTGCTTGGAGTTGGAAGGCAACCGCCCTCTCGATCACCTTGCCCAAAAATGGAAGATTGGACACTGGTCTATAATTGTTAAGGTCCAAGGGATCCAGGGAGGGATCCCTTGGACCTTAACAAGAGTTTAATGAAGAGTTTAAGAGTTTAATGAAGAGTTTAATGAGTTCCAGAGCATATGCAGAGTTCGTTGAAAAGAGGATGGTCTGAGAAGAGCATCTTCACCTCCGATTAGGTGGTCTGTGGATGGTTCTAGAAGGAGTGAGTGAACCATTTCTTTTATGGAAATCTGAGTTCAGTAAAAGCCAGCCCTTTAGCAGAGACGGACTGCTGTTTTGTGATCACATGTCCAGTAATGTGATAACCTCCATTTCTGATCTCAGTGGTCCAGCCAGCAAATCAGAAAATTACTTAATAGCTGGACCCACCTTCCTAACTGCTCTAATCTACAACTCAAAAGGCTCAACCAGCTTGAAATGGTTAACATTCAAAAAAAGAACAGGGTTGCATTTTTTAGGACAAAAAAAAGAAGAGGGTGAAGTAAGCCTATTCAGGTTGCTCAGCATAGTGCCAACATAGCAAATGCTCTAGGGGGCACTGTTGAGCTACATCAGCATATCGGAGCTTGTCACAGTCTTGTACTTTGTTCTTTGGTCCTATAGCCTATTGTGTATCATTATCGGCTATCAGCTATTGCAGTGTTCTCCAACCTTGGGTCCCCAGATGTTTTCGGCCTACAACTCCCAGCATGCCCCAGCCAGCTGGCTGGGGCATGCTGGGAGTTGTAGGCCAAAAACATCTGGGGACCCAAGGTTGGAGAACACTGAGCTATTGCAAAATATTAATGGTCAGATATCAAATACTGAAATCAGATATGACTGAGTATCAGACACAAATATCCAATATTGTGATAACATTTGAGTGGGGAAGTTACCTCTGTAGAATACTTGAGAGGAGAATTTCCAGACCAACTTAGTTCCTGCTCTAAATTCTCAAGTGATGCCTGAGCTAAGTGGCACAGGCTGCTTCTGCTGCCCAGATGGTATATCGTCATTTGAAAACTGGTATGTGGTATTAGGTGAACGTCACAGTGGAATACTGCATGCCACGAATATCTGCCTCAGTAGAAATAAAATATGACATATGCTGCAGTTATTATCAAAAGCAGTCCCGGTCTGGCAGATCCAGCTGGCTCTGCCATCACAGCAGCCAAGTGCTTGCTCATTGGGAAGTGCTGCTGGCTAGAATTCTCTTGCTTTCCTGCCTGCTTAGCATAGCCAAGGGGGGAAACAACCGGACACTGAGATATAAATTTGTATGAAAGCAGGGAAGTGTCATACTAGATTCTACTAGCCAGCAGTAAAGTGATGTTTTGTACATGATTATTGCCCACAAGGGGAGGTCTCCAAAAATGGTTTCCTTGTGATCGTGTTCCATGCAGAAGGCCATAATAACATCAGCAACTTGGTTAGGGCCAGGGCCAATCTGTAGCTTAAATTCTACACAGCGATGAAAGGCATAGGAACCTTGCCTTCCTTTGCTTCTAGATTGCCTTGTGACAGCATTGACAGTGATACCAACCAACCAACCAACCAACCAACCAAAAAAAAAAAGTTCTTGTCATAAGGGCAGGAAACAAATAAAAATAAAAATACTAAGGGCACAATCCTATGGAGCTGAGCAGAATCCCCCAAATGTGGAGGCTCACACACATCTGATGCAGAGTGGGAGGAATGATGGAGGTGATCTTCACCTCACCATTCCACCCGCTCTGCATTTTTGCTACATGGTTGTTTTTGGCTATCTCGCGGTGGCATCTCAGAAGGAGGTTGGAGTGGCTTCAGGGTACTTTGTATCTTGGCTACTCCAGTCTCCTCCGCTCCCTGCCCCCAAAACACCATGTTTAACCCATCCCCCAAGGTCGGTTTCCAGACCTCGGAGAGCAGACGGCACAGTTCTTGCCATGCCGGCTGTGAGGGGTCGGGGTTGGGGTGGGGTGGAGCTCTGATTCCCAGCTCTGAGGTCGGAGTGCTGTTTCTGACCTCAGAGCAGGGGATCCAAACTGTCCTATGGGGCCTCAGATGATGTCTAGGGGCATAGGATTGTTCCTTAAGCCAACAAAGTAAACAAGTACTTTCCTGGGCAGCACCACACACCTATAGAAATACACACACATACATTTAGCTCAGATTGACATCGCTGGTGAGTAGGGAGAAATTTGCTTCTCCTCTTCTTCTTCTTCTTCTTCTTCTTCTTCTTCTTCTTGTTCTTCTTCTTCTTCTTCTTGTTCTTTTACCAAACTTCACCCAGTTCACACCTCTAGGAACTGAACATGGACCCGAATGCCATCTGTGGATGATGAAGTCCGCACATTTCTGAACTTCTGATGCAATTCACAGAACGCACACAAACACAAAGTGTATGAAAAATGTGTACATTTGAAAAATGTGCATGAAAAAATGTGCACTCTTGAAAAATGCACACAATCATGCTTTATTCAATGGGAGAGAAGAATGTGTACATTTGGAAAAGTGTGCATGAAAATATGCATGAATTTTCAGGCAAAAAGGAAAAAAAACAAATAAACCCTAAGCTTGCAATGTTATATGAGTCAGAAATGCTCAAGGTGATTCAAGGTGGAATTCGGAAAATCTCCACGGGCTTGCATTGTGCTGATTCGTACATCTCTACTGGTGGCTGAGAAAGAGAGATACTGCCTCTGACTGTGGAGGTTCCATTTTGCTGCCAAGGGAGGTGAGGCAGGTATATATCAGCTCGCAGCCGTCGCAACTGGCACCGAAGAAGAAAGCAAGTGAGCTGTTTCAACGGTGAAAAACTCATTTGTCCTATATTGAATTTTGTAAAGATTTTCTTTTAAACACACACCATCATCATCATTATCATCATGAACATTTTCATATTTGGAGGAAAGATCTGGCTCTGTCACAGGCTGGGTGAGTTTCAGCTGCCCAAGCCCACTCGGTTTGATGTCACTGGTGGATGAGAGAGGTGTACTCCTCAGCTTTGGGACCCACGTGTCATACCACTCCGAACCAAGAACATGATCTTTGTAGAATGAAGATAAAGTCAGTATAGGTGAATATATCAAGACAGGGCTGGCGCCAAGGGTTGACATAGTTGGACATATGCCGAGGGCCCTCTAACCCCTATGGAGAAGAGCCCCCGAGACCTGCTCCTCCTCTTCACCATTGTAACCTGCTTGTTCACCCTCCTCTCGCTCTGACCCGGCTACGCAAAAAGGCCAGTGACATAAAATAATGTGATTAGGGAGAGAGGATTATGAGCTCTCTCAGGGACGGACACAGAGGACCCAGGTAAGCAAGAAAGATTTGGAGAGGAGATTGTTGTCATGCTTAATTCATTGTTTTACCTTCCTTCCCCCTTCCCCAGCCAGCTTTCATTTTTATAGATTCAGCGGCTCGTTACAGGCCAACCAATGTAGGATTCATTGTATGTATGTAATATATGCAATAATTTGAACCTGAACTCTCTCAGCCAGCACTCTGTGTCCACTCCGCTGGCTCCTGAGGACATAAGTTGCCTCTCCATTTTGTGATCCTGCTTGGTGGTTGTATCCTTTCTGTAATGCAGAAGGGAACATTTTAATGTTATCAGAAGGAAGCAGCATCAGTGATTCTTTCTGGGGCAAGGAACGAAGCAATGCAAAAATCCAGATTGAGCAGGACAGTGGAGTGGGGGGAGCGGGGTGTTCTTAATGAAAGAACAGCCAAATGAACGAGCCTGACTATTCTTATTGAAGGCGAGCCTTTTCTGCCACAGTGCTATCGTCTGTGTATCACTGCTCTTTAGCTAAACGCATTACCTCCTATCCTCAGGGCCATGAATTATGAACCTTTCACAAACAATCCCGTCACTTTGGAATGTAATGCAAGGAAAGCAAATCGTGGCAGCCCCATAATATCACGTATAGCTCTGTACAGAGAGCAATTATCTGCTTTTCCATTATAGTGTCTCTTGAGCAGTAAGGCTTGATATTTGATACAAGAGACATTTAATTAGAATATATTACACTGCCCATATAAAACTCCTTCCAAGGAAAAGGTGAGAGTTAGCAGGACATAGGGCCATTAAGTGACTAAGTGAGGGAAGGGGAAAGAACAGAAAGAAACAGAACTTGGTTGCAGGGTAGGGTTCAGGAACTGGAAAGTCCTGGGCTGGGCCAACCTGGCCCATCAAGTGGTATCACCTGCCCACTCCAGCTGGCAATTTAGAGGCAGAAGAGGGACATGAAGGCAGGACTGGCTCTACCATTAGGTAGAATGAGGCAGCCACAGCAGATGTTAGGAGGCAGGGAGAGGTGTTCTGTTCTTCAACTATGTGTGCCATGTGGCCTGCCCTGCACCTCCTAAACCAGGGCTCTCCAACCTTGGGTCCCCAGATGTTGCTGGACTACAGCTCCCAGAATCCCTTGCCATTAGCCATGCTGGCTGGGTATGCTGGGAGCTGTAGGCCAGCAACATCTGGGGACCCAGGGTTGGAGAGCCCTGTCCTAAACTGACCTGCTGCACTCAGTTGCAGTGGAGGATGTCACTGTTCAGGTAAGTAGAAGCCAACCACAGTCTGGTTGACTTCTATACATGGAATGGGGGCTGAGGGTTGCCATCTTGTCCTTCGCTCCAGGCAGCAAAATGTCATGGATCATGGGCCAGTCCTGCATGAAGGGATTGTTTTCGGTCACAACAGGACTGGCTAACAGGTCCACTTGAGAGGCGAGGATTGGAGCCTTGGCCTCTGACCCTTATAATCCATTCTGGGCCAGTGTGGCATAGTGGTGAGAGTGTTGGACTGGGACTCGGGAGATCTAGGTTCTAGTCCCCGCTCGGCCATGAAACTCACTGGGTGACTTTGGGCCAGTCACTAACTCTCAGCCTAATCTACCTCACAAGGTTGTTGTGAGGATTAAGTGGAGAGGAGGAGGATTATGTAAGCCGCCTTGGGTTCCTTGCAGGAAAAAAAGGCGGGGTATAAATATAATAAATAAATAAATAAATAATTCGCAAAGTGGTCCTCCAAGAAAACTAGTTGTTCTGTCAGCTAGCATGAGAAGAGGCTGTTGCTCTTAAGTTGCGATCCTGGGGGAAGAGCTCCCCCCACAATGTTTCAGCATTGTGTGGTAGCAGTGGAGGATGGGGCAGCTGGAAGAGCAATGTGTAGGTGCCAGGGATGGGGACTCGGACTCGAGGACTCGACTCGTGAGTCGGACTGAGTCCCCCCTCTGACTCGACTCGGACTCGAGTCCCAATATTTTTAATGGGACTCGAGACTCGACTCGGGACTCGAGACCAAGGACTCGTCAACATCCCTGGGCTGTTGACGAGTCTTCTGGCTGTGCCAGAAGGAGCGCGATCACCGGTGAAGAGCGCATGGAAGCGAGGCGCACCGCTGCTCGGCCACTATGGACAGCTACCAGGAGCGCAGCCCCAACGATGTGTTGAGATTTATTTTGATTGATGTGTTGTTGTGAGGGGTTTGGGTTAGGGTCAGACATTTTGGGTTTGGCTGCCTCTGCCTGCCTCTTTGGGGTTCCCTGCCTCCTCTGCCTGCCTGGTTATTTTGGGTTTGTCTGCCTGGTCTGTTCTTGCCAAAATCAGTTGCAGAGTTTTGAAATAAAAAGGCACACTTGTGCCTAGAATTTATTTAAGTCACACATCTGAAGTAGCCTTATTTTGTTGGGGGGAAACCCCATTGATTTTAATAGGGACTCGTGGAGTCAGTTTTGGGAGTGACTCAGGACTTGTGACTCGTGAGTCACCATTTTGGACCAAGGACTCGGACTCGGACTCGAGACTCGGGTCCAAAGACTCGTGACTCGACTCGTGACTCGAGACCAAGGACTCTTCAACATCCCTGGTAGGTGCATGGCTGCTGAGTGGCCAGTAGCGCCAGGCTTGGCCCAGTGACATTGTAAGTTGCTATAAGTAACTTCTATTCTGATTCCCAGGGCTGCTTCTTCAGAGCCTGTTATATTAAAGACCCAATGAGTCTTCTTGGGTACATTGCTCTCAGAACTGGCTTGTGTACATTGCTCTCAGAAATTGCACAGCAGGGAATCCCATGTAGCAATATAGAATGTGCATATTTTTCTTCAATTCACTTGCCTTTTGGCACGCATTGTAGTTCAGCTCCAGGGATCAAGAAGTGAAATAACATTAGGGGTCACTAGGCTAGGACAACTATAGAGTGAAGTGCCCTAGGTGCAAATAAGAAAAATTGGCTGTGCGCTGCAATGCTGGAAAACACGGGAGTCGTATTTTGTCATCTACTTCCCTTCCAGCACTTTGCCTGTCTCCAGTGGCTTGCCTGGCTCACCAGCAACTTTGTCATCAAGAACAGCTATCAGTGACAAATATTAGATAACAGCTTCCAAGCCTACTCGTGACCAAAGGCATAGTCTCCAACTGCCCCGAAAATGCCGGGACTGTCACGAATACCCTTAAGCCGTCCCGGCTTCTCACTTTGTCATGCAGAGTCCCGAATTTAAACTTTTAAAACTTTCCTTAAAGGGGCCATGCCATGGGCAAAATTGCAGCTAAGCTAAAACTGCAAGCTTAGGTGTAATTTTGCCCATGGCGTGGCCCCTTTAAGTGTAGTTCTTTTTAGGCTCGAATAGCTCCACGGAGAGGCATGCACACACACTCTACCTGCTGAAAAGGAGGCTGCACCTGGTGGCCTGCACAGAGGGAGGGAGGGAGGTGAATGAGGGGATTTATCACATGATTCCTACCTTTATACTGCCAAAGATTTTATTTCCTAGTAGAGCTGACTCTGTGCCTCTGTGCCAAAAGGAAAGAGATTGCCCTGCAAGCACTGATCCCCCCCCATGAAAAACACCAGATATCAGTAATTTAGGGTTTAAGTAAGGTTAAAAGCCACTTATAAAATATTATAAAATAATATATACTATAATAATGTAATAATTATAATATATAAGATTTTGTGTGCTTCCTCTAATAACTTTTGTACTTGACCATGCCCATTGGTTGCCTGGCCATACCCGTTGGCCACGCCCTATGTTGACTTGCCACACCCTCTTGATGATCACACCTTCATGTTGTTTAACCCAGTCTCCTCTCCTCCCAACCCCCCAGGATGCCCTCATTACTCCACAGTTCTTTCTGTTCCGACTGCAAGTGGGGGGAGGGTGATCTGAGCACGGATCACCAGCATGAAGGTCGGGAGCTCTTTTCTGATCTCGGATGAGTCTAGGGGTCATTTTTTTTTTTTTGGGGGGGGGGGGGGAAAATTTTTTTTGTTTTGTTGCTATGCCGGTTGCAATCCTATGCATGTTTGGACAGGGGGGGAAACCCTCCTACAAATTTAACAGAATGCCCCATCAGCAGTTGTAGAGTTTTTTTCCCCCTTCTAAACATGTATAGGATTGCACCCCAAGCTACATTTTTATAAATCCCAAGATAGTTTCCTGATCCCAGTCCTGAACTCTTCTTTGCTGCAGTAGCAACCTGACATTGTAAATTTAGGATGTGTCTTCTCTTTCTTCCAACCTTTTTTTTTGTTTTTTTTGTTTTTAAACACCACAGCTGCTGAAAACACGCTTTGAAATCTCAGGAAATCGAGGTTTCTGAAATTTGCTGTCAGCCTTTTTGGAGTAATGCACAATCGCTACCATTTGGGGAGTGATATGCATAATAACAGGATCAGAAGGAGAACTGTTTGTTGTAAGGAAAAGGGAATGGCAGTGTGACTGCACCTGGTCGATTCTGCTCTTCAAATGCAGATCTGGTTCATAGGATTCAGTGTTTGTATAGGCTGTTTTTTGTTTGTTTGTTTGTTTAGTATTGAGATGATTTTTATTTTATTTTTTTTCTAAGCATACTTTATATACAGCTGCAGTTGAAAATTCGAAAGCTTTTTTGAAGCCACGTAATCCATCTTGGAAGCGTACGCCTTCTGCAGTGCTGCATGTGGTGTTCCTGTTTCTTCCTCAAAATCTACGGCTGAGTAAATGTTTCGTTTGAGCCAGCACTTGCCACATCTTAGCCCCAGAGCCTGTTCTGGATGTTGGCACTCAGCAGGCAAAGCAGTAATAACCCAGAGTGTGTCTCAGCATTTTCACAATGATGCTGAGAAGAACAGCTTTTTGTCTGGAATGCTTCACTTGCACATAGTCTTACAGCAGATGAGAAAGCAGGGGAAAGCCAATTTGAAATTAGATGTACTGTCTAGCTAAAGGAACAAACAGTCTTGTGGAACCTTAAAGACCAACAGATTTATTCTGGCATGAGCTTCTGTGGACAAAAGCCCACTTCATGAGATGCATAGAGTATTATGGAGAGTTTGGTTTATATATGGTGGGGCGGTGTGTGTGTGTGTGTGTGTGTGTGTGTGTGTAGAATAAACAGTGAGATCAGGTGGAAGTTAAATGCAAAAAGTGACAGAGGATTGAAAGTGATGGGGCACATTGTGCCCCATGGTTATCACACAGCCTTGCTGTCATCACTGATTGGACAGTTGCTGCAGATT
The DNA here is from genome assembly GCA_021292165.1 of Shinisaurus crocodilurus. NCBI lineage: Eukaryota > Metazoa > Chordata > Lepidosauria > Squamata > Shinisauridae > Shinisaurus > Shinisaurus crocodilurus. The sequence goes on along the minus strand of CM037879.1, from coordinate 172,974,993 downwards.
TTTGAAGCTCTGCAACAATCTGCAACACTCCTTTACCAGAGAAATGATAGTGAGATGTGCACACACATTATTATCAATGGTGCCTCTTCCAGCCTCTTTCAACTTTTAGAAATATATATGTGGAGAAAGCCTGAGCACACACAGTGACATGAACCCTGACACAGTTTCCCCTGTAACACTGACACCACCCCTTTGCATAATCCCCACCCGGGGGACAGGAGACACAGTTCTAGCCAGATGTGGCTATACATGACCACATCTGCATACCTTCAATAGGGCACATTTTCATCGATCCACATCAAAGGGCATAAACATTCCAAAGGTGGGGGGCAGTCTGAAAGAGCTGCAGATTACCCCTAAAGTATCCAGGAGGTGCCAAGAAACATGAGGCGCCATCTCCCCATAGGGCAGAACCAGCCCAACTGGTCCTCAAGGGCGGGGAGGGGGCGGGAGAGGGTAGAAAAAGACAAGCACAGCAGAAAAAAGGTTGTTGGGAACACGGTGCAGGCTGGCACAGGTCAGGTCGCTAGCTACGGCTATGACCAAGCAACTTCCCACTCCGGGCAGGACGCCCGGCGATCTGCAAAGCGAACCGCTATGCTAGAAATCCAGAGTCAGAGTCTCTGGTGCCAAGTAACATTCTGTTTTCGAGCAACGCTACCTAGAAAGCAAATTGAATACTTCCGTTTCTCTACTGATAATGACTGTTCTGTTTATGCTGTGAAATTCCTGTAGTCTATTAGTTCTGCTCCATTAAACTCATTGAAATTGACCAGATTGTGGCTTCCCTGTGTTTGGGAGGGGATTCCTTGTCAATATCACTCGCAGCTGGAACTGAAGGTTCTGACAGCTGCGTACAGGGCACAACTTTGGTGCCGGTTAACCCTTAAGGTGCCGAGCCCGCACAACGGACCCTGGTTTGGTCCTCCACAATATACCTGTAATGTGTCTCCAGGCAAGGTAAAGGGCCACAACAAGGTCAAGTGTATAATTTGATTCTTTCATTCTTTAAATAAAAATACATCCATGTGTCCTCTGTCATCGCTCTGTTCCTGATTATTGCTGGATATACCTTACATCAGCCTTTCCTAACCTGGTGCCCTCCAGATGTTTTGGAATACAACTCTCAGCATTCCTTACCATTGGCCATGCTGCCTGGGGCTGATGGGAATTGAAGTTGAAAGCATCTGAAGGGCACCAAGCTGGGGAAGACTGGTGTACGTGTTTGATAAATGGGGCTGGGTTGATATTCATATGACTTCATTAAATTTTGAAAGCATCCAATTAAAGATGCACCCTGAGACATTCTAAAAGACCCTTTTCAAAAGCGGTGTAAGATACATTTACAAGTGTGAATTGTGCAGCTGCTAAGGAACAGAAGATTTCAAAGAAAATCTTAGTCACAAACATGCCAGAAATATTAAGTACCAGCTGGCAGCAGCTCCTCCCTCTGGACCAAACTTTCCACTGAAATCTCTTTTTGCAGAAAGCAGTGCTTTCAGCTGCTCTAGTTTCTGAGATTTAATTTTTGCAATATGAAATTTTGTATAGGTCTTTTTAATGCTTTAATTACCGCTGGCATGGAAATATCCAGTCATCTGCATCTCCTATGCGACAGGTTATTTGATCTGGATAACTAAGGCTCACATCTTATGTTACAGGGAGACCCCCTGCTGATGAAAACAGCTTGGGTGGTATTGAGCTGAAAAGGGACCAGAGAGGAAAGGGTTAAGTAGCCTTTCTGGGTCCATCTGTTCCACCATCACAACTCACAGCCTCCACAGGCTGGTTTTGCTTTTAAACAAAGAGTAGGGGCGGAATGGAACTTCATATAATATGTAGTTTAAGTTGCTGATATTTATGTGAATAATATAGGCTCCTTCGTGCTTTACTTGCATGAAGGGGGCATCATGTGATTACTGGAGAGGGAAGCTTCAGGCATGCTGTTGGTCCTGCCTCCAGACATCCACATGTTAGCATGTTTGTCTGCAATGAAGAAGCTTATGCATGAGCAGCTGTTTGCACATAGGATTCCATGCACTTGGGACACTGATGCAAGCAGGCTACAGTAACAGTCCTTGACTTCTCAGAGTTTGTGGTTATCTATCTATCTATCTATCTATCTATCTATTTATATAATACATTTTTTTGATACCGCCCAATAGCTGAAGCTCTCTGGGCAGTTTACAACAGTTAAAACCATACAATACAATACAATACAAGTATAAAATTTAAAACCACAGATTAAAAACAAACAGCAAAGCTAGCAGCAGCAGTTACAATAACAGTTACTTTGTCAGGCAGCAATTGGGGTTACTTTTGGAGGTCTTGGACATCTGACTACTTCTGTGTGGTTGTATGGACCGTGGGCCCTTGTAATTTCTTAGAAAACATGCTTGGATAGGTATCGATATTCCAAGTAACCTAAAACAAATTGTCAAATTAAATTAGAAGCCCCATTACAAACACATAGGTTTGGATCCAAGATCCTGTTTTCCACAAGAGGAAGGGACCTTCCGCTTTGCTTGGGATCTGCTTTTGGAAGATACCTCCACCCAATTTTAGGGGATCCCCCCTCCCTCATACACCAAGCTCACCCCATTCAACAGGGTCTCCTGACTCTCTGTGTGGCATTTTCAGGGGGCTGGATGGGCCGCCATGGGAAGGATGGGGCGGGGAAGTCCACTTCCATCAGCACAGTACAAATCTGGATCCAACCCATAACAGGCAAACTTAGAAACTGGACAGAAATAAAATTGACCTGGCTGAGCAGAATAGCTGTGGTCAAGATGGCACTATTGCCTAAAATTTCTTTTTTAAAAAAAAATAAGTACCGGTATTCCCCATTTACAACATAGATAAATACATTAGCAAATGGGAAAATCGTCTAATGATCTATATCAGGGCTCTCCAACCTTGGGTTCCCAGATGTTGGTGGACTACAGTTCCCAGAATCCCTTGCCATGCTGGCTGGATATGCTAGGAGCTGTAGGCCAGCAACATCTGAGGACCCAAGGTTAACCGTTGGAGAGCCCTGATCTATATCCATGAAAAGAAGAAAGCAACACTCACAGTGCAATACTATGCATGTCTACTCAGAAGTAAGTTGCATTGAGTTCAGTGGGGCTTAGTCTCAGGTAAGTGGGTGTAGGATTGCAAGGCACAGTAGAACTAGGGGGCTGGGCAACCCTAATTTGCACTTATATTTCGATGCATATCAAATTAAGCAAGTCATACAAATTATGAACAACAATGAAGAAAACACCTAGATAAAAATGGAAATATAAAACATTGGATGAAAGAAGAGGTTGACCATTTATGTCAGACCAGCTGAAGAAAGCAAAAACTTTTGATGTGTTTTTAAACTTAATACATAGCATAGAAAACTATTCCAGAACCATCACCAATTACTCAATTTCTGTGTCATCTTCTATTCTACAATAAGACAAATTCAAACCTTACCAAAACTGGGAAGGGAGAGGGTTATACAGGTTATTAGATCTCTATACAGGACTCAATCTCCAAACAAGTCAACAAATATCAGATCAGTTACAGCACACTAGATTTCATAGATCATAGAGGCCATCGAGTCCAACCCCCTGCTCAATGCAGGAAACTGGAGGAGGGGTCTCCCATCCAAGTAATAACCAGACTTGACCCTGCTTAGCTTTCCATGCTCAGACAAGCTGAGCCAGCATGAGCCACAGGCCTGTTTCTAAGGTGAACTGGATCCAGATACATCAAGGGATGCATTTTGTAACTAATCCAATAGTGAAGACACAAATAGTTCACCCTCTGACCCAATTTGAGAATGCTATTATGCAATCAGGATCAGAAATAAAAGGTCTCACATAGAAGATATGCAAGATACTAATAGAGATTAAATATGGCCCCATTGAAGAGGTAAAACATGTATGGGAGAAGATTTGGGCAATACTATAGAAACCTCACAATGGAATGCTATGTGGTCAGAAGCTCCGATGAAATCAATTTCCTCTAAGGTCAGAGAAAACGTGTTAATTTTTTTTTAAAAAAGTGGGATAGGACACCTTGGTGGTTTCCAAGAAAGTTGTCTGGGGTGTACTTCAAAATCAATAAAAATAGAAAAAAGAAAATATACTTGGATTTACTCTAGTCATGCACAGACACAAGGCCAGTTCACACACACCAATTAATTTTTTTTTTTACAAAGGCAGCATTTTCCTCATTAACATCCATTTGGTTCAAACAGTCTTGTGAATGGATGGCCACATGGTAAAATTAGTAGCTACCATGTCATATGCACGGTAGACCTGTGCGATTGGACTTCCACAGAATGAACCTTGAAAGATGGTACCCCAAGCAGGCCCTCCACTGATCATAGTAATTGTTGGATGTGAATTTCAATGGGAGAGGGAGTACATTTCCGGAGTTATTCTGAAAAAGGATAAGAAGACACCACCAAAGCTATGCACCAAAAAATAAAAAAGCCTCCATCATTTTTTCCCCAATTAAAAAAATGTAACAATTTTCTGTTAGAGAATCTTTTCAGGGACGTGAATAGTTTAAGTGATTATAATTAGCACATACAAGAGGAAACAAAACCCAAATGAAAAACTAATTGACTAGAAATGTATCCTTTGTAATTGCATTAAGTGCATTTTAATTGTGTTTACAATGCATTGCAATATTTTATTTCGTCGAAAGATTAATAAAACATTGATTAATGATCAGCATTTTTAATGTGCTGTAGGAATCAGTCAATTACTGCTATGATGTGAACATTTTTGTTAAGTCTTTAGTTTTGGGGGCTTTTTTTTTTTTCTTGGATTTGGGTTGTCTTGGAAATGTTTTTTTCCCCTTGGATTTGATATTGGCTTTGTAATGCACCTATTTATTTATGCAGGTGTTTTTCTGTAGATCTCTTTTCTTTTTTTCCAAATCAGGTGCTCTCGCTGATCATTTCCACTTCTTCCCATGTTGCTGTCATCTACTGCTCTAGCACCTTCATCTCAGATTCCTCCTGCTGCTGCTGTTGCGATCTGCAAAAAAGAGGCAGACACCAGTCTTGGAGTATAACTAGCCCACAACTTTATTTAATTTGTACATGTTACTTAATCACCTTCAACACTGGTGGCGGTGGTAGAGGGGTATGGGGCGGGCGGAGGGGAAGGCCTTTATTTCTACCACTCTCATTCACCCAAGCATGCTACTTCTGGTTCTTTGGGCAGTCAGCTCAACACTGAGGCTTCTACAGTAGTGAGGCCTTATATTCGGGCTTTCCTTTCCGGGTAAGTGTTGGTTCCCATTTCCAGAAGTCGCCCAGAATCTGCTGGGTGGTCTTCACGTGGGCCCTGTGCTTCTAATTACAGTCATGTCAGACTCCCTTCTATAAACCCCAATCCTCACTCTTTTATTTCCTACCCAACAAAGTTGGGATGGGAATGAACAACCTAATTTATTTATATACAGTTCATCAAGTGATCACCCAGGGAAGGCAAAAACAAAAACAAAAAAAGAAGTTGGTCCTCAGCTAATCTGACTAGCCTGAAAAAATCATCTCCATACCCTGGCTGGGCATCAGAGGCAGGGTTAGGGGGTGGCCCACTAGGGCTGGAGCTACAAATCTCTGGGAGGCCATCTGCCCCACTACCCTGCTGTCCATGGGCACTTGCAGAAATAAAGGCGCAGGGTCATAGTGGTGGGCGATCCGTGCACCACCTGTCCCACTGGACTCTCGGCGAGCGCCGCCGCTGCGCCTGCTGAGCCAGGCCAAAAGCGAACGCCAGCTGAGCTACTTGGCGGACTTCCGGGTTCCTGGCGGAGTGCTTTTTCCGTAGAAAATGGTGTAAGGTACGTTAAAAGCGGCCACAATTTGCATAACCTGCGCAAATTGTGGCCATTTTTAACGTATCTTACGCCATTTTCTATGGAAAAAGCACTCCGCTCACCAAGATCTCACAAGGCAACGGGAATCCTGTGTCTCTCAAGATTTTGACCCTTTAGTCTCACGATGGCCAGGAGCACTTGGCCATCGTAAGATGTTCCCTGAAGCGATACCCAGGGGAGGCGGCTGACTCCTGTGTCAGTATCCATTGCAGCTTTTATTCTGAGCTTTATAGGAGCTATCCATGGTGCTGTACTCCACCCCCAGAATAGGTTCACCACTATGGAGTACCATGGATAGCTCCTGTAAATATCACAATAAAAGTTGTAATGGATAAGAGCCCTACTGACATAGGAGTCAGCTGCCTCCCCTGTCTTCACTGCAAATGATGGCCTTGCCTGCAGCCACAGCAGTTATGGCCTGGCATGGTTTGGGAGGGGCCACTCCTTGACCCAGGAACAGTTCTAAATGGGATGTTCACTGCAGAACAAGAAGATAATAAAATTACACTGCTTAGTATCTTACCTTGTATTAGCTTTCTAAAAAAGAAGAAAAGATTCAGCTGTCACTAGGAAAATAATAATGCTAATGAAGGTCAAAACAGACAAATTGGCATATCCAGCTATGCTTAATTTCTTCCAGGAAAAACCGATGAAAAACATCCTTGACTTCTAAAGGAGCTTGCTGAAGAAATTTGAGAACTAATAGCTTTTATCTTTAGGTAGAGTTGGAAGTCTTTTGATGTCCCAGAAACTTGGTATTGGAAAGAGTAACTGTTTAGAAGGTGGAAGGCACTACTTACTTATTAAAGATGCAGGACCGGTGCAAGGCAGTTTGGCGCCCTAGGCAAAATTATATTTAGCGCCCCCCCTCTCATGCCAGGGGGGCCTCCGGAGCAAAGCAGCCGGGAAACGCCTGCTCGCCCAGCGCCCCGCCCGCCCTGGCCCCGCCACCGGGGCCAGCAGCCTTCCGCGGGCCTGGAGGCGGCGGCACCTCCGGGACCCGTTTCCAGGCAGCCAGCCGCTTTCCCCGCTGCCAAGCCGGCCTCGCCTTACAAGGCGGATGTCCTCGGTAGCTAAGCTGCTGCTGCTGCAGCTGGCAGTCCCAGGGTGCATCTCTCTGGGAGCGCTAGGACCTGGTGAGAGAAGAGTCTTGTCGGGCTTAGGGAGTGAGCAGCGCGGTAGAAGCGGGAGAGTTCTCCACGGAGAGGCGGAGGGAGCGGCAGAGCCAGCAGCGCGGTGGGAGACCTGAGCGCAGCACTCCCGCAGCCTCCCGCACGCCCACATGTCAGCACGGGCAACTGACGTGCTTCAAGGCTCAGGCGGCTTCCGACGGGGGTGGGGCCTGGGGGGAGGAGGAGGTGGTGGCGGCGGCTGTGCTGCCAATCGGCTGTCCCGGACTCCCGGCAGAAAATTAAAGGGGCGCGCGGAGCATTTCTGCGCCCCCTTTAGCCATGCGCTCTAGGCAGCTGCCTAGTTTGCCTAGTGATAGCGCCGGCCCTGTAAAGATGTGATTACTGTAGAAGAAGCCAGCTGAACAGGGTGCAGGAAGCTAAATGGAAAGGAAAAACAATCTTTTCAAGCCCATTTTCCTAGAATTTACCTCCTAATTTAACTCAAAGAGGATTTAGTTTGTATAAAATATGTGAGCCCTAAAGCAATTGCCCACCATTAAGATAAAGGCAGCCACAGCAGCAGTCATGGACAAATGAGAATGATCAAGGGGATAACATTCCCCAGAAATTGGGGCTTTTACTGAGGAAATGGTTCACAGAGTATTGAATCGAAGGCAGACCAGGAATAAAAAAAGAGAGACGTACACAAATAATTAAATTTCCAAGAACCAGCAATTGGGACACCATGATGTGGTTTGCTGAACTTTGAAAGTAGTTAGGCCATTTTATTTTTTACAGCAGTGGAGTAGACTTCAGCTCCTTTTATAAAAAATATATATACTTCAACAGGTTAATGGCTTCCATCAAGAGTGCCCTAGAGGAAAATGAATACTCTTAATTCTTGAAAGGCTATTAAGGGCAGAACATTTAATTTATCACATTTGGAAGAAATAGGCTTAGACACACACACACACACACACACACACACATGAGCGCACACATACTACAGATGTGCCACTTTGCATTTTGATATTTTAAGCTCTCAGAAAATATTTCAAAACATATTGCCTCCTAGGAATTCATTTTCCTTCGTCCCACTACTAGTTAATTGACTGCACTCACCTGAGAAATGACATGGCTTCCTTCCCCTCCACCCATAAGAATTATTTTTAGACTTACTTACTTGCGATTGCTGGAAGCTGGGAATGGACCAGAGAAGATAGAGCACTCATAACTATGGCTTTCTTGGCATTTCTAAAGCATTCAGTGCTGGCCTGTCAAGAGCATGTATACTGGTGGTGATGTTCTCTGGAAGTCAAATGTGTTGATATTTCATGTTCCACTGTAAGAGGATATGGCCAGCAATGCCTGGGGTTTTTCTATCCCAAGGGTATAACTAATATTCTTCCTTCCTGAAATACCCACACACTCATTGTTGTCATTTTGCAATGAACTAAACTCACCAGCCTGGCATAATGATTTGGCCATCTGATTAAGGTCTGACTTCCAATTACAGCACTAAAATGTGAATGTGGCAGAACATTCATCACTCAGAATTTCAAAGCACATTGCTGGAAGCAGCAAAGGTCAAATTCTGTCTTTCTATAGTTTGTTATATATTATTCATATTCCCCCTACTAGCTACTGTGTTTACTTGTTCTGAATGTTACAGTTTTAGCATCATGTAGCTATACTGTACTTCAGTATATTCTGTATATTCAGTATATTCTTGTTACTGAAGTATAGTGAAAGAAAGGGCGGGCAATCTTTTGGGTCTTCTAAATATTTATACTGTTGAGTTTACTGGAGGGCATTTCCAACCCCCAGCTCAAGGTAACTGGAAGAAGTCACTAACTCAGAGCTTCATCCCTGCCTCCCTCCGGTGTCCAGTATTGTAGCAACGAATATGATGTATTTTGCAAAGTGCTTTATAATGATGATGTAACCTTTCCCAAAGCAGTTACTTTATTCCCAACTCAAGGATGGAAAGCGGAATATCGGTGGTCAGTATAAGAGGTGTAAAGATGTTCTTAAGGCTAATCTAAAAAAAATGCAATATAAACATCGAAAACTGGGAAGCTGGCCCATGAAGGATCTAACTGGAGGTTGGCCTTTCACAAAGGTTCTATGGACTTTGAAGAAGCCCGAGTGCACGCTGAAAGGGAGAAACGTGCTAAGCAAAAAGCACGTCAAACGAATCCTTTACAGCACCATCTTCCTTCTGGTAACCTGTGTCCTCACTGTGGAAGATGTGTGGATCTAGAATTGGCCTCCACAGTCACTTACGGACCCATTGCTAGAGTCTACACAATTTTTTTTACAATTTCCTCTTTTTATAATTTTCTTTTGTAATTTTATCCTGGAAGACAATCTTACTCAGTCACGAGTGATTGCCTACTACATAGGCAGTTATATGCTATGGCCTGGTTTGCACAGGCCTGTCCACCACTTGCTTTCCTTCCATTTGGTTACTGGCAGGTGAACATTTGAACTGATTTCACTGAGAAGCACTGCTCTTGAGATGATGAGGAGGTGAGATTAAAGTTCCATCTAGATTAGCCTTCTCCAGCCTGCTGCCCTCCAGATGTTTTGAATTTCAAGTCCCGTCAGCTGCAGCCTGCATACCCAATGGTCAGGAATGCTGGGGGTACAGTCCAAGTCTCTGGAGCAGTGTTCTCCAACCTTGGGTCCCCAGTTGTTTTTGGCCTACATTTGGGGACCCAAGGTTGGAGAACACTGCTCTGGAGGACACCAGGGGCTAATCTACACTAGAGCCCGTTCCGTGTATCAGGGAGCGCTGTCACGGGAGTTATGCAAAACGCATTGACTACCATTGGGGCACATGCTAATGAATGCAACGCAGTTTTCCACTGTGTTGAAAACGTGATCTTGTGTCACACACAAATGCAATTGCAGGAGAAGTAGGATGAGTTAGAAAGGTGATGTGTGCAGGGGAAAGGGCCTTTAAGTTTCCTCCTCCTATTATTATTTTTTAACATCCATTAAGCTTATGTGCATGTTCACTGGTGCGAAAGAGTGGAGATTTTAAAAAAAGTAACTGACAGCTCTTGCTGCCCCCTGAAAAAGTCATGGAGAAGGTGTGGGGAGAGAAGAGGGGGAAGCTGTGGGGCTGCTGCCTGCTGCTATCCAACCCTTGTTCCCCTCCACCCAGAAGAAATTCCTGAAAGCCAATGCAGCCCCTCTCCCAGGCCAACTTTTGCAGGAGTAAATACCATTAAAGATAATGTGATATACTTCTGAGTAGACATGTATATCAATGCATTTTCAGCTAGTTGTTTATTTCTTTCTTTTTTAAAATTAACTTTGAGTCCTGGGTCTATAGAACTCACTGCCACAGTTTTTAATAAAGTTCTCAGTTAGACCGCACCACTAGGGAATGTTGCCACAGCAATAAAAGAACCCTTTAACTGCTGCCATGAGAATAAACCTTCTCTACCTAAAATAACCTCAGTACCCTGGTTCCTGATTGACACTATCACTAGAGGCAACCTTTCAAAATGAACAAAAAATAAGATGTTCATTAATGGAAATTATTTTACAAAAGTGAATAAAATGTCATCCTTCAAATAATAGGTTGAGATTACTTAAAGGTTCTTAAATTAAATATGGTTGCTTGCCATTCCTAAGATGAGTCTTCCCCAGCTAAATAAAATCTCAATATCTTTTCCTTCAGACCGGATTTCCCTAAGCTGCACCCCCAAAACAGGAACAGGTTTAGGAATTTCTCCAAACTTCCTTACAAACAGGAACAGATGTTGTGCGCCACTCTTCCTCTGCCTCCAGTTCTTTCTGTTTCTTCTGGCTTCTAGGATGATTCAGATTTTTTAAGGACCACTTGCTGAAGTTTTCTCTGGTCAGACATAATATAGGAACCTGAAATATGTTATTTATAATTTTCTTTGCTCATAAAATGATCATGTTTGGTATATTAAATTTAAAAGCATCGTTTATTCAGACAATAAATATGAATTTACTAAGTGAGTTTACTTTTAAAAGCTTTTAAATACCTACCATATTTTCTGGTGTATAAGACGACTTTTTAACCCTGGAAAATCTTTTCAAAAGTCAGGGGTCGTCTTATACGCCGGGTGTCGTCTTATAGGGCGGGTGCTGAAACTATCTGCGGTCGCCACATATGGTGGGGGGAGCTCAAAAACGGCCGTGGCGACCGTATGAAAGCAGTATGAAAGTACGGAGCAAGCTGCAGCCGTCAGGGATGCCTGGGGTATGGAGAAAAGAGAGAGAGTGGCGCTGTGCCCAGAAAAACACGCCTCTTTCACCCGTCTGGCCCGCCCTTGTATCCTATTACCTCTGCCTCTCCGATCTCGCTCCTGAGGACTGCAGCTGAAGAGAGAACCGCGCAGTTGCAAAACTGCCCATACCTTGCCTCTGCAAACAGGCTTCTTCCAGTGAATCTGCTTTTACCCGGAAGTAAGCCGAGGAGAGAACCGCGTGGTTGCAAAACTGCCCATAAAACAAACAGGCTTCTTCCAGTCAGGAGCGAGACTCTGCAAACAGGCTTCTTCCAGTCAGGAGCGAGACTCTGCAAACAGGCTTCTTCCAATCAGGAGTGAGACTCTGCAAACAGGCTTCTTCCAATCACGAGCGAGACTGATGATAGCTTGTATGTACCTAAATGTTGCCTGATTACTAAATAAGAATGTGTTCTGTTTTATGTTTAAAATATTGATTTCTGTATTTTGGGTACCGGTATGTAAATGTTGCCTAATTACTAAATAAAAATGTGTTCTGTTTTATGTTTAAAATATTGATTTCTGAATTTTGGGTTAGAAAAGTGGGGGTCGTCTTATACGCCCAGTCGTCTTATACACCGGAAAATACGGTATGATAACTTTATGAGCAAACCAAGTTATACATAATAATAACTTTAGGAACATAAAGGCTATTTATGTTCCTAAAGCAGCCTTCCCACACCTGGTGCCCTCCAGATATTTTGGACTACAATGCCCAGCATTCTTGGCTATTGGCACTGCTGCCTGAAGCTGTTGGGAGCTGAACTCCAAAATATCTGTAGGGCACCAGTTGGAGAAGGCTGTCCTAAAGCAACAAAGTATCTTTAGATTTGTAAAGAGAGCTAAAAAAAAGTATTGCTTATTTTTCAACCCCCCAATTTCAGATCCAGCCCTGACTATGGATGCCCAAGCGGCCTTTAGCAGTAATTTGCCAGTATGATAACCCTTGTCCTTAACTAGAATTATATTCTTTTTAACAGTGTACTTTGTAATCCTAAGTACACTTACTCAGAAGTAAGTCTGATTGAATTTAGTGGCACTTACTTCTGATTAAACATGCTTAGGAGCCAGTTGTACATGAGATCTAGAGCTTCCTCACTCCTCCCGGGCTCTTAGTGATGTAGGGAGGCAAGGGACATACTTATATTTATAATGCAACTTCCAGGAGCTAGCCTCCTACACTGGAATCAATGGTACCCTTATGGAGATGTTTTGTGCCAGTGGCTTTTGTCAGCCCATACGAAGGGAGCTGATAAAGATGTCAGGAGGATAAAATCTCTGTGCAGATCCATGGAAGACCTACTCATCTGGTCCAGCATCAGCTCACCCCTGAGTCCACCTGCAGCCTCTTTTGCTTCCTTCATCTTGCTATTGATGACTTATTGTGTTTGATTGTTGATATATTATTTTATCTTAGCACACCACCCTGAAACCCACTTTTTGTGGGTGAGTGGGCAGTCTAACCAATTTTAAACAGAAAGAATAGAATGCTTTTGCTCTCTGTGTAACACCCCGGAGCATTTGGGACTTAGTGCCATGTTTCTGATTGAGGGCCAAACTACACACAGCATTCATTGAGCTTAATGTGTCTGGTTTTTGTTAAATAGCAGCCGTGTGTGTGTGTGTGTGTGTGTGTGTGTGTGTGACTGTGTGGGGGTACAATCAGGATCAGGAGCGTGGCATGTGGGGTGGGAGTTTGAACGCTTTCCCCCTGCACTATGGTCCCAACAAAAATATCCCTCTCCCACAAAATGCTACTTGCTGTGGGAGGGATGCTGCCATTGGTAGCAAGAGCAGTTTTTATCTCATGGAAAATAGCATTTGGGTATTGGGTTTGGGACTCTAGTGTGTGGGGAAAGCTTTAAATTTCCTTCCCTTTGTGTCCCAGCCCCAGTCCTGCTGTTCAGTAGCAACAGCAGCAGCAGCAGCAACAATCTGAATATGTTAAATGCAATCACTTATTCAATGTGATATATAGTTTTATTCCAGGAGGTTGTTCACCTGGGAACTACCCAAAGGGCACATTCCTGTTCTTCAAAAAACAAACAAACACACAACTGGTATCCTGAGCTCTCCATGACTCATACATTTTCACTCTATTGACACGTTTCAGCTATTTCCCCCTCATAATTAGACATTTTGTTAATTCCAGACGAAGCTTCCAACAAACAATATTATTGTTTTAATTGAAATTCTGTTTATTTTTATTTCCTTAACCTGAGCATTAAGGCTTCCTAAGAAGGAATTTCCAGTTCACTGTTTGAAAGATGGAGAGTTCATTACTATTTGATTACGAGGCATCTGGGTATTCTGGTTGGTTGAATAGTATCGTATGGGTTGCTCAAGATGTCCTCTCCCTTCACCCCCAGTGGAGTGTATGGCTTAATTGTACAGAGGAGGACATTGAGGAGGTAGTGTTGCAGAGTTAATGAATGCTCGTGTCTTCTAAGGTGGTTGCTCTCGGAATCTTCACACAGCAGGAAGTAGCTTTGCATTTTCATTATCAATATTTCTCTCATGTACCCTAATGAGTAGGATGAGCATAGTCCAAACCGGTCTTTTCTGAGAGCTCTGAGGAAATGGGAAGAGAAAATCCAGCTGCTAAATATTGCCTTGCCTCAGAACTCTAGTGAGGGAAACATAAGGTCAACGACAGAGTGTTGTGGTCTGCTGAAGTTTTCTCCCACCACTTGTTGAATATTGCTATTTCTGATGTCAGAGGGATGGACAAATATGTCAATTTTGGTTCTCTCTCAGTTTCTTTTTTTCTTTTCTTTCAGTTTTAAGTTCGGTTCATCATGAATACTGAGAATGTTCCCAATCTTAAATTCACTTCATTCCTATGCATTTCATAGATTTCATAGAGTTGGAAGGAGCCTACAAGGCTATCGAGTCCAACCCCCTGCTCAATGCAGGAAACTAGAGGAGGGGTCTCCCATCCAAGTAATAACCAGGCCTGACCCTGCTTAGCTTTCCACGCTCAGCTTTCTGTGTGCATTTCTCCTAAAAGTTACATTTTTGTTTGCAACTTTGCCTAATATACACATTTTGTAAACAATTTCCCCAAGAAAATGCATTTTTGACATCATTTTCATGAATATACACATTTTTGTGTGGGCTTTTCCATGATATATGCATTTATTAAACACATTTTTAAAAATTGGAGAACTACATAGTGAAATTTGGAGACGTGCAAATTTCAAAGAATAACCGAGTTTCGGTTTGTGTATTGGTTGAAAAGTGTGAAATTAGGTTAGTTCACATTAAAGTATGATGCTTGAATTCTCCCTCATCCCTACATGGAGGCTGGCCTATTTATCCTATGTAGAATGCCAAATGGTATTGCTGACAGAATATGGCAGATAATCACATTGGAAGACGAGCAGTTGAATGAGCCCCTAATGTTCTGGGTGACATTTTTAGATCCTGTAATAGTGTTCCCTGAGTAGATATGGGGGCAAGTGCCTGAGAGCTGGCAGTAGAATACAGGCAGTCCCCAGGTTACGAACGAATTCCATTCTTAAGAATGTCTTTAAGTCGAATTTGTATGTAAGTTGGAACAGCATAGCATTCTATATGTTAAAATTGGCATTTACGCAAATGGCATAGTATACTACGCTATGTACTCTACGTAAATGACATAGCACTGGGGAACCCAGAAGTCCGTTGTTAAGTATGGGTTGTCTGTAAGTCGAACACTTTTAACTTGGGGACTGCCTGTATCCCTATGAAATGACTGCAATTTGGCAGTTGATTTTTCTTTCAAGTTGGACAGCAAGTCCATGGGCACCTGTGGTCATCAACCAATCTAAAGTTTATGCAAAGTGACTATACGGTATATATAGTTTGCATAGTTATGCAAACAACTATACGGTTGTTTTTTTTACTTCATCTTATTACTACAGTTCTTCTGTAGGCTGAATGCTGTAGCCTTACAGCCCTCTGGTGGTCTGTAGCAGACATGATTTTTTTTTACATAGATAGGTATTTGCGCGTGTATGGGTGAGATAAAGAAGAGTCAGACACAGAGTATATGGTTTCAAATCAGGGCCACATTTATTGAATTGAAGATCTGTGAAGGGCGAAGGGCGGTACTAACCTAGCCTGGCCATTGGCCGGGAAAAAACTAATATTTGGGCGAATACATCCTAACCGCACCGGAGGCGGGTTGGTCCGCCCCCGGCCAGTTGCCTTCCATGTGGAGCTGGAGGGCTTTACCATCGTCGCCTTACTTTGACGCCTCCAGGCACCTAATGTAGGCGAGAAAGGCAAAACCCCAAAGACGTCCCAATCTCCCTCCTGCTAAGCCTCAGGGCATTAGCGAGGGCAGCCTTGGGTAAACGTCAGTCACCTTGAAAGGTGCCACTGGATGATCACCATAAGCTTAAGCCCTACTGCCTAATCCCGCACTTCCCGCCGTTACCTGACTCCTCTCTCCTCCCCCACTCGCAAATCTTCTCCCTAGCCCCAGATGAGGGGCCAGTGGAAGTCTGATCTCAGTTTTACCAGAACTAACCAAGTCTTTAAGGCTGTAATCCTGTACCCACTTAACTAGGAGTAAGTCCCATTGAAATCAATGGGCCTTACCTCTGTGTAGACATGTGTAGGGTTGCACTATTAATCAGTGCAGTCTGCCCTACATTATGGAGATATCTATGAGATGAGAATTCTACAATATGAGCATATTGTGAGATTAGGGGTTGGAGAGGAATGGGTTAATGGATCCAGCTTAAGCTGTCTCCCTAGAGATTTGATGTGAGAGCAGTGGACTTTGGCTATCTTGGAGGGTTTGGGTTGTACCTCTACCTCTGCTCAACCTGTATATGTGTAAATAAACCCAAACCTGGCAAAATGATAGTAATCATTTCAAAGTTTTCAAAGGAAACCAAACCTAGGTAAACACTGTGCCTCTGGAATTTCTTGCCATTCGGAGAACTCAATAATTGCGCCTTGGATTAACCTCATTGGCAATGGCTACGATACTGCCACTGTACATTCAGAGAACTGGGGTGAGTGTAACAGTATGGTGGTATTGAATCTGGATGGAGAAAGTTGGAATACATGGAAACCCTGAAACCAAGAACTCATCAGGTAATGTATATGTTAAGGCCAAACATTCAAATGTAACTGTTTGGTGACAGACGTAAGTATCCAAAATCTACAAGTTTTGAATAGTGATTAATGAACAGGCTGTCCCTGTTGCACTTACTTAGTTTAGTTGTGTACTTACACAATTGGAAATTTAGGCTCTGGTGTTTGAAGAATTTCAGCTTTGCTTTGAAAATAGGAACACAATTTCATGGTTGCCAAGAAAAGTTTGAAAATGTGCAAATCTGAAGCCAAAGGGTCAAAATTAAAGATTATTACATAACTGCAATATCCTTCTTCATCCCTTGCCACCCATTCATTCACCCATTCCATCTCTTCCTTTCTTGTCTGTTACCATCCCAGTCCCAAGCAAAATATTCTAAATACTGGGGTGGGGAAGATATTGGAGTTATGTAATATTATTACTGCTGATTTTGCCTGCTGTGTCTTGAGACACTAAAGCATTGTAATTCACTCCAGTTTCCTTCAAATTTCCGCTGGATAAGTCGTTGTCTAAAGGGCCAGGTTGGAGGTGTTTCTGAAACCTTGGCGGCCCAAGAGAACGGATTGGGTAGAGATTCTTAAAGTGTCTCTTAATACACATACCTTTCCAATAGAATAGTTGTTTAGCATTATAGACTCTAGCTGCCAGATGTGAGGAGGCAAAAGTTGTAACTGCCAGAGCGGAATGGTAATTACAAAAAAGATACTCTACCCTCCTAATGGAGTCTGTGTCTAAGACTATTATGTTCAGATCTTTTACAAGTTGAGCAAAGTAGGCTATACGTTCTGCTTGTGTAAGTAAGCCCTTTGGCTTAGGATAATTGGTGATGTCCAAGTTTTGGTTCTGTAGCTGCAGAAACCAAGTTGAGGGTCCCAAAGGACGATATTGGGGATGTGATCGGAGCATAATTTCTGAGGGAAAGTGAGAAGTTTCCTTGGGGGGTTGTAGAGGAGGCCGCAGGTCTTGCGAAATATCAAAAGAAAGGTTAGTGGGCTGATGGCCAAGCTGAATTAAGTTCTGTGGCTTAGGCTCACGATGATGCTTCAGAGCACCTCTTTTTATTTTGCTCTGTGGAAGGTGGGGGCTTATTCCTATCTTTACCTGAATAAGTTATTATAATTCATTTTAGGATGGATTTTGGGTCTCGTCGATTTGAGGTTTTTTGATTTTTTAATTTGTTTATTTTTGTCAATAACAGATTTACTTCTATTGGGCCCAATTTTCTTGATGGCTGACTCTACAGATTTTCCATCGCTATTCTTGCTGTTATGGTTTTTACTAGTTGCTCTGATACAAGTTATTGGAACAGCTGTGTGATTTAGCGAGGGATTTTGTTCCGCATCTTTCAAGTGGGATTCAGTTTAGAGTTGTGGCTCACTCTTAATTTGGATAACACTAATTCAGTTAATGTTGTGAGGAGCGCCTTGCATTCTGAAAGAAAATTTTTAATCTGAACAAGATCTTCTGCCCATCGTGTGGACAGCTGCCGTATCAACTCATGTTGGTTACATAGCAGATTGACAACAAGAAGATGATCGGAATTAAATTCTTTGTCATTAGATGGCTGGTCTGATTCGGTGGGCAGTGATGAGTTGGATATTTTAGGGGGATCTTGTTGTAATTTAGAGTCAGTGCAAAGTTCATCCATGTTTGCCATCTCCTCAGCTAGACTGTGTCCACCAGTCTCCTGTGTTATCCAATCAGAATTCCTTAGCATGCAGTATGGTCCCAAGGACCAGTCAAGGATCTCTTCTCCATTGGGAGTATTAATTGGTTCTTGGCTTGTTTTTTCCTTTCCTTCCAAGGTTGGGGAGAAAAAATCAGTGATTTTTAATTGGGACTGCATCTTTATAGCCTTAATAACTAAGGAAACATCTTCGGTCTCTGGAGCCAGGCCGAGTTGCTGATATTTTCTTCTAGTGAGAACCATTAGTTTTATTGGAACTAAATCACTATATTCAAACAAGCCTTTTTAAGCTAAAAGCATATGCCAAAAAGGTAAATAAAATAAGAGTAGGATATCCTCACCAGTTGTTATCAGAGCAGTCCAACACTGTGATTCGGTTCAGTTGCCTTTATTTGAATAAGTTAAAAGTATTTCTGGGCGTATATATCCCCAATTAGGGAGTCAGCTGACTCAGCTTTATCCAGCTGCCAACTCCGATAACCAAGGCTATTTTCCTTCGACTCCCATTTCTTCTTCTTCTTACTATAAATATTGTGTGGTTTATACTTCTCAGCTTCTCCAACAATGCAGTTAAGCAGTAAACAAAAGGGCAGTTAGATTCCAGGACTCCAAAGCATGGCAGGACGCCCACAATGAAAGATAAAAATGGGCATAAAAGATAGCAGCGGCAATACAGAGTATAAAATAAAATATTTAAAAAGCTAAAATCAATCTAAAATCTAAAATGCTGGGAAGGAAGAGTAAAATAAAGATAAAAATATAGTTTGTATAGTTTAAAATCCAAGGGAGGCTGCGGAGCTAACTTAAAACACTGCCGTCCTGTCAGACGCCATCTTGCCCTTGTTCCAGGAGAGTTTTTATGGTAGGGAACAAGTGAAAATGGTTTTGTTCAAAGTATGCTTTATCATGGAAGATAATTAATGTTTTAATTGTACTCATGTAATTCTCTTGGTCCAATTTGTACTGTATAATTTAATAACTTGTAGTATTTGGGTCATATGACCGTAATAAAGTAATAAAGTAAGAGTTATGTAATACTCTTTAATTTTGACACTGGGGCAGCATTTGTATTTCTTTGGTGCAAAATGCTGATGTTTCTTTTGGCTACTGCCTTCCCTCCTAGAGCTTCTCTACACAAAACATTTATTGTGCACCCGTGGTTCCTTACTCACGGTTGTTTATGGTTTCTTTAGATGATGTTGCGATCCTCCAGTTTTGCTTTTCTTTTTAAGAGCACTTGCCTGGTTTTTTTTTAGGGTGGGGAAAATGGGGTATTATTTCTGAAAATGAAATAAAAGGTATTTTCCTACTTGCGTAATTGCGATATTCCACTATAGCATGGTGTCACCTAGAGATCATGTAGCAGAAAAGCAGGAAAGGAAAAGTTCTTTGTGTAGAGCTTGGATCTCAATTCTTTGATGAAACTGAACGTAGATACAGCAGATTAACAACCTCATGTAGAAAAGCTCCTAATAACATGCAGCTCATACCTTGGGAGTCTCTATATCCTGTTTGCCAGTTTTGACTACTCATGATCTGACGAGAAGTTAATACCACCATACATTTCTCCCATCACAAATATGCCTGTTTATAAAGGGACACAATTGTATGGTCAAAGAGAGAGAGAGAGAGAAGTTATTATTGGAAGAAGCCATAACATTTCACATGAAGTTTCTTTGCATGCTGAGTTGGTTCATTCAGTGGTGCAGTTGGGTAATTTTAGACTCTGGACTTAATTGTCTTACATAAACACACACACACACACACACACACACACATTTGGACGGTAATGTGTATTGCTTCACTTACTTCAACTGAAGTAAGTGAAGGAATAAGCCAGCCCTGCATTTGGGGGCCCTCCTGCTCATTCTGCTGGGTGAGGCCCTGGACTTCTGCCCCAAAGTCCTACCTTGATGGCACCACTGGGTCACTAGACCATCTTACTCACTACTATCTACTCTGATGGGCAGTGGCTCTTCAAGTCCTCAGGTAGATTTTTTCCCCCTAGCCCTATTACCTGAGCAACTTTACCTAAAGTTGCCAGGGATTGAGCCTGGAACCATCTGCATGCAAAATTATTGCTATTCTATGGAGCTTACCTAAAGGTACCCTTAATGTATTGTAATGTTTTAGTCCCAACAGTAAGAGTTATGCAGGAACCAGATATAACAAAGCCATTGCCTTGTAGTCTTACAGAGTGTGCAACATCTCTTGTGCATGTCGCCACATGGTATGCTCAGGCAGCCTCTTCAGCTCAAATGTCCCATCAGAGATGACTGTTAATGCCTGCCCTGGGGTCCTCTTGAAATGATACATATTGGGACATTGAGGGGAAATGTGGCAGCCACTCAGCATCGATCAAAGGAAGACTGGCAGGTAAGCCCACTGGAGGTAAGCTGTTGAGTGGGGAGTAGGGTGGCCACTTAGGCATCACCAAAAAAGAGGATATGCATCACCCAAAAAGAGGACAAAAGATGGCATAGATTTGCGTAACATTTGCATATGATAATTGATATCCATAGATGCAAATTTAAAAATAATTACTCCAATTTAAATAGAAATATAATACATCTGACCACAGAGGAGAAGATGGTAACCTGTGTGCCTGCCTGTTCAGTCTGCTGTACCTGGACTAACTGATGATGGGCAACTTCTGGTCTTCTGTGCTCTCTCCCTTTTTATGGTTCTGTATTGGACAGCCCTTCAAATAGAGGACTGTCCTTTGTAAAGTAGGACACATGGCCATGCTAAAGGAGAGGAGGAGGAGGATGAAGCCTGACAGCAAGAGGAGGCGTAGGGGCAGGACCGGTGCAAAGCAGTTTGGCGCCCAAGGCAACATCAAATATTTAGCACCCCTCCTTCCCACTTGAGCCCTCCCTCCGACCCTCCGTCCCTCCCTCCAGGGGGGGGGGGGCTCCGGAGCAAAGCAGCCGGGCCCGGGAAACGCCTGCTCGCCCAGCGCCCCCCCCCAAAGTTCTCATTTGGAAAAGTTTTTAGGAGGGGGCGGCGGAGCTGCAGAGAGCACGCTGGGCTCTCACAGGGGGGGGGAGGCGGGCATGGCCGGGGGCATCTAGCTTAGCCCGGGTGCCCACTCACTCCTTGGGGATGCGCTGCCGGAGGGGAGGAGCGGGAGGCCGGCTGCCCGCCATGCTCCTCTTCTGCTGCTGCTGCTGCTGCTGCTCCTGGCACGGCTGCCTCTGCCCGGCGGAGCTGCGGGTGTGCGTCCGGGGGAGGGGAGGGGTGAGGCCTTCCCCGCCGGTCTAAGACACGGCTTTTTGTCACCCATGGCATCTCCGTGGCTGCTCCGCCTGGCTGCCTCGCCGACAGATCTGGGCTCTGCGGCGGCGGCGGCGAGGAAGTCAGCCGAGCGAGCGAGCTTCCTCCTCCTCCTGCTGCTGCTGCCGCCGGCCTCTGCAGCCCAAGAATGAAGGAAGGCTCAGGAGCGGGGCGTTTCTGCGCCCCCTTAGCCATGCGCCCTAGGCAGCCGCCTAGTTGGCCTAGTGGTAGCGCCGGCCCTGCGTAGGGGAAGCTCACCAGGAAGGCCCACGAGCATCAGATGGGCCCACCAGAGGGCTGGAGCCAGACCTGCTCATGTGAGTGGTCCACTTGTGCAAACAGTGTAATATCACATCTGCAAAGCCATGCAAGGGTGTGACTCCAGTTGTGTGAACTGGAAAATTGCAAGGTGTGATTTTTTCCAGTTCATGGAAGAGGAGTCATGATCATGATCTTTTGTGAGTTTAGGGTTCCAGTCTTAGAAGGCTCATATGTGTAGGAACACAGGAAGCTGTCTTCAGTGCCTTGCACTGAGTCAGACCACTGGTCCATCTAACTCAGTATTGTTTACGCCAGGTGTGTTGAACCTCTTTCACCCAAGGACGGAATTCAGTTTTGGAGAAGTTATTGCCCGTTGCAGTGGTGGGTGGGGCTAAAGGCAAAATGGGCAGGGCTAAAATGCCAAAAATACCAACAGCACTCATATATTTTAGCTGAAAGCTCTGACTGCCAGTAACTAAGCCTTAGGAGAGGCCTTTCAACCTTTTAGAGTGGGAAACACACACACACACACACGGAAACTACCAAATGAACAATGGTCATGGAAAATGGGGTGTGGACCATGGAAGGGGAAGTGGCTATCTGGGGAAACCCAGAGGACTGAATTGGGAGCCCAGGTGGGCCAGATTTGCCACACAGGGCTGAAGTTCAATACCCCTGGACCATGCTGACAGGGAGCTGCTCTCTAGTGGTTCAAACAAGGGTTTTTCCCAGCCCTACGTGGAGATGCCAGTAGGGATGTAACTGCTCGCCTTGGGGGGCATAGCAGGCTGAAATCAGCCCCGCTCAGGCCCCCCCGAGACTCATGGGCCTTACCGGGTCCCGGCCCCACTCGCCTCTTCGTGATGAGCCATCCGCGCCCACCGCGACGGTCCCGTCCCATCACTTCCGGCCGCGACGGGACCCTGCACCTGTGCGACGGGATCCCACGCTGTGTCTTTTCCATAGAAACCAGGGCAACAGGGCTTAAAACAGCCGTTTTAAGCCCTGTTGCCCTGGTTTCTACGGAAAAGACGCCGCACAGGGTCCCGTCGCGCCAGCGCAGGGTTCCATCGCGACACTTCTGGCCAGCTGGAAGTGACACGACGGGACCGTTGCAGCGGGCATGGGTGGCTCGAGCGGCACGGAGAATTGCTCTGCGCCACTGAGAATCGAGCGGCGGGGGGCAGCACAGAGAGGTGAGGCGCCCCCCCCTCAAGTTACGTTAACATCTCTAGATGCCAGGGATTGAACCTGGAACCTTTTGCAGGCAAAACCTGTGCTCTACCACTAATCCGTGATCACAAGTATTCCTGTAAATAGAACGATACAAGTGATACACCTTCCAAGGGGCCAGGTGTCACTTGTATAGAATGCTAAACACAGTATTAGAGGAACCATGTGGAACCACACATTACATGCTATGGTCATGCGAACAAACACAGAGAAGGCAGTTATACCATGCCAAACTGGGCATCATTAAAGGAGCTCTTAAGTACGTATGTGAAGTTAGATCTAAGTAATTTTTTTTTTTTAAAGGACTTAGGTATCTTTCTATCACTATAATTACTGGGGCTGCATTCAGGATCCTGGAATCTGTTGAAAACAAAATATAACCAAAATTACAACAGGCACAAGTTAAATGTAACTTCCCCATGCACAAATCCCTGACTAAGGTAGACAAAAATAAATAAATCCAATTGAATGCTTCAGACCCCTCCTGTAAAGCCACATGGCTTTTGTTTTCCACCTCGCTCTAGCCGTCTAATCCACCCAGCAAAAACAGGACATTTCTCTCCCTTTGCTTTTAGTTGGGTCACGCACAATTGAAACCAATGGAGAGAAAGACAGCAAAAAAACGCTGACGGAAATGGAAACAAACAGCCACCAAGAATGAGAAGGCGGGGCCATTTGATTTTATTTAGTTTCCCTTGCAGACTGCCAGGGTTAAGAGTCATAAACTATTGAGGCAGGCCAGTTATTTAGGAGGTGGAGGGAGAGCTGAACGTGTTCCCTTCTGCCTTTCCATTCCAAACCCAAGAAAGATTTCACATTCAAAGTGGACCGAGGAAGACACATGCAAAGGAGATCCTTGGGTCCACACACATCTCCCCACGCTGCCATGTACAGGAGTAGCTACCTGCGTGAAATTCGCAAGGAGAAGTATGAAAGATCGGATGCTTTTGAAGAACTGCCAGAATCGCCAGAATTTGGCAGCCTTGCTCAAGCCCAAGGCCTGGAAAACCTGCAAGAGCTCAATGAGCGCTTCGCCAACTACATCAACCGGGCTCGGGTACTTGAGCAACGCAACGCCATCTTTCGCAAGCAACTGGAGACATTCCAGCGCATGGATGAGCTGGCTGGGCTCGAAGAGGCATTTGCTGCTCAGATTGATCTCAATCGCCAGCGTGTTCGTGAACTGGCCTCAGACAGATCAAAGCTGGAACGTGAAGAGAAAGATGCTCAACGCATGCTGGATGAATTCCGTAACAAGTAAGTCAACTAGAGCCAAGTGAGCCTGTATGGTCCTCCTCGGCTGTGTTCAATGTCACAGTCTCACACGTATTGCTCCGTCATTGTCACTTATCTACCTCCTGCTCTTTTTTAGGGCATGGGGTTAGCTGTGCAAAGCAATGTACGTTGTGGCTTCAGAACAATCAATGTACTGCAGAGCAGAAAGCAGATTTCCAGCTGTTTTGGATTTCAACTCCCAGCATTCCAGACCATTGGCCATACTGGCAGGGGCTTCTGGGAGTTGAATTCCAAAACAGCTGGAGATCTATCTTCTGCCACCCCTAAGATACTGAAAGTAAATCAAAGTCCCAAGTAATTTTGGCTCCTTTCTTTCAATATCAGTCTCTTAAAGAGTTGCTGACACAACACAGGGAAGGCTTTAATACTGTGTTATGTAGCCTCTGTTAGTCTTGGTGCCAATAATTTTTGAAATGATGCACATCTCTGATATGAGTATGGAGACAAACAATGCTCATGATGCTGTTATCTTTGCAAGAAGAATGTGACCTAAAAAGTACATTTGAATTCTCTAGGTTCATATCTTAATAACCATATTCATTCATTCATTCATTCATTCATTATTTAAATTTCTATCTCACCTTTCTGCACTCCATGCCCAAAGCGGCTAGCAACAACAAAGCATACAATTACAATACTATCAAAATGCACGTTTATAAAAAAAAAAAAGAAAGATGCTGAACAGGTAGAAGCATCAGCCAGCTAAAATTAACTCTGTCCACCAAAAATGGGCTAAGAATCAGTACATCAGGCAAAATAACTTTTTCTGAGTTGTGATATTATGACAAGTGTATCCATTTATTCTTTCATTCATTTGAAGCATGGTTATTCATTCTGCCATGGCACCCAAGGAAATTTATATTGTTTAAATACTGGAACAAACAAATGTTACCAACCCCCCATCCCCCAAACATCAGAATCTAGTTCTTTCAGGCCGACTGAAGGTCCCTTCAGGAGCTGACGGCATGAGCACCCCAGCCTGGAGAATTATTTTATTTATTTATCACTGACATTTATCAGTGCAAGTTCCTCTCTAATTTGTTTTTGCGGGATTTGCAAAAAAATCTCATTATCAGGGCCGGATTAAGATAGGGGCTATTGGAGCTGCAGCCCCAGGCCCATAACAGAAAACAGGCCCACAATATAGGGATGCGTGGCACGATTTGAGTTAGCTCTGATCGTTATCATTCAGCATAGTTAATGATTTTTTCAAGATTAGAAAGGTGTTCTAAGCACATCTGCATTACAGGCTTGAGGCAAGACCTAGCAAGAACTGTTGTTCTCAAATTAGCATTTCGGTAGCTTTTTGCATTTCAATCACTGTTACTACATTTTTCTTTGAAGCACATGGGGGGCTTGCTAGGATCTGTAATATTCAGATTTAGAAGGGACCTCTCTCTCCAGCCTCGAGCAAAAGATCTTTCTGATTCGCAGCTCAATTGTTCAAATGCTAGTTTAACAAAAAAACAAAAACGAAAACGAAACAAAGCAACAAGAACAACACAATTATTCTTGGTCATCAACGCTTCCTGGCTTTTTGTTGTGGCTGCTTTTTCTTTTTTAATAAATAATTTGGGGGAAATTGGGAAGACCCTTACTGATGAGCTGCAGGAGTTTTTGAGTTTTGGCACTTTAATGGTAATTAAAATATTTAATTTGTTTTAATATAAAATTGCGTCTTCATTTTATTTATTTCCATAAAAAGGCCCACCAAAATCCTCAGCACCAGGCCCATAATGCTCTTAATCCGGCCCTGCTCATTATCCACCTTAGATTTACGATTTAAAAGGTCATAATAATGCCCTTTCCAACACAGTGCAATAGACTCCTTGTCTTTTAAGAGTTTGGTGCCATCCTTTGATTGCAAAGGGTTTTTTGTACCATAGGTTTTTGGTCCATAAATGGCCCTTGTGGCCTTAAAAAAAGCCCCATGCATCATTAGATTCTGCAAGTCGTTGAATTTCTTCAGCTTTCTTTTTCCACCAAGCGTTCTTAAGTTCTCTTGTTCTTCTTTGGACCTCAGCCTTTGCACTAGCGTAGATTTTTTTCTTGGCAGCGCAGTTAATATCATTTTGCCATATTTGGAAGGCTTTCCTTTTTTGGTCAATTATATATTTAATCTCATCATCATTTTCATCAAACCAATCTTGATGTTTCTTAGTTTCATATCCAATAGTTTGTTCACAAGCTGCAGTAATGGAGGTTTTCAGCTTAGACCAATGGTCCTCAATGTTGTCAGGAGGTTCCGTAGGTAGATGTTCCTTAAGATCAGTGCAGGAAGTGGTAGGATTGAATTCTAAAGTAATAACGATGGCAGGGCTCAAATAACAGTTAAGATTCTACTGTGCAGAGCAATGCTAATCCCCCAGACTGATTGGTTGGGGGAGCAGGTTGGGAGGGGGGTAGGATGGGGCAGAGCTTCAGTGGTGGGGGTGCGGGCGGCCTACCCTGGTCACTCAGTTCCACCCATGGAGAGTTCCACCAGTGGGAAGCTATCATTGTTGGTAGTATTCCCACCAGTCATAGCTGGGTAAGGCTTCAAAATGATGTGTTTGGGGGTCAGTAGAGTTGGGGTACAGGCCCTGAGAGGTCCCTATAACTGGCCCCTCAACAACTCCAGTCTGGAGCTGATGGATTGAAAATCCTCCCTTGCTTGGGGTGGGGGAGGGAGAATTTTTAAAAATAAAGACCCACCGAACTGAAAAGACTGGCAAAGCCACCCCACACACCTTCCACCCTGGCTGGTGCAAGCCAGCAGGGCTTTGGGGGTGAAGATCTGCTGCTTCACTCCCCCCGCCCACCCCCACCCACTGCACCGTTCAGTTATTCAGGAATTGAAACATTGGCATTGATTTTTGGCATTCGGATTTATTCATTCAGATTTGATCTGTGGGCAGGTACGAGGATCACAGATGTCAGGGCCAGCTACAGCTTTGTGGGGCTCCTGGGCCAAGTGTCGTCAGGAAGACCTCTTCTCTGTCAGTTTAACTGGCTGTGGGAGCCTGAGCAGCCTGAGCAGCGCCGGGTAGCTGGGTTGAACCACACCTTAATTTCCCACAGTAGCCCAGAATGATGCTAGGTTGGGGCATTGCGGTAAACTGAACTGGTTGCTAGATCATCCAGCTGCTTGGCACTGCTCAGAAAAAGAAGAAAGAAAGAAAGAAATGGGCAGGGATCTCCAGAGCAGGCATCTGCAGTGGGTGCTGTCCAAGGTGCTGGTGCTGACCCTGACAGATGACAAATAGGACAGGTAGAACACATCTGGGGTAGGCAGCTTTTGGGAGCACATTTGGCAATTTAAAGAAACTGTCCTGGGCACCACCACAAAATGGCTGCCATGGGAGATGTGGCTAGTCACAACAGGGGAGAAACTTGCCTCCCAAAGACAAGGCAGAGGTGGGGTCTGAGCTCCACTAAACAACTCCCTTGAACCCATCCTTTTCAGCGCCCCCGCTTTGCTTTGAAGCAATCCCAGGTGTCGGTAAGATTTTGTTGTGGTAGTTGTTGAGAAAAGTGGGAGGGGTAGGGCACCTCAGTGGGCACTGAGAAAGGTGCGCTGATTTCATAGATTTCATAGATTATAGAGTCGGAAGGAGCCTACAAGGCTATCGAGTCCAACCCCCTGCTCAATGCAGGAAACTAGAGGAGGGGTCTCCCATCCAAGTAATAACCAGGCCTGACTGACCCTGCTTAGCTTTCCACACTCAGACAAGCTGAACCAGCATAAGCCACAGGCCTGTATATGCCCATGGGGGTCACATGGCCTACCCCTGGAAGAAGCTGTATTGGTAATTGGTAACCACTGAAACAGTGCTTCAGATTATCAGATGTTAGCACACCAAAGTGTGCATTCCAAATTCAGTTGTTATGTTCCCAGTTACAGTTTTCACTGGATATGTGTTTTATTTAAGCATCACATATGCATATTGTATAGGTGTAATTTACAATATTCAAGCTGGATTTCTGGGAGTTCCAACTGGGACACGAGCAACGTATGACCGTCTACTCAAGCTCCTTCACTATATTACTCTCATGAGGCTACTCTTCTACACATGTATTGGGGCGATAGGGTAGTTTATGGGTTTTGGAAAGATGTCACATAACGTATCAATAAGCACTGTCTGTGAATTTGTACACTTGGTGCTTGGCCTTGGTTAGATTCCAGCCCAATCAATGGGCCCTTGTTACATTGCATATCATCCTCATCATCATCATCATCATCTATTTGTATGCCGCTTTTCCACAAAAATTGTGCCCAAAGCGGCTCACAACATGACAAATAAATAACAGTAAATATAATTTACAAAACATCAAAGAATACTAAATATAAATAATTTACAAAATATCAGAACAGTAAATATAATTTACAAAACATCAAAGAACACTAAATATAAATAATTTACAAAATATCAGAACAGTAAATATAATTTACAAAATATCAAAAAAACACTAAACATAATATTCAAAAAACAATTTACAAAATATCAGAGACGAGTAAATATAATTTACAAAATATCAAAAAAACACTAAATATAATAGTAAAAACAACAACAATAGAAATAATTACAGATAACCATGAACAATTCAATAATTATTATACTAAAGTTAAAAAAAAAAAAACGGTTTCCAGACGGAGGGCTCCTAGCACTGCCAGTCAAAAAAACGTTGTGCAATTATCCCATCATTCTCTCCATAACAACTTTTCTGTGGTAAGGAAAAAGATGGAAGAAGTGGTGGGAAAGCATGGGAGGGTTACAAATGGAAGAGGATCATGTCTAGGCCTCCGTGTAAAAATTCATGAATGAGGCAGGACAACTGTACAATAAAAGCCTCATCTCGAAACACCCTGACATTGTTCTACCTTAATTGCTAAGGGCTTAACTGCTAATTGTTTGATGGATTTGGTAATCCTGCTCTCCACCTGAAACTGGTGACTGGGTAGCAAGACTTGTAGAATTAGCATCTGGAGAGCAAATGACATAGATTTCATAGATCATAGAGTTGGAAGGGGCCTACAAGGCCATCGAGTCCAACCCCCTGCTCAATGCAGGAAACTAGAGGAGGGGTCTTCCATCCAAGTAATAACCAGGCCTGACCCTGCTTAGCTTTCCACGCTCAGACAAGCTGAGCCAGCGTGAGCCACAGGCCTGTATACAAAGAAATACTTAACTTTGTAAACCAACCTGAATTTTTTTTTGGTGAAGGGCGGTATATAGATATTTTAAATATATAAAGAAATACCTTACGCAAATCTAAGTGGTATATGTGGAATGCCTTTATGGAGTGTTTTGACTACATGCAACGATATTGCTCTAGACCAGGAATATTGGTGTTCAGATCATCTGAATCCTCCTCGCTTCTTTGCCCTCCTCCCCCAACCACGCCATCTCTTGTTTCCCCTTTTATCTTCTTTTATCATGTTCTTATCTTCCTCCTTATCTTACTGAAAACAAAGACTGGATCCTCAACCATCCCACAGACTGTAACAAGAAGAACATCATTTAATTATTAGAACATCACCCGCAAAATATGATATACCTGTTTTTCAAAATGTTGCCATTTTTGTTCTACTTTCAGTTGTTGTTTTTTAAAAAATTATATTTATATCCTACCTTTTTTCCTTTAAGGAACCCAAGGTGGCTTACATAATCCTCCTCCTCTCCATTTTAACTCCAAAACAACCATGAGGTAGTTTAGGCTGAGAGTCAGTGATTGGCCCAAAGTCACCCAGTGAGCTTCATGGCCGAGTGGGGGCTAGAACTCAGATCGACAGAGTCCCAGGCCAACACTATAATCATTACACCACACTGGCTCTCAGTTATAATTCCCCCCCCCCATTTCAGTCATTGTTTACAGTTAATGTTATAAATAATGAAAAATCAAGATGACTTATTGATCAAAATGGATTTGTTAATTTAAATGGTTTTCTACATTTGTTTCTGCCATAGTGTGAATGTGATGCTATTTATGCAGAACACATTAGCTACATTCAGACATAAAACTAAACCATGGTTTACTTTTAGCGTTATGTGGATGAGCCTAGCTTCCTCTCAGGTTTAGTCACTCTCCCTCCCCTCTCCTCCTCTTGCACAGTCAAGAGCAGAAGTTTGGGAACTTTTGCTTCCACTTTTAGTTACCCACACAGTTTGTCATTTCATCCAACTGGGAACTGTAGTTAATGTTAACTACAGTTAATATGAACATTAACTATGGTTATTTTAAACAAGCCAGTTTCATAAACCACAGTTGCAAGTCAGCTTGTTTTAAACTAACCATCATTAATGTTAACTCCAGTTTGTCAGTTTGGACAAACCACAGTTAAGCAAAAGATTCCAAATTCTTCCTCCTGGCTATGCTGGAAGAGAAGAAGAGAACACAAGCCCAGCACAGGAGACTAAGCTTGTTTACATAGGGCCAAACCATGGTTTGGTGTTACATCTGAATGTAGCCATTAAGTTATACATGGAAACAGAAAGCAGAGGTGTGACTGAGCCATTTCCTTGTCATATGTATTATCAATGCTCACATTTTTTTCTTTTTCTTCTTCATAGATATAGAAATGAATGTGAGTACCAGCAGATGCTGAAAACTACTCTTGAACGGCTTAATAAGGTGAGTTTGCTGTATCAAATTCAATATGCTCCCCTGCCCCCTTGCCAACTTTCTCTCATCTAGTGTTGCTTGTCACTCAGTTCACATGATCACTTCAGCCCACCATGCCCAGTGACTTTTGAATATTCAAGCCGCAATTGCGACTTATCATGTCATCTGAATCCACTGAGGGTGGATTGTTGGTGTGGTTAACAAACCACCCACAACCCTAACACACCAACAACCAAGCTTGCTAGGTTCAGATGACAGAATAAACTGCAGTCACGGCTTGAATATTCAAAATGGCTGCCTGTATGCGCCACAGCCCACTGTGGTTTAAATAAGCCAAAGTGAGCTTCTTGATCATGTGAACTGGCCCAGTGTGAAGTCATGGGCATTATCCAATAGGTGCTGGCAGCACTTGTGTAATCATGTGCCTCACTCCCACTCTTGTAATGGACACACTAGCTTGGGGTGTGGGGAACAGCCTTTTCCCAGCTCTAAAATAATGCTGTTTGAAAACTGAAAATGTGTTTATATGCATGTGTGTGCTTCCACACACAGACACACGTGCACTGGAAAAGCCCTGAATGAGTCCGTTCTGGATTAGCTGACTAAACATTCAATAGGAATGAATGACTGCATAGAAAAATTGATTTAGGTAGAATTTGCACGTCAACCAGTGCCTGTGAAATAATGTACTCATTGCCTTCTTAAGGACTGAATGTACTCTGTATCCAGCCAACACTAACCCAGTTTCCTTCCATGGCAAAGGAAAGATACATAAAAAACCTTTCAGAATGGATTCTTTTCAAGAGAAATTTAAAATATGCTTTCTTGGACATGAACACTAGAAAATTAAACCAGTCTTGGGGGCGGGCGGGGAGGTGTTTTGATGAGATCTTACAGAACCTGAAGCAGAAATTGACATCTCTGGAGAAAATTGATTGTTTTTCCCTGTGAGAGGAAGATCTGCAATTAAAATTAAATAGCTTTCTTATACTACTGGGTTCTTTGCTTTCTTATGTGTCGGGAAAAAATGTTCTTTTCTTCTAGCTCTCTTTTTAATGGCTAATCTTTTTGCATTCATTTTTGTCCTATTGTTGATGCTTTAGTTAGAGTGCTTCCCTCCCTCCCCACCTCTTGGGCAAATCACAAAAGAGATTCTGCTCCAGTTTGATTGGCAGAATTATCATTTCTGAAATTATATTTTGATAGTTTTTTCCTCTATTATTTCATATTTCAGGAGGGTCCATATCGTAGCATTTCTTGTTTTTGTTTGTTTGGTGGATCTGATTTAAGACAACACACACACACACACACACTGGCAGACAGTGTAGGTCTTGGAGATTGACTGGTTCCTGTCCCAGTTTTAAAGTGGAGTCATTGAATAGGACTGGGCAAGTCACTTTCTCTGCCTCATTTTATTCTGTAAAATGGGAGTAATCAAGGTTTATGTGTGGCTTTTGTGGGATTAAACAGGAGGAGACCTCATGCGTGCTGCACTTTAAAAAGAGCCATACCCAATTTTATGTTTCAGTTCAAAATGTCCTTCAAAGAGCACTGTGTGTACTTGGCATATTAGAATGATGTGCTCTAATATTGTTGTAGCTCGCTCTCGGGGCCTTTCCCCCCAATCTTACTCCTCCTCCACTTTGCATGTGATTCTTTGCTCTAGTGAGGTCCAGTTTTGCCTCAGCCATGATGCTCATGCTGTCATTATTGCTAGACAGCACTTGTCAACCTGTTTTTCTCAAGATAAGAGCAAAGAGGAAGAGTACCGCAGGCTACAATCCTATATCCACTTATCTGGGAGTGATCCCCACTGAAATCAGTAGGACTTAATTCTGAGTAGACATGTCCAAGATTGCACTGCTAAACTGATAGCTCAGCTGTTTTCAGGCTGTCTTTAATTCCTTGGAGTTAGAGAACCATTGATTCCTCCGAGATTTCTCCATCCTTTCTTCCCCCCCCACTATCTTTACTGTGTCCCCTCCTCTTTCCTTCCATCAGAACAGATAGGAAGTATTGCGTAGTGGTTAGAGTGTTGGACTGGGACTCAGGAGATCCAGGTTCTGGTTCCCACATGGCTACGAAGATCACTGGGTGACTATGGGCCAGTCACTCGCTCTCAGCCTAACTTACGCCATAGGGTTGTTGCGAGGATGATGTGGGGAGGCGGCGGCTCATGCATGGTGCCTTGGACTACTTGGAGGAAAAGATGGGATATAAATGCAATAAATAAATAAATAAATAAATAAATAAATAAAGCGCTTTGATCATTTCAAATTCATTACTTTTTAATTTAAATTAATGACTGTAAAAAGAAAAAAGAAAGAACTCTTTTACTGTGCGTGCTGAGCAGGGCCGGCCCCAAACATTTTGCTGCCTCAGGTCAAGCGAGCGACTCCCCCACCATGCATGAGCCGCCGCCTCCCCACGTCATCCTCGCAACAATTCAATTCAATGCACAGAAGTTGACTGGAGTGCACATTGAATCTTGGGACAGCTTCCTTTACCACACCTAAACTCGGCAGGCCAGCTTAGGGTGTGCAAGGCAAGCCATCCACCATCCTCCAATGCTTTGCTGTTGCTCCCTGTCCCCAGCATTTGCTTCCTGAGGTGGCTTCCTTACTGTGCCTAATGGTAGGGCCGGCCCTGTAATCAAGGGAGGCCTTGTGTTCTGTGGGACACTCCTCCCCGTGGTGGGATGGTGCAGACAGCAATTGAAGGAATTAATTGTGGGGCCAAATATGGTATCCAAAAAATGGTATCCAAAAAATGAACAAATGTAGGGGGTGCAGAAGATGCTCCACACCTGAGCTATGATTTGGACTATGACCGGCCCTGACTTCAAGCCAGGTAATGCTTCTTTTGTAGGCAAATAGTACTTTTCAGTATTTTGGTTAGAGAAGTTGTAAGGTGATTAAGGAGTTCTCTGTGCCAATAAGTTGGTTGTTACTAGAGAGTCCCATATATTTAGTATATCAGGGATAGGAAACCTGGTGCCATCTTACAAATCCCATAAATGCTGACCATTGGCCATGCTGATTGGGGCTGATGGGAGTTGTAGTCAAAAACTTCTGGAGTGCACCAGATTTTCTACCCCTGTAATAGATAGACTTAGAGATGAAATAGGCATCATTGTATCTTTCTCATCCTGTCACCTTTTTCAAAATGAAGGCTGAAATCCTACGTATACTTACTTGAGAACAAGTCCAATTGAACTTACTTCTGAGTAAACACACATTGACATTTGCTGTAAATGTCCCCAACCATTTGTCATTTGGGCAATCTCCACATATCACAGAACCTCCCCATCTGTTTGGGCCCCTTTCTGTCTGTTCTCAATTCTGGTCTTTTATTGGTCCTTTGATCTATTCCTTTTAAGTTAGAAGAAATGATTGAATCCTATCGGTTCTAATTTGAATAGAGTTGGGACAATGCCACATTATTTTTCTTACCCTGACTTGTTCTAGTGACATTGCTGTTCTACGTCAACCAGCATTCTTGACTTTTTAGTTTTTATGCAAGGCCTGTGGCTTACACTGGCTCAGCTTGTCTGAGTGTGGAAAGCTAAGCAGGGTCAGGCCTGGTTATTACTTGGATGGGAGACCCCTCCTTTAGTTTCCTGCATTGAGCAGGGGGTTGGACTCGATGGCCTTGTAGGCTCCTTCCAACTCTATGATCTATGAAATCTATGATTAAAAATGGCCCTTTAAAAGTGAAGGTCTGCAGCATGATTGGTATTTCTCTCGTGGCCAAGTGTTGCCATTTTGAAGGAAGCAGCAGTCCACCATGAGATGTACCACCCAATACCTCCCTCCATCTTGGCATTTGCACATAAAACCCATTGAGCCATCTCTTCCCACCTCTCCCCTGAACCTGCATCACCCAAGTATGCTCCAGAAGTGTCAGTGTAGGAAACATACGCTTAACAGGTTGTTGCAGTCTGTAGGTGACAACACAGGATAGAAGAAAGGTAGTGAATTGTGCATTGGGCAAGTGGGTAAGTGACTAATGACTCCTTTTGCTTGCAAATGTAATTCAGTCAGGAAAACAAACACTTCCATCTGACATAGGCTGACCTGTCACACATGGTAAAATATCAAATGGTTAATGCAATCCCCACAGTAGCAGCTTGTTGCAAACAAGCCGTTAGATGGAAACTGTTGCTAGAGAACATTTATAGATCAGACTGAATAAATAACAACATTGCCCAAATGCGTTTGTTTCTGGGCCATCTGCAAGCGCAAAATAAGGGGCTGGCTGAGCGTTCTAAATGCAAAATCAGTGGCAAAAGGTTGAACAAGCTCTTATACATGACAAAGCGCCTTCATGAAAAGCAAGATCACAAAGAGTACCTGCACAGAGACGGGGTGAAAAAAGTATTCCAAAGGTTGCATTTCCAGCTGTACGATGCCGTCAGATATAACTGTTTAGCAAAGTACCAGCCTCTTGAATCCATTGTTTTTGTTTTAAAATATTCAGCTCTCTCTGAAAAAAGAAAGAAAAAGGAGCGAGGGAGGCAGGGGCAGGCAGAGGGAACATCAGGGCCCGCTCCAGTTGGCCTCCCCGCCCCCCATGAGAGGGGAAGCAGGGCCACAGGGAAGCCAGTGTTTTTGTGAATCACCCACACAGAGCTTCGGCCATTGGGTGGTATAGAAAATAAATAAACAAGCCAACAAACATGCAAAGAAACAAATAAATGAAAGCCAAGGCACAGAAGTTAGAACACAACATTTCATTAGGTAGGTGTGTGTGTGAGAGAGAGAGTGAATGAGTACGAGAGAGAGAGAGAGAGAGAGAGAGAGAGAGAGAATACTGCTGCTAATCTTAAAGGCTAGCTGATTGGGGGGGTGTTTTTTGTTTTGTTTTGTAGTCAGGGGGCTGGCGTCAAGGGCGGGCATGGTTGGACACCTGCTGAGGGTGCACACCTTAGCCGGGGTGCACTGATGAGAACCCCCTGGAGTTGCAACCTGCTTGTTCAGCTGCCTCTCACTTTGCCCAGACAATGGTGGTGGTGAAAAGGGACGGGAAGCAGTAGATGCCACTGCCTACTAGCTCACTGGCTCTCTGCCTCTCACGGAAGCAAGTGGTTGCAATGCTGAGAAAGATAATGAGGAAGAATAGCAGCTGGTGACAACAGGGACCCATTGAGGGAAGGGACCCATTGAGGGTGTCTTGCCCAACAAGGGCCCTCAAAAACCCACTGTTTGTGGTCTAAGCTTTTGTAAGTATGAGATTTATAAAGTGTGGACTGAGAAGGTAGTGTATCTATACCAGTGTTCCCCAACAGGTCCCCAGATGTTTTTGGCCTACAACTCCTAGCATGCCCCAGCCAGCATAGCTGGGAGTTGTAGGCCAAAAACATCTGAGGACCCAAGGTTGGAGAGCCCTGATCTACACACACACATACACAGCTGTGACCACTGCTTGGAGAATTGCACAATGTCCTGGAATAGTTTCACAGTTATGATACTTTATTTTTGTAGAGTGTGTGTGTGTGTGTGTGTGTGTGTATGCTATAGCTCTGTGGTAGAGCACATGCTTTTCATGCAGAAGATCCCAAGTTCAGTCCCTGGCATCTGCAGGTAGGACTGAAAACAGACCCCCATCTGGAATCCTGGAGAATAACTGGTAGTTTGTGTAAACCAGGAATGGGCAACTTGTGGCCGTCCAGATGTTTTGGCCTACAACTCCCATCAGTCCTAGCCAGCATGGACAATGGTGTGGGCTGATGGGAGTTGTAGGCCAAAACATCTGGAGGACCACAAGTTGCCTGTTCCTGGTGTAGACATTACTGAGCCAGATGAACCAATGAGACTGTCAGTATAACACAGCTTCCTATGTGTTACGTCTCCTCCTTCAGATCTTGGTGCTGTGCAGCCTTTCCACAGAGGCATTTGGATGATCCGTGCTGAACACGATCCATGATAATTTATCAAGTTCATTCAAGTTAGCATTAGACTACTTAATTACTACTTTAAAAACACCTGGGATTGCCCAGGTGTTAATTGAGTTTAATTTATTCCTAACTATACGCGTAGTGTTCATTATTTGAATGAGTTTCTGTCTATAGAGATGCTGGTAAGAGGATTGTAAATGTTAGCAGGCAATCTGGTGGTTTGGACTGATCCCCAGATACTCGTGGGTGGAATTACTGTTAACTGTAAGTAACATATTAGCAGTTACCAAGTGTTCCTGTTGTGGGAGATTTTTACTTTTACCTTTAGTTATGTGGGAAAGTACACATTTTTTTCAAGGCCAAATGACATTTTTTAAATCTTTGCTGAAGTTATGTCTTTGGGGTGGGGTGTCATTGTCATGAATCCATCGAGTCTAGCTGAAGATTCAGCAAATACAGTTATGCCATCCATATATAAAACATTAATGATTCTAGTTCTGATCTTGCCCTTTTGGGGTCAGTTGTTGGTCCAACAGAACTGAGAATGGCACGAGAGCACAGCAAAACCGTTTTGGGATGGGCTTAAAGACTCCGTGAGAAATGCTGTTTCTTTTCATGTGAATATAATGGGTTGGATCCAGACTTAATTAAACTTAGAGTAGACCCTACGTCCATGTCCAGTTTTAGATTTGTCT
Organism: Shinisaurus crocodilurus; assembly: GCA_021292165.1. Taxonomy (NCBI): domain Eukaryota; kingdom Metazoa; phylum Chordata; class Lepidosauria; order Squamata; family Shinisauridae; genus Shinisaurus; species Shinisaurus crocodilurus. Next base: position 172,937,700 of record CM037879.1, on the reverse strand, counting down.
TCCATTGTGTTGTACTTTCTAGCAGTGCTATAATAGTGGGATTCCTTTTGGACTCTCCAAGTACAAAGAGGCTTCCCCCTTGTTTTATGCAATGCTGCTGCTGAAGCTGCAGTTTGAAGTGGTGGAAAGCTGGTGCCTGAATTTCCCCCACCCCCTCCTCAGTGTGGAGCTGAAGCAGCCTGGGAGCTATTTTCAGTGGAAAAAAACAGTATAAGGTTAAAAAGCCCCACTAGCTCCCATGACAGCCTTCCACTTTATTGCATTTCTCTCCTGCCCTTCTCCCGTAGAGCTCAGGATCGTATACATCAGGGGTGCAGAGCTTCATGCCCATGGGCTAAATCCAGCCTGCCTGGGTTCCCAATCTGGTCTTCCAGGGTTCCCAAGATGGCCATGTCTGGGGGAGGCTGGCGACTCCTATGTCAGCGGGGCTCCTTATCCATTTGCAGCTTTTATTCTGAGCTTTATAGGAGCTCTCCATGGTGCTCCATGGCGGCGAACCAATTTTGGGGATAGAGTACAGAACCATGGATAGCTCCTATAAAGCTCAGAATAAAACCCGCAATGGATAAGGAGCCCCACTGACACAGAAGTCACTCACCAGCCCCAGCTCCCTCCTCGGCCATGTCTCCTTCTGCTCACCACATCCCCTTTCCCCGGACCCTGATTGTCTGGTGGTTTCCTGGTTTTTGCATGGTCGCCCCCCCCGTCCACCATTCTAAAAGGTTGAAATGCCTCTCGTAAGTGATTGGCAGTAAGAGCTTTACGCTAAAAGATGCTGGTGTTTCTGGTGTATTGGCCCCGCCCGCTTTGCCCTCGGTGACACCCACCACTGGAATGCGGCCTCCAGGCTGAAGAAGGTTCAGCACCTCTGGTGTACACGTATCACATGCAGTTTTATCCTCACAGAAAAATGTGAGAGGTAAAGTTAGACAGAGGAAGTGACTGGAACAAAGTCACTCAGTGAGAGATTCATGGCCAAGCAAGGATTTGAACCTGGGTCTCTGTGATCCCAGTCCACCACCCTAACCTACACCACAGTAGCTGTCTTCAAATTGCAGCCTCAGTGGCTGCATTTTTAGTTGTACTTTTAACTCCCCCAAATAATAATGAAACTACACATAATTTCTGCTTTTGCCCTAAGTATTTTAAATAGGCAGGAGCGAAGGCATTCTGGGATCCAATATGCTACCAAGAGATATCATCATCATTTGTGTTATTATATGTTGTTTTTTTGTGTGTGTACGGAGTGTTTTATAATTCTTCTCACATTTCATAGTGTTTTCTACCTAAAAGTTCAAATGGAATGAAGTTAATTTTGCCAATGCACAAAATTCTGACAATTGTCACCATTTAATTGGCCATGCCTTATGCACCAAAGCATAATTTCCTCACATCCATCACCTTTAGACTGGTATATTAATACATGGAAGACAAAGAGTCAAGATTGCAACAGATTGACTTCAGGAAAGCTGAAAGTGTTTTTGTTTGGCAAATTTCTTTCTGAGCCTTTTGCCCAGCGCTGCATCATCCCAAAGGATATGGAATGAGTAACTTTAGGAAGCGAGCATTAATCAACCGTTCTGCAGACCTGTCGCGTTCCTGTTTTGTTTCTATTGCTTGGAGGAAAGAATGCTGATGAATCACTTGCTGAGCTTACCATTTAGGACTGATAATCTGGAGAGAAAAAATATTACACAGAAACAATTATGGAAGGAGGAATGGGGAGGACATGGGACCTAAACCCATTTTAACCTTTGGTGTAAGGGGCCTTATTATTATTATTATTATTATTATTATTATTATTATTATTATTATTATTATTATTATTATCATCCATGCTCAGCTAATCACATATAACAAGCACTGGTCCCAGATGCAAGTGTGCCTTCTCAGTGACATCGCAAGATGCTTCCAGCCAGATCACTGAGTCCTAAATGGGCATTGCAGTGTGGATAGGGTGCACTGTCAGATCTGCTTCTATATCTGAATTAGCTGTGAGAGAAATGTGCTTCTGTACATAGCTTTCTCTTGCTGGATTGGGATGATGGTGTAGGACAAGGGTGGGCAGTTTGTGGCCCTCCAGATGTTTTGGCCTACAACTCCCATCAGCCCTAGCCAGCATAGACAATGGTGAAGGATGATGGGAATTGTAGGCCAAAACATCTATAGGGGCACAAGTTGCCCACCCCTGGTGCCTGAGAAGTAACCCAGGTCATCTAGATATGTACTAAGCGCCAAACAAATGTTGCTGGTGCACTGGATTTTTTTCTTAAAAGCCAAGGTCTAGTTTTGTTAATTATATGACAAAATATGCACTATTCAGTGGTGTATGCCTCCCTTTAGCTCTCTGTATGTCCACAGACTCACGATAGGTCCCGTTGTGCTGCTCAAAAAGAAATTGTAATGAATGCAGAAATGTTGAGCAAATGGCTGAACACTGGCTTAGAATATTCCGGTTGTGATCTGCATTAATGAATCTTATTTGCTCACAGTGCAGATAGCTAGGCCCAGAGCAAAAGGCCATGCTGAGGGTTTAAAATAAAAAATAAAAAATGGAACATCAGCAGACCTGACCAGTTCTGCATTCCATGATATAATGGAAAGAGCAAGCCTCAACACATTTTTGAATAACACAGCAGAGCTTTGGATTAGTTTGCTGAGCATCTCACAAAAGCAGTTCTCTTTGAACAGCTTTCCATCACATGCCCTCCCTGGGAATGTGACTGTTTTACAGCCCAGAAATGCAACGCTCCTGTCTGAGCATTGGAAATGGAGCGTTTAAGGCAGGCAACGCATCTGGGACCAATGCCTGTTGCATGTGATTAGCGGAGTATCAGTAAAACCGGGGTAGGACTAAAGCCTGAATTTTTGTATTGGCGACCATCCTGATAACCCACTAGAGTTGCTCTAGGTTTCGCAGGTACATCATGCTCCTTCTACACATACACATCTGAGCAAGCCACTCTGGCTGTGCTCCTCAAGTTATACATGATGTGTAGCCTTGGTTCATTCCTATTGATATCAATACAAGAAAGTAATTATGTGCCTTAGTTCCTTGGCAATAAAACATGGATAATCATATCATTGCCATTTTTCTTTCAATTAAGGATACTGAAATATATATCCAGTTGGCTTGGGTGGAAGCACAATGAGGAATGCTGGAAACTGGTACATATACATTTGACTATCCATTCTGGCTAACTTGGGTTATTTGGGGTCAGCTAGAGTCAGCATAACTGGAATAGCACTGGTTCTGCCTAAACTGGAAATAATCGGGGTCAATAAATAATAGGGACGTTGGAGTCCCTTCTGCATGTCCCACCACCAAGAAAAGCTAGGTTGGTGGGAACGCAGGACAGGGCCTACTCTGTGATGGCACCCCAACTGTGTGGAACTCTCTCCCTAAGAAGGTGAATGTCCCCTTCTTGGTTTAGTTTTAGGTGAGTGATCTGCATGGTTTTGAATGATTTTAAATGTATAAGCTCCATTCTGTTTTTTAAAAATTAAGAACATAGAACATAAGAAGAACCATGCTGGATCACACCAAAGGCTTACCTAGTCCAGCATTCTGTCTCCACAATGGCCAACCAGATGTATATGGGAAGCCCGCAAGCAGGACATGAGGATAATAGCATTCTCCCACTCATGCTTCCCACAGCAACAGAGGCATACTGTCTCCGAGACTGGAGGTAATATACAGTCATCACATCTCCTCCTCCATGAATTTGTCTAATCCCCTTTTAAAGCTTTCCAAGTTGGTGCCCATCATTACATCTTGTGTTTTTCTCCAGTTCTTCATTTTGCTGTGTTATGATATTTTAAAGATTTAAAATTGTACGATACCTTGGGTGCCCTTTCTGGGACAAAAGGTGACTCAAAAGTAATGTAATAACCAAAATTAATAATACATAAATATTACTACTAATTTTCACGGGATGGGAAATCTTGCATCATGCCCTCTTTCCATAAGCTGCTGGCTCACTTTCTCCTTGTGCTACATTACGTGGGGTAGGCATGCATATGGTAGGCATGCATTCAACAGGTAGGCATGCATATGAAATTTGCCATGCTCATGGATACAGCAAGCAAGAATAGTAAAAGGTACAGAAATTGGGAGATGCAGAGGTGGAAGCAGAACATACAGGGGAGCCCCCCCCCCCATCCATTTCCAAACTCTCAAGCCTGAATCTTAACCCCTGTGCACCACCATAACATGAACAACATTAAATGTACCGGTACATCATTTTTCAGAAAATTCCAAATTTGCATTGAATGACAGTGATATTAAATGGCATGAAGGAAATAATGATCCAGCACTATGATGCAATCCTATATATGTATACCCAGAAGTAAGTCCCATAGAGTTCAATGGGGCTTAAGTAACTGGGTATACAATTGCAGCCTATGTGGTTGTTTACTATTTACTATTTATTTATTTATTTAATACATTTTTATACCGCCCAATAGCTGAAGCTCTCTGGGCGGTTTACAACAGTTAAAATCATAAAATACAATATAAAATATAAAATTTAAAACCACAGATTAAAAACAAACAGCAGAGCTAGCAGCAGCAGTTACAATAACGGAATTAAAAACAATTACAAGATTAAAATGATTAAAATGATTAAAATGCCTGGGAGAACAGAAAGGTCTTCACCTGGCGCCGGAAAGAATACAAAGTAGGCGCCAGGCGAACCTCTTTGGGGAGCTCATTCCATAACTGGGGTGCCACAGCAGAAAAGGCCCTCCTCCTAGTAGCCACCTGCCTCACTTCCTTTGGCAGGGGCTCTCGGAGAAGGACCGCTGAGGAAGATCTTAGTGTCCGGGCAGGTACTAGAGTTACTGAAGACAGAAGTCCATTGTCTTACAACCTGCAGAGGAAGCTCTTCTGCAAGTACCTTCTCCTCTCCTGGGGAAAGAGCCTTCTCTGTTATGGTGCCCTGTTTATGGAACACCCTCCCCATAGTGGTGTGACTGGTGCCAACTTTGCAATCATCCTCGAGTCAGTTCAAAACTGGTCTGTTTGCCTGGGCATTTTGCAGGGATGGGGACTCGGACTCGAGGACTCGACTCGTGAGTCGGACTGAGTCCCCCCTCTGACTCGAGTCTGACTCGAGTCCCAATATTTTTAATGGGACTCGAGACTCGACTCGGGACTCGAGACCAAGGACTCGTCAACATCCCTGGGCTGTTGACGAGTCTTCTGGCTGTGCCAGAAGGAGCGCGATCACCGGTGAAGAGTGCATGGAAGCGAGGTGCGCCGCTGCTCGGCCACTATGGACAGCTACCAGGAGCGCAGCCCCAACGATGTGTTGAGATTTATTTTGATTGATGTGTTGTTGTGGGGGGGTAGGGTCAGACATTTTGGGTTTGGCTGCCTCTGCCTGCCTGTTTGGGGTTCCCAGCCTCCTCTGCCTGCCTGGTCTCTTCTTGACCAGTTCAACAGTTGAATTGTCCAAGACAAACGCCTCTGCCTGCCTGCTTTGGGGTTCCCTGCCTCCTCTGCCTGCCTGGTTATGTTGGGTTTGTCTGCCTGGTCTGTTCTTGCCAAAATCAGTTGCAGAATTTTGAAATAAAAAGGCACACTTGTGCCTAGAATTTATTTAAGCCACACATCTGAAGTAGCCTTATTTTGTTGGGGGGAAACCCCATTGATTTTAATAAGGACTCGTGGAGTCAGTTTTGGGAGTGACTCAGGACTCGGGACTCGTGAGTCACCATTTTGGACCAAGGACTCGGACTCGAGACTCGGGTCCAAAGACTTATGACTCGACTCGTGACTCGAGACCAAGGACTCTTCAACATCCCTGGCATTTTGTATTTTGGCCTACTGTATTTTTACTGCCTTTTAATGCTATTTCATGTTTGTATGTTATTAGTTTCTATTGCATTTCATGGTTGCGTGACCTTCTTTGTTGTTGTTGTTGTTATTTATTGTTCATCATGGGGTGAACATGGTGCAGGGTGGTTAACAAGCCAACATGGCTTATTAACCACCCTCGTGTCATGCAAACCGGGCCTAAGTGTTATGTTCCAAATCAGAAACAGCATGGATACTTGCAAGGTCTCGGTCAATTGAAGACTGGCCACGCCAGATACCAAAATACATTAGTTCTTAATTAAGTTTACAATAAAGGTTTCTCATTCAGGACAAGTGGTTCAGCTGTTTTCAGTAACACAAGGAGCAAGGACAAAAAGACATGGCACTCTTTGCTTTTATTACAGGAAGCCGACGAAGCTTTGTTGTGTAATTTGGAATTACAGATTGAATCCCAGTTCTTGCAGGATGATGTTAACGCCACAAAGGACCGATACAAGAAGGTAATGGCAGAGAACTAGCCAGGGGTCTTTGCTTCATTCTGAGTTTTCATTGTCAGAAGACCTTGCCTACCTATCCAGGTGTGGTGACAATAGGGACAGTTTGCCCTTGACCTTGGGTTCACAAGTGACCTTTAGCAGGTGAAGCCAACCCTATGACTCCCAGTTCCTTTCCCCTTAACTTAGGATTCCTTCATATGCAGATTAAATGCCATGCTGGACAAAAAAAGCAGGGATGATAAAATGGTTCCTCTAGCTCAGGAGCCGGCAGATGTCAGGCTTGCAGGAATTTGTTTTGCGTTCCAGAACTGAGTGGAGCTCACAGTCCACGCACAAATCCACTCCTGCTTACCATGAGCTTTCTTCATTTAAGCAGTACAATTTAGGGGTTGCTGGTAGAGCTATTTTGTTGCTGCTATTGTTAAACAGTTGAGAGTTGGAAATCCTTTCCGATCTACTGCAATGCAAATCACCCAGAGATCAACCAGGAGATCCAGATCTACCTTCTACTCTTAGTTTCTAGTGCCACAGAACCACAAACAGTCACTTTGTCCATTATGCCAGGGACTCCCTTCCAGAATGCCTCCATGGTGCACCTCTCTCACTCTTCTTCAAGAGGAGGCCAAATATCTGTGAGTGGTTTTTTCCTACTCCAAGAGGCTCTATCCCAAAAGAAAGAGTGGGAACAGAAGGACCCTGGAGCCCTGTTTCTGCCTGACACCCAAGCTCTGTGGATGTTACTTGACCCTATCCCATTCCAATGTAGCTAGTTCTGCCCCCCAACTCCTCTTAATGTTCCCCAACAGCAAGGCACACACATTCAACCCTAGCAGGTAGTTCTACACACTTAAATTCATAAAACTGGCATCTGCTTCTGTGAAAAAGATTTCAATGTAATTCAACCCATTTTATTTATCATATATCATATGTGACAGCCTGGTGCCCTCCAGATCTTTTGGACTTCAACTCCCATCAGCCCCAGCCAGCACTTCCAATGATCAGGAATGTGGGGAGTTGTAGTTCAAAATATTTGGAGGGTACCAGCATGGTGGAGACTGATATATACTAATAACAAACCCAATTATTTGAGTACCAACCTTTATGTAGACAAAATCCTGTGGCTCACGCTGGCTCAGCTTGTCTGAGTGTGGAAAGCTAAGCAGGGTCAGGCCTGCTTATTACTTGGATGGGAGACCCCTCCTCTAGTTCCCTGCATTGAGCAGGGGGTTGGACTTGATGGCCTTGTAGGCCTCTTCCAACTCTAGGATCTATGAATCAATAAAAATGACACCATCCACAAGTGAGAGGGCAGTATAAGCGGGCTTGGAAGGACCACAAGGTTTGCAGAAGGACAGAGCATCTGAGCATGCTCAGTGGCCAGGGAATGCTGGCTGACACTTGGAGTAGGGGGGAAACGGGGCAGGGGGGCTGGATTGGAGTATCCTGGAGGAGGGCACGACTGGCTGGCTGGAGCCATGAACAGGAGCCGCTGCACACTGCAACATTTTGTTGCAGAACCCACTTGTCTAGAACTATTCCTTATCTCTACCTGGCAAAGGTAGGAGTTTCCCCTCAGTTGAATGGTCCACAAGCTAACTGCAAACGTGCTGCTCCAAACAAAGCCAAGCCAATGTCAAATGCAACGCATAACGTCATTATCAGGAGAAACTGAGCGAAGAGACATTTATGGAAAGCAGGACAGGTGGATCCCTATTCCGAAATCGGAGTAGGGAGGAGGCGAATGCCCGGTAAAATGGGCCACTACTTGTCTCGGTATCAGTAATACCAGATCCGTTCTGTCAGCTGACTACTGCCGCTGAATAGCTGTGCAGAAGAAGCAATTTCAGTGGGTACAGCTTTTCTTGCGGCTTCATGGAACACCGTGCATCCTCAAACACCTCCTTCTACACAACTATCAAAGATCCAGGATCCCTGACCCTGCCTATCTTTGTGTTTTGTCATCCTATGGTCAACTCACTCTTGTCATTTGTGGATGGACTGTTGTGGCTGGTCAGTGTTTCTCCTATCATTTTCACAAGGAGGGCAGGGGAAGAGGTAGGAAGGAACACAGGTGTGCAGTTTCTTGAACTGAGATTTTTGCTGTGATAACTTGGAATGTAAATTGTTTTTTACCTGGCCACAGAACCTCATGGAAATACAGACCTATGTCAGCATTTTACAGCAGATCATGCAAACAACCCCCCGGGTGTCCACCATGGCAGCAGGAGCCAGTGAGGTAAGAGTTTTGTTTCACAAATCATTTCTATGACATGGTAATCCAAAAGGATCCAGTTTTCAACAGGCTTCCATAGTGGGTAGGGAGGAGGAGAAAAATTGCTTTGCTGAGGCTTCATTAACCAATGTTTAGAGGATTACATTGTCCCCGTGGAGGCTGCCTAGGGAAGCATTACAGGGCAGCAGAAGCAGCAACTTTGTCTAGTGGCACCTTGATGCAAGTACAGGTGGATTTAGAAACATGTGTCTCTAAATGCACATGTAGCAACATACACTGCGATTGTATTTGCCATGTGGCATGTATTTGCTAAGTCACTCGCTCAAGAGCCTGAACTGGATTAGTCATCAGGTTTAGTTGTGTCTGGAAATAATTAATCTGTCTGTCCTGAGGGATCAGAACAGGGCAGAAGGCACCGTATGCTTGTAGCTGGTAACCCTGGCCCAATTACGGGTCCCAGGTATCTATGCACAGGGGTATGTATACATGCATGTATATGTGGCTGCACCAGTCTTGGGTCTCTAGATGTTGTTGGATTACAACTCCCATCACCCCTGACTATTGACTATGTTGTCTGGGGACCATGGGAGTTGTAATCCAATACCATCTAGGGACCCAAGGTTGGGGGGGGGAGGCTGGTCTATACTGTTGCGGGAAACACCAATTTCACAAAAATGACTAGTGACCCTCCATGCAATTGGTCAGCCTAAACACCGCACACCTTGAGAAGTTGCTGCCGGTCAGAGTAGGCAGCGCAAGGCTAGATGGACTCGTGCCCTGTCTCCACTGAAGGCAGGTTCGTGTGTTCCAATATGGCAGTCATTTGGAATTCACCTTATTCTATTTCACTTCGAAAGAGCCGCCCTTCGAAATTTCCTAAACAGTTCTTGTTTGCACATCGTAGTACCTGCATGGGCTTTTACTGTGTGTCATCGCACCATAACATATTTCCCATTCGAATCAAGTGGAATTTATGAAACAACGGGGCTTCTGTTGCACCCCAGCTGGAAACCCTTGATGCAGGCCAGGAAGAAAATGCTATTTCCAACGTGTAATCAAGTCTCTGATGGTACTTGTGCACAATCAGTTTCTCCCACCCCCACCCCTCCTTCTGCTTTGATCTCAGGAGAAGCTGATAACTGAAAGGAGGATACCAATTCTTCAGAGCCAGTTAGAAGAATACAAGAGCATCCTCTGTCAGCTCCAGGCTCAAAAAGTGAAACTACAGACAGAGGTATCCTTTCCGGAAAGACCATTGTGTAATACCAGTTAAACAAATACCACTGCGTAACTGCAAGCTAGCACTTGGGGGGCTGTGAAATTTTGAGCACGGTTGTTTTTACCAGCAAGAGGGATAGCCAAGAAAGAGTTTAAAGTATGTATTTAATGTAATGTAATTAATTATATTACATTTTAATTTAATTTAACTATTTTAAGCATTTTTGTTTCACTCTTCATCCAACAAGGGTCCCAGAGTGGCTTACGTAAGGTCAATAAGAACAATAATGTATCATTGAAACAGTAGACCAGTGTTCTCCAACCTTGGGTCCCCAGAAGTTTTTGGCCTACAACTCCCAGCATGCCCCAGCCAGCTATGCTCGCTGGGGCATGCTGGGAGGGAGTTGCAGGCCAAAAACATCTGGGGACCCAAGGTTGGAGAACACTGCAGTAGACTATTGCAGGTGGTGAGTAAGACAGTCTGTTTCTTCTTCCTCTTCTCAGTTGGGTCTCACGGCCTCTGTGAGTGGAGGAGTCCTGGTACTTCTCTCAGTGGCTTCTTGTATATGTAGAATAAGTTGAACTCTTTTTGGCAAAGGACTTTCACTGGCAGCACAGTAGGACAAGTGTCAGAGTAAGAGAAAGAGCAGACTGGGGTGGCCACTTCCACATGGCCAAGAAAGAGGAAATGCATCACCCCAAAAGACAACAAAATGGGGCATGATTTCACGTAAAATTGGCACCCGGTAATTTATAAGAAGATGCAAATTTAGAAATGATCACTGTAATTTAAATAGAAATACAACACCATAGTGCGGAAGACTGTGACCAGATGAGCTGTGTGCCTACCTGTTCAGTCTGTTGTCCAGATGCTAACTGTTGATAGGCGACTTCAAGGGCTCTGATCACTCTCCCTTCTTAGGATTCTTTCCCTTTGAACCAGATGATTTAGACTTGCCAGCCCTTCAAATAGAGGACTTCTTTAGCTAGAGGACTCTCCTCCATGTAAGAAAATTAGAGGCTTTCCCCCAGCAGTGGCTGGTGGCTCCAGTGTCAGTGGGGTGGTGTATCCACTCCGGGTTTCATTCTGCACTTTAAAGGAGCTGTCAGTGGTGTTGGATCTATTTTGGGGTTCAGCACCATGGATAGCTCCTTGAAGTTCAGATTGAAACCCGGAATGGATCCACCGCCCCACTGATATTGGTTATTGGATATTTGTCTGTGTTTCATAAATGGCTGTATGCTTTCATCTGAACATTTTCAATTTTCTGAGTGGTTACTTCAGACCTGCTGCTTTTTCTTCTCTCTTATAGCAAAAACACATATCTCTCTCTGTGTGTGTATATATATATATATATATATATATATATATCCATCCTTCTACAACCACCTCTCCAATCCCAGTGTTTAAGGATATATGCCCCAAAGTTCTGAGGAGGCACATTTTAAAGTAAAATTAACTGTGTTTTCATCTACAGTGTACTCTTCTTGTCTTACTGTCTTCAAGGCTTGGTGATGCCCATAGATAGAACCTTTTGTTTTTCAAGTGAATGAGTGCCACCTGGTGGTCAATTTATATTCCACAAGAATTTTTTTTTTTTTGCACAAGATTTTCATTTGCAGTACAGTAGGATTCAAAGATGACAATGTCTAACACAAAATAGCAGTAAAAGAAGGATATAGAGGGGGGAAAGCATGACTGAAACTGACATCTATGTTGATTTTGCAAAAATATATATATATTCACAGACAAGACACAAGATTAATCAAAGCCAAAATGCCTATAGGTCTTGCACTGTAGTGTGGCATTTTTCATCAGTGTTCTTCTGTACCAGGATAATATATATTTATTTAGAAAACCTACATGCTGTTTCCCTGCAAGCTAGCACTCAAGCATTTAATGATTAAGACAAAAAACAATAAAACATTGTAGAATTTGTCATAAAATACAAATAAAATTTGTGAAGCAGCAAGATAAAAAGGCATACCAGTATAGTATAATAAAACAGCAGGAGCAGCAATTCAGTGATTCAATTACTGGAAAACTAACTCAAAAAACCCAAACCGAACAGACCCAAACAAAAACAAAACTGTAAATAGTAAATAAATAAGCCAACATCAAATTCCAGCCATAATAGACTGATCAACTAGGCTGATGACAAAATTGTTAAGTTGGTTCTTCACTAACACTTTTCTCTGGAATTGTCGTCCATGGTTGACTTAGTTCTGACATAGTTTTAACAGAGAAATCAGATGATTTCATTGCATTCCAGTGTTTTCTGTGTTGTCCTCCTGTGTTTTGTTTTGTTTTGTTTTTCAAATCTGATCTGTGGCAATTTTTTTGCAATAAAACATAAGTGCAGCTCGAGTCTGTCCAGCATAGCACTGCTGGGACTTGTAAGGACTACTGTGACTTTAATTAAATGTTTTTCCCTTGTAGTCTCTGCTTCCTGTTCAGCATTGCTGAGTGGTTCGTGATAAATTGCCCCTTAATTAGTTATAACAGCTTCTGTTCCCCGTGGTGGTAGGAGCATTGTTAGTGGTTTCTTTTCGTTATTTGTTTCTATTTTTTTCCCTTTATAATAAATTCTGGAGATCCCCCAACACCCTAGAGTAGATTTTTTGGAAAGCCCAGGGGGCTACAGGGGGAGTCAGCAAAAATTAACTCCCCATGTTTCACCAGCAGGAGCATCCTGTGAGCAGAGTTCCACTCATGGGATCTCAGGATCGAAGCTACTGCTCTTTCTTAAAAGATTATGAAATACGTGTAGAAGGCTGGACTAGATCTTGTACTGAGTATACAAGATCACAGTTTCCTGCAGTGAATTTGTAAATTGTGAAGAGCAAATGCATGGCCCTAAACAATAGAGGACATGTTGCTGCTGCTGCTGCTGTTGTTGTTGTTGTTATTGTTATATACCACCTTATTTGCTGAAAAGCATGACAACTATGCACAGAAATTTAAAACAAAACAACCTTAAAATAATAATAATAAAAAAGAACATTAGAACAGTTAAACATTAAAACACGAACAGAGCGATCCTATGGCCACTAGACAGCATCTAGAGGGCCACGGGATTCTTTGGATTCCCAGATCTGAGGTTGGAAAAGAACTCCGACCTTGGAGCTGGGAAGCCATGCTCGGATCCCCAGCCCCAGCTCCCCCCATCGCAGCCGGTGTGGAAAGAACCGCATTGGTTGCTTCTCCGAGGTCATAAGACTGACTTTGGAGAAGGGGGCATTTTGGCGGGCAGGGAGGGGAGGAGAGCAGGTCCACCAGGTTGTACCCTGGTGGCACTGCCAGTCTCCTTTCCTCCTTGTCCAAAGCACTGCAGCTAAATGGCTGAAATCAAAGACCGCAGCTGTGCTCCTCCCACCCTGCATAGGATGCCCATAATCCTCCAAGTTCGGAGGCTTATGGGCCTCCCCTTTGGATTGCACCCTGAACTACATAGCTGAGAAGGCTAAATTGGAAAAATGTGTCTTCATACCCTTTCTGAATCCAAGAAAGTGGGGGCCAATTGTAGTTCTAGGGGAAGCACATTCCACAGTCTGGTGGTGACACAGGAGAAAACCTTTTCACACATGTCTGACAAACAGGCCTCTGCAGGCAAAGGTGCCCTCACGAGGGCCTCTCTTGCAGATCATAAGACTCAGATAGGTTCATAACAAGATGTCATGTGGCAGCAGCTACTATAGTCTGACGTACATATGCCCTTCTGACGTTACATGATGACAACACTGGTGCAACCTGACTGCTGTATAGAGTATGAAACAGCTCTGAATCAGAAAGCTTTAAGTGAGTCATAGGCTTAATATAGGCCTTTCCTTAACTACCTCTCTTAGTTTCTGTGGTTCCAGTTCTTTTTAGTATTATTAAAGTTGGGTCAGATAAATGTTTTGGAAATGACCACTTAGCAAAAGGCCACCGTGCATTGCGTTTGGCCAACCCATCAACAGGAAGCAGTTCTACAGCTTGCCTACCATCTTACGTTACGCCAACGTTTTCCATCTTTCTATTGTTTACAATGCAATTGTGCCAAGTGGTACCCCAGTTGTCTAAAGTCTGTGAGCTGTCATTGAAGCGGGTTGCTATACCACATCTTGACAGCTAGTGACCTGCTCTAAGAAGGTGCCGGCACACCGTTTCTCATGAGAGCACTGCTTCAAGCCACCTCTTTCATCTGCATTTGTTTAACAGACAACAATGCTAGAACAGGCTATTAAGAACACCCAGGAGAGCTACGATGATGAGATCCAGCTGTATAATGAGCAAATTGACACTCTGAGGAAGGGCATAGAAGATGCTGAGAGGACCTTGGAAAAATACACTAACGACTGCCGCCAGCTCTCCATTTATAAGCAGTCCCTGGAGAGTGAGCTGGAGCGCTACAAACGCATTATTGAAAATGAAGATAGCAGGTGAGAGAGTTCGTTTGAGCCGCAGGCCGTGAAATACTGCTGTGTTTTTAAGAAGCCATTTCTTAATACCCATAAATAAATAAATAAATAAGACATTGGGCATATAGTTCAATGTTTCATAAGGAATGGGGCTGAATAGGCAGTGACTGGCTGCCACCAAACAGACTTTTGCTTAGTATCCACCTCTGGGTGTTTGAGGATGTCCCAGCTTCTCAAACTAAACTTGAGGCAACATATCCACTTACCAGTAATGCATAGCACACCAGAAACCTAAACCTTAAACACACCCAGAGTGTTAAATCCCTAGGTATTTTAATGTTAAATCCATAGGTATTTTAATGTTAAATCCATAGGTATTTTAATGTTAAATCCATAGGTATTTTAATGTTAAATCCATAGGTATGTCAATGTTAAATCCATAAGTATGTTAATGTTAAATCCATAGGTTTGTTAATTTTAAATGGTCTGTAACTAGGAAATTGGCTCACTTGGAATTCAAAGCATAAAAGGAAATAATATAGTTTTAAATCTGGAGCAGGTCCAACTCCCCCCCCCCCATGCTTTTGTGTACCAGGCATCAGGAATAATGACAAGGAAAGAGCAAGGGGGAGAAGACCAGATTTGCCTTCCCTTAAAAGTCTAAAGTTCTCAGGACTTGAACGGTGTCCACCACCTGGACAGAGATGCTGCTATGAATAGGCAAGGTATGCAGTTGTTGCCCCCAATATCCACCAGAGTGCATCCCCCCACGCCCACCCCTTGCCCCTGCTGCTGTGACTTTGGCCAGTGTCTCTCCTGCCCACCACTGCCCAATGTGGCTGGCTTTTCCTTCTGATGGAGAACCTAGAGTAGTGTGCTCCAACCTTGGGTCCCCAGATGTTTTTGGCCTACAACTCCCAGCATGCCCCAGCCAGTGTAGCTGGCTGGGGCATGCTGGGAGTTGTAGGCCAAAAACATCTGGGGACCCAAGGTTGGAGAACACTGACCTAGAGGAACAAACAGGGATGTATGGATTTTGTTAAATCCATTCGGTTTGTGTTTCAGCATTCATTCTACTTGTGCTAATTTGCATTGGTGCAAGTGTGAATTAGCACGAATGCTCACTTGCATAAATGCACTAATGCACATTAATGCTACTGAGCATTAGTGCAAATCCACCACCCTCCCAAGTGAAAAAAAAAAACATGGTCCAGAAGTTCGTGGAATCCGCATGACTCAGAAAAAGCCAGTCCGCTGCAGAATTCACAGATTGGATTCATAGAAATCTGAATGCATCTGAATCCATTGCGGAGATCTCCGCCATCCTTCGGAGCAAACAGCAACCCCTTTGTCTCTTTCCTCCGCGCAAAAGAAGAACTGGGAGTTGCACAGTCATACAGGAGTTGCGCGGCTGGCACTATTGCAGCAACTATGCAGTGAGGAGGAGGAGGAGCAGGCCCTGGAAAGCGGCATGCCATGCTGGCGATGCTGTTGCTGCTCCTCTGCTGTGGTACAACTTCAAGCGGTGCTGCCTGAGTCTCACCTCATCTCGCGCCAGGCTCACAAGGCAGACAAAGCAGAAGGGCAATGCTGCCCTAGCTTGGCCAGCAGCAGGAGCACTTGCCTTGCGATCCTTGGAGGGTCCTTCCTGCAGCCTATCTGCCTACCATGCATTTTCCCCGCATTGCATTTTCTCCGCATTGCATTTTCCCCGCATTGCATTTTCCCCGCACTGCATTTTCCCCGCATTGCTGCTGCTCCCTAACCACAAAGTCTAGTGCAGAGACTATGGACTGGAGCCAGACTGGAGTTCTGAGGAGTAGCCAGGACAGGAGGTAGTTTGTGTGGTGAGGGGGAACAGAGAAGGTGGGGGGGGGGAGGAGAAACCAAAATAGTCTTCCTTTCCCAGCGTCCTCTACAAACAAGGCCAGAAGAGGCTGGAAGAGGAAGTTTTCAGTGGAGGAATTTTGTCCAAGTCCATTGCAGGGATAGCAAGGGTGGGATAGTGATCGCAAACCTCAGGCGAGTGGGAGGGAGAACTTCCAAGTGATCAGTCCTGGTTTTGGTGCTGGTTTCTCAAAAGGGCAGTGCCTGCTGCACCTTGGCAGCATTTGGGGTGGTGGGGTGGCCTTAGCAGATGGCCAGAGGTGGAAGGGTGTGTTTTCAATGACATTCACAATCCCCGATGCCCGGATTCTATCAGTGTAGGCAACTAGTTAAATGGACTAAATTGGAATAAAAATAACTTATTCAGAAAATGCCCAGACATTATGTATTGACATAGAATATCCATCATTATATAGCTGTTACTTATCTTGTTTGACTTAGCATGGGATTAATTTAAAGTAGCAAAGTTTTCATTCTTCTATTATTTTGGTGGAAATTTCTTAGCATGATTTTCTCTCTCTGTGCTACTAGGCTAAATTCTGCCATTGTTGGAACCCCTGTAACACTCTTTACGCAGACTTACAGACCCTCACAGACTCCAGCCCTGAGAGGGAGAGGTAATGATCCACGGGTCGGGACTAGCATGTGTGAGATGCATCTGTGACTACATTGGCATCATGTCTGGCTCCTACTGATTTCAACTGGGCTTAAGGGGGTCAGTTAGCCATTTGCTCACTGCTATTATGAGAAGAAAGAGAAAGTTATATTAACTGAAAAAAGAAAGAGAGAGACTGACTGGGTTCAGACAACATGATAAGCCACACTCAAGGGTTGAGCATGGGTTGAGTGTGGGTTGTCATTGAACCATGGATTGTTGCTGAAATGTGGGTTATTGTGTTGTCTGAACCCAGCCGAGACAACAAATCATGGTGAACAACCCACAGTACACAACCCAACAACAAACCATAGGTTCTCTTCATGGGTTGTTCATGGTTAACTAGTGCAGCTGGGTTCAGACAACACAATAACCCACAGTTCAGCAACAACCCATGGTTCAACGACAACCCACACTCAACCCATACTCAACCCATGAGTGTGGGTTATTGTGTTGTCTGAACCCAGTCGTTGACTTGACTATGGAAGATTTGGAGGGTTTGCAGACTTGTTCTCTGTCGCTCCAGAAGGTAGGACCAAAGGGTAGAAATTTCAGGGAAGCACATTTTGGCTACGCTTTAGGAGAAACTTCCTAACAGCAAGATCTGTTCAGCAGCGGAACAGTTTGCCTTGGGAGGTGGTGGATTCTCCTTCACTGGAGGTATTTAAGCAGAGGCTGGATGGCCATCTGGCAGGGATGCTGTAGCCTGCAGCGAGCAGGGGATTGGACGATGACCTCCAAGGTCATTTCCAACTCTATGGAGGGGGAAACATTTTGGAGAGTACCTGCCTACCTGAGTGTAGCTGGGACATGTTCCAAATACTATTGAAATGAGTTGGAATGTTTTCATTTGGTGAGGCCTTAACCCAACTCTTGAAGATTAGGGCTGCACTGCACTGCAGTACTGTGCATATTGACTTAGGAGTAAGCCCCTGACCTTTGCTTCAAACTCATCCAGTTAAGCCTAAATCCTCAGGTATATTAAACTGAGCATTTCCTTTCTGTTACATAGCAGGTTGCTAATAGTATGAACTGCAGTAATTACTGTAGTGGAGGCAAAACCAGTGCCTTGTAGTGGTGGCCACAATCTCTCAGAGAGAGTTACAGACAATTCTTAAAACCACCAGTTTTTATGGCTGTAGGTTAATATGACTAATTTACAACTCACTCTCTGTGTGTGTGTGTTTATGTGTGATATTTATCTATCTCTAGTCTAGATAGTGTGTGTGTGTGTGTGTGTGTGTGTGTGTGTGTTTGCTGTGTGGTTCTCCTGAATGAGTGCTCTTGCTATGTTTAGGAAGTGCCCAGGAATCAGTGCACAAAGTGTCACTGTAAAAAGGAGCAAATTTAGAACATTTTGTGATGATCTAGGTTGGATCCATGCTTAGCCATACTTACAGTAGACCCATTGAAGTGAATGGGACTTATGTTAGTCATGATTGACGTAAGTCCCATTCACTTCAATGGGTCTAATCTAAGTATGGCTGAGCATGGATCCAACCCAATATCTTTACATATCAATTTTTAAGTCCAAAAAATAAGAGCTTTATGAGATACCGACTTATTTATAACAGCCTTTCTTAAAACAAATATTTACAGCACTACAGCAATGCTGGTAGTATTTGAGGTGCTGGCTGGACATTATGCCAGTCATCTTCTGTTATGTCTTGACACTACATGTCATGCTGTGTGTTTGTTTTTCCTCTTTATTTCCTTTACTGCAGACATTACACTGGTCATCCAAGACATTGCTAGTGCAAAGCCGAGACAAAGAAGCCTGCCAAAGAAAATGTCAAGGAGGAAAGAGATTACACCAAAGGACCTCAGCAATGGTGCCTCCTCCTCATCAGAAAAAATGTACGACCGACCTCTGGAAGGCTTTGATCAAGATCAGCTGGATTTCAAACATGAGGGATTACTGGTAACAAGTGAACGCGGGCATGATGATGTAGCAGAAGAAGCAACTGAGCAAGAGAGAGCTGCAGAGGATGTGCCTGATGGAGCCCAGATAAGCAAAGCTTTCGATAAACTGTGCAATATAGTGAGAGAGAGAATTAGATGCTACCAGAGACCAGAACCCAAGACTGACTTTTATACTAAAGGGCGTTACGTACTTGTCACAGGAGAGGGAAGCTATGATGACCCCAGCTTCCAATCTTCATCCATTCCTTCTGGAGGTGGGATCACTGTTTCTGACAGTGAAGGAAAGATGCCAGGTGGTGATGGCATAGAACCAATCCCAGAGCTACCCAAACCATTTGAGCATGACAAAAATCAACTTGAGATGCAAGAGGGGTCCAAGGTGCAGGAAGACATGAAATACGAGTACAAACCAGAAGCCAAAGAGAAGGAAGATGTGTCTGAACAGTGGGGAAAGACTGCAGAAAAAGATGAAGAGCCCACAAAGCAGCTGAGCCCTACGGAACCTGAACCAGTACCCATGGCAGATCTGAGCAACCGAATGGAAGCGGGGATTTATGTAGACAAAGAGTCTGGCAGGCAAGCTGCCCTGTCTTTCAAAGAACCGTGCCCACCAAGCACCATGAGTTATGAGAAGGTAGAAGTGGTGGAATCCATCGAGAAGTTCTCCGATGACAAAATTCAGACTTACGAAGAAACTGCAATGATTGTGGAGACCATGATTGAGAAGACCAGCAAAAAGAAACTGGGAGACAAGAGCTGTTAACATGCATCTTTAAAACAGCCACTTTGTCCAGCTCACAGCCACTGCAGGTGTGATCCTCAAGGCCTTTTTGCTCTGTAACGATAACGCTAGTAAGGTCAATGGAACTCTTCCAAAGTGAGTGGTTTGAGGATTGTAGCCTTAAGGATATACTTTGCTTGATTTCTTTTTTCTTTCTTTCTTTCCTACTTTCATCTTTTGATGGAATCATAAAAATAGTGGATTTTGCGCTTGGTATAACACTGGTGTTGTCCGTTAATTGCAAAATAGTGCATGATGTTGTTCCACTTCTGAGATCTTACACCTGACTCATACGCTGCTGCGGTGTGGCCACTGACAAAAAGCCTCTCCCACATACCTCAGACCCAGTCACCCATGCCATAGTGGCGGTACATGTGAGCTCCCATTTGCACGGTCACTTCCGATGCCAGCCACAAGAGCAAGAATGGACGTAACCCAGGGGTGCAGGGACGTAACCCAGGGGTGGCCCTCCTGGGGTCTCAATCCAGCCCTTCTGGGTTCCCCAGAAGACCATGCCCCCTTCCCCTGGAGGTCCTACCTCCATTCCCTGAACCACTGATGGTTTGGTGGTTTCCTGGCTTTTTTTGTCCTGCTCACAGTCACTACAGGTGTCATCCTCAAGGCCTTTTTGCCCTGCAGTGATAACACTGGTAAGGTCAATGGAACTCCTCCAAAGTGAGCGGTTTGAGGATTGTAGCCTTAAATATAATCTTTGCTTGAAATGCGCTGCTGGTTGAAATGCCTCTGCTAAGGCTTAGTTACTGGCAGTAAGAGCTTAAAGCTACAATATGCTGGGCTTTTGGGGCCCACCCCTTTTGCCTTTGGCCCCGCCCACCACTGGAAAGCAGTCTCTGAGAGCTTCTCCAACATGGAATTTGGCCTTTGGGCTGAAAGAGGTACCCCCTGACATATCCACAGCACAGAATGAAGGTATGAATCAAAACTTAAAACAACTGGATTTATTTATCCCCAGCCCTAAAAATGGATTTGGGATTTAGGCCTAGCAATTTTAAAGGAACTTAATTCCAAACTAAGTTGCCCCCAACCCACCAAGGGAGAGCCAAATATATAATGGATGGACATGTGCATTAAGATGCCCACCTGGACTCCACTGAAGTTGATGGATGAAAGAAAGAGATGTGGTAGGAGGGCAGGCATGCACGTTGCCTTCTAGGGTTACTGGTCTCCTACAATAAAGCATGACTCAAGCTGGATTGGTGTGCTTGTTGGCATGCTTGGTCCCCTGGCATTTCTATGAGTGTGACAAATGTAACTACTAGAACTGATTAACTTCCTTATTGAAGTGATGGTTGGACAATACTGATACCTGTATTTTGAATGATGCTCTGAGCTATGAATGTTAGCTGCTGCCATATAGTTGATTTTCATTTAATAAAAGTGTTGCCTTTCATAGAAAGTATTTTTCAGAGGATGGGTGTTGACATTTAACCACGGAATGCAGAATGTTAGAAAAATCACTTGGAACTATGATCCACAACCAACAGTGCAATCCTATACTCTATACACACGTACTTGGGAGTTTACTCAATGGGGATTACTCAATGGGACTTACTAGGAGTAGGTTCCATCACACTCAATGGGGCTTACTGGGAGCAAGTTCCATCAAACTCAGTGGAATTTACTTCATAGGATTAGAGTACTTGGCTTTAAAATGCATTTATGAATGGGGCTGACTCTTCTTAAATCTAAGTATTGCAATGATTGGGATGTGGATACAGATGTAATACAGTTTAGAATATGCCTAGGATCCTCTTCTGAGCATTTGGGGGAAAATATAAATATTTGCAGCTTTAATTTGATTGCAAATGCCCAACTGAGGGAGCTCCAAAGAGGTGAAGTGACAGAAAATATATTGACTTGTCTTGACATTATCATGTAAATACAAAATAGCCTCATGAACCAGGATCAGAGATGTCCCCCAGCTTTCCCTTCACCGAACAGACAACTGGTGCTACCAGCTATTGAAGAAGTAAACAATATGCCTGTATTCAATTCTTTCTCCTGCCCCATGCCCACTACTTTCAGATGGCACCAATTGTCTCTTCAGTGAACAGAGTCTCAGTGAACAGAGACACCAATTGTCTCTTCAGCCACCTGTCAGGGATGCTTTGACTTGGACTCCTGCATTGAACAGGGGGTTGGACTCAATAGACTTATAGGCCCCTTCCAACTCTACTTTTCTATTATTCTATGATTCTATGACTCTGTGATTCTTCAGCAGTGATGACAGATGGTGAAGGAGTACCTCTTGCACACTGGTAGGCGATACATGTGGGGTTCTTCCCAGGGCCAGCATTAGGAGTTGGCACCATTGGGCAGTGGCTGAGGTCCCAGATCGCTGGTGGGGAGGGCATCTCTGGCCCACCATGGTTCAGCAGTGGCCACTGCTCTCTGTCCTTTTTCTCCAGGCAGCAGTAGGAGGATTGGGTCCTCCTGGCAGCAATGGGCCCCTTGTGGGCTCTCAGCACTGTGCCACCTACAGCAGCAACTTCTTTTGAGTTTAGTGCATGAGTTCCACAACTGCTTGTTTGCCCATTTGCCATGTGATGTGAAAGCTGAGAAGCCTTGAGCTAAACTCACAGGAGGTGAAGTGCTGTGCACACCATTCTAGGTGAGCTATGGGGCAAAATGGGGCAATTACTTAACATGGTGATTCCCAAATGGTGGATCAAATTTTTTACCAAAGAAAAAATCACCAATGGGTGATGCCAATGGGCCGCAGAGCCTTTTGCAAAGAAGGCCAACAAAGGATTCCTGAGCAGACAAAACTTTATTGAGGAGTCGCTTAGAAAATGTTAAGGAACTATTGCAGTTGCCAGGTTACATGGCTCCGACCTGGACTAATCATAAAGTTGAAAATGAAATAATTCCAAGAATAAATGGCTGGAAGGAAGACGGGCATTTTACCACATGGTTGCTCTGATCCAGCACTTATTTATGGATATGGGAGCTCTGGTGGTGGTATTTCCTGTCAGCAAACTACCCCCCTTTCATTTTCAAGGGAAGCAATTCATTTGAGTGTGTATATGGATCAGGCCCTTTCATGTAAATGAAAAGGCCGGTCCACACAGGGAAGAAATCCATGTGTGCCTCTGAGCACACATAGAACTCTGGACCAAGGGAGTGGGTAAAATCCAAAGCCCACAGAAGATGTCAATGGCAAAATCCTGACCAGTGTTAGCATGTATGGATTTCACCCAGGCCAAAATTTTCAAATTACTCAGATGCTAATGCATTAGCTGGGTGAGAAATTCAGAAAATCTGCTCATAGTAGATGCAATGTTACTGAACTTATGCTTAGTAGTTTTGCAAACTCAGGCCATTCTAGGATTACCTATTTTAGGGCTTTCTTTTTTTTTTCTTTCCCCTTTTTCCTTTTTTTATCATTTCTAACCATCTTTCCAAAAAAATTCAGCCAGCCAGTATTCAAGTTCTTGCAAAACCTTCAAAGGATGATTTCTGATCTGGTTATGAATGTAGCATAGGACTGAGGACCATTAGGAACATCTTGTGTCATTCCTAGGCAGGAAGTTTACAATATGGCAATGCTATGCTAGTGTGAACCTCAGTGATGCTACCTATAGTAAAAAAAATTCCCCTATCGCTTGACCAGATTTGTCTGTCAGAATTACACTGAAATGTATGTGAACAGTGCCTTCAGTGGAAATAAAATACTCTGCATAAAGAACAAGATATCTGTCAGCTCTCATTTCAATGTTATCTGCAAATAATACAATGATTTCAGAGAAGACTCTCACATTCTCAAAGCAGCTTACGATTCATTTCCCACAGGCGTGCATCATAGCCAGTCATAAGAGCCCTGCTGCAGCAAACCAAAGACCTATCTAGTCCAGCAACCTTTTTTCCACAGTGGCCAGCCACTCGTGAGAAGGCCACAGGCAGGACTTGATGCAACAGCACCCTCCCACTTGTGTTCCCTAGCAACTGGCATTGAGAGGCTTGCTGCCCCTGATCAGGGAGATGACATATAGCCCTCACAACGGGTAGCTAGGGATGGCAAATCTGTCAAGTTTACTTTAGTTCAAACTGTTGAATTTCTGCCATTCAGTTTTTCCATCCTGTTTCTGTGGTAATTTGTGAGTTTTGTTTTTAAAAGGTCCCCATGAAAATGCATACATTTTTTCCGGGTGCATTTCTCCCAATGTACACATCTGTATGCAGTTTTTCAACTATACACATTGTCTCCATAATATATGGTGATTTTGTGTGCACTTTTCCCTAATATGCATATTTTGTCAGCTTTTTCCTAATAAACATTTTTTGCGCGTGCATTTTTTAAAAATGGACAGCTGTGATCACAAGTTCAAAATGTCTGCATTTCAGAGCACAGTGATGGTATTTAAGTCTGGGAACTGCTAAGTAAGTAAGTTCACATCAAAATGCGAACCAAACAAAATTCTCACCGATTCCTACTTGTAGCCATAAATTCCGCCATGAATTTGTCTAATCCCCTTTTAAAGCCATCTAAATTGGTGGCCATCACCTGAATTTCTTGGAGAAGCAGATTCCATAGTTTGACTATGTGCTGACTGCTGACTCTCCTGACACTCTGACAAGTATACAGTACGATACATTCATTACATTCGCACTTCAGGGTGGACGAGACATTACAAAAGACACTGAAAGAAGCATCCTGGTGTTAGGTCACCTCTCTGTCAGGGTACAATCCCAGCAGTTATTGTCACGTCTGGTCTAAAATTAAATTGCTTTTCCACGTCAACCTCCAGTGTAAAGTATATAAGGTTTCCACTGCAGAGATGCCAAGAACTGGACTGACATCAGTCTATGTCCACCAGCCATCATGGTTATTGATGGATTTCATGTTTTCCTGGAAATTCAGGTTGTGTGTGCCTGTAATACAGGCCTGTGGTGGCTCACGCTGGCTCAGCTTGTCTGAGCATAGAAAGCTAAGCAGGGTCAGGCCTGGTTATTACTTGGATGGGAGACCCCCTTCTCTAGTTTCCTGCATTGAGCAGGGGGTTGAACTCAATGGCCTTGTAGGCCCCTTCCAACTCTATGATCCTAATCCTTTTCAGTTACAGTTTCCCCCAATCATAATGTGTAGTAACACTCTGTGTTGTGACATCATAGTATTCTGCATTTCTCCACACCAGGGGGCCTGGTGACTCCTATGCCAGTGGGGCTCCTTATCCATTGCAGCTTTTATTCTGAGCTTTATAGGAACTATCCATGGTGCTGTATCTCATCCCCAAAATAGGTTCACCAACATGGAGAACCACGGATAGCTCCTATAAAGCTCAGAATAAAAGCTGCAATGGATAAGGAGCCCCACTGACACAGGAATCACCAGTCTCCCCTGCTCCACACCTGTTTCAAACCCTTGGCTGATGCTAGCAGAGACATGGAAAAGTACATCAAGTCCATGTGTATTTATTTTCTGCCTGCCCACATTATGATTTTAGGTGTACATCAAAAAATATATTGGTTTGTATCCAGTGTTAGTCCTACTTTGAGTAGTTCCGTTGAAATGAATGGGACTTAAGTTAGCCATGACTAACCAATTCATTCATTTCAATGGGTCTATTCTAAATAGGACTAACATTAGATACAACTCATTGTGTGGATGAGGTAAGCATGCCTAAAATCACATGTATGATACAGGTACACTTACCCTGGATGGCTACAGCTCCTGGGCACCCAATTACAACACTTGATTTGCAATCAATTACACTTGATTGCAAAGGCAGGTTTGCTATCACATAATGTGTAGAAAGACCCATAGTTGTGTATGTATTACCATTTCAATGTTAGATGATCACATATCTTCAGACATAGAAGCAATGCCTAAAATAGTATTTCAGAACTATTAGGAGAAGAAAAGCAGTCTTAATAGGCATTTTAGCCATGGGATATGTTTCCTTCTACTATGGAAACTGTTTCAAAAATGGGTCTTGTGCTAGATTTAAATGAGCTATAGAGCTCACCAGAACTCATTCCCAGAATGCAAAAAAAATCCTATTCAGGTGTTCTATAATCAACACATGAGGACAGGGGATGTGCTAGCCTTGCCCCCCTCCACTGTCATGGTATTTTGGTTAGTCTCTAGAATAATCTCTGGTTTTTCATATAATTTATTATAGGGCAATGTTTATTCCGTGCCTAAAAGCTAGATGGAGAAGAGGCTACCTCTGAGCATGTGCAAAGTTTCTTAGCCTGACTTCCAAGCAACAACCACCAGTACCCATGCATTTGGGTTTCCACACAGGCTCATGTTCTGGCAACCTTCTTGGCACAAAGTTGAGTACAATGCCACATAGCTTCTGATAAGCAATTATCAGAATTGCCACTTTATCTCTTTATTTTGCTCATATTATAAAACATTAGCACAGGGCTTTATAGTTTAACAATGTTCACTGTCTGTAAACAATCAACCCCATATCTCCCATTAAAAATAAAAATAAAAATAAAAATTAACATTATTTTGCATCAGTAATACCACAAAAAAGGTACCCTTAATTGGACATTTTCTCCAATTTCTGATGCAAATAATAAAATAAAATCCAAATAATTCATTATATATATTGATATTGTATATACACATAATAATAATAATAATAATAATAATAATAATAATAATAATAATATCATCAAAATGTACCATCACTCCTTAGAGTTATATTTCAGTTCAGATTGGGAAAATATATACACCCATTTATTTATTTTGCTGCTTTATATGACATTTAATGTTCAAGTGGAGAAGAAGTGCAACTGGTACATCAAAGCGATGGCATCTATACATATTCTGAAATGAAAATCCTTTTCATTTAGTATTTTGAAGATCTTCTACGATGACAGTGTGATCTCTGCTTTCATAATAAATACATGTGCACAGGTTGTGCATGTGTATTAGAAATACATACATATATATATATATCTTATATACAATTGGACACGTGTATCTATAAATATATAACATGTGATATACTATAGCTATTAGTTTGTATATTTAAACATAAATGGCCTATATCAGCAAGGAGGACCTGCACAACTGATGTGGTTGTGTCTTACAATGTCCATCAGGAGCTCATCCCACTGGCCTTGATGGAGGTTTATGATGCTGATGGGAATGAGAATCTCCATGTGCAGTCTCTGCTTTCATGCAGGGACTGGAAGCTGGCTGGAGGTCATTATAGCAGAAGCAAGATCTGGTCTCAGATATGCATGACCATATATACTCCCTAGGTTTTTAGGATTCATGTATCCTCCCACCCCCACTTGCCTGCCCCAGAATTAATTACATCGAATCCAAAGGAAGTCGGTCATTTACTGGTTTTAGGTGCAGTCCACAGCCATTTAGCTCCATGACCCCATGTACACAAAGGATTCCTCTTGTTTTCCATGAGCCAACAGTGCTTACAGCACATAAGCAGAAAACACTTGTGCACATGCAATGCAGTTTCTCTCATAGAACATAATGGGAGTCTTTTGCATTCAAGGTGTTCTGGATTGTTGCTAATTAGAGTTTTTTGGGTTGTCCTCAATGAGATATGGACAGCACTCATTAAAGTTCCAATGTTCATGCATATATCTGAGGTTAGACATAGCCCCATATTATCCTTTGGTTTATTTTAAGCTCACCGGTTTAACAAGTATTTTATACTTTCCATCTGTATTAATAAACAAGCAAAGAAAAAAACCCACCCATAAGCAATCATACAAAATACAACTCTATCTAATCAGTACCCATTTCTAAAAGTTATTGTGACTTCCTATTCCTCTCTTATGAGACCCTCTATTGCACTGCAAGTATCTCCAATAATAGTAACATTCCAATGGCTCTAGTGCATGCACAGAGTTCACTGTATGCAGGGCCTTCCCTTTTATTTTCTGTGCATGTCAGTGCACATAATGGTCAATTACTCATCAGAAAAAGAGAATGGGCAGTCTCTGTGCACATGGAGTTTCCGATCATGTATGATTTCCTCAGCACTGTTAATTCATATGTTATCCAGATATATCCATAGCACACATCCATGACTTTAAGTTGTACAATTTAATATAACCAACAGAGAAACTGCAGAACTTTTATTATCCACATCCAAGTACCGGTAATTCAACGTTTTCAGGTATACATATTCACTATTTACATCAGGGGTAGGCAACATGGTGTCCATGGTCACCAGTGCATCCCAGGCACCTCTCTTGGCACCCGTCAAGCTGCCCTTCCCCTCCCCCTCTTTTGTTTTAATTCATTTTCTTACGAGCTGTGAAATAGGTGCTGAAACCTGTGGGATAAAAGGAGTCATTTAGAGCAGGGCTCTCCAACCTTGGGTCCCCAAGGTTGCTGGCCTACAGCTCCCAGCATACCCAGCCAGCATGGCTAATGGAAAGGGATTCTGGGAGCTGTAGGCCAGCAACATCTGGGACCCAAGGTTGGAGAGCCCTGATTTAGAGTGTTGGGGCTCAGACTTGACCTATTCCTTGTACTCAGTCTTTGGGTCAGGGTACTTGTCCTTCACCATGCCTCCCATGGCAGCCATTTTATGGTGGTGCCAAGGACAGTTTCTCAAGGACGGTTTGGGGATGCCAAATCAAATGTGCCCTCAGCCCCCAAAGGTTGCCTGCTCCTGGTTTACATGTATCCACATGCCTGAACCCAGGATTCACAGCCTTCCAGTTCATTCATACATATAATTAGACGGCCCTTTTACATATTCAATATTGCTCTATGATCAATTAGACTAGAATACATTTTGGGGATTTAAAAGATAAAAAGAAGAGACACTGTGAAATGTTATAAGAAAATTATGAGTACATTGTATACTAATGAACAAACAAAAATGTGAATTTAAACTTATTTGGTGCATACAATTATTTTGTTCACTTTGCTATTCATCATGCCTAGTGCAGGAAGGAAAAAACTGTAGGTCTGCTGAAATCAATGTACATTGCAAGCAAGTAATGAAAGAATTGATTTATTGTTGACTTTGCTCTTCAAATAGCTCCCATTGCTTTTTTCTACTGAACTACATCACAAATTTTACACTTTTGTAAAAGGGACTAAATTAGTAGCAATTTTTATTTATTTATTTATTTATTTATGATTATATTTATATATTTATTTATTATATTTATACTCCGCCTTTTTTTTTCCTGCAAGGAACCCAAGGTGGCTTATATAATCCTCCTCCTCTCCATTTTATCCTCACAACAACCCTGTGAGGTTGGTTAGGCTGAGAGTCAGTGACTGGCCCAAAGTCACCCAGTGAGTTTCATGGCTGAGCGGGGACTAGAACCCGGATCTCCCGAGTCCCAGTCCAACACTCTCACCACTACGCCACACTGGATCTATATCCCCCCTTTTTTTCTTGCAAGGAACCCAGGGTGGCTTACATGATCCCCCTCCTCTCCATTTTATCCTCACAACAACCCTGTGAGGTAGGTTAGTCAGTGACTGGCCCAAAGTCAACCAGTGAACTTCATGGTCGAGCGGGAACTAAAACCTGGATCTCCCAAGTCCCAGTCCAACACTAACCACTACACTACACTGGCTCTCATTGCTAAATTAGTAGAAATGAGCAGATGCTATAATAATTACTATGTTATAAATACAATCCCTGCATATGCAACATATTTCCAACCAGCCCAGCAACCTTGCTGAAACTAAGCTGGTTCAGGTCTGGTCAGTGCAGGCTTTTAGGCAGTGTGGCATCCATGGGTGCCACTGCAAAGTGCCCTGCTGATACCTGCGGTGGGTTATCTTATATGTATTTTTTTAAAAAACAATGGGTGTCCTTTCTTTCCCAGAATACCTCTGGATCTCATATGGACCCAGAGATATTCTTAGGAAGTAAAGATGGTGGGTGGATGCCAGCACTTCACTTTGAGGTGCTTGTGGCTGGCAGAAAAAAAGGAGGGAAGGAAGGGATGGACCCCATTGCTGCTGCCCGTTAAGTGGGGGAGAGGATTGGATATGGTGGTGGGGCACCCTGTAGGAGAGCTGGGGGTGACCCAGCAAGATGGGAGGAGGAATCAGGGAGACTGGGGCTGGCCGGGGGGGGGGTGGACCAATGGGGTGGGAGGAGGATTCAGGGAAGAGGTCTGTGATACAGGTATTAGTGACTAACCGTGCCTACCACAGCAGCCATTTTCTGAATGTGCACCCTGCATAGCAGCCATTTTGTGATGGTGCCCATGACACATTCTCAAAATTCCCCGTGCGCCCACCAGCCCCAAAGAGCTAGAGACCCTTGGGTTAGTACCTGGACTGGAAAGTGTTTGGGAAGCCCATGGACACCACCTTTTGTTAGCCCATTAACAGCGACTGGCAGCAACTCCCCGAGGCCTCAGGCACACCTGAAACCTAGAATCCATTTTAACTCGGGGAGCCAGGGATTGGGCCCAGTAGGAACTTCTGCGTGCCTATCCTAGGTTCTCCTATTGACCCATGACCCCATCCCAATTATTTCATTGGTTGCCAGGATGACAGTGGGGCTTGGAGAGAGAATGTAGTGATTACAGCTAAGTGAGCCGAACTCAGAATGTGTCCCATAAATGACTCTTGAATGAAGAGGCTGAACACAGACGTTAACGTAAGGCTTTGGGGCTTGAACCAGGAAATCTGGCAGTAGGCCCCAGCTGCCGTATTCACTCCACCAGTGGGGCAACTCTCAGTCAGAAGGAGCGATTGGTCTGATTTTTGTTGCTGTTTTGCTGCAGTGCCACCCTTGAAGCCAAAGTCCAGTCTCCACCCACCCAATGACCACTGAGAGAGTGGCAGGTGATGAGGGCATCAGAAGCAAACTGCTTTTATTCCTGTATTCGTGATAATTTAAGTGAATTCAAAATGCAAAACTGCACATGCTCAGGGTTTTGTTTTTGTTTTGTTTGTTTTTTTAACTCAAGGTTGGAAAATAGTTTTGCTCTTTGTTCTTGTTCTAACATATCAGGAATGTTGAAGCAGTTGTGAAGCATGGAATGGCGGTTGTGGGAGGAGAAGAGAAATGCTGTGTGCTTCACAACCGAAATAATGCACACGGCCATCTACAGGGGCGCTCCATAAGACCATTAAGTCTGGGGTCTGGAATGACCTCGCTGTACCACCACTGCTGCCACCTACATAATGGCCAGAGAGGGTTATTGCAGCTCATCAGCCCAGCCACATCAAGTGATCTAGGGGGCCAATAGGAGCCTGACTGGCCTTATGTCACTGTTGCTTTAGGCTTGGCTTCTCATTCAGAGCCATTTGGCGGTGGAAGTTGGTGCTCTAGAGACTGGCTTGCCTTTGGAAACCTACTTGCCTGCCTGTACCAAATTACATTGCCTGACTCCAGTCCTGTGGATTTGCAGTGGCTGCCCTCAGGATTTCACCTCTTTCCTGCCTCAGACCACACTATCCTGCCTCAGTCCCCTTTAACGGCCTTCATCTGCAAACTGACCCATGCCTGGTTTTTGCCACATTGCTCACTTCTGTCCTTTCCAATTGATTGTTTGCAGGTCTAACCTCACTGAGCCCTGACAATTTTAAAGATTGGTGAACATAATCTCAACGGACATTTCCTGCATTCCCAGGCCTGCCTTTTCAGGGCAGAGATTAACCCTGCTCAGGCATTTGCTAGAACCCCGTGAGGGCTAAAAGGGTGTATACAGATGGTCTGTGCATGTCAGAAAGCGTCCCCTTCCATTCCCGACCCAGCTGCATTGAGTGGTAAGGTCTAACGAGGAGTTCTACTTGCATTTGCTTGAACCGAAGTAGAACTCTCTGTGTGATCAGGGACCCTGTTTCATCAAGGCCCCTGATTGTGCAGAAAGTTCTCCGTGCGTTCGAGTGAACACGAGCAGAACTCCTCTTCAGACCTCAGTGCAGGGAGGGTGGAAACTGAGAGGATGTGGGGCCCAGCCTGCTCGGGGATGCTGGAGGTGGGCCCCAGTATGGACAGCCCTCGTGAGCGCAGGTGAATGCATGGACAGAGCTAACATGCATTCAGCTTCAGTCCACTTTCACCAGCCTTTCGAACATTTGGCTGCCTTCCTCCATACTTTCTGAGTGTGGTGGAGGTAGTTTGTTTGAACACACGTTCTCTGCCATCGATACAAACGCCTCAAAATACAGTGAATGTGTATCAAAGCCAATTCTGCCACACTTTAGAATGTCTGTCTTCACTCCAGATTCCCTGGAATGGGTTCTGTCAGGGGTGAGGCCAGTTTGAGAATTATTGCTTGCTCGCTCTTTCTCTCTCTCCTGTGCTGGCCAAGGCTGCAGTGAACACATGTGTGTCTGGAACCTTCCCCATATCCACTAATCAGAGAAGGGCCAGTCCTACCACTGGTCAGAGTAAGACAACCTACCTCAAGCAGCATATTTTGGTGTACCATTGAAAAGAAACCAGTGCTCGATATATTTAGTTCACTATTATATTTTTGCCATCAGGGGTGCCATCTAGATTTTTTTTCTTCCTTCACCAAAATGTCTCGGGCCATTTCTTAGTCAGGGGTTCTCACTGAGCATGGTGGGCAAGATTGCACGTCAACCATCAGTAAGACAGAGGGTTCAACTCAAGTGGGAGGGTCAAGCAACAGTGAGGTTCACCCTCCCTTCTGCAGAAAGTAGTAGTTTCATCTTAGGTATTCATGTCGACTGTGCCGATTACCGTTTGGGAGAGGTTCTTGCCTACTCTGATTTGATCTTTTATTCTTTCCACTGGATCTTGTTTGCATTTGGTTTTGTCTAATAATAGGACACGCCCAGTGGAGGCTGGCAGCTCCAATGTCAGTGGGGCGAAGTATCCACTCTGGGTTGTAGTCTGAACTTTAAAGGAGCTATCCATGGTGCTGAGACCTATCCCCAAAATAGGTTCAGCACCATGAATAGCTCCTTAAAAGTTCAGACTACAACCCGGAGTGGATACTCTGCCCCACTGACATTGGAGCCACTGGCCTCCACTGGACACACCTATCTCTTGCTGGATCTTCTGGCCTTACCTTACATAGTATTATTCCACTTTCCTGTCTCACCAGGAAAAATGTGTGGGAGTGTGAATCATAGAGTTGGAGGGTGCCTTGTAGGCCATCTATCTCAACCCCCTGCTTGATGCAGAAAACCCAGAGCTAAAACACCCCCAAGCTGGCTGTCCAGACCCTGGTTGAAGACCTATAGCAGGGATGCACAACCTATGGGTCTTGGCCATTCCCTTTGCAGCTTCCAAAGCTGGCAGGACCCTGCCCACTTTTCTCCACATCCCAGCTGATCAGCTTATTGCGGGTGGGGGTAGGGGGGGAACAGTAGTATTCCCTGACTTTTGAGATCACTCTTTTCCTGCTGCTAGTAGTGGTGGAGAAACATCAATCTCCATGGTGAGTGCAGGGTGATGGGAGAGACTTTTATCTCCACCACCATCCAGCAATCCCTGGATTTCAACAGGCAGTGTGTGTGTGTGTGTGTGTGTGGTGGGTGCATATGTACAGATGCACATGCATTCACACACCCCAGCCAATACCAGATGCGGCCCTCGGGGTTGAAAAGGTTGTGCACCCCTCATCTACAGACAGTGAGAGCCCACCAACTTTTTTATAGGGATGTATTAGAAATTCATTTCAGTTCATTTTTTATCAGGATTTACCCAGTTCACATCTTCTGGTCCAAACATGGACTCAGGTGCAATCTGTAGTTGAAGTCTGTTCATTTCTGAGTTTGCAATGTGAATTGCGGACCAAAAAAAAAAGTGTTCAAGAGCATGCGTAGGTTTGAAAAATGTGCATGAAAAAATGTGTACTTCTGGAAAATGCGCCCAAATATGCCTTAATCAATGGGAGAAGAATGTGCACATTTCAAAGATGCCCATAATTGATATGTATACAGTAATACCTTGAATTGCAAGCATAATTCATTCCGGAACCGTGCTTGTAATCCAAAACACTCTTATATCAAAGCGAGTCTCTGGCGGGTGTGAGCAGGGCCGATTTTGGCCTGCTACGCCCGCTCGAGGTGAGCGGGTGCATCCCTACACTACTTGTATTGCAAGATGTCGCTTGTTTATCACGTCAAAATTTATTTTAAAAAATTGCTTGTCTTGCAAAACGCTCTCAGACCAAGTTACTTGCAATCCAAGGTATTACTGTATTTGGAAAAATATGCATGAAAATATGTACAGAAAGAAAATAACACTGCTCGCCATATGATACAGACTCCAGTTGGAATGAGCTTTGCGATGGAATGTGGAGAACTTTAGCGAGCTAAGCACATTCCTAATTGGTGCGTGTGCCAGCCAGCTGAGGATAATATTTCATGCATCTCATGAGGTTGGCTCTGGCCCACAAAACCTTATGCAGATGGGAATGTGGTTATCCTTTGGATTATGCTCTTTTATTTATTTATGTATTATATTTATACCCCACCTTTTTTCCTGCAAGGAACCCAAGGCGGCTTACATAGTCCTCCTCCTCTCCATTTTATCCTCACAACAACCCTGTGAGGTAGGTTAGGCTGAGAGTCCGTGACTTGCCCAAAGTCACCCAGTGAGTTTCATGGCTGAGCGGGGACTAGAACCTGGATCTCCCGAGTCCCAGTCCAACACCCTAACCACTACGCCACACTGGCTCTTCTCCAAATGCTGAGATGGCAGTTCTCAGCTCAAGGAATATATCAAAATGCATTCAAGATATGTATTTTGAGATAAAATATGGTTAGAAATGCATATTCAAATAAAGATTTCAATGTAATTTTTCATGTAGATTAAAAAAAAGATAGCAGAAAAACCAGGATGGAATGTACTTATGGATGGATACATGCAAAAGTTACACAGATTGGTAATAGACTAATCCATCCATCCCTATGACTGGAACCTGATACAGCAATGACGTTCCATTCCCATTTAGTCTTGGGTCAAGCACTGATAACTGTCAGGCTAGAAACGTCATTGGTGTCTCATTGAGAACATGATGACATGAATGAAGCCAGCACAACAATCCTACACATATTCTGCAGAAATCAGTCCCACTGGTCTCGGTGGAAGTTACTTCTAAGTAATAGGTTTAGGAAGTAATATGTTTAGGTTCAAGGTGGAAGAGAGAGAAATTTGCCACAGATCTAAACTATCAGCTGTTTCAGATCAGTTCTCAGATGTTGTTTGTGTTGGTGGTTACTGTGGTTATGTATGTGTATAGGTGGTTTTCTAGAAAGGCCAGAGATTTCGGCACTGTGTTAAGGTCAATCCTTTAATGTAGTGTTGTGCCTCCATTTGGGATGGAGGAGGAGGTGGACATAGGGCAACAGAGCCAGAGTGTGTTTGGGGAGGGGCCAGGCATGTGTCATCTGCAGCCTGGCCCAGCTGTGCTGCCTTGCCAATCAGCGCTTGCTTAAAAGACAGGCCCCAAACACACTTCAGATGCTGGAAGCAATTGTTGTTGCTACCAGCTGTAGTAGCCAGACGCTCTAGCCAGCTCCGGGACTGAGACTTGGGCATTTTGACTCCAGGACGACCTTGATGACTCTGCTCCCAAACTGGTTTGTGTTTTCTTGACTTCGGATACTTATTTTGGCGTCTAACCTTGGACTGTGATAACGACTATGGCTTATCTCTGGATCGAACCAATTTACAACATGTAGCACATCAAGGCAAGATCTTGTAAATTACATGCACATACATAAAGAACTGAATGATGGGATATTTTAATGCCAAGTTTATGATCCCCATAAAATTAAACACTTTAAAGTCATCTTGATGATTTTTACATGTGCTTAACTTCCCCCCATTTTAATTACGGTAATACTACCTGAAAGACTCAACGTTGGCTGGACAGTGCCCCCAATTATTTAACCAAATTATGAGTAAGTTTTCCCATATATACTAATAAAAAAATAAAGTTGGGGATAACCATGGTCATGATGTAATGAGAACCAACCAATCTCTATATTAGAATGTTAAATTGGTTGTTTGACTGAAACGTCATTGTCCCTGTTTTTCAAGTCATACATTTTCAACAGCAACTTCAAAAAAACACGGACTTGTAACAGAAACGCTTACTGCCTTAGCTTACTCTTTGCAAATACTCCCCACTATAATGGAGATTCTGGGGTCAGGGGGCAGGATGGGGCAGAGCTCTCTCAAATTTCATTCCAGCTCATAGATTTTTATAGCATATGACACAAATTATGTTAATCCTCCTCTTACTTCCCAACACCCAATTTGTACTTTTGGAATCAGATGCCCCTAATTCATTATCCAGCATTTCAAATGCAGTCATGACCCCATTAGGTTAATTCCTGGGATGCAGATAATTCCTGGGATGCCTGACCCCATGAAGATAATTCCTGGGACTGAGATGCTGCTAGGGAACCAAAGCCCAATGCGGATGCAGCAAGGAGGTGATTAAAACACCATTCACTGGCATGTAAGTGCCATTGGGATGGGAAGAAGTGTACAATATAGACCAGCAAGCAGTGTTAGACCCCCCCACCCGCCTCCCATCCCCAAGTTCTCATAGTGAGGAGTTGTGCTTTACCTGCTCCCTTGCTGCATCTGTGTTGTGCTGCAGAACCCTAGCAATGCTCAGGAGTTGGGGCACACAGTCCAATATGGATGCATAGGGAGAAGCTAAACACTACCCCCTCTACATCCGATCACATTTACCCTGAATTGCAGATGCCATTCTGGTTGCCGGCCGCATTCCATTTTGGATTTTCCTGCCAAAATTCTACAGCAACCTTCCCTCATTTGGTACCCTCCAGATGTTTTGGACAACAGCTCCCAGGATTCCTGACCATTGGCCATGCTGGCTGGGGCTGATGTGAATTGAAGTCCAAAACACCTGGAGGGCACCAGGTTGGGGAAGTCTGTTCTACAGAAAGGACAAAACAGTTCTGCTCATCACTATTCCCTAATGTCAGAATAGTTACCGAATGGTTTCAATTCGACAACAATGTGCTGCAGCGTTTCCCCGCAAAGATAAAATGATTGTTCTTGAGTCGGTCGCTAAAGATTGCAGCCTCCGTGGTTGCACATGCCTCCCGCATCTCTAGGAAATTATTCAAAAGGCAATGACTAAAGGCATTGATGGGTATGATGTGGGCAATCTTTTGCACAACCTGATCTACCCAAAAGGACTATGACAGAGCAGGGGGAGGGCACTCATTCTTTATGCCAATACAAATCTCCTGCCACCATGCAGCCCAGACTGTCACTAAAATATGTCCAAGGATCTGGATGGGGAATAAGCTTCGGAAAGATACTAGAACTCACCCTCAGGTTCCATTCATTTATTTACAGTGCAATCTTATACAAGTCAACTCAAAAGTAAGTCCCATTAAGTTCAATGGGGCATCATCATCCCAGGAAACTGAGTACAGCCTAAAGTCGCAAAAACACTTGGACAAGCCAGTGTTCTGTAACCTCCTTCAGGCGGTGAATCTGTTTTTTATTGGTTCTAAGAATGCAACTGAACTTATATTAGGGCCAAAGTACACATTATATTATTCGCACCTTTTAAAAAAAGTGTGCTTAAACTGACCACTTTTATTCTGAAGGGGGGGGGGGGGAAAGCTGCATGGTCTTGATCAAGAATGGGGCCCTGCATCACTTTCCTGCTGAAAATTCCCCCCCCCCCCCTGTCTCTGATATGCTCCTGAAGCCATCACCTTCAGGGGCAAATAGCAGCAAATAAAATATTTTATTCTGAAATATTTCTTCAGAATAACAATGGCCAATTTAAGTACGCTTTTGTCTTTTTAAAGCATGAATAATGTAACATGCGGCATCTGATTTTCTTTCCCTGCTATTACAACTTCTGTGACAGTATTCTAGCAAGTCTGAATTCCCAGCGTGAACATTCTTCTGTCCAAAAACATGAAATTAAAAAAAAAAAAAAAATCTAGGAAGAGGAATGTGGTCACACAATTTTGTTGGTAGGTTGTTACTTTTAGCATGTCACCACAAAAAATAAAATTAAAAACCCTACCAAAAAACATCCCAACCCCGAAACAAAAATAGTTACAGTCACCCACTCTTACAAAGTAGTTGGTGGGTAATAATATATTTGTGGCTCAGATTTCAAAAGTTTCCATTGTAATTAAATTAGACAACGTAGACAACTCTAAAATCAGAAAGTTGGGAGAATAAGCTAGAGACAATAACTGGAATATGTCTAATGGAAAGGAAAAGGGGAAGAAGGTTGCCTGACATGCAAAGCAGTGCTAGTTCTTGCTCAATATACTCTTGAGACTTCTCTCTACTGCTTCATCTAATTCTTCTTCCAACTCCTCC
Organism: Shinisaurus crocodilurus; assembly: GCA_021292165.1. Taxonomy (NCBI): domain Eukaryota; kingdom Metazoa; phylum Chordata; class Lepidosauria; order Squamata; family Shinisauridae; genus Shinisaurus; species Shinisaurus crocodilurus. The sequence continues at coordinate 172,900,024 of CM037879.1, read as the reverse complement.
TTCTTGGACATGGCCAATTTAGACTGGTAATCTTTTACTATTTGGTCTATGTAGGGTGCACTTTGAGTTCCGTGTAGCATTAATGTCCATTCCTTGAGGACACCCTTCTGGGGTAGAATACCAACAAACCCAACTTCCAGAACCCAAGTACCTCTGGGGTCTTCTCCCCAAGAATGTGTTGTCATGAAAGGCCATTTGTCAAAGCCCACCTTAGAATCATCATCCCTTGGGCGCCGACTCAGTAGAATGGATTTAGTCCCCATTGGTGAAGTCATGTTGATATTCAAGTCCCCTCTCCTGGTAGAGTTCACTGTTATAACGGCCTGAACATGTTCAAGGTAACGGACAAAGTTCTCCTTCCCCTCGCAAGCATCGGTTGTAAGAGTCAGAACCAACTTGCCACTGGATGGGATTTTCCTAGGGTTTACAAATGAATAAAACAGTTTGAATGCAATGCTTTTCATTTACACATTTAACACAAACACACACACACACACACACACATATAATACTTTTATAATAATGATGTTACTGTTTATTAAATGTATGTGTTGCTTCCCACTGCAAAAAGCAGATTCAAAGCAACTTGCACACAAATACAGAAATCCATAATTAACTTAACAGGGGGAAAAAACCACAAAATTATAAACCATAATAAGCACAATATTGCAAATAAAAATAAACACCATAAAAGCATAATCTAAAAATGATACAACAAGTATTCATCCACGATACAGAAAATCTCCCCTCCTCCCACAGCCTAGAATGAGCAGCACCACGAAAGCAGCCCACAACAATTGGGCCATAACTAATGTCCAAATGCCTGGGAAAATAAGTACATCTTTGCCTGGTACCAAAAAGATAATGGTGTCAGTGCCAGGCGAGCTTCTTGGGGAGAGCATTCCATAAATTCGGGGCTATCACAGGAAAGGCCCATTCCTGAACTGCCACCTAGGGATGGGCAAACGTGTGATGTTTGAGCTCATTGAGGTTCTCAAAATTTCTCCTCAAAGCTCCTTTCACCTTGTTTGCTTTCCTGAACACAAGGATCTTTTATTTCTGATCAGGAAAAATGTGCATTTTTGACTGGGGAAAATGTGCATTTTAAAAAGTGTGCATTTTCTCACAGTTGAAAATTATGCTTTTTTTTTTTTTTTTTTAAAGCATGTTTTTCCCAGTTGAAAATGCACATTCCCTTCCATAGGGTTGTGAAAGATTGAGGCCTACACAGGATTGAGTTATGTTGAAGCCTGTAGATGGGAGGGAGGCATTTGTGAGTTTCATTTTCCCGTCATGGAGTTAAAGTTTCCTTTCCATTGAGAGAAGCCACCTTTTCCCCCTAATGGAGTTAAGTTTCATTTCCCCAGTTTTAGGTCACATGACCTTCTATGTAACCTTCTAGTTCTGTGAGTGTATATAAAGGAGAGGCAGAAGCTGCAGGAGTGAGAGAGCGAAATTGGAGAGAGAGAAGCAGTGTGGAGGAGAGGTTCTGCAGGCACCAAGAAGCAGAGAGCAGACAGAGAAGCACAGTCTGAATATCACTGAAGAATGCAGAACAGCCAGGGCTAGGCTGAGAAGGAATCTCTATTAAGGTTACAGGTGAAAGAGTAGCTAGGTTAGAGAGAAGTGTGTTATTATTTCTTTTATTTCTATTATACCTGCTTTTTGAAAGAATACTGCTCTATTTGTGTAATTACCTTAAGTTATTGTGAATCTATTATACCAAAATTTACTAAAGTAAACAGTTATTGTTAACTTCAAGTTGGTTGGAGTGTCTTTTGCACCACGCCTAAAGACTAATCCCACATTACTGGGGAGAGAAGGTAGAGAATTGGCATCCTGATACAGGAGGGACGCTTAAAGAGGCAGATATCTTTAAGGAGCTGATCAAGGTGTCCTGGTAGAGGTGGAACCTTGACAAGGGTAAAGCATGAAAATGTGGTTTTGGGGGGTTGGGTGTGCATTTGTGCATTTTTAGAAGTGTTCAAATGTGCAAATGCACATTTTCAGAGACACAATTTTGAATCAGCATTCAAAATTGTGTCTCTGAAAATGTACATTCAGGGTTGTGAAATGGGCATGTTTACCTGATTTGTGAAAAGGAACAAAATTCTTGTATACCCCTACTGAGCTTCTCTTGGAGGGGGCACAGAGAGAAGGGTCTCTGAAGCTGACCTCAGAGACCGGGTAGGCTCATATGGGGAGAGGAGGTCCTTGAGATAAGGGGTCCTGAGCCATTACACAAAGTTTTATTTATTTATTTATTTATTATATTTATACCCCGCCTTTTTTCCTGCAAGGAACCCAAGGTGGCTTGCATAATCCTCCTCTCTCCATTTTATCCTCACAACAACCCTGTTAGAACAAGATCATTATTAACCAGAGAGTGGTCAATTTCTACATAGCTCAATGTTGATTTTGAAGACTACAAAGCAGGTGAGGTTAAATAACAAAGGGGGATGACCCTTTCCCCTCTCAAACTGGAATAGGCTCCTGCCTGCCCCTGCCTGATTCCTACCATTCATTCACAATCTCATAGCAAATTAGGAAATATAATATCTCTGGAACAAGTGAGAACCCGGTAGCCTTGTCTAGCTGCAAGGCTGTTAAGACTGTTGTGGGATGGTGTCATTGGCCTGATTGGAGGTGGGACAGCTCTGCAATAGGGAGGAGATGAATGTGTGAAATCATAAATGGTGGCATTCATCTTTCACGAGTCAACCCATTTCATTTATTTATTGTTTCAGTTTATGACCCACTGTGCTACACATAGCATCCAAGGTGACTGACAACAACAAAAATGACAAAAATATAACAAAACAGTTTTAAAAAAATAATAATAATCTACAAGAAGATTAAAAAAAGAAGACCAGATACAACCAAATCAGCAATTAAACAGCAAAGAGAAGCCACATTAGACGACGGTAAGGCAAGCTGTAATATATATATATATATATATATATATATATATATATATAATATAATATGATATAATATAATAATAGAATCATAGAAAAGTAGAGTTGGAAGGGGCCTACAAGGCCATCAAGTCCAACCCCCCTGCGCAACGCAGGAATCCAAGTCAAAGCATCCCTGACAGATGGCTGTCCAGCTGCACCTTGAATGCCTCCAGAGTGGGAGTGCCCACCACCTCCCTAGGTAGTTGGTTCCATTGTCCAGTTCAGTTTATTTCAGTTTATTTAGTTACGGTCATGGACCAAACGTAAAAAACATACATACATACATCATGTTATTTATTTACAAGAGTAAAGATAAAACAAATATATTAAGATAATTTAGCTTTGTCTTTAAGATGGTTTTATCGACTGTTTTCTAATCTTACATGCCTGGGCGCAAAATCTTGCCACTCTCTGAGTTATCTCATTTCTTGAACCCGATAGGAGGAGAGAGACGTAAAATGTATCTGACCTGCCTGGAGCATTTCTTAAAATTGAAGCAATGTAAAAGGAACGAATGTCCTTGTAATAACTGCAGTGTAATAATACATGGGTAATTGTTTCTACCTCGTTCGATTAGCACGGGCAGGTTCGCTGGGGATAGGGTGTTCCACGGTATCTGCCCTCCAAAAGAGCTGATGGTAAAGAATCAAAGCGCGCCAGTGTAAATGCCCTGCGATGTGTTGGTATTACCAGGTCGTTAAGATAATCCTCAGGGGCGCAATTCTTGGTATAAATCAGAGGTGGCATGTAACTGGCTGCACAAGCTCTGTCCTCCTGCAAGGCAACGTCCTTAATACGTTCACTAATTATTTCCTTGGCCTTTATAAATCCAAATTGTAGGAGAACTGGGGGAGAGAACCCATACTGTTGCAGTTTTTCCTCCACCAATTCTACTCATCCGCCCTTCAATTTGTCTTATCAATATCAGAGGGGATAATCCTTGTGGGCTGAGATTTAATTTCAACCAATAATTGATTATATTTATCCAGGCTCGTGCTTTGATGGGGATTAGGCCCGCCTCTAATCTAAGTAAGGCGTTAGGGGTTCCATATGGAGTGCCGAATATGGAGCGTAAGAATTTTGTCATAATTACCTCCAAGGGGCAAGGGTCTTTGTAAATGCATACTTGGGAGCCATACAGTAGTTGGGCTAAGACTTTTCCCTGAAAAACTTTGATGACGGATGGTATGTGGGAGCCACCTTCCGTGAAGAACAATCTTAGAATGTTCTTTGGGCGTGCTCAGCAGAATGTGCGATTTGAGCCCTCCACGATCCAGAAACTTGGAAGACTACGCCCAAGTATTTAAAGATCCTGACCTGTTCAATAATATGATCGTTTAGCCTCCAGTTATGCTTTGTGAATCTTGCTGAAAAGACCAGAATCTTGGTCTTGTTATAGTTTATAACAAGCTGCTCCTCGGTGCAGTACGCTGAGAGAGCACGTAGGGCTCTCCTAAGGCCTACTTCTGTGTATGATAAAATAACTATATCATCTCATCTGCATATAGTAGGGCGGGAACTGGGCGGTTTGCGAGTTTTGGCAGATGGCAGCTAGCATCTGATAGAGTGGTGACCAAGGAATTTATATAAAAATTAAATAACAAGGGGGCCAAGATACAGCCTTGTTTAACCCCTTTGTTTAATGGAATTGGGGATGATAGGTGGCCCTGCGGGTTGCATCTTACTCTGAGAGTGTTTTTTTGAAATCTACAAAGGTAGTAAAAAGAGCTCCATGGGGTTTAGATCTGTATTTCTTGATAAGGTGATGTAAGATCAAGCATTGGTCAAAGGTGGAGTGACCTGGCCTAAACCCCGCTTGCTCTTCAACTAATATTTTTCCCCGGTCCATCCATTCCCAAAGTTTCCAGAACAGGTGTCTAGCATAAAGCTTGCTTACTATACTTAGTAGGCTGATTGGGAGGTAATTAGATGGATCGCATTTTGAGCCCTTTTTATGCATTGGGACAATAATTGCCAGACCCCAATCTGAAGGAATTTGTGCGGATTGGTCCATTGTCTTATTGCTCTAACAGTCAGGAATTTTTTCCTGATGTTTAGGTGGAATCTGGGTTCCTGTAACTTGAGCCCATTATTCCGTGTCCTGCAAACTGGGATGATTGAGAAGAGATCCTGGCCCTTCTCTTTGTGACAACCCTTCAAGTACTGGAAGAGTGCGATCATATCTCCCCTCAGTCTCCTCTTCTGAAGGATAAACATGCCCAGTTCTTTCAGTCTCTCCTCATAGGGCCTTGTTTCCAGTCCCTTTATCATACACACACACACACACACACACACACACACACGCATATATGGAAGATTTTAGTAAACAGGCAGTCTTATACCCATCCATTCTAAAAATGGAAGTTCCCAATTTCCCTGTGTGCATGCCTTGATCAGGCTGGGTTTCCGGAGTGGTGTAGGGAGCACATGAGAGCTCTGTTCGGGCATTAAGCCATGCGCAAGTTAGCAGGGGGGAAACACCCAAGATCACATGGAGAGTTCTACTCTCATGCAAGTGAAGGTTGGGCCTGAGGCAGCAGGGGGCGGGCAATGTGAAAGATGGGGTGGGGCCAGCTTGCCCCTGCTTCCACCTTGCCATGCCCAGTTCAGGCTTAACCCCTCAACAGGGCTACAATGAGAAAAAAAGATCCTGGTGATGGGTGAGGAAGGGCAAGCGATGTCTGCATCTATGTGTGGAACAGGACCCAGGGGCAAGCAAGCTGGTGCCTTCTAGATGTTTTGGACTATAATTCCTATGAGCCCCAACCAGTATGCATTATGGGAGTTGTAGTCCCAAACATCTGCAGGGCACCGGGTTGTCTGCACCTGCCCTAACCCACCAGCGGCAAAGCTTATCATCAAAGCCCATCTACCCACAGCCAGAGCTTGGCAGTGTCTGAAGGAAAACAAGAAGCTTCAAGAGGATCGAACACTCCTTGGGTGCTCAGGGGAGAGAGCGAGGGAGCAGGAAACTAGGGTGTCCCCAAGTCCACACAAGCCATCATTGCTCAGCTCACACCTCCTGAGTCCTCCATCTCCAAGATGCAAGTCAGCAAGAGCCACTGAGGCACTGAAGAGGACAGCAGTGGACTCGGGGATGCTGTGCTTCAGTGATTGGCTCTCTTTCCCATGTGCCCTCCCATCCCTTTTCCCAGCTTCACCTCAGAAAGTGCCCAGGCTCTGGAAATGAATGCAACCTCTCATGTTGACGGACACTTCTTTAAATAGCTTGGATGAGCGAGCAAGCAATCACTGTGGGCCCATTAGAAGAGCATGCACGCTGCACCAGCTTATCCTGCATATCCTGTATGCATGTATTTGACTAAGAAGGGCACAGTGTAACTACTGATCCTTTCTCATTACACCCATACAGGCCGTGCTATTCCGTCCTAGCCTATTCCTATTAATTGCCCATGTTCTCTGGCAAAATAATGTATCTTGTACATCTGCAAGCTCATTATAGAAGATATGTTTCCTGCAGTGACCTCTGATAGCCTGTGAAATAAAAGTGTTACCCATATATATATTCCACAAGAAGCTGCAGCAAAAGAGTATAAAGATTTGTTTGTGTTAGGAGCATCATTATATTGGAAAAAGACATACTTGCTATGTTGCGCCAAAAGGAGAAAGGAGGCAACATTTTTTAAAGCAACATTTGCACATATGTGCCCCCAAGAAATGTGCCCCCCAACTTTCCATGATTTTTGCAAATGGGATAAAACTGGTCACAAACTGATGCTGGGGGAAGAGGCTGCACATACTTCTTGCCATGAAAAACTACCAGGCTGATGGTGCTCCAACTAGTCATGCACAACTATGCAGAATATACAGAACTAGAGCAAGATTGCCTAGTGTGCACTGAAACCTTCAGTGCAGCTTGGCAAGACCGGAACTGTCACCTTGGCTGCCTGGGCGATAGAGTACATTCGTTCCCCACCCATTCAGGGTGAGGGAAAAGGCAGGAGTGCCCCCTATCAGTGACAGGATCACAGAGCTTAATCTGATTGGCTACAGGGAACCATCATGCCATCAAGTTCACTACATAATCCCTGATTGGTTGTTCTCATGTAGTAAAGAAAACATTTCAAGTACAAAAAAAAAGTGATGCCAAAGCAGTATCAGAGAAGGAAAACAATAGCTGCAAACAGTTGTGGAAAAATGCACAAAAGCGTGGATAATATGTGTTTTGTTTTCATGGATGCCTGTCCCATATCACAAAATGACAAGTTTTGCATCAAAATTCAAACCTCATGAAAAATCAGTACAAATCTAAAATTTATATAAGAGTGGGCCATCTTTGGACAGCAGTGTCATTACATATGTGGTGGTATAGCACTAAGTGTTATAAATCTATATTTAGTTTTACCCAAATAAAATCTAATGGACGAGTTCTTTAAACATCAAAATAAAATAAAATAGCAATCAAACCTTCAAGAACTGTAAGAGCATTACGCTTGAGCGGTATCTCATTTTTCTTTCCTACAAAGCAAGGGTCAGCAACATGATGTCCGTGGGTGCAGGGCTGCCCACCAGGATCCCTGAGTACCCTCATGAGACTCCCGCAGCCACTTCCTTCCACCACTTTCCTGCCCTGCTGCCACCACTGCCCCCAACTTCCTCCTGCTGCCACTTGGGCTGCCTACCTCTGTGATCACTTCAGAAGCCCTGATAAGAAAGGAAGAAGCAGAAGGAGGTGAGCACACAGCAATGATGGGGAGAGGAAATCGTGGGCAAGAAAGGAGGGGGGAAAGAAGAGGTGCCAAAGCACTTGAGGGGGAAGCACTTGAGGGGGAAGAAAGTCATGCATGCATGCGGGTGGGCGGGCAGGCGGAAGAGGAGGAGGTGAGGGTGAGCTCGGCGGCAGGAAGGAAATTGCGGACGTGGGGAGGAGGAGGTGAGCATGGTGGTGGGAAAGGAAATCGCGGGTGGGTGGGAGGAAGAGGTGAGTGTGGTGGCAAGGAGAAAGGAGTAGCAGTGTGGGAATGAAATCCCAAGTGAGGAGGGGGAGGAATAAGGAGGAGGAGGGGGACAGAAAAGAGAATCCATGGAGGAGGGGCAGAAAAGAGAGACTCACAAAAAAAATGACAAATGCATTCCCAGGCCCAAGGAAAAATGACAAAGGCACTCCCAGGGCCATAGAAAAATGACAAATGCACCCCCGGGCCGATGGAAAAATGACAAATGCACTCCCGGGCCCATGGGAAAATGACAAACGCACCCCCGGGCCCATGGGAAAATGACAAACGCACCCCCGGGCCCATGGGAAAATGACAAACGCACCCCCGGGCCCATGGGAAAATGACAAACGCACCCCCGGGCCCATGGGAAAATGACAAACGCACCCCCGGGCCCATGGGAAAATGACAAACGCACCCCCGGGCCCATGGGAAAATGACAAACGCACTCCTGGGCCCATGGGAAAATGACAAAGGCACCCCCGGGCCCATGGGAAAATGACAAACGCACCCCCGGGCAAATGGGAAAATGACAAACGCACCCCCGGGCCCATGGGAAAATGACAAATGCACCCCTGGGTTCATGGAAAAATGACAAACGCACCCCCGGGCCCATGGAAAAATGACAAATGCACCCCCGGGCTCATGGAAAAATGACAAATGTGCTCATAGGCCCCCTAAATGTTGCCTATCCCTGCTATAAAGTATAACCATTTTCAAAGATAATACTGAAAAGGTAAATTGCAGCTGTTAGAGGCATAAATTGTTCATCATTAGGTTAGTATTTCAAATAACTCAATTGAACTTTAACTGTTGCAGTCAATTAGTATTAATTGATTTGTTTGTTGACTCATTCTGCTTGCCACATGAGGATAATCAGAGCATAATTTAACTACCAGCCTTTAATTGGAGACATGGAGAACACAAACAAAATATTTAATGCTGCAATGGTACAGCACTCAAACTACCTGTACTTGAAATATTCTGGAGTCACTGCCACACACTAGAATAAATCAGAGAAGAATTTAATGAAGTTTAGTGTCTTAATTTAATTTGTATCATTTAACTGGAATGGTGTGGACTGCATTCAACCAGTAATTGCCCCTGGCTCAGCACTAGTCATGGACAACTTCCATGGCTGCCTCCAGACAAGGCTTTCATGGTGCCCCATTCCTGGAAATTTACAGGGGGTCCCGATGATGTCATCTTCCACTCATAGCCCTCCTGTGTTTTCCTACCACTTCTTCCATCTTTTTCCTTACTGCAGAAAATCCATTAAGAAAAAAGATGGAATTCCTGCACAATGCCTTCCGATTGTTAGCGCTAAGAGCCTCCATCTGGAAGCACTCCTAGTTGTGCATAACAAGTAGTAATGGGTGAATTTACCCCAAGGGGATTAGTTATTTACTAGGAAAGTACCAAATTTATCCACATGAGTCCGGACAAGAGTTCACCTTTAATACGAGATCTCATTCCATGTATATGAGTTTTTGTGGATGTGCAATATCAAAGTGCATCTTGGGAGCTGGACTTTGGAATCACATAATGTAACATGACTTCACATGTCACCATGTTATGTTCCCCCTTACTGACCAGTTGTTTTCGCACGACCTGCACGTGTGATGATGGCATGTGATATTTACTCTCTGATTGCTGATATATGGAGGAAAGAAGGTGGACCCACGGATTCCATCTCCTCCTCACAGAGCCAGAGCTGTGGCAGTAGCTGTAGCAATGATGAGGGAAGCAGTGATAGATGCACCAGATTAATCAAGGGTTAAATCAACTCAGTGCATGTGCAGAAATTTGTTGTTTAGATGCAGACTGCACATGCCCTGAGGCTTGCTATTAATTCTGACCATAATAGTGAATACATCTGCTGAGTGCCTGAAAGCTTTTATGCTTTTTTTGTTTTATGCATTGGTGTGGTCGGTAGACCGTAAATAAAAATATTCTCATTCTCAGTTCTTCTACTTCTACTTCAAAGGACTTTAAACAACAAAACCAAAAATGTCTGACTCAGCTGACAGGCAGGCAGCAGCAGGCAGTAGCACAGGAAAGCCCCAAGGGAAGAAGTTCTGGTTAAGTCCTCTAGGGCAGTGGCGCTCAACCTTTTTTTGCCCCATGCACCCCTTTCACCATATGTCAGAATGTCATTCCCCCTTTCCAAGATTGTCTGACTTAATCTGTGCCATACAATAAGGTGGGATGTCCTGTAGATTATGTACAATCTGTAGAATTGTAATTTGTAGAAAGATCAGTATTCCAACAGTCTGAGTCTGTCGTCCCTTATTCCCCCCCTGAAACCCTAAAATTCCCTTCCTGGGGGGAATTCCCCCCTGGTTGAGAACCCCTGGGCTAGGGGGCATTTCAGAAAGCTCAACCACCCGGAGAGGCTGACAGGCCGCAAGGACAGAATGGGATAAAAATGGTAAAATAAGGGCACACATGAACCCCTCAGCCACCCGCTTACAGTAAGTTAAGCTCTGAAGCCCTGCGCCCTGAGAAATTTCTCCAAAATTCTCAACATCCCCACAAAAGAGGAAGAAAAACGACGGCCTCTTTCACAGGGAAATGAAAAGCACAAATGAAAAGCACTAGTACTAAGGCTCGCTGGAAAACTACATGTCCCAGGGTCCCTGGGATATGTAGTTTAAGTGTCAGACACCAGAGAGGAACAGAGATGTCACAGAGAGGCTTTCCAGTTGTTTATGCTGCTGTTGCTGCTACTTCTGCCACCACTACCACCTGGTAAAAGGTTGGGCAATGGATCAGAGCTCAGGGGCATCTTTGAGGGAGTCCATAGCAGAGTTTGTGGGGCGAGAGGGTGGAGGAGGCATTCAGGCGCTGCTGCTGCTGCTGCTGCTGCATTCCAAATGATGTCATAGGGAACAGGGTTTCCAAATTTCAGAACTGGGCTTGGGGGGAAATGAACTGTTCCTTGTGTTGTTGTTGTTTTGAAAAATGGCCCTGTGTTCCAGCTTCCAGATGAAGCCAAGGGGAGTTTGCCCACCACTAGTAATTAATGGTGGTCCAAGATGGAGCTGGGCATTCCCTTTTGTGTCAAATGGACACATTTGAGCCAACATTGACAGCATCTACTGGCTTAAGTGCACATGAAAAGGTCCGTGATATTTTGCTTTCAGAATCCCAAATGGTACCTCCTTAGAGGAACAGATCTGTTGCTGGTATAGGAAAGGAAGCTTCTTCCCTATGATATAGCACATCACTTTTCTTTGGGCAGGAAACCTATTGAAGATGTGTGTGGCACCTGACAACCCTGGTTCCATACCTGGGAGTAGGGTGTGTGTGTGTGTGTGTGTGTGTGTGTGAGAGAGAGAGAGAGAGAGAGAGAGAGAGAGAGAGAGAGATGCTGTGCAATTCAATACCTGCTTACACTGTCCCAGGCTGCAGAGACTAAAAAGATTATAATGCACATTCTAAAGCAGGGCTCTCCAACCTTGGGTCCCCAGATGTTGCTGGCCTACAGCTCCCAGCATACCCAGCCAGCATGGCTAATGGCAAGGGGTTCCAGGAGCTGTAGTCCAGCAACATCTGGGGACCCAAGGTTGAAGAGCCCTGTTCTAAAGTCTAGCCATATAATGAAAGGGAAGAATGTTGCCGTTCAGATGATCCAGAAGCAAGACTAACAGAACTCTGTGAGACCCAGACGGAGCCTCAGGCCACTGAAACAAACAAATAAATGATTCTACAACAACGTAGCAGAGCAGAAACCCAAGGACAGTTAACACACTACTTTTTATCTTAACAAGTCTTGGCTTTCAGACCAAATCCTATCTTGAAGAAAAGAAGAAAAATATTGCAATTGTGTCATTTTATAATGAGGTTTGAAAAGGTGGCAAGGGGCTTTACAAATGAATGATCAAAGTGAGTTAAGAATAAAATCTCAGGCAGTATCCAATGGAGATTGCCCCCAAACGGCCAGCCCCACTGATTCCCTTCCAAATGTGGCACCCACTGCTTGAAAAGCAGAAATTTAGCACTTCCAGGGGCAAGCCTTCCAGGCAACTCTCCTACACCAGAGGGAAGCTCAACTGCCAATTTGTAGGTAAGACATTGTACGTCATTAGCCTATGTCAGTGTTCTCCAACCTTGGTGTTGGTGTTCTCCCAAGGTTGGAGAACACTGGCCTATGTAATGGAGTTCTATCAGATGGATTTTCGACGATGATTTCTATATGTACTGTATATTCTGTATATGTTGTATCTGCTCTATTTTTCTAAACAAAGAATAGTCAATAATAACCTAATTACAGCTGTTGAGGCTTCTTCTATTTATTGTGTATCCAATTCTAACTTGATTAGTGGATATTCTAATAATACCTCCTTGTCTAGTGAGACATCACCACACCCATGTAGCTAAGGAGAGACAAAGGTGGTTGAGTCCCTAGTACAGACATGGGGAAGAAGGAAACAGCAAGACTATCACAACAACACTATTTCAAAGGTGTCATCTGAACCACTTGGGATAATCTTGTTCTTTGAGACCAACCTCACAAGACACAAGTGATCTTGTAATTCTGCAGGCTGCATGCTAGCTAAGCATGGCTAGATCCCACACTCACACAGATCGTAATGTGACAATTCGCTTCTTAACTTCCAACTGGATTGAGACCCTAATATTTGTTTTCACTTACTGAGGCTCTTGTATTGATCCACCAACACAGTGAAACCTCTCTGGAACAGTCTTCCAGTCTTTAGCCATTGTAACCATTGCCCCGGCATCAAGGACACCATAGCCAAACAAGTGGTTGAATTCTAGGCCAACACCATTTCTTCGCCACTGGTGAACTTCATCATGAAGCTGGTTCCTTTTGGAGGTGAGCACTGTCAAATGTTGCATGTCTCTCCACGTCAGATCCACACTGCAAGAAAGCAATATGGTGAGAGAGTTGGCATCTCTAGAAAGGACTTCTTCAGAAAAGACTGTTGACAAAAATTGCAGACAGATATGCTGGCCCATTAGAAAAAACAACCCCAAAGTAACAGTAGAGTTATATGTTTATTAGGACCGATGAAAAGGTTGTCACAAAGAGAAAAGCAAGCTTTTGAGTTCATCAAAATTCTTAAATCAAATCTGCCTCTGAATAACTAGAGGCTCAAACATCTTCAGAGAGAGAGCGATGCCATTGCTCTTGCATTTTGATGAACTCAAAAACCAGCTCACTTCTTTGTAACCTTTGCTTTGAGCTGGTCCTAATCAAGGGATCACCCTATGGTTACCGGTACTTTCGGATTTCCTCTCAACTGGTTTTTAAAAGAAAGGACAGTGATGTGATGGAGCTCATTTTGGTCAAACAAACAAACAAGAAACCTTACAAAAACTATATTCCTATAATACAATGCATATTGATAACTCTAGGTTAGCCCTCTCCTCCATGTGTCTTAAAAAAAAAAAGAAAAAAAAATACTGCTGCTCCCCAAAGCTGTCTTAACACATGATCTGCTAATTTAATCAGGGATAAAGCTGTTCTGTAATAAAAAACAGTGCAGTTTTTTTAATAAATGGAGCTGGGGATAAATAGCAGGAGGCTATGTTGAAGGAGAATACATTATAATAAAGGGAAAGATAATAGGAATGTGGATATTCAGTGTTGAAAGCCAGTATTCACCACAGCACACTGGGAAACTTTCTGCCATTCTGCTCCAGGGCAGGGGCATTACTGGGCATTTAAACGATGCCTAATAATGCCCACAGGACACAAATTTTCATAAAACTTGCATATGCTGATTTATATCTATATATGCAAATGCAGAAGTAATTACTAGGAATTATTTAAAGTTCACAGGAGTCAAAGCCAGCCAATTAATTTCTCATCCAAATAATATCAAAGAAAATAAATGCCTCAATGAATTAGCACCCTGCCTCAGATCATCCCAACGGGGCGGGGGGAAGTATGCAGGTAATTGAGATTCGGAGGGTGGGTGTTGCAGCATCTGGGGAGGGGGGAGTTAACCCTTCCCAGCTGCAATCCCCCTTGACAATCCCCCTCTGCGTGGCAATTCAGCTGACAATGTGAGAAGAAAAGGCATGTAGGAAAGCCAGGCCGTACGTTAATGAAATGTGTGTATGAACCAGGCAGTGACCCAAACACAAGAAGGAAGTAGGCCAGGCAAGGGACAAGCGAGCCACGGTAGGGCATGAGTTCAACTGGAAGGGAGTAGCAGGATATCTTTAAGGCAGTGTTCTCCAACCTTGGGTCCCCAGATGTTTTTGGCCTACAACTCCCAGCATGCCCCAGCCAGCTACACTGGCTGGGGCATGCTGGGAGTTGTAGGCCAAAAACATCTGGGGACCCAAGGTTGGAGAACACTGCTTTAAGGGAATGCCATGCACTGATGTATATACGTTAGTGAAATGAATACATATTCAAGAATAAGCCAATTGATGATGTACAACTTTATTTAAATAACATGGGTTTTTTGGATTCCAACTCATACAAGTTTAAGAGGCTTTTTCAGAGCCATAAATAGGAAGTATTTAAATGCTTAACAATATAATTGATGGCTGCTTTCACCCACTTTGCCTCCAGTGCGAGTGCAAACACGCCGGCAGCCTCTGGTGCCGCTGCAGATGTCCCAGAGTGGCGTAATGTGCAGTTGCCATATAAATCTGTTGTAGCCTGCAAAGGAGCACAGAGAAGCACATTAGAGGGATAATCCCATTCTCCTTTAAGCTGGATAGGCACATAAAAATGATATGAAGTAGAATTATATGTTGCCCACTTTCCTTTACTGAACAGCAGGCTGTGCATGCGTGCGTGTGCGTGTGTATGTGTGTGAAATAATCAATGCAAACTTCATCAAAAGCCATACATCAAAAAAGTACGTATAGTAAATACTAAATACTAACTTCATTCAAACTTGCATACATCAGTTATTCAAAATTCAATTGGATATTTGCTAAATACCAGAAACATCTGAAGAGTCTGGGTTGGATCCAGAGCGTCCCTTCCGCACACAGAAGGGATCCTTCTGTTCCAGCAGATCCAGCGTATGCTTTTTGCCAATTCCTTCTCCCCCCTGCAGCCTCCCACGCCACCTCCCACACTGATCCCTAGTGTCTCCCAAGTCCCAACCCTCTGTAACAATTTTTCAGGGAGCACAGGAGGCTGCACGGGAAAGCAGGAATCAACAAACATTACCTCTAACCCCCAGGGATGTTGAAGAGTCCTTGGTCTCGAGTCACGAGTCGAGTCATGAGTCTTTGGACCCGAGTCTCGAGTTCGAGTCCGAGTCCTTGGTCCAAAATGGTGACTCACGAGTCACAAGTCACGAGTCACTCCCAAAGCTGACTCCACGAGTCCCTATTAAAATCAATGGGGTTTTTTCCCAACAAAATAAGGCTACTTCAGATGTGTGGCTTAAATAAATTCTAGGCACAAGTGTGCCTTTTTATTTCAAAACTCTGCCACTGATTTTGGCAAGAACAGACCAGGCAGACAAACCCAAAATAACCAGGCAGGCAGAGGAGG
Source organism: Shinisaurus crocodilurus (assembly GCA_021292165.1). Taxonomy (NCBI): domain Eukaryota; kingdom Metazoa; phylum Chordata; class Lepidosauria; order Squamata; family Shinisauridae; genus Shinisaurus; species Shinisaurus crocodilurus. Next base: position 172,884,614 of record CM037879.1, on the reverse strand, counting down.
CAGGGAACCCCAAAGCAGGCAGGCAGAGGCCTTTGTCTTGGACAATTCAACTGTTGAACAGGTCAAGAAGAGACCAGGCAGGCAGAGGAGGCTGGGAACCCCATACAGGCAGGCAGAGGCAGCCAAACCCAAAATGTCTGAAAGGTTGCATTTTAGAAAAATGATTTAAAAAAATAAACTTGCTGTACTTCCTAAAACTTATCCATGTTGCATTTGAGGAACATGATTTTTTCTAAATGTTTGGCCCCCATTCTGGAACCGTGAGATCTCATCACAATTCCACCCTCACTGAACACCCGCTCCACTGGTGATGAACTTGCTGGAACCAGAAACACACTCAGAGCAGCCACACAGAGTCCTTCTTCTGCCTCTCCCAAGTACGCAACACATCAATCAAAATAAATCTTGACACACTGTTGGGGCTGCACTCCTGGTAGCCATCCATAGTGGCCGAACAGCGGCACACCTCGCTTCCATGTGCTCTTCGCCGGCAATCACGCTCCTCTCCACTCCTTCTGGCACAGCCCAGGGATATTGAAGAGTCCTTGGTCTCGAGTCCCGAGTCGAGTCTCGAGTCCCATTAAAAATATTGGGACTCGAGTCCGAGTCGAGTCAGAGGGGGGACTCAGTCCGACTCACGAGTCGAGTCCTCGAGTCTGAGTCCCCATCCCTGCTAACCCCCTGCCTCCAGTGGGAGCATCCTGGGAGTGGAGTTCTGCTCAAAGGAACTCTAGATCCAACCCACCACTTTGTAAACTAAAAGACTTATGATCACAGAAGGCTGACAAGCTTTTCATAGTGTAGTCACTAGAGGGAAGTATTGTTTACAGGCAGTCCCCAGGTTACGAACAATTCTGAAGAATGTCTTTAAGCCAAATTTGTATGTAAGTCCAAACAGCATAGCGTTCTATACGTTGAAATCGGCATTTACACAAATTGTGTAAATTACGCAAATTGCATAGTATACTACACTATGTACTCTACATAAACGATGTGGCACCGGGGAACCCAAAAGTCCGTTCTTAAGTATGGGTTGTCTGTAAGTCAGACGTTCTTAACTCAGGGACTGCCTGTATCAATTTCCTGGTCAATTTCCTATAATGAACCAAACTTGTAATAATAATGAACATAAAACTGGTCCATTCTTCTAATCACCATCTTCGTCTGTGCATTCTCAGTTACACCAGTTACCATGGAGATATAAATGGACTGACTCCTATGAAGACTTTTGGGGCGGGGGATGTGGTGAAGTTAAGGCAAGTTGGCTTCACCTTGTGGTGAACTGGTTGTGTGGTTGTTTCAACAAGCTTCTCCTCACTCATCCCCATTTGGAAATATTTGAAGATGTGGTGAGCTGCAGTTTGTCATGTGTTGTAACAATTAATCAATGCATTTCCACTACATGGTGAAGTCAGATTGGATTGATTCCACCATATCTTTATTTATTTTATTTTTTAATTATATTTATACCCTGCCTTTTTTCCTGCAAGGAACCCAAGGCAGCTTACATAATCTCCTCCTCCTCCTCCTCTCCATTTTATCCTCACAACAACCCTGTGAGGTGGGTTAGGCTGAGAGTCAGTGACTGGCCCAAAGTCACCCAGTGAGTTTTATGGCTGAGCGGGGACTAGAACCCGGATCTCCCGAGTCCCAGTCCAACACTATCCTCATTGGACTCTCGAAATTAAATCTTTCAGTTCACTTTTTTAATTAAACATTTGTCATGCTCTTTTAACTTTTTTTAGAAACAACACAAAAGTGGTACTTCCCATATTACATGATTCATAATTCACCATTCAAGTACTTGTAAGCCATTTCCTAACTTCCAGGTTTTATGAAGTCCCACTAACATTTCAAGACATTTATTTTACTTTGGAAATATGCAACTAAAATGATACGGTTTCTGAATCTCTTTCTGACTACTCTTGATTTTTCTCTTGTCTTATCTAGTCTTGATTATGCTGAGCACATACAGGGCTACTGTAAAATTACCAAGGATTGTATTGGACTGGTAATATGCTGTGGTAGGTTATTGTGCATTGTAACAATGGTATATTTGTTGTTAATTATCATGGAGCAAAAATATGGCAAATGAAAATTCAGACAGTTATTAAATAAGCATGCTGTATGGTGTTACATAGACATGCAAAGTTTAATGCCATAAAAAGCTAATACAGGCGAATTTCTGCTTTTATTTTTACCATTCCACTTCATCAGCTGGCAGCGAAGACAACTTAGGGCCATTGTTTATTCTTCAGTGTGCTCCTCTCCACTAATAGGGAGCTATCAACATGCCATCTGGTCTAGAGAAGTAGACCTTCCTCAATAAGAAAGACACCACAATGTTTCCAAAAGGACAATATCAAATAGTATAATTGCTTTACTCACCACACCAGCTTCAGGATTTCTCTTTCTCCCATTGCTAAAAGTAGAGGCCAAAGTTGAGGAGCAACTTTCATCATATAATGCTGTTCGACCATCATTAATAGCTGAATTGATGGAAATGGTCCACATGCTGGATGCATAGCCATCACAGTTACAATCATCATAACTTCCTCCATCTCCAGAGGCCCACACATAGATGCTTCCCTTACCAGCACGTCCCTGAGAAAAGGAGTAATTCAATTTGTCAGGTTCAGGCTATATATACACAGACACGTTTTATTATACAGTATGTTGAGGTGCCATTAACACGGAGAAAAGCAAATTAAACTAAGTACATAAAATACAAAACTATCTAAAGTGACAAATGTATTGAATGAGTACAAGTCCATTCAAGGCAAATTTCAGCCACTTTAACTTTCTTTTTCTTGTGCTCAGAGTGTTCCCATTTATTCCTTTATTTTCTCAGTACCTGAAAGATTGTTCCAACCATTAGTAAGCCACAATGGAGAGAATCGATTTAGGGTATAATAGGGGCAGAGCTAGTGTTTTGTTATGAAGGATACAAGTCCACTTAACTTGCTAGATCCCTTGATTACTGGGCAGTCAGCTACAATTTAAAAAAATTAAATTCCAAAGAGTCCTTGCATTACTAAGAAGCCTGGGTAGCTTTGACATGCATTTGATGTAAATGGGAGCTTTGCTTTCAATGCAAATAGCAGGGACAGGGTGCCTCATCCAGGTTAAAGCCTGACATAGGATTGTGGTGTAGATAAACCATGTGCTTCCAGTGAGTAAGAACAGGACATTGAACAGCCATGCAGCAAACCAAGAAGTTCAAATTCCTGAAAGTTTGTATCTCATTCCAGTTCTGCTCCATTTTGTTTTTATAAGGATATAAGCGGGGTTAGGGAGATAACATACATTGCTTGGTTTTCGAAGATGATGATTAAGAATCACCTAAGCAGGGTTCAAAGGATAAGTATTATTTTCTTATCAGTTTAGTTCCTTCTTCAGTCTGTGGGGTCATGTTTAAAGTGGGTCAGGGGGTGATGATCTAATTTTAACATCAGACAGAATGCAGGGGAAGGAGAACTGAATCCTTCCCCTTCCCATCTCATCTCCCCATGCTCTGTTGCTTCAGGCACTTCTCTCGCAGTCAGGGCTGGCCCTGCCATGCAGAAGTGTGAAGCAACCTCCTTCAGAGGGCAACATGAACTGGGGGTGGTGGTGGCAGTGCAGGTAGTTGAAGACAAGAATTGGTGTCTGAATGATGCAGCAAGACTTTTTATAGTGCTGACCCTAGCAGGAGCAAGGGGGCACCGTTTGGGCTCCACTTCAGGCAGTAAAATATCTTGGGCTGGCACTCCTCAGCTCAGATCAGTTTTTTTAAAATCATTTTTAAAAATTATTTGCAAATATAACAATAATGGTTGTATTGTTGCAAATATTGCAAGAGCAGTAAGATCTCCAGACCATTGAATAATAGATGGTGGTGGGTGTTTTTCCTCCCAAGCTTGAAGTATAAATCTCTTTGCAACTGTAAGGCATTTAGTGTCCACTTTTTCTGTCCATTTATAAATCCCCACATTACAAGAATATAATTCAAAAGCACACGAACATCTGCTATTATCACAGATTTTTCAAGAACAAAATTTATACAAGCAATGACTTCCAACCCAGTGGTGGCTGGTGGTTATTGGGCCTGATGGCGTGGAGCAGGGCAGATACTCAATATTCTACTGAGATTGTCAGAGGAGGGCAGGAGAAGATCATGTGTGGCAATCAGCAACTGCATGCCATGCATTGGAGCAAATGTACCTAGTTGTGGGAGGATTTCTCTGCCACAAGTTGGTGGGGGAGAGGCAGAGGGTTGTGATGTGGAAATTTTAAAGAAAGTAGCCACCTTTCATCCATGTAGAGTGAAAGCTGTGGAGTGAAAGTATGTGAAGGATTGTTGAAAGTAAGATAAAGAATGAAGTCAGAATGTCTGTAGTGCAAAAGTCAACATAACACATGTTTATGTAAACATACCATTCGGAAGCACTCCCTTATAAGGATAGATCATGCGTTGTTCCTCTGCTGACAACATAGAATTTCATATTGTTCTTTTGTGTGTGTGTGTATGACCGGATACCCCAAATAAGGTTATTGGTTTCTTCCAATTACAGATTCCTTCTTTGCATGGGTATACGCTCCCCCCCTATAAAACCCCGGAGTTGCGTTTGTGAGTTTGTACTTTCCTTGTATCTTTGCCAGGAATTTACCTCTGATCAGACTAATAATAAAGTACTTGGTTTACTGAAAGCAGAGTGGTTTATCTTTCCAGTGGACCTCCAGATCGGACAAGGAGTAATTCCACAACAGTTGCCACCTCATTTGCCCCAAATTTAGAGCCACTTCTGTTCCAACCAAAAGGAAGCCATTACAGGACATGGCCACATCATTTGCCTCAAAGAGGTATTGTCCCGCATTACATCACCAGCAGCATCTAGCAGAGTTAGCCAGCTTCTTCTTATATTAACACGCCTCTGTAGTGTCCAATATATGCGAAACATAATTTTTTGTTGAATCAGCCTCAATTTTAAATCTACAGAAATAGTACATATAGAAGCTAGGGCAACCTTCCATTGATTAGACTGTATCCTTCATTCCATTCCTCTCTGACCTTCTGAACATCTACTTTACTACATTCCAAAAGATATTTATAAACAGCTATTGTAGGCTTAGCTTCCTGTAAAGAACCAATTAATTCCTCCAATACTGTAGGAAGTGCTGACACACTCATTACTGATGACCCATATATAGACTCCAACAAATGCTGTAGCTGAATATACTGCCAGCTAGCACTAGACGGTAAGTGATATCTATCTAATCCGCAATACCGAAAATGGTAAAAACTCATTGTCCAATCCTATTAACTGATCTAACGTATAAATTCTGCTTCCAGCCCAGTTCCTCCACCTAAAAGGCCACCTCTCTATTTTCAGTACTGGATTCTCCCACAGAGTTGATTTAGCATGAGAACATGGATCAAACTGCAGCTGATGAGACATTGCATGCCGAGTCACTCTTGCTGCTAAAATTGCTAGAGGAGCTACTGTATTCCTTTCTTTTTAATATAACTCGATCCTCCTAACACCATCCAGCCAGAAAGAATTGCTAAGTAAATTGACTCCAAAACAACCCATGGAGGAGTATTAAAAGAAAAAGCTTTTTCCAGTCATTGGTATGAGTTAACAAACAAGCCTTGCTTATGATATAAACTAAGATCTGGAAAATTAAAACCTCCCTCCTTGATCTGCAACTGCATCTTCTTCAGTGAAAAATGGGGAGGAGACCCAGCCCCAATAAACTTCCAAAATGCTGCATAGCATTTTTGAAAATATGTTTGGGGATGTATAAAGGAATATTACATAGTACATAAATTACCCATGGCAAAAAACATTCATTTTAGGTACCGTATGTTAACTTTACCCCAAGTGCCTAAATTAAGTGATGCCCACCTTTCCAAGTTAAGAGATATTTCAGCCAGTAACACACTTATATTCAGTCAGTTTAACTACTTGAGAAATATATCTAGGCACCAATATTCCAAGATACTTTATCACTTCTGGACACCAACAAAATTGCCATTTAGTAACTACATTAGGTGCCTTGATACTATCTACAGGTACTAATTCAGATTTTGACCAATTAATAGTATAATCTGAAAGTGTGCCAATGGTGTCAATTAATCTTATTAATTTCAGTATAGAAGACTCTAACCTAATGAAGAATAACAACAAATTGTCTGTGTATAAAGCAGTTTTATGTTCAATCTGCTCATGCACAAAACCATAAATGTCTCTAATTGCACACGCCAAGGGTCCCAGGCACAAATCAAATATCAAAGTAGACACAGAGGACAGCCCTGCTGTGTGCCCGCCAACTCCAAACTAAAGAAACTTGAAAGAATTCTGTTTGTGAATTCTGTGGTGAATGCCGCAGGACTCATGACGCAGGACAGAGATATAAAGTTCTAATCCATCTTAAAAATTCCTGAGGAAATCCAAATTCTTCCAAGGTCAGATTTCTGATATGGGAGCCTGGCTGTAAGGGTGTGGGGCTGGAAGGAGTTTAGGAGACTGCAGGAAGGTAACAGCTCCCCTTTCCCATGCACCTCTTCTGATGTTAAGATTTAACATCCCTGAACCAGACTTGTAATATAAATGCAAATGGCTAAGAGCACAATCCTATACATGTCTACTCAGAAGTAAGTCCCAAGGTGTTCAATGGGACTTACTCCCAGTTAAGTATGTATAGAAGTGCAGCCCAAAGTTCACTTTAGTTTTAGCCTCTCCGTCATTCTGCTCAGTGGCTCATATAGTTCTATGACACTGCTGTTCATATTTCTTGAGCACATTATCCTCCTCCTGGAAAAATCCAGTTGCTCATAACCCTTGCAAGAGATGGGGGGGGGGGGGAGGGAGAGAGAGAGAGAGAGAGATGCCATTCATTTTTAAAACTCATGCCTTTCCTTTCCCTGGAGAACCCAATTACAATGCCATGATTAGATTATAAATTCTTAATACCTCTCTCCAGGTAATTTCCACCTTTGCAGAGTTTTTGTCCCTTAGGCACAAAAATGTTATTGAGGCAATATAATGTTTGCTGGCAGTGCAGGGGGAAGGGCAGACCACAAACTGCACACTGTGATGAAGCCAGATCACAGCTTAAATAATTAAATGAGCTTAGCCCATGAATCACTTCTCTTTGAAGAACCAATTGATATCAAAAGTAGAGCTGTGAGCAAATGGCCTCTCAAACTTCTCCACCCTATTTGTGGGCAGAGAAATTGGGGGGGGGGGCGGACAATTTCACCAAATTTCTCCAGGGGGAGGAGAAATTCTCACAGTTTCTTGGAGGTGGCGCTCACCATCAGCAGTGGCTATAGCACAGCTTTTTTATTTTTTCTTCAGTGTTTTTGTTTTTCGTGCTGCCACTGCAAGTGGCAACAGCAGTAAAAATGCTGGCAGCCTAGCACCATTTTGCATCTTTCGCTATGCCGTATACCTAGTGTAATTCCAGGGCACTGTGAGGAGGGGGAAGAGAAGGGGGCCACCACAGAAATGGTGGAGAAAATTTGGCAGTTGCCAAGAGTGCAGTGTGTGTATTTTCCTTTCTATTGTACATCCCTCCATTGCGTTGCAGCCTCTCAGACTGCCTGCACTTCCTCATCCGAAAAAGAAAAAAAAATGCGAGGAATTACCTCATGATGGCTGGCTGACCGGCCAGATGGGCAATTAACACATGTAATAAAATAAATAAATAAATGATGTCTTCCCCTGCGGTTTAATTGGAGGAGTGTGGGAAGCTGAGGAGGCTACAGGCTGCCAGAGAGATGCATGTACAGTGAAAGACAGGACACTCACACATACTCATCGGACACCTCATAAGTAAGGTAAGCACCGGAACACTGAACGCAACCCATGGGAATTTCTCAGAAATTTTCTTCTCCTTTGAATTTCTTTTCGAAAGCAATTTCTTCGTGTCTGACTGATGTAGATTGCGAGTGATAAGCAGGGCCTTGTCAGGCCTGGGATCTGAAGAGCACTTAGCTCACTATTGGAAGGAAAATGGGCATTACACGTTAGTAGCAATGATCACTGGATGTCTGTAGCCCTGCGCAGAAGTTCAAGCAGTGTAGGATGAGTGTGTGTTGTGGGGGAAGGATGTGATTGCACATGCTGACCCCTCCCCAACCTCCAGGCATTGATAGATACAAGTGCACAGAGGCCCACGCACATCAGCGCTGCACATGCAATCCCTATCCTCCAACTTTGCATGGTACAGATTGATGCGGCTTGATTGAGTTGACTGAGGAAATTTGTGCAAATCAAACTGGGAATTAGAAACAAGACAAATGTGAGCACCTGTTTGACAATTTGTGAAAAATTTTGGTGGGCCCATGCTTGCGTTTCATATGTATTCATTGCTATGGATATATACAAATTTATGTACTATGTATATATTTTTTAAAAACCTCCAAAAAAATAAAAAGAGAATGTTTATGGCTCAGAGTCAGGGCACTTTAGGAACCGCTGAATATTAAGCTGACTTAGCTTTCAGGCAGAGATGGAGAACATTTTCTCTGTTGAGGGCCACATTTCGTTGGAAGGAGAGTATTCTGTCAAGGGTGAGCAGTGGGCAGGGCCAGAGCCAAAAGTGGGTGGGGCCACCCCTTTTCTCTCTCTCTTCTGCCGGATTCCCCTCTCTCTTTCTGTTGCTTGCTTTCCTTGCTTTCACACTGATTCCCTCTCCCTTCCTCCCTCTTCCTCCCCACCTAGCAGGCTGCCAGTGAAGGGCTGGATCATGCTTGCTAGAGGTCTGGACCGATCACTTGCAGAGTGTTTCCCACTAATTCCATTGCTCTCACCATCCACCTTGCGTGCCCATTTTTTCCTCCTTGGCAGAGGTCTAAACTGATTGTTTGCAGGGGACTTTACCTCCCTCCCTCCCTCCCTACTCCATCAGTTTCAGTTTCCCACTCCCTGTTTTCCCCTCCTCCCCTCTTTATCTCCTTCTGGTCTCCGCCCACCTGCATGAAATTAGGTTGGGGGTCATATGTGGCCCTCAGGCCACAGGCTGCCCACCCCTGCTTTAGGGCAGAAAGCATCCTGATCTAATAATCCTTTCACATCTTCTGGCTTGTGATTCACACTGGAAAACTCCGAAGTAGACAGCCCCAGTTTTGAGGAATTTTTTGGTGCAATCACACAAAACTTGTGAAGAATTCACAAGTTCTGGAGGAAAACTCCGTTAGCAAGCTGTTTGCCCAATTAACTGTGCGGAGTCAAGTGAAGCCCAAGCAGTTGGGTGAATATTGAGAGGGGAATAATTTATGTGATGGAAGGAGCCTTTGGGGGTTCCTACATGCACATGCACGCACACACACACACACACACACACACACCTCCTCATGTGAAAAACAAGTAAGGCCGGTTGGGGGCTGGGAGGAGGCGAAATGTGCATAAAGTATCGGATGAGACATGGCGCCTGAGTCTACGGCTTTCAAATGCAAATGTAGTTCAGGCCCAGTAAGTCATGAGTTCCCCTCCCTGCCTGGCCAGGTGAAGTGCATCATGATTGGCTGGATGGCTGGAGGCAGTAGAGCTACAGGAAGGAGGGGGGAGGGGGAAAAGGTATATTCCCAAAGTGTAGCCTGTGTGTCTTTGTTCGTTGCGTGGTTGCTGGCTGTGGAGCAATGGCAGCAAGCCGGGCAGAGGTCCAAGCCTTCGGGGGCCTCAGGATACGACCCCAGGTAGCTCCTGGTGAAATTAGCTGAATGAGGGCTCTGGAAAGGCACGCCTTGTGGAGGGCTACCCATCTCGGACCTTCGGGTAGGTGAAGTAGTCCTCCGGGGCAGCGAGGCTGTGCTGGATCTAACCCTGGAAGAGAACTGACCCCCAGGTAACAGAGTTGTGTGCCTGGGAGAAATTAAGGAATCAGGTTTTGTTATTTTGCAGCTTTACTTTGTACCAAAGTGTCTCTCTGTTTTGTGCTTCTCTCATTTCCCACCTTTTGTTGTAAAATGCTACCAGAATAAACCTTTCTTGGTTTTACCCCACATGGTGTTTGTGGATTGCTCTGCTTGGTTCAGTAACTAAATCCAGGTTATAGACAAAGGCAAGTCCCTGAACAGAGATTCAAGTAGGATTGCAGACAGCTGAGGCTGGCAATCTGGTACCTTGAGATCTCTGGGGGTCTTGGGTCCTTTGGGGTAGGAAAGGGTGGGGGTGTGGTGGGTCAGCCAGCCCCCCCTTCCTCCACAATTTCCAATTATATACTTTCCAGTTTTATTGCAATCCAGACAAGAATATCAGGCTGGTGCTGGAGGGCTTTATTCTCCTGTGCCCCTTCCTGGACACTGACAATAATTAATTTCAGTTTAGCAGCACATTAAAATTCCTGATATGCCTCTCTTGCTTTGCCAGTATTTCAGTTCTCCTCATTTATTCATGAGTAATCTCTTTGGTATATGAAAATCAAGCCCTCGTTGGCAAAGGAAGGGTCTCCATGTTTATTCATGCAGGAATTTTATTAAAGATCCATGACATTTCTGTTGAATAAGTACTTTCCTGTTCTGAAAATAGTTAGAAATTAGATTTTGCATTCAACAGAGATCTCACAATGCACAAAGAGAGGGAGAGAATGGCTGAATGCACATGAAAGCAGGATGTGCAGGTGGTATTATTCTTAAAACAAGAACTAATGCAAAATTGTGAGAAAAAAAGTTGTTTCCACTCCAGTTATTTTTCTCCCACAAGGATGCTAAAGGAACACAGGGGTCCATCATGGTTCTATTCTTATATCAGAGGTACACATACAAACATTTTCAGTGACAGTCCAATGTTAGATATAGATGGTGCACGGCCTTAAGAAAATATGGGGAACACTGAGGGATCAAAGCAAAAGTCCACCTAGTGTCTCCTGTTCATCGAAGTGGCCAACCAGATACCAGCAACTGTTATTAGGAGGCGCACTGCCTTTACACAGGGAGATTCCTCTGCCTCCAGTTCCTCAAGAGCGAGCCTACAGGCCCTGCTGTATCCACGAAGCTTCTCTCAGAATCATACAGTTGGTAGGGACCTTGGAAATCATCTAGTCCCTGCTCAATGCAGGATTTGCAATGCGTGATGCAACTACAGCATCCCTGAAAGATGGCTGTCCAGCCTCTGCTTAAATACCTCCAGCAAAGGAGAAGCTACCACCTCCTCTCATGCAGTCTGGTGAAGAGCTCTCACCAGTAGGACACTTCTCCTAATGTTTAACCAAAATCTTCACCCCTGCAATTTCCTCTCATTGGTTCTAGACCTGCCCTCTGGAGCAACAGAGAGCAACTCTGCATCCCCTGCAAATCTTCCATAGTCAAATGTTAATATTGCATTCTCTGTCTCCTGATAATAGCGGTGGCCCATGAGCAAATGGGTAACTGACCCCTTAAGCCCAGTGAAGTCAGCTGTAGCCAGACATGGCACCAGAGACCCATGAGCTTAAATATCTCCAGCGACAGAGAGTCCACCACCTCATGTAGCAGTCTGTTCCACTGTTAAACAGCCCTGGCCACTAGCAAGTTTCACCATTGCCACTTCACTTATCATCATGCAAAAACTCTTCACCATATGAAAATATACGTGGCAGGATTCACATATACAATACATCATACTTGTCAGATGCCATCATTTACACGACCTATGGAGTTGATTGGCACAAATTAGGCCACAAAGTGGATGAATGGACCGAGGCCGGGTTGGACTGGCCCACAGAACAATTTATTGAAGTAACAGTGGTCTATGTAAATGGGCTTTTCACTAAGGAAATCTACAATGGCTGATCAGTTTGTTTTTTGTTAGAAGAATTTTATTATTAATTTTATTATTAATCATAAAACAACAACAACACAGAGACACATATACAACAAACAATAAACAAAATTAAAATGGACTTCCAGTTTGTTTGTTCTGACAACAACAATAAGTGGGTACAACATTATTATTGGAGACATAACCCAGCAAGAACCTGGCCTCTGCACACAGAATGAAGCAAACCTTTACTAAGCCTGCATGCCTATGTATGCATACATATGTAGTAAGAAGTCCCACTGTAGTGGGACAATTCAGAGTACACATACCCAAGGCAGGGTTATGAGAAACCTGCCATTATTCCAGATTTCCATTACACCATATATATATATATATATATATATATATTTAAAAGGTCTTGCAATAACACGAAAATGAAACTGTACTGTTACAACACTAATGAACATTTTGAAGGTCACATTTTCTATCTATAATATGTTCCTTTCTAGCCAGCTTAGAACTACAGAAGCCTTGAACTGGAACATCCTAGCAGGGGTGCTAATTACTGGGTTTTGGCAGCAACCACTGAATGCTTTCCAAAGAAAAGAAAAACCTGGTATGCTTCTCTGCTGCACAGTCTAAAGGCAGAAAATAGAATGAAGCAGGGAGAAGAGAAACTAGTAAAATATAGTTGTGTGGCTTTCGGTGTGGCCTTTGTGAAGTATGAAGAAATTATAGTTCTGTGAAGAACTATAGTTGTGAAGAAAATATAGTTCTGATCGGGGTTTTCAGTATCACACTTATGCAGATGATACACAGATATATCGAAGCTTTGCATCCATTGATACTGCAGTGTGGCAGTCCGTGACGGAATGCCTGTCAGGCGTTTCCTCATGGATGACCACACATCATCTGAAATTGAACATGGATAAGACTGAAATTCTGGTATTTCAACCTGATCGTGTGTCAGTTCCCTTATTATGTCCTTCTTTGCATATCCAGGGCTCAGTGGTGGCCCCGGTTTCAGCTGCCAAGAGCCTTGGTGTTTTGCTGGATGATCGTTTGTCCTTGCGTCCTTTTATTAATAGGACTGCTAAGGCATGTAATTTTCACCTTTTGAACATTCGCAGGATTCGCAAGTTTTTGTCTCCTGAAACAGCCCATTTGCTTGTTCAGGCTTTGGTGGTATCCCGCTTGGACTATTGTAATAGCTTAATTGCTGGCTTGCCCTCTTCTGTGCTTCTTCCACTGGTTCTGGTTCAGAACAGCGCTGTTTGTGTTGTTCTGAACTTGCCCCGATACTCCCATATTACTATGGCCCATAGGAATCTTCATTGGCTACCCATTCGGACTAGGGCCCAATTTAAATTATTGGTTCTTGCCTTCAAGGCTTTGCGCTCTAATGTCCCTCATTACTTATCATCTAGCCTTTCCTGGTATGTTCCTGGTAGGAATTTAAGATCAGTGGGCCAGGGATTATTAGCAGTCCCACCGACACGCTCTGCCTTGTCAAGGCTGCGAACCTTTCAGGACCTGGTTCCACTTTTGTGGAACAGGCTTCCCATGGACCTCCGATTGGAGGAGGATCTTTCCCGCTTTCGAACGGGATTAAAGACTTATCTTTTTAGTCAGCCAGAATGAGTGGTTGGGCTAATGTGGTGGTTGCTGGGATTTGATACTGCATAGTAAGTGGTTGGTGTTGGTTATTTTATTGTATTGTTATGTTTACTGTATATGTTATTTGTCCCACCCTTTGGTATAAGGGGCGTTATAAATAAACGTTTATTATTATTATTATTATTATTATTATTATTATTATTATTATTATGAGCCCTTTCCCGTACATGAATAGGGAACATAATAATTTGAGAAACGTACTGATTTGTAATTTGCAATTCTCTTAATGAGAGATGACATTCCCACTGTGAGTTTATGCTGAGCTGGGTGGTGGTAGGACTGGCCAGGGCACTGTGGGGATAATTCTGTTAATCACCGTTGTCCAAATTGCAGCATCCCAGGCCTCTTTAGCTGGTCTCATGCAGCATTGTCAGCAGGTTGGGAGCTGGGTTTAGGCTGTTGGACCTGGAAGAAGCCTTCTTCCTACTGGTCTTCCCCACTATATGTGCCAGGGGGTGTGCTGCTTCAGCCAGGCATGTCTTTCTTGCTTGCCCACTCTAGTTTCTGGATTTCCATGAATAATAGTACACTAGGATCACTATGGATCTTGATGGGTTACTGGACAATAGGTCCGGGAAGGAAATTCTTTATACCTATGGACTGGCATATGCAGTGCCTGATTCTTAATTTTTATTTTTATTTTTGCCTTCCCCATAGAGATCCTAGGGGATTAACTTGGTCTACGATGGCCACTTACCCACTGTCAGGAAAGAGGGAATATATATCTCCAAAACAAGAGGACAAAAGAAGAGAGATTTCCATAAAATGTGCATATGCTGATTTATACATACAAATGCAAATTTAGAAATAGTTACTATAATTTAATGCAATGCACCTCACCATGCTGGGGAAGACTGACACGGTGACCTGTGTACCTGCTGAGTCTGCACTCCACGTGCTAACCGTGGATGGGCAGCTTCAAGGCCTGTGTTGTTCTGATGGTCCTTTGAGTTTAAACGAGACTTGGACTGGTCACCTCTTCAAATAGAGGACTCCTTCAAATACAGGACTGTCCTCTGACAGCCTTTCAAATAGAGGATTGTCCTTGGTAAAGTAGGACACATGGCCACCCTATTTTGGTCTGTTATGTTAGGTTATATGCTTTGTCATAATTTATCTGCTATGGTTCATGCATTAGACAGGGACTTGAGCATTTCAGAGTAAACCGGAAAAATGCCTCTGTGATTTTCTAACATCAAACTGGCACTGTCCAGATGTGTTGGACTGCATCTTGCATCACCTCCAGCCAGCATGGTCAATAGCCATGGTGGCTAGGGATTATGGGAGTCATAGGCCAACACATCTGGAGAACACCAGGTTGGGGAATTCTGCTCTAAGAAAGGGCCTCCTTAAGAGGTCTCAGGGCTATAGACTCTGTAACCAGTCTTACAACCAGGAGGGGACAAAGCAACACCCCCAGGGAGTCCAACATGTGTCAGCCTCTTTCTAATAACATCTGCATCCCATGTCAGGTCAGCACTTGAGCTGGGAATAAAATATGATTAATGTTTATGCTTATGTCCATACCTGGAAGTGGTGTGTGTGTGTGTGTGTGTGTGTGTGTGTGTGTGTGTGTGTGTCAAATTTGGTGTTTGTTTGTAGAGCTGTAAAAGTTTATTCATTTTATTTTATTTTTTTATCTTAGGCATTTTTACCTCATCCTTCAAACATATTCCCAAGGTGGCTTACAAAATGTCAGAATAAGATACATAAAATATGGCTGAGGCCTCTTTCAATCCCAAAATTCCTCATACGTGCCCAAGGGGTTGTCCCAGTCCAGGCACAATGGAACATCAATGAAATCTTGACTACAGAATACTACTGAAGATGTGGAAGTACTCACTGGTCACAATGCAACACAGAGTTAAGTCTGCTTAAGAAATATGCAACTCTGTGTTGAATTGTGGCTTCTGTATTCAATGAACATGAAATAAACTAGGAAAGAGGAAGAGTAAACTTTGAATACAGAGAGGACTGAATAACCTGGAAACCTGGGTAGTATTGATTGAGCATTTGGAGCCTACATAGATCCCGAAAATGGTGGGACAATCCCGAAAACCCTTAAGCCATCACAGCTTCTCACTTTGAGTCCTGAATTTCCCTACCTCCCGCAAATGCAAGCTACTTTAAGCAGTTTTAAAGGGGCCATTGGCAAAATTGCAGCTAAGCTACAACTTTTAGCTTAGCTGCAATTTTGCCCATGGCCCCTTTAAGAGACAGTAAGCAGAGAGGGAACAGACGCGAGGGTGTTTTTGTGTGTGCGCCGCTGGCCTAGACCAAGGGGGAGGTGAATGAGGGAATTTATCACATCCTATCTTTATATTGCCAAAGATTTTATTTCCTAACATAGCTGACTCTGTGCCTCTGACAGGTGAGGTACAGTGTCAGAAGGAAATGCAAGAAACTTCCCCTTCTCTCTGAAGCTCCATGTTTGGTGGTGTGAGGTGGGTGGGTAAGCTTCGCCTGTTGAATTTGTGCCAATCCTGACAATTTTAAAACAAAAAGAAAGAGATTGCCAGGCTGCAAGCACTGCCCC
This sequence comes from Shinisaurus crocodilurus, assembly GCA_021292165.1. NCBI lineage: Eukaryota > Metazoa > Chordata > Lepidosauria > Squamata > Shinisauridae > Shinisaurus > Shinisaurus crocodilurus. Next base: position 172,868,675 of record CM037879.1, on the reverse strand, counting down.
CCTAATGAAAAACACCAGATATCAACAATTAAGGGTTTCAGGAAGGTTAAAAATTTTTTACAAAAGCCACTTATAAAATACTATAAAATAATATATAATATAATAATGTAATAATTATAATATATAAGATTTTGTGTGCTTCCTCTAATAACTTTTGTACTTGACCATGCCCTTTGGTTGCCTGGCCATACCCCTGGCCACGGCCTCATGTTGCCTGGCCACACCCTCTAGATCATACCTTTATGTTGCTTAACCATACCTCTTCCAAATTCACATGTGTATTCCCTATTTTCATCTGTGAAATGTGGGAGGGTATGGAGTATACATGTGTACAGTAATACCTTGGATTGCAAGTAATTTGGTTTGAGAGCGTTTTGCAAGACAAGCAAATTTTTAAATATTTATTTAATATTTTTTTTGACTTGATATAAAGCGACGTCTTGCAATACAAGTACTGTAGTACGGCTTAAATTAAAAATCTCTGTACACATTTTTTTGGGGGGGATTTCGTTTTGATATAAGAGTGTTTTGGATTACAAGCACGTTTCTGGAACACATTATGCTCTCAATCCAAGGCATGACTGTATTGTGCAGAAGGGGCCTGGAATACATGGAAGCCTGATGCATTAAAGGAGTACAGCTAGCAGACGCAACCCCACTCCAAATATATACATCTGATTCTAGACATCAGAGGTAGGCAAGCTGGTGCGCGCTCCAGATGTTTTGCACTACAACTCCCATAATCCTCAGCCAGTGCGACCAGTGGCCAAGGATTATGGGAGTTAGAGTCTAAGTCATCTCAACGGCGCTAGGTTGCCTACCCTTGCTGAGCACGCTTTCACCCTTTGCATAGGACTGCTATCTCAGTTAGGTCATGTGTCACAAAGACTATCTTAAACAAAACATACAGCCCAAGACACAGGGCTAGATCCAGCTTCTTTTCCATTGGTGGGCACACAACATTATCATGGAGCTCTGCTCAGAACACTCCTGCTGGTGGAAAGGGCAGGGGGAGGTGGTGGTCTTTGCTGATCACTCCTCCCTCTGCAGCCCCCAGTGCTACCTCCCTCGCTGTTCCATAGGGTTCCCCAATCCTCCAGAACAGAGTTTGGGGGACAGAGGAGAATGCAGGGGAGGGGGGGAATAGGTGAAGATGGCCTCCTCCCTAGTTCATCAAGTGAAAAAGATACACTGAATCAAAAAGCCTCCTGCGGAGAGAAGGAGGCCTTCTGACCACAAGAGGCCTTTGCTGGATCCAACTAGAAGTTGATGATATATCTATCTGTCCATTTCCTGATTCCCAAGTTCCCTTTCTGGCATTGCCCACAGAGAACCCACAAACTGCTCTTTAAGCTCCCACAAGTTTTGAAAGGCAGTATGGGAGATTGCCAGGAGAGGTTAGAGGGAACTGCAATGGGGGGTGGGGTAGGGGTCCATGGGGAAACCTCTGAACAGATGCTGCAAAAGAAATTGGGAGCACGAAGAGTCCATGCCCTTTCATATCACGGCCAATATAAATAAGTACATTTCAGAAGCAGAAGTAAATTCCACATATGTTTCCTTTTTCCTGCTGTTCTTATGAACAGCACATTGTCTGGCACAATTTGAGGGCAGGCTCTTCAACTGGTTTTCAATTTTAAGACAACGTTCAGGTGGGAAAAGCCAATTTGAAAACAAGTGGTTGTGTGTTACTCTTTCTTTCCCTGATTAACCTTGTACTGAAATTCATTTAAAAGGCAAGCTGAACCCCGTGCTTCAGAAGAAAACAAGCATCTTCTATGACCAATACATGAGAAAGCAAACAAGAACTGGAAAACCTTTTCCTATAAATAAAGTACATCTAATATCAGCCAAAAACAACAACTACCTCTAGCATATTGTAAGAGGATGGCCAATTAATTAAAAGCTCTTGATGTCAATTTAGAAAACACAGTCATGAAAGAAAATCTAGAATTAATAGCAAGCTTGTTACATGAGAAAGCAAACAAGAACTGGAAAACCTTTTCCTATAAATAAAGTACATCTAATATCAGCCAAAAACAACAACTACCTCTAGCATATTGTAAGAGGATGACCAATTAATTAAAAGCTCTTGATGTCAATTTAGAAAACACAGTCATGAAAGAAAATCTAGAATTAATAGCAAGCTTGTTAGTGGTAATGTCAAAAATATGCATAGCCACTAATTGGAAGAAAGCCCTAACTCCACCAATTTCTGAGTGGTTTTTAAAAACCTAATAAATTACCTGAGGCCGCAATCCTATACCCACTTATCTGGTAATAAAATCACTAACCATTTGAGGGGGAGGCAGCAGAATCCTCCGTTATTTTCAGGGCAGCGCTTAACTTGTGCCCCCCCCATATGTTTTGGCCTACAACTCCCATCATCCTTCACCATTGGCTATGCTGGCTAGGCCTGATGAGCACTGTGGGCCAAAACATCTGGAGGGCCAAAAGATGCCCACCCCTGGCTTACTGGGAGTGGTGGCAGCCGCTCATGCAGTTGTTTAGTATGCACAACAGCTGCCTCCTGGCACTCACTCGCCATTGCTTTCCTGCACAATGCATCTGTAGAACTACATGACGGCATTAATGCAACAGGGCTGTATTTGCATAAGACTCTCCCGAGTGATCAGAGCCCTGAGCCAATCAGGACTCCTGATCACAAGGAAGAGTCTTATGCCTATACAGCTGGATGTAGGGCCCTTTCTCCTTGACATGGAGAACTTGGCTGATGGAGTGTGTGGCCAGTGGGTGTAGTGCTACACACACACACACACACACACTGGATGTACACATGGAAGGGAACCTCTCCACACCCCTAAGGACTTCCCGGTCTCTTCCCCTTTGGTTTTTGGTATAGCAATCAAATGGAAGAGTTTGCTCTTCCACTTCCCAGGACATACTCATCTTATTACCTTATTTTGCTCGATGTGTTCTGCTATTATATATCATTGAATAGGCACAAGGATCTTCCATACTAATTAGCTGTTACTTTTAAGCCCCTGCCAATGAGCTCTTCTGATCTGGAGATGTATTATGTTTATCGGCCGTGTGAAAAACCTACAGGGTGTAAGCAACTTCCATGAAAGGTCAGATACCACACAGTGACACAACAAGAATAATTTAAAAACAGAACCATTACCTTATTCACCCCATCTGCCATAGCCTGTAAGGTCAGCTCTCTTGGTCCATCCACAGTCTTACCGTTATCAGTGGGGCCCCAGCTGGCACTGTAGATATCTATTACTTGAGGCATGTGGCTGATAGAGGAAGCCTCTATAATATCAGTCATAAATGGCTGATCTAGCATTCGGATACCTGTGGATTTAATCAACAATGAAGAAGAAGAAAAAAACCAGGCTGACATCTCAAGGTTAATATCCCCTTCCAGGCAAGAGAACACCTTACACATTTTTTTCTACCGCAGACCATGAGTTCATCTAACGTACAACTATGCACAATGTTTACAGCAGCAGAAATTCATCATTTGGAGCAGTGTTGGGTCCCCAGATGTTTTTGGCCTACAACTCCATGCATGCCCCAGCCAGTGTAGCAAAAAACATCTGGGGACCCAAGGTTGGAGAACACTGATTTAGAGGAAACAAATCTGAATAATTATCTCTGAATGTAAGATTGACTTTTGTAATTAAAGCATGCTCTGTATTTTTTTTTTAACAACTTAATTAACTCATGCTTAGTTAAGCTTGGGGTTCACATATTTAAATGCAAAATGTGCATAGTAGTAGACTGAAAGATGAACAGTTGGAAAGTCAGAAAGGTAAGGCCTCAATTTAAATTGTTAGACCAGGGTTGGGCAGAAGGTGTTTTAGACATCAACTCCAGAAGCCCCTGAAAGCACGGCCAATGGTCAGGAATGCTGGGAATTGAAGTCAAAAATATCTAAAGATCTACTTTCTGCCCACTCCGTGTTAGACCAAGCAACTAATCCGACATATACACCAGTGTGGCGTAGTGGTTAGAGTGTTGGACTGGGGCTCAGGAGATCCGGGTTCTAGTCCCCGCTCAGCCATGAAACTCACTGGGTGACTTTGGGCCAGTCACTGACTCTCAGCCTAACCTACCTCACAAGGTTGTTGTGAGGATAAAATGGAGAGGAGGAGGAGGATTGTGTAAGCCGCCTTGGGTTCCTTGCAGGAAAAAAGGCGGGGTATAAATATAATAAATAAATAAATAAATATAGGGAAGTCCATTCAACCTGCTGACGATATGAGAAACAGTCTAGGTTCCTAGCCATCTACTGGCCAGCCTTGCCTCTTTGATCTGATCTTTGCAAAAGAAGAAGACAGATGGAGGTGACAGAATTCTGGACTATACCACTTCAGACTGCAAATGGGGGTCATGTTTTTGAATACTCTCCCTGCATGTAGTAAACTAACACATGAGGGAGAAGACTTTGCTCAACCTGTGTCTCTGCTCATTTTCTGAAAGGTTTCCAACCCTTTCACTACTCTCTTGCCAATAAAAGGGAATTTGAAATGAGCCTTTCAAGTTTCTTCCAATAGATTCCTGCAACCTTCTCCATCACAGTCCAATTCAGGTTTGAAAGGAGGAGAATCATTTGCCACCTTCTTGAACTTGAGTCAAAAATATATTTTTTTCCTGATTTCAGCTGGCCACTTGATGGTGCTATAGACCTCAACTGTAACCTAGTTTTTTTAAATCATGGATTTGTATGTGGACATTGTCATTCCCAAGACACTGGAAACTTATAATATCACCCAGAACAGATGCTAAAGCTATTTAGGGTGCAATCCTAAGCACGTTTCAACAGAAAAAAGTCCTACAACTCCCTGCATTCCCCAGCCAGCCATGCTGGCTGAGGAATGCAGGGAGTTGCAGGACTTTTTTTCTGTCAAAACATGCATAAGACTGCACCCTTAATTATTTGAGATACATTTTTGAGCAATGGTAGCCAGCAAGATAAACAAAGAAATGCAAGAGAGGGCAGCGGAGGGGAAGAAAGTAAGGAGAACACCTGTAGATATGAAAAAGAAAAGTGTGCTACGTTATATATATGAATGTACAGCAGAAAAGTGACAGAAGAGTCACTTTATCCAATTCTAAAGTGACAATTTTGCCACAAAGGAAACCTGGATTTTGTTCCCTAATTGATGCCATACCTGCCACCTTTGAATTATACGCCACTCCAACTCCACAGATATTGTTGTTCGCTGCAGCAGACACTTCCCCGGCACATCTGGTTCCATGACTGCAGAGAAAGACAGAGATTCCAGGCCAGCCAAAGCTTCACGGGAGCATCAACATCCAAAACACCTTAAAACATCCATTGTGCATGGCCGCCCGTGAGTCAATCAGGACTCCTATTCAGTCTCTTGACAAGCAAAGAGCTGTGCCCCTGTCTCAATGTGCATAAGGGGGCTTGACTTGAGGCTTTCTTGACTAGTAGCCTTCCCCTTCCCCACCAATGCCACAAAGCAAACTTCTTTTGAAATAGAGAGGACTTCCAAAAGCAGGTTGTCATGTGGCATGGAGAGCTGGCTGGAACAAAAATAGGTAAATTATGGAGAGTTTGCTGTTCAAAGAAAAATAGATCAAAAATCCCACCTAGCACACCCAAGGCCTCGGGCATGTTGAAGGTTGCTCTTTGGATCCCAATCAGAGTCAACAAAATGAGTGCGAGCTTACTAAATGTATCAGGCAAACCGTGTGAGAAAGCACTGGTTGCTGACATGGGAACCCCATGCAGAGGAGGATCAGCACAACGGAGAACCTTCAGATAATCAGCAATTTTGCAAGGGTAGAGGACCTAATTGTATCTAGGGTGGCCACTTGTGAACCACCAACAAAGAGGAAATGTATCACTAAAAGAAAAAAAAGAGGACAAAAGAAGACAGAAATTAACATAAAACATGCATATGCTATTGTATTGGTTTAGATGCAAATGTATAAATAATAATTATAATTTAAATGGAAATACAGTACATCTCCCCATAGTGTGGAAGACTGTGACCAAATGACCTGTGTGCCTTGCCCAGCCTGCTGTCCAGGTGTTCACGGTTGAGGGGCAACAGTTCTTATGGCTCATTATGTTTAAACTAGAATTAGACAGAACAGCACTTCAAACAGTGGGTGCCTTCAAATAGAGGATGGTCCTCTGGCAGCCCTTCAAATCAATGAGGACACCTGGCCACCCTAACTTTTAAATATATTCATCCTTATTTAGAAAAAAAAAACACAACACTGAGAAACATTTTAAAACACTGGCAAACCTGCTCTAGGAACGTGCTGTATCTCTGTGCGTGCATGACTGGGCCCAGCCTCAGGGATCGGCACTGGCAGGCATCTGCCAACGGCCTGCCCAACACGCCGTCTCCCCTCCCTTCACCTTGAGGGAGCCAGCACACACCACCAGCAGCAAAGAAGCCAGCCTAATAGCTGGCCAGTGATACTGCTGGCATCGCTCACCATTTTAACTCCTTCACAAGGTCTCTGGGCCCCAACCTACCATAGCTTCACAATGGGGACTCCACCACACAGGGTGCCCAGGTGTCCTACTTTAGAGAGGGCAGTTCCCTGTTTGAAGGCCTTCTCTGTTCGAAGGGCTGTCTGGTTTACAGATAAAGAACCATCAGAAGGAAGAGATGGGCCTTGAAGTTGCCCATCAACACTTAGCACCTGGACTGAGCAGGTAGATAGGTATATTGTATTTCTATTTAAATTATACTAATTAGATACTAATGTGCATCAATCTATATAAATTAACATATGCATATTTTATGCAAATTGGCATCCTCTTTGGTCCTCCTTTTTTAGTGGCTGTGTGTGTGTTGATCATACTAGTACCACCCAATTGGTACCAGCTACAGCTGGGTTTTTCTGCAAACCTGAAGAACATTTATATTGTGATTTTATATAGATGTTTTACTCTTGCACCATCACAGTTTTACTGAAGGGCAACCTAAAATAACCAACTACCTAGGGAGGCAGTGGGCTCTCCAACACTGGAGGCATTCACGGTGCAGCTGGACAGCCATCTGTCAGGGATGCTTTGACATGGGTTCCTACATTGAGCAGGGGGTTGGACTCGATGGCCTTATTGGCCCCTTCCAACTCTACTATTCTATGATTCTATGAAATAAAATCATGAAAACAAACAAGCAACTGGTTTTCTGCTTTCTCCTTGAGCTCGGTCCCAGAGAGGAAAAGGTACATTTCGACTGAGCACATCTGTACTCAAACTATTGTTTAATGAAAGCTGTGCTATTTTAATAAGATGCGTAGATTTTGTTTTTGTCTGTCTGCTTGTGTTGCTTTGCTTTGCTTTATATTAAATGCATTTTCTCTTTCCTTCTTTGAAGCAGCACTGGGGCAAGGGCAAGGCCAACTTTTTATTATTTGCTTTGCCAGAGACATTTCCCTCAGTCACAGTGGGCTTTGTTGATAACTCTATTAAAGGAACGGTAGGAGATGCTCTTGCGTTGCTAGGCATCTGTTATCCAGCATCTGTGGCCTGCATGTGAGGCATAAGGTAAGTTATACTAATACATATTGCCCAAAACGGATTCTTGAGTACAAAGCCCGCTGAAGAATATGTATTGCTCTTGTATTTCAACAAGGTGAAAGAGAACAGGTGCATTTAGCTATCGGAGAGGGCTTGGATATAATGGGCTCTGCCCATGGGTACCAATGTGTCCATAGACACCTCCACTGGTACTCTGCCCCTCCTGATTTTTAAAAAAACATTTAAAGATTTTTTTAATTTAAAAAAAATGCTACAAAGCAAAGTGCGAGGCTCCAGAGCAGCTCCATCTCTATTTCCAAGAATAAATGGCACTGGAAGCATTCTTAGGAAATAAAGATGGTGGGTGGCTTCAACCCAGTGCTTTATTTTGAAGTGCATCTTCTGTGAAATAAGCGCTAGAGCACAAAATGGTGTGTTCAAAAGAATATTTTTCTGTTTTCTATTGCCTTACGTATACTTGGATTCTTGGGCACATTAGTTTTCTTTTAACTTCACCAGTTTTGTGACTGGCCACACCAAGCATGGCAGCCATTTTGTGTATGGGAAGTACCCTCATGCCAGCCATCTTGTGAGAGCCCCCATGACAAACTCCAGATAATGCCCAACAGCCCAAAAATGTTAGGGACACAAGATCTAGCATGGCTGGCTGGGGAATGCTGGGAATTGTAGGACTTCTTTCTGTCTAAACATGCATAGGATTATGCCCGTAATGATTTCGCTTAGAGAACCTTTCCCCTTGAAATTGATGTTCCTTAAATGTGCTTAATGTTGGCTGGATTGTGCCCTTCATATTTAGCAGAGACAAACACCTGGTTCAGACATAGGGTAGCCAGGTGTCCTCTTTTACAGAGGATAGTCCTCTATTTGAAGGGCAGCCCAGTCCAGTCCAGCTCCGGTTTAAAGATAAAAAAAACAAAACAAAACAGAAGAAGAGAGAGCTGGACCTTGAATTGCTTGACTTGACCATTTACAACAAACAGAGTGAGGCACACACGTCACCTGCTCATAGTCTTCAACCCTAAAGTGAGATGTATTGTGTCTCGATGTCAATTTAGAAAAGACAATTATAATTTACATCTACACATACAAATTAGCATATGCCAATTTCATGGAAACTGGTGTCCTCTAGGGTCTGAAAATGCTTTGGATTACAATAAACATTTTCTCTAGGCTACCCCATTGTTTTTCTACTCTTGGAAGAACGGGTAGGCTCCATTCCCATTCATGACACCGATAATGCTACATCCGGCAGGGGAACTTCACATGAATGCCCCGCTGTGCAGACGTCTAATTTGCCTCAGCTCCCACTTCTTCTTTTAAGGGGAAAAGAATCATGTGAACTGGCTGTCGGCATGGGAGTGCCTGCGTTACATGTAGCATTATTTGTAGTAATGTTGGGGCAGTGGTTTTGTGCCCTCCATTCCAGGGATGCAAGCCGGCCAAGCGCTGTCAATTCCTGACCAGCAACATGGCTAGATGTGCTCCTTACCTGTTAAACCAATCATCTGTATAGCGAGGATATGGATACGGGTCGTTACTACTGAAGTCATAGCTGGCTTGGGCATTCTGGAAAACACAAACAGTAGAGTCAAATCAGCATGAATATATAAATATATAGGTTAACTTAAAGCAGGAAGTCAAGAAAAGTATATCTGCCATGTTAACAAACTCTTATTGTTAGCCTCTCAGTGTGACATAGAACTTGCTACGGCCATTGTACAATTCCTGCGAAGAACACAGATAATTTTATACTGCTTTTCACTTTTTACAAATCCCAAACTGGTTCACAAATGTAAAATCAAGATAAAATACAATACAATAATAAAAAAAAACAACATTAAGATATCTCATTAAGATAACCAAGCATAGCTGGCAATGCTAGCAGTCAGGAAAACGGATGTGCCTTAAGTTGTCAATGGAAATACTCCACCCTAGGACCTCGCCTGATTTCAGTGGGGTGATCATTCCATTCCATATGGTGGGTGCCACAGTGGAGAAGGCCCTTCTCTGCACCAAGACTAAATGCACATCAGTAGGCTGTGATACAGTAAGCACGGCTCTCCCTCAGAACATAAAGATCGGGGTGCCCTACATGGAAAAAGGCAGGTTATTGGGCAGAATACACTTTTAAATGTATGCATTTGGGGATGTATGCCACCATTGGCTAAAGTGTGTTTGTGCACATTTCGGAAATGTGCATGTTTTTCTTTGCACATTTTTCAGATGTGCACATCTTGTCGAACTTTTTGTTGTTTTGTGGAACACGTTGCCAGTTTGGAAATGTATGGATTTCCAACCACAAATTGCATTTGGATCCGGGAGCTACAAACAAATTGGGTAAAACTGTATTTTTTAAAAAAATGACTGAGAGCGTGTCTCACATATCCCTAGTTCCACATGGTCTTTTGGCAGGAGGAAACGTGAAACAAGCTGGGGAGAGACCCTAGCTCAGTGAGAGAGTATCTGCTTTGCATGCAGAAGGTCCCCGCCCCAGTTCAATTCCCAGCATCTCCAGGTAGGGCTGGAAAAACACCTGCCTGAAACGGTGGAGAGCTGCTGGCAGTCAGTATCTACAATACTGGGCTAGACCAAGGATCTGACTTCCTACAAGGTAGCTTCCTATGTTCCTAAGTAGCACCTGCATCAAAATGGCACAGTTTGGAGTGCTCCTGTTCACTGCTGCAGTCCGTCAGCCGTGCCCTCCTCCAGGATACTCCATTCTATTCGCTTCCCCCACCCAGTTTTCCGTTTTTAAGATTTGTTTGTACTTCTGCAAACCTCAGGGTTCCCCTGAGCCTGCTGATACTTGCTTCTTGTATGTGGGTGGTGTCATTCTGTCAACCTAGGCTTTGGCATTTGCAGCCTGAACATCAGAAACAGAAGGAGTGATGGCCATTTTGCTGGAAAGAGAAAAAGCATGCAGAAGGTCCCAGGTTCAATCCCTGGCACCTCTAGTTAAAAGGATCAGATGACAGGTGATATACAGGACCCTCAGCCTGGGGCCCTAGACAGGTGCTAGCAAGCAAGATAATGCTCAAGGCACAGGAGCCCAAAGGAATAAATGGTCACACAGTATGAACGTATTTATATAAGCGTTGAAGTTATGCTCCACAAATTACACCAGAACTTGTGTATTAAATACAGTAATACCTTGGATTGCAAGTAACTTGGTTTGAGAGCGTTTTGCAAGACAAGCAAATGTTAAAATATTTATTTAATTTTTTTTTTACTTGATATACAAGCGACGTCTTGCAATACAAGTACTGTAGTACGGCTTAAATTAAAAATCTCTGTACACATTTTTTTTGGGGGGATTTCGTTTTGATATAAGAGTGTTTTGGATTACAAGCACGTTTCCAGAACGAATTATGCTCTCAATCCAAGTCATGACTGTAAATTAATACTAAACAATAATATACAAGAATATAAGCCAAACAATAATACAGTTTGCCTCAAAATATAACCACGAACAAACAAAATGTAACCACAAATAAATTACAAATAACACCTTTTTCACAAAATATAACCAAAAGCCCAACAAGTGTACGGGTTAGAAAATCTTGTTTCATTAACTTCATCAGCTAATAAATTTTAATCATTATACTGATTGTATCTTTTTCTTCAATACTGGAGTCATTCCTTCATATAAACCACTGAAGAGTGGACCCCATGTCTTGTAAGTGAGCTCTTAATCCACAGTTGAAACAAGAATGAGTTGGCTAAGATAAAAAATTAAACATATATATATATTATACTTAAACATTAAACATATATATATATATATATATATATATATATATATATATACTCATGTTGTGACCGTAATACAGAACTAACAGAAGAGATGAAAAATAAGAAGGACAAAGGAGACAACTGGGAAGGCTTAAAAAGACATTCAAACTTTATTTTTTTATTTTTTTCAGAGGGGAGGGGAGGGGGAAGCTGCATTGCATTTACTCTCCAGTTCACCGGGCTAGGAGAGAAGCTGTTGTGGCGGGCGTCGGCAAGGGAGATGGAAAAACAACTGAAGGCTGATGGGGCTGATCTCCTCCTCAGAGCTGCTGCTTTGCCGAGGCTTCCCATGCTGTGCACAGCTGCAAGTGGCCTTCCTCACCTAGCACTTGAAGCAATGTGAGCAGTTGGCTGACTCATACCTCTGCCCCCCCCCCATGCATTAGCAAATACAGTAATACCTTGGATTGCAAGCAGGGCCGGTGCTACCATTAGGCCAACTAGGCGGCTGCCTAGGGCGCCGGGCTAAAGGGGGTGCCAGGAGCATAGGGCTGGAGGGAGGAAGGGCTCAAGTGGGAAGGGGGGGGCGCTAAATATCTGATCTTGCCTAGGGCACCAAACTGCCTTGCACCGGCCCTGATTGCAAGTAACTTGGGTCTGAGAGCGTTTTTTGCCAGACGAGCAAAAAAATTCAATAAATTTTGACTTGATAAACGAGCGACGTCTTGCAAGGCAACATAGGGATGCAAGCGCTCACCTCGAGCGGGCCGAAATCGGCCCCGCTCACGCCCGTCAGAGACTCGCTTTGATATAAGAGTGCTTTGGATTACAGGCACGGTTCCGGAACAAATTAGGCTCTCAATGCAAGGCATGACTGTACTGTTAAAAAAAAAAAAGAAAAGAAAGCTCAATAGGACACTTCCTCATTGCAGCAGCACTCCCACCCCCCCAAACCCACCACCCTGCTGAAGCCACTCCTCCTCCCTCCAGAACAGTACTGCAAGTTTAGCACTAGGGATGTGCGCGGAACTCGATGGGGGTGTGTGGAAGTGGGGCGAACTCACCCCACTGACCCCCTTGAACTCCACACGACTTACCTTTCCCCAGCTCGGCACAAGTCCCTGTGAGAAGAAGCGGGGAAAGGTACTTCCAGGTCCCCGGCGCTTCTCGTCCGGGTCCCTGGCGCTGCATTTTTTACGTAAAAACCAAGGTAGTTTACCTTGGTTTTTACGTAAAAAACGCAGCACCGGGGACCCGGAAGTGACATGATGACGGGGACCTGGAACTGATGCAACAGGGACCCGGAAGTCCGCCTTGCCGAGTGCCATGGAACGGATCGTGTGGTGGGGGAGCTCCGCGAGCGCCCAGAGAGTTGGGTCTCGGTGAGTTCGGCCACCCCTATAATTAGCACACACTGAAATATATACTGTGGAAAAAACAGAACAGATAAAAAAAGTCGTGAATCTCGTGATATAACTGGTCTGAAAAAATGTGGTATATGATGGCAGAAATAACGTGAGGCGGGGAAGTTTGGGCGGGGTGTGTGTGTCGTGAGACACACCAGCAAGCCAGGCATTAGAATGACAGTAAAAATCCCTAGTGTAGATCCCCCCCTGGTCTAAGGCAGCTTTCTGTGTTCCACATTATTCTGTTGTTTAATATGTGTGGAGTGCTCCTTTTTAGACCTACTGCTGCCTACTTTTGCCTGAGGCAGGAGGATGCTGGTGTTGGCATTCTCTTTTGCAGTGCTCTTGAGAAGCAAGCTTGTCAAAGGAAGATCAAACCCTTTCCCTACATCATTAATATGTCCTATGGCATGTCCACAAGGAATAAGCCAAGCTGCTCTTCCAGTGTTGCTATGATGACATAGTCGATGTAGAAAACAAATGACCAAATGTGGGTAATTAAATTTACACATTTGATTTCTCTAGAGGGAGAAGAGTTTCTGAATACAGAATTAAAGAAAGGCATGTATTATTCATAGCTAGCTAGGATTCTTATTTATTTTTTTTAGCAGACAAGAGGAAATTAAATCCAGCTCTAATTCACTGAAATTTCATTCTTAACAAGCAACACATTTTTGCCAAATGCCAGACTCTTGTCTGACACGAAACTTTCAAGAGTATCTATTCTAAGATTATATGTACCTATTATGTCTACCCATAATTGGAACTCCCTCCCCAGGTAGGTGCATCTACTCTTCTGTAAGCTTTTGAAAACTGGTAAACCTTCCTTTTTGGAGAGGCATTTGGGTTATTGCAATAGCTATAACCCAAATTCAGTTAAACACCACCAGCATAATGTTGTTAGAGCCAGTGTGGCATAGTGGTGAGAGTGTTGGGACTCGGGAGATCCGGGTTCTAGTCCCCACTTGGTCATGAAGCTCACTGGGTGACTTTGGGCCAGTCACTGACTCTCAGCCTAACCTACCTCACAGGGTTGTTGTGAGGATAAAATGGAGAGGAGGATTATGTAAGCTGCCTTGGGTTTCTTGCAGGAAAAAAGGCGGGGTATAAATATAATAAATAAATAAATAGCTCACAGTGGTGCACTTGGGTAATTTTAGACTCTGGACTTAAAGGTCTTATGCCCCACCACCATCTTTACATGGTAATGTGCATTACTTCCATTACTTCCTATTGTTGGGCAGGGGGGACTCTTTTGATGGCCATTGGTATTACTTCAAACTGTGATAAGCCAGCCGTGCTGCATTTTGGGGAGCCCTCCTGCTCATTGTGTGCAGGGTAGAATAGATGATCTACTGATGGCAGAAATCGCCTCCCATTGCACATAGGAATAATCTTAGCTGCTATCCCAACCCCACAGGGCAAAGGTGAGCTGACCTCCTCAGGATTCTCCTGCCACACCTGGAGTTGCTAGGTGGACATCACTGAGGAGGCTGTGTCACTGTGCCCACAAGGATATATTTGTTTAACAAACATAGAATTTGGCAAATGGCACATTCAGTTAAACACCACCAGCATAATGTTAGAGTGGCAGCTCTGTGTGTGTGTGTGTGTGTGTGGTGTTGGTGGTGGGAATCAGCCTGGAGGTAGAGAGATATCAACATCAACTTCCCTGTAATGGTGAACTCAGCATGTCTCTGTATTTTCAGAACCATGTGTGAGAAATCAGAAGCAAAGGTCCTGAAGTTAACAAGACTTAAAACAGACAATTGACCCAAACTAGGTTGTTTTGCCACAAAGCTCAAAAACAGCTAAAACACAAAAGCCAACCATTAACCTCTGATTTTTAAGGTGACCTTGAATAATCTTGAGAAATGTCTTTTCAGAATGAAAATGGGAGTTGAATGTTAAAGTAAGGTTTACTATTCAGTACTCTCCCCACGTGACCTGCACTTATGCATTCTAATCACAGAATGTTCTCTCTTTGCAAGCATGTTTACAGGCGTTGGGTTATGGAGGTTCCTTTCCACACCCCTGACATCACCTTGGTTTTGTCCAAACACATGGCTGCCAACACTAATATAGTAGACATTTATTTATATCATTTCAGTGTATACAGTGCCTTGCAGAAATATTCATCCCCCTTTGACTTTTCCATATTTTGTTGTGTTACAACCTGGAATTGAAATGGATTTAATTGGCATTGTTACCACTTGATGTACACAAGATACTCAGCACTGCGAAGGTTAAAAATATTTTTTAATGTGGCACAAAAGTTAAGTAAATAAAACCAAACTGGCACTTGTCGGTTGCATAAGAATTCACTCCTTGTGCTGTGACATGCCTAAATAAGCTCTGGTTCAACCTACTGCCTCCAGAAGTCACATAGTGTAATGTAAGTAGTTGAATGGAGTCCACCCGTGTGCAGTTCCAGTGCCACATGATCTCAGATTAAATACACCTGTTTCTGAAAGACCCCATAGTTTGTCAGAGAGCATATCTAAACAAACAGCATTGTGAAGACCAAGGAGCTATCAAACCAACTCTGGGATAAAGTTGTGCAGAAGAACCAATCAGGGTTGGGTTATAAAAAAAATATCCCAAACTATGAACATCCCCCAGAGCACCATTAAATCCATTAGGACAAAATAGAAAGAATATGGCTCAATCATGACTCTGCCTAGAGGAGGCCATCCACCAAAACTCAGTGACCGGTAAGGAGGGCATTAGTCAGAGAAGAAACCAAGAGGCCAATGTTAACTCTGAAGGAGCTGGAGAGATTGTGAGCTGAGATGGGAGAAACCATCCATGGAGCAACTATCATCCAGACACTCCACAAAGCTGGGCTTTATGGAAGAGTGGTGAGAAGAAAGCCATTGCTGAAACAAACCCATATCAAAGCCCATTTGCAGTTTGCAAAAAAGCATGTGGGAGACACAGCAAGCATGTGGAAAAAGGTTCTCTGATCTGAGGAGACCAACATTGAACTTTTTGGCCTTGCTGCAAAATGCTGTGTGGTGCAAAGCCAACAGTTCTCATTGCCCTGAGAACACCATCCTCACAGTGAAGTATGCTGATGATAATGTGGTCTCCGCACATTCAGAGGATGATCTCCAAACTATCCTAAATGCTTTTGCAGAAGCATACGGAAAACTTGGTCTCTCACTTAACATCAAAAAAACCAAAGTGCTTCATCAGCAAGTGCAAGCTAACCCTTTGGTGATGCCATCTATCCAGCTTGGCGGGACAATACTGGAAAATGTTGATCATTTTCTCTATCTTGGCAGCTATCTTTCTGTTACAGCTAACATCGACACTGAAATCCAGCATCGTCTGAGCTCCGCAAGTGCCGCGTTTTCTCGAATGAAACATAGAGTGTTCGAGGATCGGGATATTTGTAAGAAGACCAAAACACTGGTTTATGAAGCCATTGTATTGCCAACTTTATTGTATGCCTGCGAAACATGATCTATCTATAAACGTCACCTCCAACTCCTTGAAAGATTTCATCAACGTTGCCTCCGGAAAATCCTGCGAATTACTTGGGAAGATAGGCGAACAAATGTCAGTGTACTGGAAGAAGCAAAGACTACTAGCATTGAAAAAATGATCCTTCAATGCCAACTTCAGTAGACCGGTCATGTTGTTCGAATGCCTGACTGCCGTCTCCCAAAGCAGTTACTTTATTCCCAACTCAAGGATGGAAAGCGGAATATTGGTGGTCAATATAAGAGGTTTAAAGATGTTCTTAAAGCTAATCTAAAAAAAATGCAATATAAACATCAAAAACTGGGAAGCTCTGGCCCATGAACGATCTAAATGGAGGTCGGCCTTTCACAAAGGTTCTATGGACTTTGAAGAAGCCCGAGTGCAAGGTGAAAGGGAGAAACGTGCTAAGCGAAAAGCACGTCAAATGAATCCTTTACAGGACCATCTTCCATCTGGTAACCTGTGTCCTCACTGTGGGAAGCTGTGTGGATCTAGAATTGGCCTCCACAGTCACTTACGGACCCAACGCTAGAGTCTACACAATTTTCTTTAGAATTTTCCTCCTTTTAAAATCTCCTTTTTGTAAATTTTCTTTTTTTTAATCCTGGAAGATAATCTTACTTGGTCACGAGTGATCGTCTGACTGACTGACTGACTGGTGGTGGCAGCACCATGTTGTAGGGATGCTTTTCCTTGGCATGGACTGGGAAACTGGTCAGGATTGAGGGCATGATGGATGGAGCCAAATACAGGGCAATTCTAGAGAAAAACTGTTTCAGCCTGCAAGGGACCTGGGGCTGGGGCAGAGGTTCACCTTCCAGCAGGGCAATGACCCTAAACACACAGCCAAAGTAACATGAGTGGTTTAAAAACAAGAACCTGAAAATCTTAGAATGGCCCAGTCAAAGCCCAGACCTCAATCTAA
The DNA here is from genome assembly GCA_021292165.1 of Shinisaurus crocodilurus. Taxonomy (NCBI): domain Eukaryota; kingdom Metazoa; phylum Chordata; class Lepidosauria; order Squamata; family Shinisauridae; genus Shinisaurus; species Shinisaurus crocodilurus. The sequence goes on along the minus strand of CM037879.1, from coordinate 172,851,616 downwards.
TTCAGAATCTGTGGCAAGACGTGAAAGTTGCTGTTCACCAACGGTCCCCACCCAACCTGACAGAGCTGGAGCAATTATGCCAGAATGGGCAAACATTGCAGGATCCAGATGCACAAAGTTGATAGAGACTTCCCCAAGAAGACTCGCAGCTGTCATTGCTGCCAAAGGTGCTTCTACCAAGTATTGACTCAGGGTGTGTGTGAATACTTATGCAACCAATAGGTGCCACTGCCAGTTTGTTTTTGTTTACTTAACTTTTGTGCCACAATAAAAATATTTTGCACCTTCACAGTGTTGAGTATCTTGTGTACATCAAGTGGTAACAACACTAGTTGAATCCATTTCAATTCCAGGTTGTAACACAACAAAATGTGCAAAAGTCAAAGTGCAAAAGTGCACTTGCAAAGTGCAAAAGTGCAATGTGCAAAAGTCAAAAGTCAAAGGTGATGTGAATACTTCTGCAAGGCACTGTACCTGCCCTATACCGAATGCTCAGAGCAGGTCACACAAACTTTTCAAGTATAATTAAAATATTATAATAATATTCAGATCCTTCTCTTTACCTGGAATCCTCCCCCCCTCAACAGAGAGAGAACCCATTCAACTAGTGAAAAATGCATGTGAAAATTCCAAGAATAGCAATGGTATTCTCCAGAACTGACATTCATTCAACATTGTTTACTATCCAGCAAGACCACATTTTCATTTATATTCCCTGAACAAGATGTTCTTGGCAAGACTAATAGATCTGATCATCATCAACATTTTAACAGCAATTTACTAGATGTGTGTAAATTGATGGAATCCCTGATATCATCAGCTGACTCAGTAAGAGCTCCAGAATTATGTTAAATAGATACAGCAGTTGCTGCAACTGATTCAAGCATCACTCTGCTCATTTTCAGAAGAAAGGCTAAGGAAACTCTCCTGCCATTCAAATGTGCAGACACTACAAAAGAAATTATTTACTTGCTGCCCCGTTTCTATCCTACCATTTCTTCACAGAGTTTAGGGTTGGGCTGAGTGGCTGTGATTGGTCCATTGATTAATCAGCAAGTTTTTTGGGCTAAATGAAGATTTGAACCAAGGTCTTCCTGGTCCAAGTCCCTGGCCACTTCACTAGACTGGTTCTTCGACAGTGATTTCTAAAAGAGATGTGTGAAATATTGTCTCCATTTCTTTAACAGTGATTTCTAAAAGCAATGTGTGTGAAATATTGCTTCCATTAATGTCAGCAGAGTTGGTGTTTTCTATCAGGGAAGGATTTCATGTTATGTCTGTTTTTGGTGGGTAAGGAATTCAGTTTCCTCGAAGGATATTTTAAGGAAGGAACATTCCCTTACCCCAAGAAATATTTAGAGGAAATTGTTTTTAGGGTGTTGTTTTGTTTTTTTTGAAAATCTGATTATACAGTTTCACAGTGTGAACCATATAAGCTTAAACATACATATGATGAGGACTATCAGGTCTGCAATTTAATTTTGGACAGTAGGAAAAAAGTATTTATTTATTTATTTATTTATTATATTATACCCCACCTTTTTTCCTGCAAGGAACCCAAGGCGTCTTACATAATCCTCCTCCTCCTCTCCATTTTATCCTCACAACAACCCTGTGAGGTAGGTTAGGCTGAGAGTCAGTGACTGGCCCAAAGTCACCCAGTGAGTTTCATGGCCGAGCGGGGACTAGAACCTGGATCTCCGGGGTCCCAGTCCAACACTCTCACCACTACGCCACACTGGCTCTCTTTTGTGTTATGGTTATGCCTTATTTATGCCTTATTTATTTCCTATTATGCCTGTGATCTCCTTTTGATCTTCTTGTCATTCTTTCCCCTACAAGGCAAGAATGGCCCCTAAACTGGAAGGAACCAATTCACATAGCATCTTTTATAAGAGGTGTCTACACTTGGCAACTAACCCCAACTCCCCGTACCCTCCATTTTCATAGCTGCAGATGAGTGAGGGCCATTCGTCTTGTGAACCTGGGTCGGGAGAATCAGTGCAGTGTTTGGCCTATGGCGAAGCAGCTGGGTGATTGCTTCCATCACCATGAGCACGGCTAGCAAATCAACAGTTATTTCCCAGGTTGCCACTGAGCCCACGGGGCATTTTCTGGCACCATGGATTGATTTGAATGCTAGAGAAAGGTATGCCTCTTCATCACATACTGATATTCTGCACTGATCCACCCTTCAAGCCACTTCTCAGTGCCCCACTGGTAGGTTCTGACTGAGAGGCTTCAGAAGCAAATGTGCCAGCTGCGACCACACAGGTGAGCACAGTGTTACCACCAGGCTGTGGCTGCACGGAAGTCCCTGGAAGCAGAGGGATGGATAAGCCTCAAAATTCTACTGCTTACAAAAATGACACCTGTTGATCTAATAGCTTGGTATTCATGATTATTTGATGAGGTCTACAACTGTGCAAAATTTCAAAGCAATCCAATGAAAATTGCCACAGCTACAGCAATTTAAAAGTGCTATACGTGTATACTCTTTTCTCCAAGTTGTAGCTTGGCATATCATATATTTCTTTCCAAATTTTGTGAAAACGGCTGATGTACAATACTCTGGCTCCTTGAGGAAGTGTGCCTTTCATTGGTTTTGGTGAAATTCTGAGCAGTGGTTCAAATGTTATTAAGGTTAAATTTATCAATCAGCATCCTTTCTTTTGGTCTTCAGTCCTAGACATGCTTACTTGGGAGTAAGTCTCATTGAAGTCATGTCTGAGTAGGCATGTATAATGTTTGTTAGTGTTCTTCTATCCTAAAGGCATGCGTTGCTCACTTCCCCCCCCCCCTTCAACAGTTGGTAAACACAAAATCCACAGCTGTTCTCCTCATATTCATTTTTTAAATAGACATCTCTCACACATTGTGATATAGCTTCATTATTCCTTCCAGAAGGTCTTTTATCTTGGAGAAGTTTTGCCTGACAAAATTACTGGCTTTGTGCGTGCAGCATGAACTGAAAAGCAAACCATGGAATACATTATGCCTCATATTTTAATGATCAGTTCAGAATGAAAGGTTCTCTCGATAGAGAAAAAATAATAATTTATTGAAAGTTGAAGCTCTATGGAGTTTTACGCTTGGAGAAGAAAAGAATATCTAGGCCAAACAGAAATCGCCATCATTACTCTTTAGAACAGTGGTGGGGAAACTCTGGCCCAAGGCCTCACTACGCTCCAAAGCCCCTCCCCTGGGAAAGGTGAGGGAAGCCAGCAACAAGGGAATTCCTTCGCCAGCCCCACTGACTAGATGGTGCTGGCGAAATAGATCACTCTTCCCCTCCTTCATCAGCCAATATCGAAGCCAATCAGGCTGGCAAAGTGGCTCCCTCTTCACTGTTGCTCAGCTGTTTTCTGAGCAGCAGGAGTGGGGGGGAGATTGTGGGAAGGGGAGGTTTCGACTTCCCCTCCCCATGATCTCCACCTACCCACTGCCGCTACTCAGAAAACAAGTGGGCAACAGTAAAGAGCAATGTGTGTGAATGAGAAAGAGGGGGGGGAGTGTGGCTGGTAGCCCCACTCACTTGTCAAATTTGGCCCCCCCACCAATAGCATGCAGCTACCCAGCTGAAAAAGGCTCCCCAGCCCTACTGTGAAAGGTAGGGTAGACACTGTGGGTATATGACCCCCAACAATGAGGAAATGTATCACCAAAAGTTTAAAAAAAAAACAAAAAGGAGAAAAGAGGTCAGTCAGTCAGTCAGGCGATCACTCGTGACCGAGTAAGATTGTCTTCCAGGATAATTTTTTTTTTTTTTTTTTTACAAAAAGATTTTAAAAGGAGGAAAATTCTAAAGAAAATTGTGTAGACTCTAGCAATGGGTCCGTAAGTGACTGTGGAGGCCAATTCTAGATCCACACAGCTTCCCACAGTGAGGACACAGGTTACCAGATAGAAGATGGTCCTGTAAAGGATTCATTTGATGTGCTTTTCGCTTAGCACGTTTCTCCCTTTCACCTTGCACTCGGGCTTCTTCAAAGTCCATAGAACCTTTGTGAAAGGCCAACCTCCAGTTAGATCGTTCATGGGCCAGAGCTTCCCAGTTTTTGATGTTTATATTGCATTTTTTTTAGATTAGCTTTAAGAACATCTTTAAACCTCTTATATTGACCACCGATATTCTGCTTTCCATCCTTGAGTTGGGAATAAAGTAACTGCTTTGGGAGACGGCAGTCAGGCATTCGAACAACATGACCGGTCCACTGAAGTTGGCGTTGAAGGATCATTTTTTCAATGCTAGTAGTCTTTGCTTCTTCCAGTACACTGACATTTGTTCGCCTATCTTCCCAAGTAATTCGCAGGATTTTCCGGAGGCAACATTGATGAAATCTTTCAAGGAGTTGGAGGTGACGTTTATAGATAGTCCATGTTTCGCAGGCATACAATAAAGTTGGTAATACAATGGCTTCATAAACCAGTGTTTTGGTCTTCTTACAAATATCCCGATCCTCGAACACTCTATGTTTCATTCGAGAAAACGCGGCACTTGCGGAGCTCAGACGATGCTGGATTTCACTGTCGATGTTAGCTGTAACAGAAAGATAGCTGCCAAGATAGAGAAAATGATCAACATTTTCCAGTATTGTCCCGCCAAGCTGGATAGATGGCATCACCAAGGGGTTAGCTTGCACTTGCTGATGAAGCACTTTGTTTTTTTTTATGTTAAGTGAGAGACCAAGTTTTCCGTATGCTTCTGCAAAAGCATTTAGGATCGTTTGGAGATCATCCTCTGAATGTGCGGAGACCACATTATCATCAGCATACTGAAGTTCCACAACGGAGGTTGTAATTACCTTACTTTTTGCTTTCAGCCTGCTGAGATTAAAAAGCTTTCCATCTGTTCAATATATAATTCCCACACCAGTGGGAAGTTTCCCCTCGACAAGATGTAAAATCATGGCAATGAAAATAGCAAATAATGTTGGGACGATAACACATCCCTGTTTAACACCTGATCCCACTTTAAATGGAGCACCATGAGAGCCGTTGTTGTCCAAGACCGTAGCCGTCATGTTGTCATGGACACTGATTTGTGTAAAATCTGCAAATTCCCCTGTTGCTCTCTGTTCTTATGGTTATCTTTAAACCAGACTGTTCAGACTTGTACTGAACAGCCCTTCAAATAGGGGACCCCTTCAAATAGAGGACTGTCCTTAGACAACCCTTCGAATGGAAGACTTCTTCTGTGAAGTGGGACACGTGGTCACCCTAAAAGAAGGGTTAATTCTGGTAGTACTGAAGTGAATCATCCTGCTATGGCTGTATCAGGCCCAGTGTTAAGTCAAACTAAGGGGCCATCCAAAAGCAAGTCATTCAAGAAGCAATGGTCAAAGGCACAGTTTTACCAGGCAAGAGGGAGAGCTCCAAGAAGGAGGTATGAGGAGCAGACAAGATCCAAACGCAGATAAGCAGTCAGATACCATATGCAGTCCAAGAAACAGTCAAGCAGGAGTCTAAGGTCAGCATAGTGAAGGCTCAGTCACTGAGCAAGATCAGAAGAACAAAACACTAGAGCGGGTAGAAGACATTGTTTCCAGCAATAGGTAGGCTGATACTGAAGACTTATACTGTACTGCTAGAGCAGTGTTCTCCAACCTTGGGTCCCCAGTTGTTTTTGGTCTACAACTCCCAGAATTCCCCAGCCAACTACGCTGGCTGGGGCATGCTGGGAGTTGTAGGCCAAAAACATCTGGGGACCCAAGGTTGGAGAACACTGTGCTAGAGCTTCCAGAGCCCCTGTGGCGTAACCCCACAATTCAGTTCCCTGGTGTATGTCTGCATTAGTATGTTTAGTGAGAATAGAAGGTTGAACTGAGTGGGTGTAGTTTGTGATGTCTTAGAAAGGATGGCGGGAGGAGTATATAAGGAGTGTGTGAGTGATGTCAGGGAGGTTTTACAGTCTTCTTACAGTGATTCTTACAGTTCTTCTTGTGTAGTCTGTCAGGAGTTTTGAGAGCGATTGGTGCTTGTCTGAAGAGTGAAAGAATTTAGTGCTATAGGGACTTAGGATAATTACAGAGTGTTTGGTGTAGGCAGGTTTAAAGTTATCTTCTGGAACTAAGATTTTGTGAACTAAAATAAACTTATTTTTATTTTGTTTGCTACCCAAATCCTACGTGTCAGCTTGGCATTATTAACCTGCATTACTGTTAAACCTACACACACACACATTTTTATACCCACAGTAGAATATATTCAAAATAGATCCTTAGGAGACTTTATTGATCTTTTTCCTCATAGGTAGGGGAAAGGTTTCATTAGACCCTCCCCTCAGGTTTTTAGGTGTTGGTGCTTAAGCTGAGAAGGGTTTATGCAGCTGGTCCTAGACTGGTCCTAGAGTGTAAGGAAGGTGACATTGTAGCCCCACCCAGGGTTCAGCTGCACTTCATTACAGGCCTTCTGGCAAAACTCCAACTCATGAGGAGGACCTTGCTCACAAGGCCTTTACTCACGAAGAGTCCTTTCCTGCAAGTGGGCACTCCTTTGCCTGCCCATGGTCTGAGCCTGTACCTTCAGGCACTGGCGTTCTCAGGGGCTGGGTGGTGGCTCAGCACCCCCCTCTGACTCAGAAACAGAGCCTTCCACCTTTCAAGAGGGAAGATCTGAAGCCCTCTCTCCTGAGGGCCCAGGTCCTTCTTGGAGAGCCCCAGGAAGTGTCTTGTTCCCTGGGGACACCTGGCTCAAGAAATACCAGATCGTCATCTGAAGAGGGTTCCTCTGGGAGGGTGGGCATGATATGAATACAGAAAAGTTCTCTTTTTTGAACCCATTTTAATGCATGCAATATTCTTCTTTCACATTCGCACCTTATCTGCAAAACTAGCAAGCTGATTAAAACTGGGTAATGCACAAAGTAACTGTGGTGGAAAACATGATAAAGTGAAACATTAAAATGTGTTTATTTGAGATATATTTAATATGTTGTGATTGAGAATGCACTGTATGTTCTTGAGGCAGGTTTGATGTGGTTGGATGAGTATTGTATTTTTTATACCTGGGTTTTGCTAAGAAGGTTTATGTCAGGCTCAGTTTAATTTTCACCAAAATAAATTAAAGAGAAGTGAGCTGATTCAAGATGAATCACATGAAGTCAAAATAGATGAAGTCAAGGCTCAGAAACTGAAGTGAATTGAAATGATGTAGATTGGAATTACAAGATCCTATGTGTCCAAAATGAATGTTGATTACACAAATTTGGTTAAAATACCCTTACAGTGCAATTCTAAACATGTTTGTTCTGAAGTAAGTTCCATTGAGTTCAATACAGAGAGGACTTTCTCCTGCCCAGTGTCCAATGTTGAGGACATTAATGCATTATCAGGGTGGTTGGCTAAATTTCACTATCTTATTCTGGGAAAAGTACATGCTTGCTATACTGTCACAGCTAGCAGGGGGCTAGAGGCCTTGTGGTAGGGACGGAGGAGGAATTTGTTCAGTTCGCATTTTAATGCAAATTCAGGTAAGTTTGCATTTTAATGCGAACTTACCTGATTTTGCACTTTCGAATCACTATGCGAACCAAAGCTCAATTATCCTTCGAAATTTGCGCTTCTTCAAATTTTGCAATTGACTTTTCTAATCAAATCATGTGTACAAAAATGTGTATATTAGGGAAAAACATTTGAAAATGTATGTATATTTGGCAAAAATACTTACAAAAATGCATGGATTGGAAGAAATGTGAACAAAAATGCTTATGAATTTTCATGCAAACTTATGGGGGGGGGGAATTCTCAAAGTTTGAGACGAACCAAACTTAAGATTGGTTAAATGTGAAACTGAGGGAATCTTAAATTGGCAGTTTTGTCCATCCCTACAAGTTATGGCAGTGAGGAAAATATGTGGGGATAGTCAGCAAAGGTCCATGACCTCAGTTTGGTCTAGTACATTTCCATCACAGTACAGAAGCTGGGACCAGCACATCTCTTCCCTTGCCTACAACTCTGTACATTTAATTTAAGTGAACACGGAAACAAATGTCAAAGCGACCTCTTCACTTTTCAAAAACAATTCTAAAGTTCTAAAGAGACAAACTAGAAAAGTATTTCCGTAGCCTTTGAGCTTGAAGCTTTCTACCAGATGCCCAATTATGTATCTTAAAACAATACAGTTTACCCACTGCTGTGGACACAATAGTTAAAAGAAAAAAAAGATTTTAGACTTTAAAAAAAGAAAAAGAATATTTTCCCTTCCATCTTGAAGTCAAAAACAAGGAAGTTACCTTATGAACTTGATGAAGTCATGGGATCTTAAAGGGAGAATTAGTAATATCATGATGCCAGCCTAATTAAACACATGAAACTTTAAATGCTTCCCTCCCCCCAGCAGCAATATTCCTTTTCTTTCCACTGGAAAATGGACATTGTTATTTAAACCTAACAACCAAGTGACAAATTAATGGGCTGATTTAAATATTAACGAGCCAGATGCCACTGCAAAAAGCCAATATCAACTCTTTACAACCTCTGAGCCCTTGCACTGGCCATTTTGTTATGTTCTTCAAAAAGGCAACCTTTTCAGAACAGAAGCTATAAAAAGGACTGCATTGTGATATTAATTCCATCTGCCTAAGGCAACCCGGATACAACCGTTAGTCACCACGAGATTGCAATGAAATGATTTTACAGGATCCCATCCTAGTTTCACAGATGTATTTATTTTTTTTCTGCCTGAAGGAATGTAAATTGGATAGAACAGGACAGAGGTGGGTTTGGTATAACTGCATCATGGAAGTACAATATCTGCTTCAGAAACCAAACCTGCCAGGTTATCACAGCATCTCTAGCCTCAGGTAACCAGGAGATTCCTCAATAACTGAGACACAATAACGGAGAACCATTGTTATAATACCAGTTCAAATTACATGGAGCCGTTCTGTATCAGCCGGGCACTTTAACTGCCATGAACAGCCTCATCCCTTAATGTTCACTCTCAAGCACTGAGAAATGATTCCTTTGAAAGATGGAGATGATATTAAGTCCTACAAATTTCAAAACTGGAAGGCTTCTATTCCCCAGCTGGACTTGGAATTTCGTCACCAAAATGTCCCACCCTGCTGAGCAGTTTGATTCTTATTATAGAGGTGTGCATGTTCGCTCCAGGTTCAGCCCGGGATCATCAGGCACTGAGAATGTTGATTCAGGAACAATCACAAGATCAGAATGTTTCAGAAAGATGCTCTTGAGATTTTATTCGTATCTTATTTGCTATCTAAGAGCTGAGCGCAAGGACCTAAGGTTTTCACATTAGGAAAAAAATATATCATGCAAACAACTCAGCTCAGCTTTCAGTTTTTCCAGAGCAGAGTGTAGTGGAAATTTGGAGGGCACCAGATTGGGGGGAGCCTGAGCTAGATGGTTGAAGCTGCAATTTAGAGAAGAAGCAACCTTTCTCCTTGGCTTGGGTGAAGGAATGTGTGTATGAACTGTGTCAGGGTTGAATCTCAGTCAGCTGGACATGTTCATCCAGAAGGCAGAAAGTCTGTGGAGTTAGTGAAAATATCCTAACATGCAGAAGACAGTATGTCTGCGCTCCCAGATAAGGAGGAATCACTAACTGTGCCAGGATTGAAAACACCAAGCAGCTAATGTTTTCTCCTGTGTGGATGTGTGTGTGGCCGGATGCCCAAATTAGGTAAAAGGATGCTACTAAGTTTCCTGCTCTCTTCTTAGAGAGAGAGTGCCTGTTTGTTTTTGTAACAGGCTGCCCCTGCTATTCAAAACCTCCCAGAGCTGAGACTCTGATTCTGCACTTTGTGCCAGGAATTTACCCCTAAGCAGACTAACAATAAAAAGTACTTGATTGCTCTAAAGGCGGAGTGGTTTTTCCTTTTCAGTGGACCTCCAGACCAGAATCAAAGGAGAGAATTCCACAACAAGAGCAAACAGCTTCTTAAACTGTGTGTTTGGTAGAGGTGTACATGTACCTGCCCCCCCTGCCCCACCTCACCTTGCCTCTCCGTGGCGGGGGCCCCCCCGCCGCTTGATTCTCAGTGGTGTGGAGCGATTCTCCACGCCGCCCGAGCTGCCCCCGCCCGCTGTGATGGTCCCGTCGCGCCAGGACCCCGCGCTGTGTCTTTTCCATAGAAACCAGGGCACCAGGGCTGTTTTAAGCCCTGTTGCCCTGGTTTCTATGGAAAAGACGGAGAGAAATGCCTTCTCTCACAACTATCCCATCCTTACTGTGAATTCTGCATTTTCTCCAACTGATAGCAATAGTTCTGGCCTCATCTCAGTTGGGCTACTGCAATCGCCACCCCAAACTGAAAGCCAAAGGTTATAGCTGCACACCCTGCATTTCAGTTTCCAAACAGCCAGACATCTCTCCTTGCTGGGTGGAAAATGCCAGAGAGAAAGAGAGAGAGAGAGAGAGAGAGAGAACAAAACACAACACAATTCTGCTCTCCTTCAGCTCTGCAATGGTGGTTGTGTGAAAGCAGCTGCACCAGTGATGAGTAAAAAGAGATGTAAGACACTGCCTTATTCCAAGTCAAACCATTGGTCCATCTAGCTCACCATTATCTAAAGCAGGGGTAGGCAACCTGATGCCTTCCAGAAGTTCTGGAGTGCTACTCCCATGATCCCTGACCATTGGCACTGCTGGCTGGAGCTTATGGTAACATCTAGAAGGTACCAGGTAGACTAACCCTGGTCTAAAGTTTGACTGATAGCAGCATTGTAACAAGTCTACGTAACGTCCTTCCCACCTACCCAAGATATTTTGGCAAGGCCTACCAAGGATTTAAGATGGAACCTTCGACATGCAAAGCATGCATTCTACCATAGGGTTATGTTCCTTCTGTAATGGTTCCTTCAGAACCTGAATCCACCCTGGCAGCTACAGAACTTTCTCACCCACTGGTACCCATTGTGGGGACTCCATGCTATACACCTCCTGAAAGCTATCTTTACATCGCTATCTCTCCTGCCACCTTTATTTAGAATAGTCCACTGTGCATCATGTTACAACTCCAAAGTTTACATTGTGGTTGTGCTGCCAGAGGAAATTCAAAAGGGCAATTCTAAATGTCACCCATCCTGCAAATATTTCATCATCTCCATTTCCAATTTTCTTCTCTTGGCTGTATGTGCCTTTTCTTCCCACTCAACAGAAGGCTTCTCATGGGGAACTTTCAAAGACTTATTAAATCACACAGCAAACACGACTCCATCCATCCTCTGCCTGACTCATCATAGCAGAGACCTACCCTACTGTGCAACTGCCTTCAAAATCTGTAGACACATCTGTGAGAATTCATCAACTTGGCAAACAGCTGGACCACCGATCTTAGATTGAGGGGGCAACTGAAACCCTATGCAGGCATTCAGCCTGCACTTGTGAGGGCTAAAAGGGGGGGCATGGGTGCCCACGCAAGCCCCACCAATTGTGCAGAGGCTTCTACCCACATTTTGGGATGTACAGGAATTTCATTCCTGTTTGCAAATCAGGTGAACTTGTCCCATTCACAACCCCAAATGCGGAAGTGAGCAGGAGCACAATTCTCAGGATTTTTTCATGATTTCCCAAACTTGCATTTGCTTTTGAAAGTGTACATTTGGCAAGGGCCGTTCCCCCTCCCCATCTATATTTTCATACTTTAACCAATGGAGGGAAAGTGTGCATTTTGGGTGCATAATTTTAAAGATGTGATTTTTCTTTTCTGATTTTAAATGCACAATTTTCCCAATTAAAAGAAAGTCGCTTGCATTCAGCATTGCGAGCGAGGCAAAATGAGCTCGAAGGAGGAATTCGAAGAAGCTCAGACATTGCATGTTTGCCCATCTCTATATGCATCTCTATTTGTGAACGTGAGTAGAAGCCCCCTTCGGACCTTGCTTCTTAACACAGAAAGGCCGGGAACAGGGAGGGCAGACATGGGAACACTGGGGCTTGCATGAGCCCCCTCACCCTTTTAGCTCTCATGTGTCGCAGGCGGAATGCCCGTGTAAGGCTGTAAGCATGGCAGAATGCCATTTCCCTTTTCTACATACCTTTCCCATCTCCCATTGAAGCAATGCCATTGATCCATTCCTTGGCTTCCATTTTAACTCCTTGAAACAAAGTTAGGCACAGCCTCCAATCTCCCCTGCCCGCAACCTACAAACCCATTGTATAATATTCTGCATTCCCCAGAGTGAGAACGTCTTGAACTGGCTCAGGTGGAACAGGCAATTATACTGCAGGCAAGAATGTAAATGATAAACTGAGGTGAGAGCCAACGTAGTCCTGCCAGTATACTCCAGCCCACATAAAAAAAACTGTCTCTGAATCAAAACACTCACCCCTTTTCAAGGACTGTGCAACTCTGCCCCTCCAGTCTCCTCCTCACTGGCATCAAACTACTTCACTTGGTGCACCTCTGTTCTTGCCTACAATGACTCAGACTCAAACTCTAACTTGAAGGACACTTCTGTGATGTCTGCATGCCTTAATTCACCAAAGTAAACAAAAGCCCTGCACATTAATCTGAGGCTAATCCATCTCTAGACACCATGATCATTGTGTGCTTGGCCTGAAGCCTAACAATGCAAGTGGAATGACACAAAATAACACTCCCCCCCCCTTTTTTTACTTTAATAAACTTTGGAACAAGTTGCTGTGTGTCTCAGTGCTGTTATCCGTGTATTCACAGTGTAAAACCTTATAGAGCTGAGCAGAACGCCTTGCTTGGTATTTTATGCAAGAATAAATGGCACTGTTTCTACTCAGTGAGCGATTTAAGAGTGGGAAAACAAAAAAACCCTGGCTCTTCTATATTGTACGCCAGAGGTCCCTGATCTTTTTTGGACCTGTGGGCACATTTGGGAATTTGAGAAACTGCTGTGGGCACCACCACAAAATGGCTCCCATAGTGGATGTGGATAGTCACATGATAGCTGCCGTGGGGGGCTTGCTAGTCAAAAGACATAGGGGAGGAGAGAAATAATGAGGCTAGAGGCTGGGAGTGAAGAGAAACAGCAAGATAAAGGGGTGAGTGGGACAGAAAGAGCAAGGCAAGGGGCTAGAAAGGGAGAAAAGGAAGAAGGCTAGGGATGGGGAAGGGAGAAAATTAGCAAGGAAAGGGGTTGTGGGGAGAGAAATAGAGACTGGGAGTAGAGAGAGAGAGAGAACAAAGGGGAAAGGTCTGTGTGGGCAGAAAGCAACTCTTTTCTTCTCTGCCTGCCTGCCAACAGCTGCCCTGCAGCAGGTGCAGGAACAGGAAGGAGAACTTGGTGCTCTCATGATTTCCAAGGTTTGTACTGTATTAAAAATACATTTTTGAAGGGGACAGGGAGTGGAGAGCTTCATGGGCACTGTTGAAGGTCCCTGTGGGCACCATGGCACCTGCGGGCACCGTGTTGGGGACCCCTGCTTATGCAGTGCATTTGAAAAAGCATTTCACAGATATCTATATTTGTAGTAGATATGCTTAGGATTGCACTGTAGAAGGCTGAATGGGATTACCAACTGACAAGAAGTTATTGGTATGGCCTGCTCTTGTGCCTTTAACAGCATCTTGGTGAGGAAATCAACAGATGAAACTTTTCATGGCATGAAGATAAGCATCTTCGCTTGCTAATAATGTCTGCAGATCTGGTGTCTGTTGGCAATCCTACATGTATCCCCTTTTTGGTGCATAGTTATGTTCACCCTCTGAGATTACATATGAAGATTTGAGTCAGACCATTGATCCATTTATCTCAGAGTTGGGAAACCTCTTTCAGGCTGGGGGCTGAATTCAATTAGAAGAAGCTCTCCTGGGCCACATTCCATTGGTGGGTGGAGCCAAAAGGGGCAGGGCCAAAGACAAAAGGGGTGGGGCCAAAAATACAAAAAAGATACTAACATATTTTAGTTTAAAGCTCTTGCTGCCAGTAACTAGCTCCTTATTGTTCCCTGTGATTTCCAAGATCTCTAACATGGTTTTTTCCCAACCTTGTCACCTGAGATCTTTTAACTGGAAATGCTGGGGTCTGAGAACCTGCTCATTTATATTCCCAAATCATGTGCTCTGCCTTATCCCATAGCCCTGAGCAAGCTATGGTCCCTTTCAAAAGCTATTCCTAGAAGATGCATTGTGTTGCATTTACAACACTTGTACAACATGGAGATATGAATTCCCCCTCATAAATACAGTTCTCACTGTGTGGTGTGTTTTTTCCCAACCATGTGGACTTTCATCCATATATTTACATAAAGAATTTTGCAAAGTCTGTGGGAATTACAAAATTGAATGACTTAACAAGGCACTTATTTCTTTGTCTGCATAGCAGCCTGGAGTCATCTAGACATGATGAAAGAGCTTACTCCAAATTATTGTACTGTCTTTTGTTCTAGCTGTGTATATCATCCAAGAAGAAGCAGCAGCAGCTATTATAAGACTGAAAAATTCACCTTTTAAAAACCCAGCAGATTCAATAAAAATATTGGGCAGCATCCAAGTCCGCACTAGTGCTACTGTAAGTTACATTGTGCTAGCTTAAGTGACATTATATATTTATTTATTATATTTATATCCCGCCTTTTTTCCTGCAACGAACCCAAGGCAGCAGTTTACATAATCCCTTTCCTCCTCCTCTCCATCTTGTCCTCACAACAACCCTGTGAGGTAGGTTAGGCTGAGAGTCAGTGACTGGCCCAAAGTCACCCAGTGACCTTCACGGCCAAGTGGGGACTAGAACCCAGATCTCCTGAATCCCAGTCCAAACACTCTAACCATTACACTACACTGGCTCAAGTGTACACCAATATCGTTAGCTGGTGCGATGGGTTTCCCCAGAAACAAACTAACACCATTGGTGTTGTGCTACAGGACACTTACATCAGCACAACATAATTTACATTAGTACTAGTGTTAGCTCATTAGTTCTTCCCAATCATATCCTATTGGGGGGGGGGGGGAGAGAACTATTTCAGCCTAATGCATTATGGTGGAGATATGGTCAGAATTTTATTATTATTAATAATTTTATTTCTATACCACCCAATAGCTGAAGCTCTCTGAAATTTTGCAGATTTCAGGCATATATAGCAGATTAATGTAATTATGAGCATAGAAAAAGTGCAGGGTATAAATTGTCTTTGAAGACCATGACTTAATTATTATGTATGTAAGATAGATGGATTGGTAGCAAGCAACTAAGAATGAATGGATGATTGCAAACATGTTGGTTTCTGCCCAGATTCAAACAGCAAAACATTGGGGGGGGGGGGGAGAGAAATACCATCTCTAAGGGAATGGGAACATAATATGTGGCGTAGAGTATTAATGCATAATGCCTCATACTATAAAAAAGTGAGGTTCAAGTTACAATAAAGACTCCTTAGATTATTGGGACACAT
Source organism: Shinisaurus crocodilurus (assembly GCA_021292165.1). Lineage (NCBI taxonomy): Eukaryota > Metazoa > Chordata > Lepidosauria > Squamata > Shinisauridae > Shinisaurus > Shinisaurus crocodilurus. The sequence continues at coordinate 172,836,283 of CM037879.1, read as the reverse complement.
ATATTCAGTATTGGAGAAAAAAGGAATAATTATTGGAATAAAGAGGTCTTAGAACTTAGAAGTTGTTTAACAGCTGTAACTGAATATAGTATAAGTTTGATTGGAAAGCAAAAGTAGTATTGAGTTGAGAAAGCCTAATTATGAATTGATTGTGTTATGATTTCCCCACTTTTGGAATTGTATTTGCTCTTTTGTGTTGTGATAACATTAATATAATACTTTTTAAGAAGAGATTATTTTCAGATGATACTAATTTCCAATATTGGTAATGAAAGCATATTCAGAGTTTAATAGCCACACAATTCCCCCTGACAAAATGCATCACTGTTTTGCTTCACACACCAGGTCAGAGGGACAAACATGTTATACCTAATTGTAGGCTTTACTTGTTTTATGTGTCAATTTTGGTCATCATCAAAATGGATAGCTCAGTAACAGGGATGGGGACTCGGACTCCAGGACTCGTGAGTCGGATTGAGTCCCCGCTCTGACTTGAGTCCCACTCGAGTCCCAATATTTTTAATGGGAATCGAGACTATGGGTGTCACACGAACCGGGGGGGGGCTCGCGGCTCTCCGTGGCTCGGCTCTCCGTGTTGGTGGCGGCCCGTGCTCGATCTTCTGAGTGGCGCGGAGTGTTCTCCGCACTGCTCGAGCTGCTGGTGCTGGCTGTTGGCCAAGGGGGTCGGTCCCCTGTCGCTATGCCAGCATCACTTCCGGCATGGCCGGCGCGCTGGAGCCCCGCACTATGTTTTTGGTGGGGGGAACCAGGGCAACAGGGCTTAAACAGCCCTGTTGACCTGGTTTCCCCCGCCAAAAACATGGCGCGGGGGTCCAGTGCACCAGAGCAGGGTCCCGTTGCATCACTTCTGCCATGCCGGAAGTGACGCGACGGACCAGCGTGGCCAGCGCGGGCGGCTCACCGCGGAGAGCCAAGCTGCGGAGCCGCCGGCCAGCCGCAGGTAGGCCCACGCAAGCCTCACACGGGCGCAAGCGGGGCCAAGTTCGGTCCCACTCACGCCCGCGCGAGCCAACGGTAACATCCCTACGGCAAAACTTGACTCGGGACTTGAGACCAAGGACTCTTCAACATCCCTGGGCTGTGCCAGAAGGAGTGGAGAGAAGTGTAATCGCTGGCGAAGATTTTATTTTTTTAAATCATTTTCCTAAAATGCAACCTTTCAGACATTTTGGGTTTGGCTGCTTCTGCCTGCCTGTTTGGGGTTCCCTGCCTCCTCTGCCTGCCTGGTCTCTTCTTAACCAGTTCCACAGTTTGAATTGTCCAATACAAACGCCTCTGCTTGCCTGCTTTGGGGTTCCCTGCCTCCTCTGCCTGCCTGGTTATTTTGGGTTTGTCTGCCTGGTCTGTTCTTGTCAAAATCAGTTTCAAAACTCTGCAACAAAAAGGCACACTTGTGCCTAGAATTTTTTTACGCCACACATCTGAAGTAGCCTTATTTTGTTGGGGGGAAAACCCATTGATTTTAATAGGGACTCGTGGAGTCAGCTTTGGGAGTGACTTGGGACTCGTGAGTCACCATTTTGGACCAAGGACTTGGACTCGGACTCGAGTCGAGACTCGGGTCCAAAGACTCGTGACTCGACTCGTGACTCACTAGGGCTGGGTCTGACCTTTTCCTTCCTGACTCACGAATTCTTCAAGCTAGGTCAATTTTCCTTCTCCCCCCTCCACGGACCTGACATGCGAACCCAATTGAGATGCGAACAAGATCCTTTGCTCGAGAGAGCTCTCATCCTTTTGTTACAGATTAGACATAATAATGTGGTAATTCTTGTGAGATGCATACCTTTTTTACAGAGGAATTTTTAATAAACTTAGAGCTTGTGTGGTAAAATATAATTTAATATATGATTTCTATATTATATAAACACATAACCTGTCTGCTTGAATGTAATCCTATGACTTACATATGCTAAGTTCCTGTTCTAACTCTGAGTCTGTATGCAAGAAGTTCTATCTCACACAAAGGAATGTAACACTAGGATTGAAATGCTAATTTGAGAGCAGCTCTCTGGCTCGCTTGTAATGCAAAATGAGTCTGGGAGTTGGAACGACCAGCAAGTAGGCTCGAAAAAATCCTTAATTCAGGGTGAGTGAAACCAAAAAGAGCTGGCTTCAGGCAAAAACCGCCATCAACTTTTTAAAGGCACATCCCTACTTGAGACCAAGGACTCTTCAACATCCCTGCTCAGTAATGCTGTTAACATTCTCAGTGGGTAAATATTTCCTCCAAAAGAACGGCCAGAGCATCCGAATAAGAAGAATGGTCGGAATTGTAACGTGGAGAACGTTGCGTACTTACGTAGTTGGAAGCAAGATCTGGATGAAGATAATCAATCCCTGCAAAATACAACAAAAGCACATAAGCCATGATTAACACATTCAAAATATTATTATTGGTATTATGATTAAAATAATAATAGTGATCCCTGTAAAATACAATGACAGCACACAAACCATCATTAACACATTCAAAACAACAACAGGTATTGAAATGCTTTTGAATAGCCATGAAACCCATTTGCTCCATAAATAAGCATATCACATGGAATAATATTGACCTTAGAGCTCATTCACAGTTAAATCTAAGCTTTTAATCCTTGACTGCTGGACATTGACTGCTGTCCTTAAAGGGCCAGTGTCTGTTTCTGCAGTCTCATGCACCTGTGTGGCTGAGGGACAGGAGAACTTGCAGGGGAGATATTGTCAGAGTCAGGCATTGATGGGAGGGCCATGTCCACAGGCTAGGAAGGTATAGAAGGGGTGCCAATGGCTCCCCCTGAAGTGCGGCCCATCTGAATCTGAGTCCTCCTTGGGGCAATGCAGAGTCCCAGGGAAACTGACAGAACCCAGAATGAGGGGACATGACAGAATGAAGAAAGGAAGCAGGAGACACTAATCAGTGCCTGGTGGACCTGGTGAAAACCCTCTGTGGGCTGGAATTTGCCCAAGGTTATCAATCACTATGAAAGAAACTGGTGTGTGTTGCCTCAAGCAGAGCAGTTAATAACACCAGCTAGGGATGCGCTGATCCTGGGAAGTAAGGCTCATTTGAGCTCGATGGACTTCCTGCTCGCTTCCAATCCAATGATTGGAAGCAGGCCAAGTAAGGGTTTTTTCTGTGAATGAATTAATGAATGAATATTGGAAGTCTATGGACTTCCGTCACTAAGATGGGCTGCTGGTTGCACATTAAAAAAAAAAAAATGCTAAGGAAATTTGTGCAAATGGCACTATTTGTGCAATTTGCATAACTACTCAATTTGTGCCACATCAAGCAAATTGTGCAAATCATGGTATTTTGCATGTTCTGCGCAAATCAGCACCTGAAAAGCATGTGGATCTAGCGATTTTTGCATAAAATCGGCTGATTTGAGCAAGTGGCACTAGGGCCACATGCTTCTTGGGTGCTGATTTGCGCAAAACATGCAAAATACCATGATTTACGCAATTTGCCTAAAGTTAAGCAAATTGAGCAAAGAGTGCCATTTGAGTAAATTTCCTTAGAGTTTTTTTTTTAAAATGTGCGGCCTGTCTTAGAGACGGAAGTCTGTGAGCTGGCTCGATTCACACCATGGTGAATCGGCACCAGCGTAGCACTGGCGAACCTGAATCTGGGGGGCAGAATTGTGCAAAATCCATCAGATTTTCACCCCCTTATCAGATTCCTCACACACCCACTCTCAGAATCAAGGGCCAGCTCACTCTGCTTGATGGCAGGACCATCCCTGGAAAGGTACATGTGATCTTTTGTATGTTGTGCAGCAGCCAGGATTTTGAAGGACCAACATTCTAACAAGCCCAGGTTTCTAGTATGGCTTCTGACACACACACACACACACACACACACACACCTGTTGTTGTTTTACATTAATTTATTATTTGCATTCATTTATTTATTACATTTCTATACTGCCCAATAGCCAAAGCAAATACATTCACTGATACATGGTTTTAGAACGGTGATCTTTCACAACAATTAGGGGAAGTGGTGGCACACATTAAGTGTATTTGCCACAGCTGGAGTATGGAAAACTACAAGCCTGCACAGTAATACGTTAACAAGGTGTTAGACAGCTGGAGTCAAGTGGGCAAGAACAGTGAGAGAGAAGAAAAGAAGTGCTTTTGAACAACATGATGGGAAGAATAAAAAGCCAATTCCATCTCCGTGGCACAAATGTAATATTTGTTCCCTGTAGCTAGCACGGTGGAATTCTGCAAAAGGCTGGCTCCCATTTCAAATTACACTTTCATCTCTCTATTTACTTATCATCCACTTGTATGGTTTCTCATCACAGCAGTTTTTATAGAATTGCACACACAAAAATCAATATCACAATAGTGAGGCCTGGAGGGGACTACATGAATACTTGGCTTAGGATAAAAGTTACCTTCAAAAAATTTTTAAAACAAACAAACAAACATGTTTTGTAAGCTCAGATACTTTAGTCTGGTATTTGTGCTCTTTTGTTAATTGGCAGGAAGCAAAAGGAAGGAGGAAGGAGGTTAGGAATAGGGGTGGGCGATCCACCAAGACCCAACCTTCCTCCAGCTCAATGGCTGCCGCTGCTGCTCCCACTGAGCTGGAATGAAAGCGGGTGCGCACCAACCCACAGGTCAAACTTCCAGGTTCCTGGTGGACCACTGTTTACGTAGAAAATGCCTTAAGATATGTCAAAAGTGGCTGCAATTTGCACAAATTAAGCAAATTGCGGTCACTTTGGGTGTATCTTAAGGCATTTTCTATGTCAACAGCAGCCCGCTGGGAACACGGGAGAATGTGGGTTGAGCCGGGGAAGAGGTAAGCGGGGACGGAGTTTGGGGGGGTTGAGTCCAGCTAGTCTTCTGAATTTCCACCCCCCTAAATGAAATCCTCATACATCCCTAGTTAGGAACATGAGTTGTCCCTTGCATACCTTGAGACAAAACGAGAGTTTTGCCACGAGTCAGTCTCTTTCTACCACAATCCCAGGGCTATTCTTTCATTTCTGTAATATTGAATTGTTCTTGACAACTGGCAGCCCATAGGTCAGTTCTGGCCTGCAGACGATCACCATTTGGTCCATCACTCCTCTTTGCCTGCAGGTACTCACAGCAGGCTGAGGCTAAAAATTCCAGACTGGCACATGGCCAGTTCTGTAGAAGGAAAGGGGAGGCTGCCAGGCATGTTTGAGCTATGTTCTCCCTGCTCTCCTTCTTCCTGGATCAGGCACCAGAACAGTATGGAGCTGTCAGACTCCCTAGATTGTCATGCCTGACCCAGACCTTCTGATGAAGACCTTGACATTGCAGAGACTAAAGACCATGTGGGACACCTGATTCTAGTGATATCCCAGGCATCTCCAGCAGCTGCGGAGAAGCCACATTGGGTCCTTCATCAATTATAGTCCCTGAGGAACCCCCAGATAGAGCTCCTGAGGGCTGCATCTGACCTGTGGATCCAGAGGAGGAGACCAAACATCCACCCAGCCCTAGAGTGCATCAGAGCCAGAAGGTGGAGTCACAGGCCACTACTTGAAAGCAGAGCGCATGCCTCAAGACCTATGGCATCCAGACTCCCTGAGAATATAGGTCTAAGAGCAAGGGCCTCCTCAGAAGTAGGGAGACTCTGAAGCCAGGACTAATGGCTTGCAGCTTTACCAGGGTGTGAACTGGGAGACATGACTAGATAAGCTCTCAGTTGACCTGCTAGTTGCTAGAACAACACCTTTTTTTGCATCTCCCAGTACCTTGCAGCCTAGTTTTCCTGACCCTGCTTCTTCTTTGGACTGATCTTTCATGTTGCTGACCCCAGGACTCCTGATAAGACCCTGTTCCTTGGATTATGTTTGACTGCTCCTCTGCCTCAGACCCTTCTTTTAGTCTGCCCTTCTTCTTGACCAGTAATACTATGCTTCTGATCTCTGCTTGCCTTCTGACTTTGCTGAATGGATTCATTTGACCCAGGACTTAGCTTGACCCAGTCATAGCAGGACACTGTAGGGATGGGCGAGCCGCCCGGCACTCAACTCGTGGCACGTGAGCTGAGCACACTCACCAGACTTCTGGGCCCCTGGCTCTACGTTGCTTACGTAAAAAATAGCGTAAAATACGTAAAAATAGCCACGATTTGCACACATTAAGCCACGATTTGCGCAAATTATGCAAATCACAGCCATTTTTAACGTATCATGCCATTTTCTATGTAAATAACATAGTGCCAGAAACCAGAAGTCGCTTCCTCTGGCTTGGCTTGCGAGAACACAAGTCGAGCCGGGGAAAAGGTAGGGCGAGCGGAGCTCAGGGGTCGAGCCGGGCAAATTTGCTGGACTTCCAATCCACAATCGAGCTCTGCGCACATCCCTACGTAGGAATAGTCTTACAACTGCAGTAATTGAAAGGGTGCTTTAGGAGCAGGAGAAGCAAGAAGAAGGGACTTGCTTCCATCTGTAGCTCCGCTGAGCCTCTAGTTTTTAACCACTGGCCTTTGGGAAGAGAAGGACGAATCTGTCAATTTCTGGACTGTGTTACTTCTTCATGGTTTTACCCATAATTCCATTCCCACCTTAATCTGCGGAGGGTGGGTAGAATTAGAAATCCTCTCAAATTACATATTTAAATCAATATTTTATCTTAAAATACAGATTTCAATGCATCATTTATCTCCAATTCCATATTGAAACCTGTGTTTATGTGTAGACTGTGTTGCAACACTCAGAAGTGCAAATCTCTTGGATAGCTAAATTCTGGCCTGTGCATTAGTCCAACAGGGGTGAATCAGGAAATTCCGTATAGGAATTCTAAAGGCTGAATTCCTCAAGCATCTCTACCTTTCTGTGGGGAGGGTTTCTGTCCTTGATGGACCACCGAAATCCCAAGAACAAAGCCCATAATTGAAATAACTGGAATAATAATAATAACTGGGCATTAATTTGGAGGTCTGTCCAAAATTAGCATTGTTATCAATAACGGAGAAACTTCTATGCTCACAAGAGAAAAAGGAACTAATTGTAAGTTTATTAGCGGCAGGGAGATTACTGATAGCAAGGAATTGGAAAGTTCAATACCAGTACTTAATAATAGATTGGTATAAAGAGGTTTGGGATATTGCTTTAAATGATAAACTAACATGTAGTATTAAATGTAAAAGGGGACAATTAAAGAAAAATAATTTTAAGGATATATGGGGGCCATTTTTAGATTATGTTTTAGTAAAGGGGAAAGGGAGTAAGCCATGTCATGATATGATGTATTTTTGGAATATAGATTAATAATGGATTATGTGGATAGAATTGGTTTTGGCCCCGGGGTGACGGGTGCACTTGGAGTTTATGATTTGTAGGTTTATGTTTTCTTTTTTTTTGTATGTGTGTTCATTTTAAAAAATATAAATAAAATTAAAAAATAAATAAAAATGAAATAACTGGAATTAAGAAGTGAGCGCAAGAGCTGCCATCTCCAGGGTTTTCATTGGTCAGTGTGTCAATTGGTTTAAACAGATTGTTGCTATTTAGGCGACCTGAGATATTGCTTCTGTTCTACATTCTGTATGCTCCCTCTAGTCAACCAGATCCTGCCCAGCTTTAAGGCTCATAAGGACAGAGATTGGGCCCAGAAGGGTCCAGCTGTGCTCAGTCACCATGAAATGTAACATGTTGCTCTGTGGACACAAATAAAAGCATCCAGAGAGCTATGAGCCATGTGCAAATAGATGGTGCAATGGGTAGAGAAGCCGTATTATTTCTCCTGTGGTGTATCTATATTAACAAGGATAGGTCCCTGTGGATCTGTTCCAGCATGGCTACTTTGCCACTTATATTTAGCAGTGTAGTGGAAAGCTTACAGTGCAGATTTGAAATTTCATCTAATGCAAATGGAGGGCAGTGTTAAAATATCTCTCACGTTCCAATCATTTTATTTTTTAAAAAAATATATCTACTAGTAACTTTGTTGTTGTTGTTATTCCACATTGCCCTAAAACCACATAACCGCTTTAATCTACACAGTATAATTTTCTCTGTGGAACTCAATTCAATTTCGGTTCTGCTGGGCTTTGCCTAAGCTAGCAAAGTAAGCTGACAGCTATTGTACATAAACTAAAGTGCTCTACCCTTGGCTGATTTAAAGGGATCATAAATATCCATGGACTCTACCCTCAGGGAACTTTCGGTCTATGATTTTTTATTAAAAATTATGGATGAATATCTTATAATGTTCTCATTAAAATCTCCGTATTTTGAAGAGGGTGAGTCACAGTAGAAAGCTTTAATTTTAAATTGTATCTCTCACATGTTACAGTAGGGGGGGGGATTTATTCAGAGAGTCAGGATATTTTAGTTTTTCACTTACCATCATCCATGATTCCTATAGTTACTCCTTTCCCTGTGTAACCCAGCTCCCACGCTTCAGCCACATTCAGATCGAGTCCAGGAGTCCCATCTGCTTGCCCAGTGTTGATCTAATGCATCAAATTACAAACAAAAAGGCATAAGAGACATATTTGCTTGGCACAAAGCAGAATGTTTACATCCGCTGAGATTCCACCTGATTCATCTGCTACAAAATGGCTCTCATTTGCTTGGGAATGCAGCCCAGAAGGAGGCACCGTCTCCATAAGCCATGACATAAAGTACAGCTCTCATAGAGGACACAGCACAAGAGGGTTGATGGATTCCATTGCTTGTTCTGAGCCAGGGAGCTGGCTCTGAAATCTACCTTGAGTGCCAGAGCTCAGCCCTTGATCATGTCAAGCACCAATAAAAATGGCAGTGCCAAAGTGCAGTGTTTCTCACTGCTGAACATCTGTAACCAACATCCATATATCTGACAGTAAGGAGAAGGGTTTCTACAGCAGAGGATGTAGCTTTGAGGCAGGCTCGAACCCTGGCTTCCTGTCTTTTAAGAAAGGAAACACTGCCAATCACCTTGTTTTTCTATAAAATACGGCTGGCCCCTCTCAGAAATCTAAGTCCATCGAGAGCACAAACCCTTTTGCCATACAAATGGCATGACAAGCTGTGGTCATTCTGTCCATTCTTTTCAAATTAAATTTCAAACAAACACCTGGGGTTTATTCGTTTGGTTGTTTGTTGTGTTAAATTGTATAACCTCAGAGGAGACACTCAAAGCAGCAAACAAAACATTCAGAGCAAAAAAAAAAAGCCAAAACTCATCCATGAAATAAATATATACAAAGAAATGTTAAATGCATATACGTATAAAGCATCAGCACTAAAATCAGCAGTTAAGGGTGCATTCCTATCCATGTGTAGACAGAAAAAAGTCCCCCAAAGCATTGCTGGCTGGGGAATGCTGGGAGTTGTAGGACTTTTTCTGTCTAAACTTGCATGGGATTGTGCCCGAAAATATCAAGAGAGCCAGAACTAACATGAAATAACCCAAACAGCAGTAGCACCAAGGGCTAGCTGAAACAGAAAATATCTCCTTCTAATATTGGCAGAACACAGGCTGAGGGGGGACCGTTTCTAGCCCCATTAATTTATGTGGAAAAATTTAACTGTCTTAAAAGAAATGGCAAGTGTGTTATGCTGATTTGTGTGTTATGCTGACAGTGTGGCAGCTGATTCCACACGGAGCTCTGCTGACGTCGGAATGCAGGAACCGCTTGGCCAGTGGCATGGCTCTGTTTCTTCTGAACATCATTTGCAGAGCAATCCTAACTCCCACCAGTGGGGGTTATCTGGCTGACCACTGATACCTGCCAACAACATCTGCCTTGGGCGCTCCTGGGACCACTGGCAATATAGCACAAATGGACTTCCCGCCAGCAGTAGAGGCCAAAATGGGGTGTTCCGGGCATGTTTGCTGGATCCAAAGCTCCCCTGTTCTCCCAGCACACACACACACACACCAAATTGGGCCCCCTAAATATAGGATCCTGAAGCTGGCATAGTTCATTTCCCCTTTAATTCCCTTTATTTTGGAACTAAAATTTCCAGGGCTCTCCAAACCTTGGGCCTCCAGATGTTGCTGGACTACAGCTCCCAGAATCCCTTGCCATTAGCCATGCTGGCTGGGTATGCTGGGAGCTGTAGGCCAGCAACATCTGGTGACCCAAGGTTGGAGAGCCCTGAACTAAATAAAGAACTGCTGATTTAAAAAGGAAAAAAAACAGGCAAATATAACCCAACCCTGATTGGTTCTTCTGCACAACTTTATCCCAGAGTTGTTTTGATAGCTCCTTGGTCTTCATGATGCCGTTTGTTTAGATATGTTCTCTGACAAACTCTGGAGCCTTCCAGAAACAGATGTATTTAATCTGAGATCATGTGGCACTGGAACCGCAGACAGGTGGACTCCATTCAATTACTTATAGTATGTGACTTCTGGAAGCAGTGGGTTGCACCAAAGTAGAGATGGAGGTTGTACCTGGGGGGGGGGATTGCCTCTCCTCTCCTCGGTGAGCAGCCCCCCCAAAGCCTGTATTCTCCGCGGTGTGCAGCAATTCTCCACCCGCAGGCGCGACAGTGCGGCGGTTTGAGCAGAGGAGCGAATGGGCGCCAGGTAAGGCCCGCGAATATCAGGGGGCGCAAGTGGGGCCGATTTTGGCCTCATTTCAGCCCCCCGATATTTGTGGTAACATCTCTACACCAAAGCTTATTTAGGCATGTCACAGCATAGGGGGTGAATACCTATGCAACCAATAAGTGCCAGTTTGTTTTTGTTGACTTAACTTTTGTGCCACGATTAAAATATTTTACACCTTCACAGTGTTGAGTATCCTGTGTACATCAAACTGGTAACATTGCCAATTAAATCCTTTTCAATTCCAGGTTGTAACACAACAAAATGTGGAAAAGTCAGACGGGGGGTGAATGCTTCTGCAAAGCACTGCAGTAAGGAGACAAGATCTTTTGCAAGTGGCAGGGAAATACATCCTTGGCCCTGCTCACGTGATTCCTGTATTCAACAGTTTCCAAAGCCGTGTGGGTTGAAGACATAGAAAAGCTGTCCCTATCCTAGGAACACAGGAAGCTGCCTTATACTGAGCCAGACCATTGGTCCATCTAGTCCAGTATTGTCGACGCTGGCTGGTAGCAGAGGCTCCCCGGGGTTTCAGGCAGGCGTTTTCCCTAGCCCTACCTGGAGGTGCCAACAATTGAACTTGGAACCTTCACATGCAAAGTAGGTGCTATACCCACTGAGCTATATGAATCATCCCTTTTAAGGAGCTTAACGTTTGACAGGTCATGCCAAAAATGGAAATATTCGGGCAATATAACACAGCAAAATCATGCCCCCCCCCCATCCCAAGGTCTGCCTGAGAATGTCCGCATTAGGCAAATCTGAGATTGTTTTCTTGATGTGGAAAAAAGGGTTAGAAACATCACTGCTGCTTACCAAGTACCACTGCTTTGTAAATAAAGGATCGTTCATGTTGATGTCAATTTCATTGATATTTCTGTATCCTCTCTTCCTCCGCCCAAAGCCTTCTTGCTGCACAGCCTTCTTTACCTGCAATGGTACATTTTGAAAGAAAAGTATTTAATACAGCATTGGTATTTGTAAAGAATATTGGCAGTGTCTTTTAACTTGACACAGGTTGGATCCAGCATCTACCTTCTGCAAGAGGAAGGGCTCTGCTCATAGAAGGTCCCTATGACCAATTTCTAGGGATTCCCCCTCTACCCAGCCACAGCTCACAGGGTCTCCTGACTGTGTGTTTGCGCATCATGCTAAGCCAGCCAGAGAATAAGCCATGGGTGGCTTGGTTGTTCACAGAATAACCCACAATGCTGCTGACAGACGATCAGCCTCTCTGAGGCTTGTTGTGGCTTGCTTCAGACTCACTCATCCTGCCCACTCCCAGCACGTATCCCAGGGGCCTTTGCGGGGAAATTCCCATCCTGCTCCCTCATTATGTCAGCAGCCTTTTTCCTGTTGGTCTGCTGAGTGCTCTGGGGGAGTCTTGCCTCTGCTGGCTGCCAGCGGAATGTTTTCCGATCTCTCTCCTGCCCCTTGGCAGATCAATACCTGCCTACACTTGCTCTTCAACTAAGAATGTTAAACCCTAACTAACATTCCCTTTGTTGGTTTGTATTTTTGTCTTGTGCTTCGTCCGTGGATAGTGCGATGCTTTCTTTGCCTGCCCAAGAAGCGGGTTTCACTCATCCTCCCTCCCTGGCACCCCCTCCGCTCCCGGACAGCCATAGAAGCGGCTAGTGCTTGCTGCTGTTCTCCCCCGCCCCTGCACTCCGACTACCTGGGAAGTGGTTTGAATTCTGGCTCCCTCTTCATCGGGGAGAAGGTCTGAAAGGAATCCACCTCCAGATCCTTGCACTAGACTCATGAAGGGAGGAGGCGGTACACATGGGGACATTGGGGCAGAGCCAGAATACACACACTCCTGGCCCCCAGCACGCCTGAATGCCTGAACAGGGTTTATGTGCAGACACGGATGCAGATGCTACCCTGCCATGCTCTTCACCTCTTCCAGTCTGCAGTTCTCCCAGCAGGCACAGGTGCCCACGTCTCTTTTGCTACTGATACTTTCCCATCCCTTCCCATCATTCACCTCCCCATGAGCCTTCCATGCTTCCATGACTCCCTGTGGTCCTTCAGCCTTCATTTGCTTTCTGCTGTTCCTAGGCCTCCACCTGCTGCTATGGCAAAAGAGCCTTAGAAAGCCACCTAGAGTACTCTCATATTAAGGTCTACCCCAGCATTCCCCAACCTGGTGCCCTCTGAATGTTTTGGACTATAACTCCCATCAACCCCAGCCATCAGGTCAGGGATGATGAGAGTTGCAGTTCCAAACATTCAGAGGGCACCAAGTTGCAGGAGGGTAGTCTATCTTGTACTTAATGAATATATTCTCATAAGTGCCTTTGAACTTCAGTGGTTAAATGAGGTAGGCTGTAGATCTGAAAGACACTTGGATATCTTTCCTAACGGTTATTTCCCCCCTAATGGCAGCTAATTATTTTCTTGAACAGCCAAATGAAAAGAATGGGAAAATTCTATCTGGTTTTGAATGCAGCCTTTGAAGATAAAAAAATAAATAAAATGAAATGGAGAGAGAGAGATTCACTGTCAAACCTTTACCTGATCATTTGGGCCTGACAAAATAACTAGATGCATGAACTACATTTAAAAAAATAACAACAAAGGATTATATTGGAAAATAAATCTTCTTGACATTATACCATGGATGTAAGACTCAGTTCAACTGTCCACAATGAGACTGGAAGATATGAAAATATTGATAATGAAGTCGGAGAAACTGAACCACAGAATGGGCATATCAGCACTGTCACCCTGTATTGGTTTTATACCAGTTTAACTGGTACTTCAGATAGTGCTTAAACTATGGAATTTGTTCCCAGAAGATGTAGTGATGGCCACCAACATGAACAGCTGTAAAAGGGGATTAGACAAATTCATGGTTATCAATGGCTACAACAAGTCATGGTGGTTATATATTACCTCCAGTATTGGAGGCAGTGTGCCTCTGAATACCAGTTGCTAGAGAACATGAGTGGGAAGATGCTGTTGCACTCATGTCCTGCTTGTGGGCTTCCTGAAGGCCTCTGGTGGTCTGGCGCAGCCCTTATCTTCTTAACTGTCAGCCCCACCTAATAATTCTGGGAACAGTAGTTTGTTGAGGGTACTGTAACTCCCTTTCAAAACTATAGGATGGAATCTAATTAACTAGGTGTACCCAAGATTTGGGCATACCTAGTATAATTTTTGGCTCCCCCCCCCCAGCACCTTTGAACATCTCCACTTCATATCTGAAACTGCTTTGGAAGGTCCTGTCAGCTTAAAAAGAAGTTTGTCATCATGTGGTATGGAGGGCTGATGTTTTAGCCAAGCCCCAAATGGTCATGGGTAGGTACTATGTGGAACTAATTGTGCGGTTCCTTGGATCTAAGCCATAGTTCCCTGGGTTCCATACAGAGTAGTAATGCCGGCTATTGTGGAGTGGGTAGGGGGTAAGCCATGAGGTCCTGATCATATCCCCCTACTACGTGGTGTTAATAGGGATTCTCAGTGTCAGGAGGGACATCCTGCTCCCTTGCTCTCGCACTAGGTCCAGCTGAGGCAAAATCTTGTAGTCTATGAAACAAGTGCCCTTTGGAGGGGGGGAGAGGAAGTAGTACCTAACACCAGATTATAAGGGTCTTAGGAGCACAGCTGTCCTACTACTACAGTCAGCGAAAAGCCATAATAAAAGGAGGTGAAGAGTCTTTAGGACAAGCACAGCAAAGATGAACAGGATAATTTTAGCAGTAGGGTAAGGTTGCAGTAGAGCAGCCTTCCCCAACCTGGTGCCCTCCAGATGCTTTGGACTTCAACACCCATTGGCCCCAGCCAGCATGGCCAATGGTCAGGAATGCTGAGAGTTGCCATCCAAAACATCTGGAGGACACCAGGTTGGGGAAGGCTGCAATAGAGATATTTATTAACACATGCTCATGTAGACAGTTGCACACAGTCTGTTAAAGTAAGAAGCTCCCCAAACCTTTTGCCTTTCCTCTGTGCTTGAAGCAGAGGTGGGCTGCCATCAGCACACCTCTGCTCTTATTCAAAGACAGAGAGAGGGTGAGAGGAATTCTGGGTAGTAAGGAAATGGTTCCATAGAAGAGCTCACAGTAGCAATGGCTGAAAGTTCCAAGAAGTCAGTGCACTCAGGATTGGGCTGTTAGTGCTTATCAAGTATAGTCAGGAGCTAAATGAGAAGTGGAATGACACAGATAAATTGAACACTGAATCATTAGGAGAAGGTGAGTCACAAGCTGGTGTTTATGCTCTCGTAAAAAGGGATCCCCAATTGTTAAAACCAGAAACCTTCAGCGAGGGATGTCGGAGAAATCTGCGAGAAATCGAATTCAAATGAGTTTGGATTTCTATTAATCCGATCCGCGGATTCTGCAGCTGACCGGCTTTTCCTGAGGCACACAGATTCGGTAGACTTGCAGATCACATTTTTAAAAAACTTTCCAGAATGTAGCAATTTGCACATTTTTGAAATACATACATTCTTCTCCCATTGATTATTTGTGAGCATTTTTCAAAAGTATGCGTGGTGTCGAACGCATTTTATTTTTGGTATGCAGATCACATTGCAAGCTCGGAAATGTACAGACTTAGATTGCAGATTGCATCCGAGTCGTGTTCGGTCCGGAAGGGGCAAACTGGGTAAATCCTGCTCAAAAATGAATTGTAACAAATTTCTCATACATCCCTATCTGGCAGGCTTTCAAGGCTGGCAATGGACCTGGTCTTATTTTGCTTTGTTTTTAAGCTTTGTTATTTTGCTTATTTTGCTTTGTTTGGAATTGGTTTTATTGCCTTGCTGCTTTCAGTTGATTGTTTTTTCATTGGCTTTTGAGTTGCTCTTCTGTTCTATTTATATTCATTTTTTATTGTGGCTGTTGTTTTTAATGTTTGTCAGGAGGCAGAATACATTTTTAAATAAAAAAAATTAAATTAAAATATATACCGCATTTGGTTCTGTAATTTGGGCCATGCCTCAAAAAGAAATCTCATTTAACTATATCAAATTTCTGGGCTATGCCAGAAAGTGAAGAAAGAGATGTCTTAGAAGTAAAGTACATGACATGGAGACAATGAAAGGATCATTTCAAATACTGCCTCTGCTAGTAACTATCTCTGTCTCAGTATCTACTGTTTCATGCCTGCAGGGCATGAGTTATTGTGAAAAATAATTGAAAGTATAGAAATCAAAAGCATACTTCAAAGGAATTCTTTCTCTTCTCCTCCCCCCACCTCTGGGCGGTCTTCAAATGGTTGTACACCCACACAATTGCACTGGCTATGGCTATGCAGAGCTGTCAACATCAAGTGGAAAGACAAGAGCTATGCATGTATATATCTATGGAATGTGGTACATTAAACATCAGTGTTGTAGTTCTAGGTCTATTTTTCAGAAAGACTACCATGGTAAGTGGGAGAAAGAGTCCCCACACAACAGCTGAGGAGAGAGGAAGTAATACAACTTTTATTTCCAAGTGAATAGAGATAATAATTCACCTGTAAACATTTTCTTTTTACATGACTGTTGACTAATGTATGTAAAGTCAATGGTCACCAGATGCATTTGTTCAGCACTGGCATTTTCTTGAATAGGGGAATGCTTTGGCCACAATCTACGAGTTAGTAGCAGTGCCTATGCACTGCTATCCATTCCTTTTTCAGCAGCGCTTATATACTAAACCCCTGAGCTGCTTTTGCAATTGCGGACATGCACTTCTGATGCACTTCTGATCATAGAGCTAGTCTCTCATTTTCATAGATTTCATAGATCATAGAGTTGGAAGGGGCCTACAAGGCCATTGAGTCCAACCCCCTGCTCAATGCAGGAAACTAGAGGGGGAGTCTCCCATCCAAGTAGGTAATAACCAGGCCTGACCCTGCTTAGCTTTCCACACTCAGACAAGCTGAGCTAGCGTAAGCCTTCACTTCAATTGATTCATGGCGAGATGGAAATACATCTGCCTGCCAAATCCCATGGAAATGATGGATAGGTTAGAGAAACATCTGAATGAGTTTAGGGATGTTATGGGGTTACAAGTAAATTGGGATAAATCTGAGATTATGTTGTTTAATTATAGTAAAATAGAGGAGTTAGAAGGGATTAAAAATATCAGTTATTAAGATTTAAAATCTAATTAAATATTTAGGTATAGATATTTTAAAAGATTTAGAAAAAATAGGAGAACAGAATTTTAGAATGTTAAATAATGAGGTTAAAAATAAGATAGAGGAATATTTAAAAAATTGGACTTTCATGGTTTGGTAGAATAGTTTTTGATAAAAATGAAGATTTTACCAAAGATATATTTTTTATTTAGAATGATACCAATGCGTTTAACAGAGAAGGAAATTAAGGAATGGCAAGTAATTAATAATTTTTGTAATGGGGGGAAAAGTGAGGATTACAAAGAGTAAGTGGTATAAATCTCAAAAAGGAGGTGGGCTTGGCCTTCCTAATATTAAGTGGTATTATATAGCCAACCAATTAAGATATATAATGGATATTATAGTTAAGAAGGATATTATGTGGTTGGAGTTAGAAGCACAGGAATTAGGAAATGGTATAGAAAAAAAATTATTTTTAAAGAAAAGTAATAGCATGGTAAAAAGAATAGAAAATCCCTTCTTGAAAAATATGTTAGAGATTTGGAATAGTAATAGGCAAATTTTTATATCAGGGATATCCCCGTTAACCCCAGTGGTAGCAATGGAGGACTTTCCAGAAAATGCACAGCATTTGGAAGGCTTATTTAGAAAAAGAAAAGAAAAAAGGTTATTAAATTAATGGATTGGATAGAAAAAATTGAGTCTAGACAACAAATAATTGAAATGTTTGGGCCAGGCAGAATTTTGTGGTTAAATTTAATGCAATGGACCAAGAAATGGAAGAAGAGAAATGAGCATGAGGGGGAACTTACTGAATTTGAAAAGAAAGTGGTGTCCAGAGAACTTGTAGAAGGGAACATCTCCTCAAGAGGGTTAACAAAGGAAATATATAAAATGATTCAAAAAACTGAAGTGCAAAAAGATAATCTCAAGATGGTATGGGATATGGAATTTGGGGAGGAGACTTTGAATGAGGGGTGGAAAAATATTTGGGGCAGACTTATATTAAGAAATATGTCAGTAAGGATAAAAGAAATTTTTTATAAAATTATTTGGAGATGGTATCTGACTCCGGTAAGATTAAATAAAATAGATAGTAATTGTTCTCCATTGTGTTGGAGAGGATGTCAGGAACTTGGTAATTATGCTCACATGTGGTGGAGTTGTAAAAGTGTACTGGATTTTTGGAACAAAATTTTTGTAGAAATTTCAGAAATTATTGGTATTAACTTGGAGGTCTGTTCAAAATTAGCATTGTTATCAATAACGGAGAAACCTCTCTGCTCTCAAGAGACAAAGGAACTAATTGTAAATTTGTTAACTGTGGAGAGATTATTGATAGCAAGGAAATGGAAAGTTCAACATCAGTATTTAATTATAGACTGGTACAAAGAGGTGTGGGATATTGCTCCTCTAAATGATAAATTAACATGTAGTATCAAATGTAAAAAGGGACAATTAAAGAAAAATAATTTCAAGGATATATGGGGACCATTCCTAGATTATGTTTTAGTAAAGGGAAAGGGGAGTAAGCCATGTCAAGATATGATGTATTTTTGGAATATTGAATAATAATGGATTATGATGATAGAAATTACTTCTTGGTCCCGTGGTGATGGGTGCACCTTCAGCGTTATATGTATGTGTGTGTTTTTTATTTGCTTTAAATAAAGTCACTCACTGGGTGACTTTGGGCCAGTCACTGACTCTCAGCCTAACCTGCCTCACAGGGTTGTTGTGAGGATAAAGTGGAGAGGAGGATGAGGATTATGTAAGCCGCCTTGGGTTCCTTGCAGGAAAAAAGGCGAGGTATAAATCTAATAAATAAATAAATAATATATATATTTTTTTTTAAAGGAAATACATCTGCCAAGTAAGTGAAAGTGCCCTGCCACACACCTTCTATGTCTGGCTCAAGTCTTGGGGAATTCTCCCAGAAGCACAGTCATATTAGTCCAATATTCCCCAATTTGGCAACCTACAGATGTGTTGGACTACAATGTCCATAATCCCACAGCCAGCACAGAAAAAATTATATAGCCATTTGTTGATTTCCAATGATAGTCAATGGGAGGCATGAAGATTTGGTTTTCTGAACCAAGATTCGGATGTGGATCTGAGTCAAAGTGGGTGGCCTCTGAATCAGTCTGAGCCAAATTGGGCTGTTTTCTGAAGCACCAGATCGGGGTCTGAACCAAATCTTGTGATCAGAGCACACCCCTAGCCTGGCTCAAGATCACCCAGTAAGCCTTTTGACTTAGACTCATTGGACTTACACCAAGGCTAAGTCAGCCTTTTCAAACCTGGGGTCCTCCAGATGTGTTGGACTAAAACTCCCATTATACCGGCCAGCATGCACATGCCTGGGAATGATGAGAGTTGTAGTCCAATGCATCAGGCAGGCACCAGTTTAGGGAAGGCTGCTCTAACCATTATAGCACACAGGCGCTCAACATGGCTATCCAAAAAGTACACTTGTATGCTATGCAAGCAACTGAGCAGATCCATCCTTTACATTTTTAGATGTACCCGTAGGACATTTTGAATGTGTCCCTAAATATATAATGCATGAAGTGGCCCTTTCTCTTATATCAGTAATGAAAGACTGTTTTAATAGTCCTCTAATCTTTTGTGTTAATAAGATTCCTATATTTAGAGCACACACACACCCCTTCCGCCGCCACCACATGCACGACTAGATCATTAACAAGTTCCTTACTGGGATTCCATTAGAGAAAAGAATCTACACATTTCAGAAGATGGCCTTGTGATTATAAAATATCAACAAGAAAAATAACATTTAAGTATTGAGTTTTAATATACTTCCACTTACGCATAGTGCATAAAATAACTGGGATGCTAATAAACCAGCAGGACAGCTAGGCAGAACAAATTAACAAATTCATCAATCCAGTACATGACTACTCCTGGGGGAGGGGGGAAAGGCATCATAACATTGTAAACGGAACCCCTGCTGTTCATGCCAAGGAATGCCAAGAAAATTGCCTCTGCATTTTAATGGAACACAGTTAACAGGACTCATGAGCCAGACTCATGAAAATCGGCCTTGATGTCTTCCATGTGCTGCACCAGCATGAGCCCTGCCGAACTTAACCAGGGATAAATCTTACTAAGATTATTCTACTGGGTTTCTTTACCCAGATACCACATCCAAATCCTCTCCATTTATAGCACACAATGGAGGAGGAGGTAAATCACCACTGGCATGTATTGCCAGGGATATGTGCATGCATGTGCTTGCGCACCCTTTTGTATATGCAAACTTCCCCCCCTGTAACGGAGGCACGGACTTTGGGGGGGGGGAGGCAACAAAAAAAATGGTTGGCTTTGGAGATATATGTTTACAACTTGTCACCATGAATGAGCTGGTCGCACATCAGGAGAAAAGGTGAGCTGAGGCGGCTGGAATGAAGGGAACAGCCACTGAGCAACCAAGAATAAAGGTAGACTTGTGACTTGCTCAATAGTATTGCCTGATAAGGCAGCCCCTCCTCCAGCGCTGGCCCAAGGCAACTTGCTGCTTGAGGCAAAGGACAAGATGGCACCCCCTCTATTCCAACTTCAGATGCTGACAGGACTGGCAGTTGAATTACTTGAACATTGGTGACGAGACAGCATCCTCCACCTCACCAGAGAGCAGCAAGCTAGCCTCAGGGGTGCAGGGCAGACTGCCTGGAATGCATAGCTCTGTCCTCCAAGGGAGGGGAATGAGGAGCAGGCTGCTGCCTGAGGCGACTACCTCACTCTGCCTTGTGATAGGGCCGGCCCTGCCCTCCTCCCAATTAACTTGACTGATTCAAGCCATCCACTATTCCTGCCACCCTTCCCATTCAGAACCCAAATCTCTCCCTTTGTCTCCTCTACACACACCCAGTCCTTTTAAACAATGTTCAGGACCAGGAGAGTGCTTCCCACCTCCACCTAAAAAACCTCTTTATTAAAATAGGCTGGTATACACATGCAGCAGACTGAGATGGAAAAGAGGTGGTTCAATGGAAGGTGCCACTCTGGACTACAGGCGGGGGGATATCACTAATTTCTTTCATTTGGTTTATTTAAAGCATTTACCTCACTTTTCAGCCAAAAAGGCTCTCAGAGCAGCTTATATGAGATCAGTAACAAACACAACAGTCCCTGCCTGCAGGCTTATAATCTAAAACAGGGATGGGCAACTTTTGGAGGTGGGGAGAGGGCAGATTGCCCACACAGGACGCACTGGCGGCTGCACCCCACCCCCACTACTGCTGCAATTATTGCTATTGAATTTGCCGCGGCAGAAAAAAAAAAAAAAAGCAGTGTTTTTCCTTGCAAGAGAGCACACCTTCTTTGTGAGCAGAATCACACTTCTGGGGGGGTTCCAGTAGTGCAATTCTGGCAAACAATGCACATGCTTCCCATGCACCGTGTTTGCAAGAAATATTGCTGGGGTTGTTTTGTGTGTGTGACTTTTTTTTTCTTTTTTCACAACCACTGCTGCTGATAATTCAGTGGCAGCAGGAGCAGGGGGCACAAGAATGGCCAGGGGAGTGCATGCCACGTATTGCCCACCTGGATCCAAAAGATATGACACAAAAGGCAAAAAGGAAAGAGGAAAACAAGCAAACTCAGGCACCATTTTTTAAAAAAAGTTACATTGTAATTCTTATACTGATCAGCTGGGATGGAATGGAGAATCTTTCGGTGCTCCCCATGTTAAAATGAAACAAAACCTCCTTGGAAATAGACAAGGAGCACATAAGGAAGAAAGGTGTCCCCCCAGCCCTATTGCCTGTTGCTCTGGCTTTCTATTAGCAGGGAGATTTTTGGTTTGTTTTTAGCCTAGGGGAGCATGAACAAATGTAACACCCCACCTGCAGTCTGAGAAGGTGCAGTCCATTCTGCCACTTCAACATTCACCTACTTTTCTGCTGTATGTGTATACCAGGCCATCCTATGGGCTCATCATCAATAACTTGGCTGGCCACTAATGGATTGCTCAAAAAAGAGCAAAGGTTAACCCTCTGTATAATCTTCTGAGAGGGAGAGAAGTTCTATAATACCATGAGCATATACACAAGCCCATTAAAGGTCTCATCATTTTTATAGACCAACCCTCCTCCTACCTCGTCAATTTTTACTTTGTTAAAAGACCCATAAAAGCCTCAATCTTCATTTTTGTGCAGCTCACTGGTACAACCTGTTGTGATGGTCTCTGTGCAGGGCTGCAGAGACAGTGAGTCTGTGAAAATCAATACAATCCATCAAAGGAAGCGTATTGGAGGAGCAAGAGTAAAGCACCAGACTGGGTGTGGTGGTGAGCTCAGCTCAGCTGCTGCTCATGACACACAGAATATATGTCCAACAACTCCACAGCCATTGATGCTGCATTAGCCAGAGACCAGAGTATGTAGATCAGTGTTCTCCAGCCTTGGGTCCCCAGATGTTTTTGGCCTACAACTCCCAGCATGCCCCAGGCTGGCTGGGGCATGCTGGGAGTTGTAGGCAAAAAACATCTGGGGACCAAGGTTGGAGAACACTGATGTAGACAATCAAATGTAACAGAAGAAATAATAAGTTTAGGACTTCCATGTGACTAGAAATAACATTGGGATATATTCCTTTGCTCAGGCACTATGTCAGTGTTCTTAAGTCTGCCCCAAAAGGTATTGATTAAGGATTCTTTTAAAGCAGGCTTGCACAAATCGTAACCCACCAAAACAAACTAAGCTGACCAGCAGCTATGTATGGCAGCCCACCAGGTGCTCCATACACTGCTTCTTTTTGCTGCTCATTTGGGACTACAATAGGGCTGGTTGTCAAGAACTGGGAAGGTCGCAATACATGTCTGACAGACTGCTTTTGGTCTGTTTTTGTTTCAGGGGAGGGGCCATGGCTCAGTGGTAGAGCACCTGCTTTGCATCACACTGGCCCACTGGCAATCCTATGGGTATCTAGCCCAAATGATGAGAGCCAGTGTGGCGTAGTGGTTAGAGTGTTGGAGTGGGACTCGGGAGATCCGGGTTCAAATCCCCGCTTGGCCATGAAACTCACTGGGTGACTTGGGGCCAGTCACTGACTCTCAGCCTAACCTACCTCACAGGGTTGTTGTGAGGGTAAAATAGAGAGGAGGAGGAGGATTATGTAAGCCACCCTGGGTTCCTTTCAGGAAAAAAGGCGGGGTATAAATATAATAAATAAAATAAATAAATAAATAAAATAGTTATGAAAAATGGGATTTCATCCAACTTGATTTTAATCCTGTTTTTGTTGCTTCCCAAACTCGGCACTTGTGGAAGTCAAAAAAGGAATGAATGGGGGGGGGAGTTTTTGCCACTGACACAAGAGGGACTTAACTCTTTCCTCCTCATGCCCACAGCAGGGTGCCCACTTATGAATTGCAGTAAAAAGAGGAAATGCATAACCCCAAAAGAAGACAAAAGAGGAGAGTGATTCACATAAAATGTGCATGTGCTACTTTATAGAGAGATTCAAATTTAGAAATAATTGTTATACTTTAAATGAAAATAGAGTACACCTCGCCATAGCGTGGAAGACTGTGACCAGGTGACCTAGGTGCCTTGCTCAGTCTGTTGCCCAGGTGCCAACTGTGGACGGGCAACCGTTATTATGGTTCATTATCTTTAAATTGGAATTGGACAGGACAGACCTTCAAAGAGAGGATGGCTTCAAACAGAGGACTGTCCGCTGTAAAAGAGGCCCCCTAGGGCCCCCAGCTGAGCTTCATTTTTTAAAATGTGTCTCTGGATTTGAATGCTGTGTTAAAATTTCTCAGCAATCACATAATTATCCCTTTCAAAGCAATGCATTTTGTCTGCTTTCCTCCTGCCTCTATCAGCATTGTTAATTGTATCAGTTTCGGGAGGTGAAAATGTAACCAGTGCATAGTGTCACATGCTGACCTGGCTACAACCTTTGATTGTGACTTCCCCAAGTCTTCATCTTGGCTTGGTAAATCAGAGAAGCTTTTTAAAAAAAATTTAAAAATGAAAAGAAAGAAAACAAAAGTCAGGGAAAAGAATCAATATTCTTCTCTTACTGCGTCAAGCAGAGATACGTGAAATCAATGTGAATAATGAAGCTGAGAGGACCTTCCAGCCCATTCAACTAAGCAATCGATGTGCATGTAATCACTCCTTTAAAATTCAAAAGAACTGGTTATTCTGGAAACTTCAGGGTAGATGGAAAAGCTGATGGTACCGTTTCTCATTGGACCCTCAGAATTCTGCAGCTCAAGCTCCCCCCTTTTGTATGAGAAGAAAACTAGAGAATTTCATAAAAATTGAGTCCCCAGGAGGAAAGAGCATATAACTGCATTGCATCTTAAGGTGGCCCCGTGTTCTACTTTACAGAGAACAATGATGCAGTTTTCTCTTTCTTGGTGATGCGTAAGTGGTCACTCTATCAGTGGTGCAGCTAGGTAATTTCAGACCCTAGACGGAACGGTCTTATGGGAGCCCCATTATAGGGCCATATTGTATTACTTCGGTTGTGAAGCACACAACTAACATTTCTCTATTCTCCCACCTGTATCATTTCATGCTTCACAACTGCTTCTGCATTCCTGATACGTTAGAGCAAAAGCAACACAAAGGCAACTGTTTGCCAGCCAACAGAAAGAAAGATAAAAGAAAGAAATACTCTGAGGATGTGCAGTGTTTCAGTCTAAGCTCACCTAAATCATAGCATAGTCATGACTACAGGAACAAAATGGAGTCTGTTTCTCCTGCCCTGATCCTAAATAAATTTACTTGGGATTAAGCACCATTTTGTTATCAAAAATATTATCTATAGATATACATATACATAGAAGGGACTATATATATATATATATATATATATGGGGGAGAGGGAGAGAGAACATCTGTAACCATGTATATACCCAGCTGGTCACCCCCTAGCTATAAAAGAAATTAAAATAAGGAGGAAGAAAGGATGCTGTGGTGAACACCGTCAGCCCCAGTGGGCCCCGGCATACCCATGCCAGCCCAGGTGCTGACACTCTGCCTGTCTGCCATTGTCCCATCACCTACTGCTTCTGGGTTGTCATTTGGTGGTCCCTTGGGCTGTGGGGCCCTAGCCCTCTGCCCTAGCTGTACCACTGCCCCCACCATCCTCTTTGGTGGGGCCCTTATGGCTCTCCCTTCTTATGCCCCCCCCCCTTTAAACTGGACTTGGACTGGAGAGCCCTTCAAATAAAGGATGCCTTCAAAAAAAAAGAACTGTCCTTTGCAAAATAGGACACATGGGTTTATTTATTTATTTATTTATTATATTTATCAATCGCCCATCTGGCCGGTCACCCGGCCACCCTACCCTGCATGATGAAGTTTTCCTACCCTGCATGATGAAGTAGCAGTTACACAGAGATATGAATCTGAGGCCTGGGAGAAATGAAGACAGTTTGGATTACAGCCTGCCTGTGTGACATACCAACTTATGGCCTTCTTGCGTGACAGATGGCCCTTGAATGGTGTGGTATGGACTGCAAACAAAGAAGAGGGTGGTTATGAGTCAGACAGGAGAACAAACAAGATTAATTCCCACGAAACAGAGAGGACTGGATAATGTTCGTTGTTGGTGTGTGCCTCAAACAGGTCTCTGCTTCAATGAGTGGGCATGCACTGTGCGTTTGAGGAGGGTGTGTGTGAGAGAGAAGCTTTTGGCAAGCCACAACAACCAGTAGAAGCAATCCTGGAAGACCCGTTACTTCTGAAGACAGTCAAGTGCTTGCTCGGCTTCTATCCCTGGTCTCCTGAAATAAGGAACTCCCCCACCCACCCTGCACCCAAATAGATAAAAGTCCCTTAACTGAAACTTTGTTGTGAACTGTGCAAGTCTCCCTATGA
Source organism: Shinisaurus crocodilurus (assembly GCA_021292165.1). Taxonomy (NCBI): domain Eukaryota; kingdom Metazoa; phylum Chordata; class Lepidosauria; order Squamata; family Shinisauridae; genus Shinisaurus; species Shinisaurus crocodilurus. The sequence continues at coordinate 172,810,790 of CM037879.1, read as the reverse complement.
CTGGTGGGGCCTAGTCAATTTCCCTCTGCTGAAAAATCTATCTTGAAATGTGAGTCACACATCCATTTCCTGAAATCTATTTGGTCTAAAGGCAAAGTGTGGTGTGGTGTGGTGTGGTGTGTGTGAGAGAGAGAGACAGAAAGGAATACTTTAAAGATGGAGTTGGCTGGCAGAGTTGAACAAGGCAGAGGGAGAAGGAAATACTATTTTACCCAATACTTAATCTCTAGATCAGGGGTCCTCAAACTACGGCCAGCGGGCCACATCCGGCCCGCCGGGTCTTTTCATCCGGCCCAGCGGCTGATCTAGAGTTGTGAGGGAAGAGGGACGGCTGAGCCGGTGGGGGGGCATGGGCCGCCTGCCTGCCTGCCTGCCCGCCCGCTGCCCTGCATCTCCTGCTGGGGGGGGGAGGGGAGGAGGGGTGGCTTAGCCAGTAGCGGGGCACGGACAGCGCCCATCCTCCTCCCTTCTCATCCACCCGCGCAGGCTTTACTTCATCCGCTTCGCCGCCTCCTGGTCCCGTCGCGTCATTTCCGGCGTGCCGGAAGTGACGCGACGGGACCCTGCTCCGTCGTGTCCATCCTGGACCCCGCCCGCGCTGTTTTTCAAAACTGAGCGCAGGCGGAGTCCAGGATGGACGCGACGGAGCGGCAGCGGCCTCAAGCGGAGGCTGTGGCGGAGGCACCGGCGGCAGCAGCAGCGCGCAGGGGACCAGGTAGGATGGCGGCGGGTGGGGCGGCAGGGGCGGGTGGGGTGGTGGGTTACGGGGGCAGGGGGATCCTGCAGTGGCGGCAGCAGCGGGGGGCAGCGGGGCGGTCCTGCAGCGGCAGACGGTGTGGGGGGGTCCTGTGGCGGCGGCAGTGGGGGGTGGGGGATGGCGGCTGGGGGGGCAGCATGAAGGAGGCGGCACAGGGGAGTCCCAGTGAGTCCGACCCCCCAACAGGCTGAGGGACAATGAACTGGCCCCCGTGTAAAAAGTTTGAGGACCCCTGCTCTAGATATTGTTTGTTTGGCCTATCACCCTGGTAAAACAGGTTCTGCAGGCTTTTGGAAAAAAATCAGAAGCTTGCCCAACTTGCTCACCAGGGGCAATAGCAGGATTTTTTCTCCTAGTCTCAGAGGGCAGATGTCCATAGATTTCATAGATCATAGAGTTGGAAGGAGCCTACAAGGCTAATCGAGTCCAACCCCCTGCTCAATGCAGGAAACTAGAGGAGGGGTCTCCCATCCAAGTAATAACCAGGCTTGTCCCTGCTTAGCTTTCCACGCTCAGACAAGCTCAGCCAGCGTGAGCCACAGGCCTGCTTTGCAGAAGACAGTCCTCTATTTGAAGAACCGTCCAGTTCAAATCCAGTTATAAGATAAAGAACCCTAAGAAGGGAGAGAAGGGCCTTGAACTTGCCCATACACAGTGAGCACCTGAACAGCAGGCTGAACAGGCAGGCACACAGGTCTCCTGGTCACCCTCTTTCACATTATAGTGAGATGTTCTATTTAAATTATAGCCATTATTTTTAAATGTGCATCTATACATATAAATTAGCATATGCAATCCTTATGCAAATCTGTGGCCTCCTTTGCCCTCTGTTTTGATTATGCCTTTCTTCTTCTTTGGTGATGCACTTGCTGAGACTTACTCTTTTTACCCACAACCTTCCAAATCCAAACACTCATGTTACTCTCCATTTCCCCTGCCCCATTTCACTCTGTGCATAATTCTTCCCACTCCACTGTCCTTTAATAGCCCATAATTCCTCTTGAAACATACTCCGAATAATAACATGTTGCCCACTGAACATCAGTCTGAAATATCTATGGACCCCGCAGTATTACCTCTTTCATTAGGAATCTACACACACAATAGGCTTTTTCCTGATATTTTCTGGTTCTTCTAGCTATAATTGACTGCTACATAATGGGCGTTTTTAAATGTACATACCTTTCTGAAAGGGCTTTTCATCAAAAGCAACAAAACGCTTCTATGTAGCCAACATAAAACATCACAATAGAAGTAAATTGTTGTGGTGGAGCTTGTTTCCAATTCATCCAAATTACCTTCTTCAGCTTAAAAGCCTGTACTCATTTCCAGGCAGAAGTTACCTATGGCGTGGTAGGCGAGACTACTGGAAGCAACCCACCCATACATAGTTTTAAACTTCATATTTCCTCAGCTTTCGGTATACAGGGAAAGACACTTTAAAATGCTCATAATTCCTTATCCACAGACTGTCCTGATTTCCCTGGGACAGCCGTGATTTACGGAGGTCTGTCCTGGAGAAAAGCCTACGTTCAACAGCCCAGATTCTTTAAAAAAGCACCTGGCAGAGATTTTGGTTAATTTTCTTCTGTATTATGTTAGCTAAGACAGACATCACATATGTCTTGCTTAACAAAGATGTATTTTTAAAAAATCTATATTAAAATATGTCAGTGTCTTCCAGATGTTTTGGGCTCCAACTCCCATTAGCCCCAGCCATCATGGCCAATGGTCAGGAATACTGGGAGTTGTTGTCTAAAACATCTGGAAGGCACCAGGTTGGCAAAGGCTGATATAAAGTTCTCATGAAGACCAATGCAGAGAATACCGTATATTGGCTTGGATCTGAAGTGCCATGAATGGGAGGGAAAATGCTTTCGTGCTGTTCTGCAAGGGTGGGATTGATTGTCAGGTGTTTGCCAAGGCACAAGTCCAGCAGTGGGCTCACTGCCAATGCCCAGAGCACCCTGACCCTCCTGCTGCTGCTGCTGCTGCTGCTTCTCCTTGCCGTTACCATGCGTTCACCTGCCCATTCCAAGTGAGTGACCAGTACATGAGCAAGGTGTAGGAACAGCAGCCCCTGTTCGCCTCTTCCCCTGAGCAGCGGTGGGGATTGGGCTCAGAGGGACAGAGCAAGTGAACGGGTAGCAGCGACAGCAATGAGAAGGAGATGGGGCTACTCAGAGAGGGGGGTCCCTCAGAGTATCTTGCTCCAAACTTGGATCTGATGCTGAATATTTTCTTCCTGAATTCCAGCCAGCAGCACAAAGAGATAAACAGTATGGCTGGGAGCTTTGCTCCAGCATAGAGGTGGAAAAAGCAGCTTCCTGGGTGGGCATTCGCCCCGCTGTAATACCAACTCTGCATAATGAAAAACAGAGGCTTATTAATAGGAGGCTTCTGGTTCTGTGCAAGTGTGAAAGTGTCCCTTGTATGGAGCCTCTTAATGCAGATTTCCCTTCCCCCTACCACGTGTAGCTGTGGGCGGGGAGAATTTTGTGGGGGGGGGAAGGAGAGTGAGACCACTATGGGGTGATCTCACCCTCCAATGAGGCTCAAGGAGGGTGGGGCACCAGGGTTGATATTAGACCTGGCCACCCTACCCTCAGCCTCTTTCATTTTGCGGCTGCGGAGAAAGAGAGGAGGGAAGAGCTGCGGATCCTCGTGCCTGTTCCTCATTGACACGTGGCCCGTTTGGAAGGCTTCCAGATTGGGTTTGGTGCCCAGAAGATGGCTGTTGGTTTGCTTAAGGGGGGGGCATTGGGAACATTTTTTGGCCGCAGCTGCGCCCCCCTCTTTTCCTGGGCGCTGGCCCATGGCTAGTTCCTTCTGGCATCTTCAAAGAACCCTAGGGTCATGTGTCTGGTTAGGGTCTTAACGCTCCATCACCTTAAATTTAATATCCTTTTTCACACATGTCATGTTCTGGGACTTGATGATGGCATTGCCCGTATGATATCTGGTCCTTGCTTTATTACTAAGGTGGCAAAAAACAAGAAACACTTCACAAAAAACAGAAGGTGACAGTGATTTGCATAAAATTTGTTCCATTGCCTGTTCCATCTGCTGTCGTGGTGCTAACTGTTGACGGACAACTGTTCTTGTGGTTAATTATCTTTAAACTGGAATTCGACCTTTCAAATAGAGGACTGTCCGCTGGCAGCCCTTCAAATAGAGGATTGTCACTGTAAAAGAGGACACAGGGCCATCCTCTAAGCCAAATGAAGCCAAGGCAGATAAACCCAGGGCTGGTTCCTTTTTCCATCAATTCCATCAAAAGTGCCTTTTCTGTGGGGATATTCCTATTAATTATGATTCAAATTATTCTTGAGAGAAGACAGCTATGATAATACTTCTCCAGCATTGTTCTTCTTGAGGTACACCTGATCTAATCTTTCACTTTTACAAAGCTGCACTTACCCTTCCTTCATTACCCTTCCTTCATTAGCTTTCAGACAGTTACTCCTCATACCTCTCCATTGGATAGTACCATATAATCTAATAGATTTCATAGATCATCGAGTCCAACCCCCTGCTCAATGCAGGAAACTAGAGGAGGGGTCTCCCATCCAAGTAATAACCAGGGCCTGACCCTGCTTAGCTTTCCACGCTCAGACAAGCTGAGCCAGCGTGAGCCAGAAGCCACAGGCCTGTCCATACACTTGGAGAGTATGGAGAACTTTGTCAAAATGGACCTTGGAACCTTTCCTTGCCTGCTTTTTTGTCTCATTTCACTGGTTTCATGATTCAGAAAGACAAAGGAGAATTCACCTAATTAAAAAGAAGAAGAAGAATTCTAACAAATAGAAACAGTGATGCCAGAAGGCATAGTCCATGGAGTAAGTAGTGGGTGTGAGATGAAAAAGCTGTGTTCAATCATCATGTCATTGCTTACACGTTCAGAACCAAACCAATTTCTCCAGTAAGAGCACATTTATTCATTGCCTGTGGTAGTGGGCTCATTAAAAACATAGGTGTTGAGAAACAACTGAGGGGGGGGGGGGAACCAGCTATTTACTTTTGAGCAAGGGTAGTGGAATTTGTCTATTTCACCTCTTCAAAGAACCTTGATTTTTAGTTAAGAAAATAATTGCAAATTCTCCATCAGAGCAAATAATGCAAAACAGATTTATGTGCAGAGATAGTACAGTTTCCATACTCTGTTTATCTGAAGTCCACAAATAGCAACAACAATCAGCAGCATTTATATAGCACTTGCATGTTCGAAGTGCTTCATGTATATTATCTTAGCCTAAGACCTACCATCTGACATAGGTCAATATTCTCTTCCTTCCTCATATTATGAAAGGTGGTGGGCCTGAAAAAACAGTGGTTTGCCAGAGTGGCAGAAGTGAACTTTGAACTAGGGGATCCTCATTGGAAGCCAATGACTTAGGGATGGACAAGAGTTTCGTTTCAGTTTGCAAATCATCAGAACTTGCCCTGTTAACAACACGGAATGTGAACATGAACAGGAGAGCATTTAAAAAATAAAATAAAAATGCTCACACATTCCTGAACTTTTGATCGGATGTGAAAAAAAATGTGTATGTTAAAATGCACTTTCCCCAGAACATGCACATGTTCACTCTTTATTCAGCACACTTTTCCTATTCAAAATGTGCACTTTTCCTGTTTGAGATGTGCACTTTTCCCATTCAAATGAAAAGAAAAACAGCCACACACACACACACACACACACACACACACACACACACAAATGGGAACAAGGCAAAACAAGCTTGGAAGTGAAGTCTGGAGAATTTTGGCAAGCTGGAGCACCCCTGCTGCCTTCTCCCATTCCTACATTTCTTTCCCTCTTCTGACCAATATGCTTAAATTCAGGGGCGTTGACACATCTGATCCGAGGTCATGGTCAGCCAGGAGCAGGAGGCTACAGGCTACACTCTGCAAGTCAGTTCAAAGGGGAGGGTCAGATCGAAGGATCACTCCCAGAGGAGGTTCAGATCTAAGTGTCCCTGGTTCATAGCACTCATCTCTTACAGCTAGGTCTCTTACAGTGCAACGCTATGGCCCCTAGGCTGTGTCTAGAAGGCCATAGGATTTTTCGCAGTCCCAACTCCAATGTCAGAAAATGGCTCCGGCTGCATCTCGGAGGTCAGAACAGAGACCTCAGAGATGGGGTTTCGGGGGGCGGGGAGGAGAGGGGAGGAAACCGGTGCCACCAAGATACAATGCATCCTGCAGCACCTCAGCACCTCCCACTAACTGCTCCGCAGCTAGGCAACTGAAATTGGCAGTCTAGTTGCTTTGCAGGGTGGGAGGAGCACGGAGGCAACCTTCGTCTCCACGCTCCTCCTGCCTTTCATAGGAAACCCTTCAATCTTCAGAGTTCGGAGGGTTACGGGCAGCCTCATTAGACTGCACCCTTAGTCACTGTGCTACTTCAGCTTTCAGGTAGATACTCTGGATCACTGGTGCACAACCTTTCAGCCTCGAGGGCTGTGTGTGATGCTGGTTCGGGGCTTGGGGCCACACGCATGCATGGGTACACACTCACATGTGTGCATGCACACATACACACCAGCATGGGAACACACACACATGTGAGCACACACAGACACACACACATCCCAGCGATCCTGATACAGACCACTGCTTGCAGTGGCAGGGAAAAAGTGATATGTATGCAGATCTCTGCAGGAGGGTGTGGAGAGCTTTCTCCCCACTCCCTCCCCCTGTGATCTATACAGGGTCAAGGAGGCAAGGGGGGGTGGAGTTAAAGCCTTGGGGGGGCTCCATGCAGTCCATGTGCTGTGATTTGTGCACCCCGATCTAGATAGTTCCCTGTCTCATCTGCTCCAAATTCAGAAGCCAAACATATGGGAATGTATGAAAAAGTCCCTGATGTGCCCAAACAAATGTTAAGGATTGGGACATCTGTTTGTTGCAGTGAGTTTCTGACATTTCCCTACAAACACAGCATAACTTCATTGTTTGTGAGGTTCATCTGTCACAGTATTTGCTACACTGCATCCACAGCCCTTATTTTCTGGCACAGCGAGTCACACGATCAGGCCATTAATTAATGTTGGTTGCAGACAAATAAGGGAGAAAATAATGTGTTTGCCTTCTGCTTTAAAAAAAAAAGACTGAACTGAAGGGATAGGGTGGGAGGGATCGAGTTATTCTCCAGCAGAACACTGCAGTGTTACATAACAGACCAGTCAACTCATCATCAGCTTGCTTATTTTGCTACAAGACCTGTAGCATCAAGATATACTTATACCTGGCAATACTCAGTTCTCTAGGGATTTGGGGTCTGAAATAGCTTGTGTGCAAACATGCCAGCTTTACCTTGATGGAGAAGAAGAGAACTGCCCATCAAATGCACAGAGATTTGATTATTTAGGTCAGGTCAACAAAATTTTAAATTCAGATTGTGCATGCAGTTCTAGCAATGCCTTTCTCTCTTTGTTCAGACATCGACGGGCAGAGCAATCCTATGCCCCCCTAGACAGCATTTAGGGAGCCATCAGATAATTCAGATTTCATAGATTTCATAGATCATAGAGTTGGAAGGAGCCTACAAGGCTATCGAGTCCAACCCCCTGCTCAATGCAGGAAACTAGAGGAGGGGTCTCCCATCCAAGTAATAACCAGGCTTGTCCTGAGATTGGAAAAAGAGCTCAGACCTCAGAGCTGGGGACCCATACTCAGATCCCCCTCTCCCCCGCTTGCAGGCATGGAAAGAACTGTGCCAGCTGCCTCTCCAACCTTAGCGAGTGGGTAAAGGGGGCATTTCAGGGGGCAAGGAGGGGAGGAGACTGGGACTGCCAGGATATGAGGTATCCTGGTGGCGTTCCAGCCTCCTTCCCTCCCCATCCAAAACATTGCAGCCAGATGGCCGAAATTGGCCATCTAGCTGGCTTGCAGGGCTAGAGGAGTGGGCAGGCGGCGATCACCTCTGCCACTTTCCCCCACCCTGTGTTTGGAGGCTGTAAAGTCCAGGGCATGGGTGGCAAGGGACTCTGGCTGGAACACGGGGGCCAGGGGATGATGGAGGCTGGAGCAGGTTAGAAGAGTGCAGAGTCCAGGAGCCAGGCTGGGGTCAGTACACATAGCAAGCAAGGTGGGGCCAGAGGCAAAGGGCAGGTCTGGTAGGTAAGCAGTGGTCAGGCACAGGTTGAGAGCAAGCAGAGTCCGAGCAAGGGCCAGAGGCAAGAAGGCAGATCCAGAAGCAGACCAAGTTCAGACAAGAGGCAGGCTAGAGTCAGTCACATGCCGGGTGGAGCAGGCCAGAGGCTAGAGATGTAGGTCAGGAACAGGCAAAGGTCAGGCTGGAGCTGGTCACAGAGGGCCAGGAGCCCGTTGCAACAGCATGAGGAATCATGTTGCTGCGGCAAGGGCTGAAGGCAGACTGCAGCATTTATATAGGTCCTCCTGGCTGCTCCCAGCTGGGCCTCATTATCCAGCCTGAGAGCAGCCAGGAGCAGGAGGCTACACTCTGCAAGTAACTAGAAACACCGGTGGAGGCATCTTCACCACCAGGTGGAGCTGTGGCAGTACCCTGGAGGAGCAGATCCTGACAGAGGCTTACGGAGGTCCCCACTGGATTGCACCCTTAATGGGGACCCAAAGCTTAATGACTTTGCTAAGCAGGAACAAGTCACTCACAGCCTCGAACATTCCTATTCCATGCCCCACCCCCCTCAAAGGTAAACATTCAGCTTTGAGTTTTACAGCAGCACAAACAAAAAAACTTAATTTTCAAAGTATTGAGAGAAGCTAAGGTCATCTTCATCACACTTTAGCACACCTAGGACAGAATGACCTCTATGAAGTGTAATAATAATTGCTTAATCCAGATCTTATCACAGTTTAGTTCAAACTTCTATTTTGTGACTAACTGAAGTCCCATTCATTGCAATGGGTAACTCAAAGTAGGGCTTATGTTGGATGTTACCCTACATCTCCCTTTCCTTTCTGACAATTATGCCTCATAACAGACCCAATGCCTTGCAATGGTACAGGATTTAATGAAGGGCCTTCAGCTTACATATCTGTTGAGAATCTCTGCATTTTCAAAATGTTGCAAACAAGCCTCTCCCTCCCAATCTCTGGGGGAAAGCAAATGCTATTTTAAGACAAAGATTTGAGCCACAGCATTGAAGACTACTGCCAGAACATGTTGCTGGCAGCCATTTCCTCAGATAAGGAACCCACAAGAATCGGGGCAAGGTGGGGGCACAGATACAACAGTAGTCCACCGGTAACAAAACACTATTTTCCCCCTTCTGGGGGCATTGCGCTCTGAAAACATGACCAAATGAGACAACGAAGCAAGTTTCTGTTTGATAAGAAAGCTAATAGTAAATATTATCCCTTAGCACACAGCGCAGCAAGGCTTTCTGATATATAGGCTAATGAGACTTTTCCACATATAGATTTGCTTTTTTTTCTTATTCCTTGTTCATTTCAATTACATTACTGTTTAATTCTCTCTTTATGTGATTACCACCCCCAGGGTGCAGTTTGTACCGCTATCCAGCAGTATAAGCATAAGATTTCCAAGGCATCCCTCTGTGTGATCACTGTGAGTTGGCTTACCTGGCTGCCCTCTAGTAGTGCTTAAAGCTAAATTTGCAACAACAAACCTTGCCTCACCTCCCCCCTCCGGGATCGCATGCTCTCCCTTCCACTGGAATGGCCATGAGAAGTACTTCAGAAACTTCTGCTTCCATTTTAGATTAATCACAGTTTAGCGTGTCAGCTGAATCCTAAGGTGTGGTGAATCTTAACCATGGTTAGTGAAAACAAGCCAGGTTCATAAACTGCAGTTTGAAATTGGCTTGTTACCATTAACCATAGTTAATATTAACCACAGTTTGACACAGCTCTAATAAACTTGTCTTGTGGGTGCAGCTGCAGTGGCAGGAAGGAAGGTGAAAGTATCAGGGGTGTTTGGGAATTGGGAGTAGTGTTAGAGGAGAGCAACTAGAGAACATAGCAAGGGAATGCCAGAGAACAGACAGTCAGGAAGGGTGTCAGTTCTGTTGCAAGAGTTTAGGGAATTGAATCCAAGTGAGTATGCAGTAGTAGAAGAGGAAAGAGAAGAATGCAGAAGGAGAAAGTATCAGGGGTGGTTGGGAATTGGGAGTGGTGTTGTGGGAGAGCAATCAGAGAACATAGCATAGGGAAAACATTGCAGAAGAATAAAGTGGTTTCAGCCAACTAAAACAGGAGGTAGAATAATCTTTGAGGTACAAAGGTCTTTCAAGCAAAGACCTTTTTATTCAAGCAGACGGGTCTGTTGGGTTGGATGTTATTGTTGTATTTTTAATTGTGCTTTAATTTATTTGTTCTATTTTTTTCAATCTCATTTATTTATTTATTATATTTTTAAATCACCCATCTGGCAGGTCACAAATCAAATGAATAAGCAGAGTTTCAGTTTTCAGTTTTCTACTGGAAGATTTTGCTGTCGATTTACACACACACAAATGTATATTTACACATGCATTGCAATCATTTAGGAGTAGAAAGTAAGAGCATCTCTCTGCGGGAGTCTGTCTCTGAGCAATCATAGCTTGAAAAATGTGCATTAAAAATACACTTGTTTTCACTTTACTCTTAAGTAGCAGAAAGGTGGGGATTGTTTTAGCAAAAAAAGAGAAGGTAATTACAACCTCCGTTGTGGAACTTCAGTATGCTGATGATAATGTGGTCTCCGCACATTCAGAGGATGATCTCCAAACTATCCTAAATGCTTTTGCAGAAGCATACGAAAAACTTGGTCTCTCACTTAACATCAAAAAAACCAAAGTGCTTCATCAGCAAGTGCAAGCCAATCCTTTGGTGATGCCATCTATCCAGCTTGGCGGGACAATACTGGAAAATGTTGATCATTTTCTCTATCTTGGCAGCTATCTTTCTGTTACAGCTAACATCGACAGTGAAATCCAGCATCGTCTGAGCTCCGCAAGTGCCGCATTTTCTCGAATGAAACATAGAGTGTTCGAGGATCGGGATATTTGTAAGAAGACCAAAACACTGGTTTATGAAGCCATTGTATTACCAACTTTATTGTATGCCTGCGAAACATGGACTATCTATAAACGTCACTTCCACCTCCTTGAAAGGTTTCATCAACGTTGCCTCCGGAAAATCCTGCAAATTACTTGGGAAGATAGGCGAACAAATGTCAGTGTACTGGAAGAAGCAAAGACTACTAGCATTGAAAAAATGATCCTTCAACGCCAACTTCAGTGGACCGGTCATGTTGTTCGAATGCCTGACTGCCGTCTCCCAAAGCAGTTACTTTACTCCCAACTCAAGGATGGAAAGCGGAATATCGGTGGTCAATATAAGAGGTTTAAAGATGTTCATAAGGCTAATCTAAAAAAATGCAATATAAACATCGAAAACTGGGAAGCTCTGGCCCATGAACGATCTAAATGGAGGTTGGCCTTTCACAAAGGTTCCATGGACTTTGAAGAAGCCCGAGTGCAAGGTGAAAGGGAGAAACGTGCTAAGCGAAAAGCACGTCAAATGAATCCTTTACAGGACCATCTTCTATCTGGTAACCTGTGTCCTCACTGTGGGAAGCTGTGTGGATCTAGAATTGGCCTCCACAGTCACTTACGGACCCATTGCTAGAGTCTACACAATCTTCTTTAGAATCTCCTCCTTTTATCCCGGAAGACAATCTTACTCGGTCACGAGTGATCGCCTGATGATGATGATTTACACATGCATTGCAATCATTTAGGAGTAGAAAGTAAGAGCATCTCTCTGCGGGAGTCTGTCTCTGAGCAATCATAGCTTGAAAAATGTGCATTAAAAATACACTTGTTTTCACTTTACTCTTAAGTAGCAGGAAAGGTGGGGATTGTTTTAGCAAAAAAAGAGAAGGTTTTGCTGCAATCAACTTGTAGCTCCTTTCTTGATAGCTGGAGTTTATGTTCTGTCACTTAAACATCTCAGAGCATTGAAAAATAAGAAAGGAATGGCAAGAAAGGCTCTGTTACTGGAATTCTTATCTGAATATCTATATGTTGTTTTGCCATCTGTCTACCCTCATTATTCCCCTGTGGATCTCTCTCTCTCTCACACACACACACACACACACACACACACACTACCTGCCTGCTAAACTATTGTTTTGACAACTATTTGTGGTATGGTCCAGTCCTTTTAGCAGAAGACAGATGCTAATTTGGAGGGAGGAAATCTTCAGTGGCACTTTCACTAATCCTCCTAAAGGCACTCCTCAGAAGAAAAACCCATGTGAATAATGCTGAGATCACCAGCGATTGTTCAGACAAAAGAGAGGACTAATCTGTGGAAGCACATGCAAGCCAAGCCAGAGGAAAAAAACAGAACTTACATAATAAGGATAAGTTCTGGAATGATTCCAAAATAAACTTTAAAATAAATGAGTCCTGAAAAGCCAGCATGGTTAGAGTGTTGGACTGGGACTGGGGAGATGCAGGTTCAGGCCCCCACTCATCTATGGAGCTCACTGGGTGACTTTGGGCTGGTCACTGACTCTCAACCGAACTTACCTCACAAAGCTCTTGTGAGGATAAAATGGAGAGGAGGAGGAGGACCATGTATGCTGCCTTGGGCTCCTTGGAGGAAAAGGCAGGATATAAATGTTTCAAATATATAAACGCTTTTGCATGAGAACTGTACTGTTCTAAGTGTTGTCTCCTTTAGGAGGAACCATCTGCAGTCGTTTTGGCCCACAGTAGGCAGAAACAAATAAAATGTATTGTATGGCTAGCATATAACCCCTAGCTTAGCTACTAGAAACTGTTTGATACTATCTCTGACTAATTTTGGTTAGTTTGGTCTGGCTTAATTTTGGAACACATCCAAACTTAAATACCCAGCCCATTTTCTAAACTCAGCCTAGTAGGCAGCTTGAGGGATTTGCAGGAGCCACTGATGAGGGGGGAACCCCCCCAGAACTGAGGATATGGATGGCTACTATAAATCTGGGGGCACAGCAATCCAGGGGGGGAGGATGAATCCATAACCCAGCAGAAAGAAGGAGTGGTGTTTCTCCCCCTTTCGTTGGTATTTTTTGTGTTGGGGGGTTAGATTTTCTCAGGGGGAAAGTAAGCATGTCAGCCCCAGGGCTGGCATGCTGCCCCCCACCATTCTGGGGCTGTGCTTGGGGGATGGGAGGGATTTTGATCTGATTAATCCAAAGTATCCACCAATACACCCCCTTTCTGCCCTCTCCACCATTGGAGCACTAAGGCTGGAGGAACAGTGGCAGGGAACCCTTCCACTGCTGCTGTGAGGGGGCTTCTAAGGGGGAACCACCTCTCTTGCTACAGGTAGAGAGAGCATCCCAGGGGCAAAATCCTACAGTCATCGGATTGCACTCTCAGAATCTACATCTCAGACAGACAATCAAAGTCTAGAAACAAGTCCTACTTCGTGGCTTTCCTGGGAAAAGAAATAATAATAATAATAATAATAATAATAATAATAATAATAATAATAATAATAATAGAAGAGGAGGAGGAGGAGGAGGAGGAGGAGGAGGAGGAGGAGGAGGTGGTGGTGGTGGTTGGGTTAATTTCTATGTGGCCAAAAACCTAAAGTCCTATTGCCAAATAGAGCTATTCTCAATAGCCAAAGCATCATCATCATTAACAGGAAAGGAAGGTGCAAAACAAAGAACAATTGATCCTGATGCATATGGGAGGAAATAGCTTCAGGCAACAAAACACACACTCTTTTCCTAAGAAACCTCCACAACAACCTGTAGTTCTTTGTGTCTTATGTCTTATATTTTAATTTCATTTTCTCTTAACTCCTCATAGGAATAGAAATGCCAGCTGACATTTAGCTCTTCACCTCCAATAATGGCTGTTAGTTACTTTAAAAAGGATAGAATTATTGTGAAGGATCACCAACAGGATCCTTTGCGTGAGTTCGGCTGCTTAACGGGTTAATCGGCACTGAATTACAGCCCGTCCGAGCTCTAGCGACCACCCGCGAGGCTTTTACACACAAAAGGAAACCGCAGCTCTTTAAATGCCTAAATAAGGCTTTTATTTGTTGATACAATAACACAGAACGGAACTAACAGCTCTTCAGAAATACTATACTGTCAACACAACCTTAGTTGACCCCCGCCTTACCCAATCAGCAGGCTCCCAGGCTAGCGGACTGAATCTAGTCGATTTCCTCAGACCAAAGACTTTAAGCCTAGTCAGTTTCAGCCTAGCTCCGGGTCGGCGATCCGTGGATGAGAATGGTGTACTCGGGCTGCTTGTTTGGAGGATGGATCTGGCCCCGAAGTACCCTTGGTTCCCAACAACTCTAAACCGGAAGGGAGAGGGGTTTTCTACCCCTGAGTCCCCGCTCTCCCCGCCCTCCAAGTCAGGTGGGGGCTTATGCCTGCCCCTTCGTTTCAGGTGGGCTTATTCCTGCCCGGGAAGAAGGTGACGTACTGGTACTTTGCAGCTCTTTGAGACTGCCCTGATAGTTGGATGGTTCTTGATGGTCCTTCCTGGACTTTTGTGGATCTCCACCGAGACCCTCCTTTGTTGGGGATGATGACCGGTCTGGCTGCTTCTCCGGTGATCTCATCCCTCCTCCCTCGCCCCCTCCCTTAGGGGAAACTTGTGTGTGTGTGAGTGCAGCCATGTGTTTGGGCTTTCTACACAATTATCATCTCCAGTCTAGTTCAATATTAAAGTTTTATAAGCCAGTGCAGTGCAGGCTGCAGTCCCATTGTGCCTCACTACTAGAGAACTGAGATAGTGTGCATTTCCTTCCTTCTTTTGTTTTTCATCTCAACTTCAGTCTTTGTGCAGCTGTTTTTTTCATGAAGGTGTTGGGTGTGAATTACGGATACAATTGCATCATGACCCTGTGGGCCTTCCCTCTCTATACACTTCATTTATTTTATGCTTTCTTCTCCCCCAACTATATATAGTAGGAAAAAAAATACAAAATCAGAAAACTTCCAAGTCTCAAAAACTCTTGCAGAGCTAACAAAGTAACAATTCCAACTCTTAAGTGCCTGTCATCCTCTGTAAGATTTTTCAGTCTTGTCACTGAAAATGGGTAATATATATATATATATATATATGAATAATTTGAAGCTTGTTTTTAAGCTAACAGTCTCCATCAGGCTTGAAATTGTGCACATTCTCATCAGAGGTGCAGGGTGAATAAAAAGTTCCCTGCTGCTATTTTTAGAGAGATCTATCTAACATATCAGTCTTGAAACTAGAACACTGTCAGGAGAATTTTTTCAGCACATTTGTAGGAGTTGGCAGTGGGGGGAAGCAAAAGCAGGAGGAGAGAAAAAGAGCAGTAGAGAACTTTTCCTGATGACTTCTGGAGGCACTTTTGGGAGCAGCGAATTTACACTTTTATTTTTTACTAGCTATTGCCCGTGGCTGCGCTCGCGTGGATTTTAGGATTTGGTAGGATTTCTCTGACTGAAAGTGTAACATTTAGGCTGGGTGCTAGCAGCAGAAAACTTTTCTGACAGAAATATCTGATCTTGAAGAAAAATCAGGTTAATCCTGAGAGTCTACAGATGATGAAGAGTGACCGCGCCAAGTTTGGGGTAGATCCATCAAAACGTGATGGAGTGGAGCCTATGCAACGACGCCTCACACACAACAGTCATTCAGTCATTTAAAAACTTTCCCTCGCTTTTCACCCCCTCAGAGAACATTCTAAATGGCCTAGGGGAGATTTGCATACCCACCCCTATTGGCCCCTGCAGGAATTCATACGAATATTCTAAGTGTCGTATGGGCTATTTGCATAACTGCTCCTATTGGTTCCTGCAGCAATTATGAGGTGAGGCCGATTTGCATAACTGCTCCCTTGTTGTTTTGCCCATAGGAGATATGAGAGTGGGCCGATTTCCCCCCTTTTTTCACCCCATTAGGGATGGAATTTCCAAAAATCCTTCCTTAGTGGGTGTCTACGTCATAAAAGCAATGTCCCTTCCAAATTTCACGTTCCTAGCTCAAACGGTTTGAGCTGGGTGTTGTTGATGAGTCAGCCAAAATCAGTCAGTCAGTCAGTCAGGACACCTTCTTTTATATATATAGATTTTTTTTAGCAGT
Source organism: Shinisaurus crocodilurus (assembly GCA_021292165.1). Classification (NCBI taxonomy): domain Eukaryota; kingdom Metazoa; phylum Chordata; class Lepidosauria; order Squamata; family Shinisauridae; genus Shinisaurus; species Shinisaurus crocodilurus. The sequence goes on along the minus strand of CM037879.1, from coordinate 172,794,956 downwards.
AGCACAGTCATAGCCTTCTACGTTATCGTCGCTGCTGTTAAAGATTTCTTAGACCCCTTTCTCAAGAAAGGCCCAAGGCATCTAACAACAAAACTAAAACATACAAAACTTAAAACAGCTAAAAATGGTGATCCACTAAAATACCACCACCCCACAAAACAACTAAAACATCAGTGACAACAAAAACAATTCAACAGATGCATTAAAAAGCCCATTGTATGCCATCAAATGTCTGGGGCGAGAGGAAAGTCTTGACCTGGCGCCAAAAAGATGGCAATGTTAGGGGAGACTGACAAAAAGCTCCTCTCCCTTGTAGCCATCCTCCGAGCCTCCATCAGAAGAAGCTCTTGGAGGAGGGACTCAGATTTTGATCATAGTATATGGTAGGTTCATACCAGGAGAGGGGCTCTGTCAGGTATTTTAAAATCTTCTTTTAATTTTCTTTATTGTGTTTAATCATTTTTGCCACTGATTTTCTGCAGTGGGAGCAATCCCTCCTCCATCTGGGGCCCTCTCACTCCTCAGATGCATTGTAGAGTGAGAAGGCCCATGATGGAGGAAGATGCATTGCCATGGGAAAACAATGACAAAAACAGTTTAAAGAGGGGTGGGGGAGTTTTAGAAGAAGCAGCTGTCTCTGACTGTGTTATTGTCTTTGACTGGTAGAAATAGAAGTCTCCTGCCCACAAGTCATCTGAAGTGGAGGAGGATCACAGCTGCCACAGGAAAAAATGGCACCAAAACTGTTTAAAGAAAGAAAGGAGGGAAAGTTTAAAAGGAAGGAGAACTCTCTGACTGCTAGTAATGTAAGTTCCTGCCTGAGAAAGTTATCTGAATTTCTCCAGGCCAGCCTTAAATGTGCAGGAAGTATGTCCTCACACTTGCAGATGAGTTTGGAGCTGAGAAGGTGGGAAGCAGAGCTGGCCCAAGACATTCTGCTGCCTGAGGTGAAGAACAAAATGGTGCCCCTCCCCACATATTCCATTTACAGAAGCCAGCCAAAGTGGCAGCTTAATTTTACTTCAACACTGGCTGCCTGTACTGTACAGCACTTGAGGGCAGCCAGAGGGACAGGGCAGTGTGTGTTGTGTACATACAGCTCTGTCTTCCAACAACTGCCACTTTCTGTCCCCCACTAGGGATATCGGAGAAAGCTGCAAATGGACTGAAATGAGTTTGAAATTCTAAGAATACAACCTGCGGATTCCACAGCAGACAAGCTTTTCCCAAATTGCACAGATTCTGTGGACTTGCAGACTGATGATGATGATGATGATGATGATGATGATGATGATGATGATTCCCCCCCCCCATAAAATGTAAAATGTAAAAAAATTGGGGAAAGCAAAATTTGGGAAAATGTAAAAAATTTGGGGAAAGCGGACCGGCTTTTCCAAAGTTGCAGTTTTTGTGGACTTGCAGACTGTTGTGTTTTTTTTTTAAATTACATTTTTTCCCCATAAAATGTAAAAAATAATAATACATTTTCCCCCATAGGCTGCACTGTGAAAATATGCATTGGGGGGGTTGCATATTTTTGGGGGGATTTGCACATCTTTGGGAGTGCAAATTTGTGCAACCCCGAATTTGCACAAATGCATATGAATGCATTTGTGCAAAATCTGATTCCGTTAGTGAGTGGCCGATAGAAGAAAAGGTGCCTGGCAATCTGCGAAACGCAGACCAAACAGACTTTACAGCATCCGTACTTCCCTGTCCCTCACAGGATCTGCCACCTGAGGAGGCTGCTTGCTTCACTCTGCCTAACAGTAAGACCAGCTCTGGTGTGGAGACATTTTCTGACCAGCCCCAATTTAAACCAACTTAGCAGTGCTAATTTTAGTTGACTGTGGCTTTACTTTTTGTGGAATTAATATAGTAAAAGTGCTCCAATCAAATCTTTAGACCAAGTCATAATGAATGGGTGAAGTGTTGTGAAAGAAAATAGACAGGTGTGATGGCATGCATGCTGCTATTCAAGGATTCGGCCCACTGGTTCTTTTTTTTTCTTTTTTTTTTTGCAAGATCATTTCAGGTGAAAGAGGACAGCAAGTCTTCAAAGCTGCTTTATGAAATGATTTTTTAAAAAGAAAATTACAACTGTGAATGTTCTTCTGACATATATAGCATTTTGCAATGATGGAATAGATGCATGGAAAAAATCCGGTGTGTTTCATACCTAGGGAAGTGTTTAATTGGAATAGTATCTTAATTGGAATAGTATCTTGCTTGCAGATGACACCACCACCCCCGAACCATCCATGAAGAATTCCAAGCCTATAAGCAAATGGCCCATTCTGACAAGACATTTCACAGGGCTGCATTTGGGAGGATTCTCATGTGGATGCCTAGTATGCTGATGTGGCTGCAAAGAAGGCAAATGCAATTTTGGGCTGTATTAATAGAAGTATAGCTTCCAAATCGCGGGAAGTGATAATTCCCCTTTACTCAGCACTGGTTAGGCCTCATCTTGAGTACTGAGTCCAGTTCTGGGCACCTCACTTTAAGAAGGACATAGACAAACTGGAGAGGGTTCAGAGGAGGGCAACAAGGATGATAAAGGGACTAGAAATAAGGCCCTATGAGGAGAGACTGAAGGAACTGGGCATGTTTAGCCTTCAGAAGAGGAGACTGAGGGGAGATATGATCGCACTCTTCCAGGACTTGAAGGGATGTCACACAGAGGAGGGCCAGGATCTCTTCTCGATCATCCCAGTTTGCAGGACACAGAATAATGGGATCAAGTTACAGGAACCTAGATTCCACCTAAACATCAGGAAAAAATTCTTGACTGTCAGAGCAATAAGATAATGGAACCAACTACCTAGGGTGGTGGTGGGCTCTCCTACTCTGGAGGCATTCAAGGTGCAGCTGGACAGACATCTGTCAGAGATGCTTTGACCTGGATTCCTGCATTGAGCAGGGGGTTGGACTCGATGGCCTTGTAGGCCCCTTCCAACTCTACTTTTCTATGATTCTATGATTCTATTATGGAGAACTTGAGAGCCAGTATGATGTACTGCATGAGCTAGCAACTTGTGGCCCTCCAGATGTTTTGGCCTACAACTCCCATGATCCTGCACAGTTGGCTATGCTGGCTAAGGCTGATGGGAGTTGCAGGCCAAAACATCTGGAGGGCCACAAGTTCCTCACCCTGGTGTAGTAGGTAGAGTGTTGATCTGAAACTGGGGAAAACAGGTCCAAGTCTCCCCTCACCTATGAAGCTCACTGGATGAGCTTCTTGGGCCAATCATGTTCATTCAGCCTAACCTTCCTTAGAGGGCTGCTGGGAAATAAAATGAGAGAGGGGAGAATCTTCTATGCTGCCTTGACTTTCTTGGAGGAAGGCAGTATATAAAGGCAATTAAGAAATAAACAAGAGGAGGGCAACATGTGGCCCACCAGTGTCTCCCGCAAAATTCAGGGGACCCCAAAAAACTTTTAAATATTTTAAAATTATTTTTTCAAACAACATGGCATTAGAGCTGTTACAGAACACCAAGGGGTCAAAATTAGCTTCCAAACAAGCTAATGTTGACCCTTTGGGCACTCTGTAGCAGTTCCAGACACTATTTTGTCTTTTTAATTTATTTTTTAAATTATTTTCGGCCCTGTTTTTGGCACCCGTGGGGGTGGGGGTCCAGAGGGTGTGTGTGAGGGGGGCAAAAATGTCTGCCCTGACCTCCCAAAGTTGCCAACCCTTGAAATAAGCAAACAAACAAGCTTAGATTCATATATGAAGTTGGTGTGAATCAGGGAACACATTTCTTGAATCCCACATGTAGGCAAATCTTTCCTCCACAGGGAAGTGAGGTCATTTTTTTTTCATATGAACCTGACTTGTGCTGATGGCCATGCTGGCTGGGAATGATGGGGGTTGCAGTCCAATGTCTCTGGAGGGCACCAGGTTGGGGAAGGCTGATCTAACCTCTCTACTCAGATCAGCAGTGGCCCACCGAGACTTCAGGCAGAGAGAGTTCTTTCCCAGCCCTGACTCCACATAAGCACATAAGAAGGGCTGTGCTGGATCAGGCCTATCTAGTCCAGCATTCTGTTCACACAGTGGCCAAGCAAGCAGATACCTATGGGAGGCCCACAAGCAGGATATGAGGGCAAGAGCACCCCATGCTCATGTCCCCCAGGAACTTGGCATACAGAAGCATGCTGCTTCCAGTCTCAGAGGTAGTATATAGCCACCGTGGCTAGTACGCAGGGGAGGCTGGGGTGACTCCTATTGCAGTGGGGCTCCATATCCAGTACAGGTTTCATTTAGAGCTATCCACGGTGCTGAGCTCCATCCCCAAAATAGGTTCACCGCCATGGAGCACCATGCACAGCTCCAAATAAAAGCTGCAATGGGTTAGGAGCCCCACTGAAAGAGGAGTCACCACAGCCTCCCCTGGCTTCATGAATTGGTCTCACACCCCCTTTTAAAGCTATCTAAGTTGATGGCTTATTCAATTTCAAATAATGATGAGTATGAGCTGGAAAGTCGTGAACAGAGGCAACTTACCCTGGGATCTTTTTCTAAGCGAAGCTGGTGCTGCAGACTGCGCTGCCTCCGCCCCTTGGCCAAACCATTGTGGAAAAAGTGGGTACCCATCCTCAACAAAGGGAAGCTGAAAAAGAGTTTAAATAATGTAAATGTTACAGGTAATGGTTTTGCACTGCTCATTGTAATAATAAATCTACAGTATAATCCCTGTAAGCAATGGGTAAAATATTCTGCCATTAAAAGAAGCCTATACCGTATTTTATAATCGGGGGGGGGGGGACGACAAAATAAAGGTTAATGTCAAATTCAGTCTTGTACCCCCCAAAAATCATGCTCTTATAGATATCTGTAGCTGTGGCAGCATATCTAGCTTGCACCTAGTACACAGAAAATGATAATTACTTATTTAGTGCCATCAACATGCTTTTTGCAACAAGGACAAAAAAAAGTCAGGTCCCTGGCCTCAGGATCTTACAATCTAAAATTCAATGCAGATATGGCAATAGAAGGAGAGGAGGAAAATGAGAGTAAACACAGGAAAAATATCCATTCAGTTTAGTTACACATATGGAGGATGGGTTAAACGGTGAAAGGGAGCCCTCTAGCCCAGATCCTTCTGCTCCCCTCATCTGTGCATTCCATCCCCACCCTTCCCAAATTCTCTGAGGGTCAAATGGCATGTTGCTTTAAAGATGTAGCAAGATTGTTGTTGTTTTTAAATTCAAAACTAAACTCATGGGACCCCATGTGGATCAGGACCGTAAAGTAGTGGGTAGGCAGCATTAACCCTTTGCTCTAAGCCTGCAATTCACATTACAACTGGATGCCTTCTTGGCAATGTACACGGGAGGCATGGGGGGGGGGGCTGATCCAGATTGGGACCATGGCAGGTTGGCAAAGGATTAAAGTCTCCTTACCTCCCCATGCTAGGGTGCCAATCTGTGTAGTAACATGCAGTCTCACCATAACTAAAGGAATAGGAGTTGCACATGGGAGCTGTCCATAACAGAATTCCTTTTTAAATTCTGTACCGGGGCCAGTTTGTATCAGACAGGTTTGAAATTTTGCACAATTGTAGACCTCATCAGGTAGATTATGGATGCCAGGTTTCACGTTATTACCTCAACAGGTCATTTTTACGAGCAGTAGAAACTTGAGGCATATAATGGTGGAACCTGTGTGTGTGTGTGTGTGTGTGTGTGTGTGTGTGTGACCCTAACTCCTGTGCCCCTTTAATAACAAAAACAATCATCATCATCATCATCATCATCATCATCATCTACATTGGTAGCACACCACTGAAATTAATGCTATAGAGTTTGTACTTGACCAGCATTAGTTTTGTGTTAAATTACAGGAAATAGTGTGATTTCATCTAATGGGATGATCCTATGAACACCAGTATTAAGTGTAAAGACTACTGTCCCTAGGACAAAGGAGTAACTTGTGGCACTTGTGTATCCATTATGTATGTAGACCCCGGATATTAAACTGGTATAGCTGCACATATCAGTGCTGGAGTGTTGACAGTGTCCACCATCTTCGGATGTGGCATTGTGGAAGCACAGACAGTATATGGCATAGAAGTGGACAGATGGGGGATATGGTGGGACAAGGGCAGGACTGGAGCAAACTTGTGTGTGTACTACCAAGTAAGGTGTTTTGTTATGTTTTGTTTTTGCCACTAGAGGATCAGCTACATCAGCATAACCATACACTTTGGTCTATCATAGGAAGTTGCTATTATTAATGGCCTTGCAGCTGCTGAGCAGAATGGATTGGCTTTGTTTGGCAAACCTTCAACTGACTAATATGGCTACCCCTCTGGAAATTTGTGACTGATTCTAATGAGGTGGTACATATTTCCTGGCATCTGTGCATGAATAGTGTGCAGGTTCACAAGTCACAACCCATACTGAGTTTGCTGAAAACAGTCCACGCAAACAGTGGCTATTTCTGCTTCTCAGGTAGAGGAAATGGCAGGTATCAGCCACGTTGCCCTATATTTCACATAAAATATGTGACCTGAGATTAATCTGCTCCTGACTGCAGCTCCCTTTGGGCTGAACTCATAGCACTGTGTAAGTTTCCGGGTTTGGACAGGAGAGGGTTAATGGGCCCAGAAGGACTATTAAGCAGCTTTAAGCATGCCAGCCACATGTATTGTTCCAGAGATTACAGGTAAATGGTTCAGGAAAGGCTAGGAAATGCAGCAGAGCAGCTGGCATATTTTTCTCTCCTTGCACCCTGCCCCCAAGCTAAAGATGATATAATCTAAATCTGTGTACAGTCATGCCTTGGATTGAGAGCATAATTCGTTCCGGAAACGTGCTTGTAATCCAAAACACTCTTATATCAAAACGAAATCCCCCCAAAAAAATTTGTACAGAGATTTTTAATTTAAGCCGTACTACAGTATTGTATTGCAAGACGTCGCTTGTATATCAAGTCAAAAAAAATTAAATAAATATTTAAAAATTTGCTTGTCTTGCAAAACGCTCTCAAACCAAGTTACTTGCAATCCAAGGTATTACTGTATGTTAGAAAGGGACCAAAAGAAGCAATTTAAAATTAGTAGAGGCACAAGGAAGAGAAACATATTTTGAGTTCTCTCTCTCTCTCTGGGGAACTGATATGAAATCCTTCAGAATCTGCCGGAAGCCTCCACGGTCCACGGATCTTCCATAGGAGAGCAAACATGGGTAAGTGTTGCTGTGCCCCTGGAACGTCTATATCACTCAGGGCAGTAGGATGCATGTAGCAATATTGCTGATACTTCCCTTAATCATAACAGTTTTAGGGTTTCCCCTAAAAGGTGGCCTATGAATCTTTGAAATAAATAAATTTTATTTATTTATTTTATTTATTATATTTATACCCTGCCTTTTTTCCTGCAAGGAACCCCAGGCGGCTTACATAATCCTCCTCTCCATTTTATCCTCACAACAACCCTGTGAGGTAGGTTAGGCTGAGAGTCAGTGACTGGCCCAAAGTCACCCAGTGAGTTTCATGGCCAAGCGGGGACTAGAACCCGGATCTCCCGAGTCCCAGTCCAACACTTTAACCACTATGTCACACTAGCTCTCTTAGATGCTTAGGTGCAGGTAGGGATCCAAAGGCAGTGGAAATGTACATTTGTCTTAGATTCAAACACAAATGTGTTTGACTCTAAGACAAATGTACATTTCCACTGCCTTTGGATCTTATCAGTTGCCTTTTGCTTTGTCAGTTATTGAAACGCTAGCCCAGAACACTTTCCCCTGAGAAACTAGCTTTCTGCACAAAGGGAGGTTCTTTTGGTCTATAGTACATTCATGCCGTCTGTCTTTTTTCCTTGTGCTATGAAAAACAGTTGCACAGCTCCATTCTAAGTTGATCTCTTTCGGATTTTCAAATGTTAGAAGATAGGCTGTTAAAACCCTATTGCTAAACCTTGTGATTCAGACAGAATGCTAATATTGAGATAGATATAGCATACATATCCCTTTGTCAGGCTGCTCTTCTGGAACACTTTTCAATTGTGCTGCACGTCTCTGTGCTATTTCTTGCTCAGAATAATTCATAACCGTCTGGTTAGCTCCTCATCTGCATTTTCAACTCCATTTTTATCTGTGTTATTCTACCATCTCCTTTCAAATTACAACAATAAAAAGGATTGTGACCTATCTGGCTAGCTCCTAATGGAACCCTTCTGATCTTTTCTGCATCGTGAGAAACAGGGCATAACATGATTGTCCATTACTGTACAAAATGATTATCCTGGAATAACACACCGGCACACCCTTTTAGCGGGTCTGAAAAGCTACGGGAACCAGTTTAGTAATTTATTTCACTGACCTTTGGATGAGACCCTGCAGTTCCCTTGAAAGCTAAAATTCTCATCCATTAAATATCTTGTAATCTTAAGTATATGTGACTGTAAGAGAATAAAAACTGTTGCAAACATCTCATTGGCTTTAATACTATGTATATTGCCAGTGCCAGCTCCAGGTTTTGGAGGACCCTTGGTCAAAACACCCTCAGTGGGCTTCCACCCCTCAGTGGGTCTACCTTCTCACCACCGTTGTCACCAGCTGCCAGTGCTCCTCATCCTTGCTACTACCTGCTTGCTGGCCAGGCAGAGAGCCAATGAGCAAGCAGGCAGTGGCATTGGCAGGCTGCTTCTCCTTCTCACCACCACCTTTGTCTGGGCCAGAGGAAGAGGCAGCTGAGCAAGCAGGCTGCAATGGTGAGGGAAAGGAGCAAGTCCCGAAAGGTCTCAGCAGTAGGACCCCTGCTGGGTTTAGGGCCATCAGTAGGTGCCCAGCCATACCGGCCCTGCATATCCCTATCTCCAAGTCACACTTCAATGAATAATTCAAGCAGCTGATTGCAGTGAAGTAAGCCTGTTTAAAAACAGCAGGCCAATCACAGCAGACTGATATGATTTAGCCATTTCTAACTAGTGAGTGACCTATCCTAGTCACTTCACTTGTATATTTTTTTAAAAATAGATGCCACTGCAAGAATTCGGATCCAAGATGACTTGACAGCCTTAAGAAAAATGGCATAAAACAAAAGTCCTGATCCAGCTATACATATGTGCGACTGCCAGGATGGAGAATACCCATATAGGCCCTGTCAGACCATCAACAATCACCCCAATCAGCTTGTCCATGACCAAGGAGCTGGAGGCAAAGGCTCAAAGGGAGCTGTTAAGCCAGGAAAGGCCTGGGAGGAGGCTTATATACATGTGGTCAGATGCAGGGTCGGTGCTACCATTAGGCCAACTAGGCAGCTGCCTAGGGCGCAGGGCTAAAGGGGGTGCCAGAAACGCCTTGAAAAAAAATACAGCGCTCTCAAGTGGGAAGGGGGGCGCTAAATATCTGATCTTGCCTAGGGCACCAAACTGCCTTGCACCGGTCCTGGTCAGATGACAGAGTGCAAGAGCAGCAGCGGAGTTCTCTCAGACAAACACACACACAGGACTTGTTTTAAAGTAGGTGCTTTTTAAAAGATAAATACCGGTAACATAAGGTTACTCAGGTACTAAGCTTGATGGTTACAGTAGTACAGTTTCTTAAACATTACTCATTCAATTCTGTGAGGTAAGGAAAACACACACAGGTCAATCTCCCTTGCTGCTAAACCCTAGTAAGCATCAGTTAAGTCAGTTAACACTAGACTAGTCAAACTGTCAGAGGAGTGTTAGAAAGGAATTCAAACCTGTTGCTAGGCAACATCCAGTATTCCCTCCCCTGATTCAATCAAGTGGTTCTGTCCACTGAACCCTGCCCTTCAACCAGACTACACAAGTCTGCCTTAACCCTTTCATGGGCAGTCATCTTAAAAACCCTCCCTTCAGAGTTGAAATCTTCTCATCGCATTTTCCGACATGGTCTGCTTCTTCTCTTCCTGGTTCAGCCATTGCAGCTGGGTCTGCTTCCTCACTGTCTGCAGCTGGGACTTTCCCCTGCTCCCAAGTATACCCTAGGCAAAAGGGACCTTTGGCTTTGGCAGGCAGGCAGGCAGGCAGTACGACTATGATTCTGAGGTTCCCACCCGGCCTGCCACTGCCTGTGCTTTGGAGAGCTAAGGGACAGGGGGAGTGGGGAGGAGGAGATTCAAGAACCAAGGCAGGGTTCAGGACGGGGTCAAAGGGGTTCTTTGGGAACCCAGGCGAGGCCTCCCTGGCACAGTAGAATGAGGGCCACCATTCACTTTTCATCATGCCAGCCTCCCAGTTAAAAAAAAACTATTACGGTATATATGTGCGTGTGCAGTGCAATAAAATTTAAATCAGGAGGGGCAGGAAGCCTGGTGGGCACCAGAAGAGATGTCTATGGGCACCATGTTGGGAACCCTAGGCATAGATAATTTCAAAAGACAAATCTGTGGAGTTTGTCTATTAACCGTAATAGGAAAATGGAACCCACAGGTGCAGAGGTTAAATACCAGATTGCTGGGAAGCAACCATGGGGAAGGGCTATTGCCTGCTTCTGAGCTTCCCAGAGTTACTGTGGGAAACCAAGTGCTAGGTTAGATGGCCCTTTGGTCTGATCCAACAGGGCTCTTCATATGTTCTTGTTGGCAGTGGCACTATTGCTGGTTTTCTGACAAGCAGTGCACACATGTAGCCCTGGCAACTGGATTGGTGGGGGGATGGATGCCTGCACAGCACCCATTTTGCATATGGAGGGCTTCATTCTCTGCCCTTTCCCACTGGTACAATAGCTTGACTGGGGCAATAGCGCTTTGTTACTTCTGAACACAATAATAAAAATACAGTAATGTATAACTTGAAAAAGACATTCTGAAATGTCATCGCCTGAAACCGGAAGATTCATACAAATGGTCTGTACATACAGGACTTCCCCAGTTTCAGCTGCATTGATTACTCTTAAGGATGGCAACCATTAAAATCTAATTAAAATCCACACTTTGTAAATCGGTGCTTAATGGCTCAATTAGCCATGTCAATCAAACAAAGAATGCTTGTCTCAAGTTTCAGATTTTCAATATGCTTTGTGCCTCAGCACCTTGAGAGGCAAGTTGAAGCTTATGTGGATTGAAGCTTTATGAATTTTTATTCACCCATGAGAAAGGTCATTGTATGTGAATTTCATTTTTGCTTGCAAAATATGAGAGCATGCCCTGTTCCAAGTTCCAAATGTGAGAACGAGCATGCATCTACTGAAAATATTCATGCATTAGCTTATGGAGGAAATTTGCGCAAATTTGGGGAAACCTGTGCAAATCTCCCATTCGATTGCGGCTCGGTTTGTGCAAGTTTCTCATTCATGCAGAGCAAGCAGCGATCGTGAACAGGAATTGTGCATGAGACAGGCAGTGAGACCATGCTTGGAGAATTCTGGTGATCTTGAACATTGCTCATTCACCCATCCCTACGATTCACCCATCCCTACGAACATCAAGGAACTTCTAGAACGGGATGGACAACTTGTGATCCTCCAGATACTTTGGCCTACAGCTATCATCACCCCTAGCCAGCAGAGTGAATGATGAGGGCTGATAGGAGTTGTAGGCCAAACAGGGCTGCAAGTTTATAGGATCATAGAGTTGGAAGGGGCCTACAAGGCCATCGAGTCCAACCCCCTGCTCAATGCAGGAAACTAGAGGAGGGCTCTCCCATCCAAGTAATAACCAGGCCTGACCCTGCTTAGCCTTCCACGCTCAGACAAGCTGAGCACCCCTGTTATAGAAGAAGAAACCTATTTCTAGACACAAACAGTGTGGACTTGCAGAAACTTTCTGTCTACACATCCACCCTTGTGTTCTGTACCACAGATATTCTTCAGGGACAGAACAAGTTGCTCACCACTATTGAGTGTGATCCATGCCTGGCCCATTTTTGGCACTATCGAAATGTTAGGCAGCAGGAGCAGATGGCTGCTGGTGCTTTGCAAAAGTCACACATTCTGATATTGTGACCATCTATTAAACCAAAACACACCAAAAAAAATTAATGGTGGAGCAAGAATAACTTACGAAGAAGTACTGTGGTATGTTGTATTTAGTGATATTAAATAAAGCCAGTGTGGTGTAGTGGTTAGAGTGGCCTTCCCTAACCTGGTATCCTCCAGATTGTTGGACTACAACTCCCAGAATTCCTGTCTGGGACTGATGGGAGTTGCAGTTCAAAACATCTGGAGGGCACCAGGTTGGAGAAGGCTGGGTTAGAGTGTTTGACTGGGACTGGTGAGTCTCAGGTTCAAATGCCCAGTTGACCACAAAGGTCAGTGGCTGACCTCCAGCCAGTCAATATTTCATGGCCTTACTTACCTCACAGAGTAGTTGCGAGGATAACATGGGGGGAGGAGAGAAGAACCTTGGTATCCTGAGCTCCTTGGGTAAAAATGTAATAAGTGAACAAATACGTATTTGAGTACAGCAGCCATTGGGGAGATGTTTCGCCAGGTGAAACACTAGTGGCTATTACATAGCATTCAAAGGGGAGGGGAATTTCTACCCATACCTCAAGATGGCATCAGCTCAGCAGCCTGTGCCCACAGTGGCTATCTAGTCAGTAACCCAACCACATGTTTACATGGTGTTGATGGAGGAGGTTCCTGATGCCACTCAGCACTGCACATTCTCCCACCAAATGGCTCCATACTAACCCTGCTGCACACAGAAAATGCTTAATTATTTAGATAACTAAAGCAAATATAACTTCAGCAGCAGATGACATTCTGACTGTTCTCACAAAGAAAGAAGGAGACTGCTATTTTTATTTCTGTTATGCATCCTTCCAGAATGCTTCAAAAGCACCCAGTAGTGAGACAAGACAGGCTATGGATGAGTTCACATGTGATGTTTATCATTTGGTGACGAACTGATGGCTTCCTTACTTAGGAAAAAGCCATCATAGAAGAAATGCCATGCAACATACACATCCCCAGCATAAGGTTCAACAGAGGTAGTTCATGTGATCAGTTGCAAGTCATCAAGTGATAAACTTGCATGTGTGAGCTGGACCAGAGTAGGGGTGATGCTCAAGGTCAGTTCAGCCACTCATTGTGGCTTTGTTGTTGTTCTCAAGGAATAACCATGACAAAGGAGGCAAAGTATACTCTGCATCCTGTTTCAAATGAAGTTGCAGCTGGAATGACAGAGTGTTTCAGGATGCATGGTGACAGTGCACCAAAACTGTAGAACTAAGAGCCAGCAAAGCAGGCTTAAGGCATTTCCCCCAAAGGCAAGGCCTGAAGAAGATTCAAGGATCAGAACACACAATGTCCAATTGGGTACCTAGTAGCAAGGAATTGCTACCAGGTACCAGATAACACCAGTTGCTGGGGAACATGGGTAGGAGGGTGCTGTTGCACTCATGTCCTGTTTGTGGGTTTCCCATGGGCAGCTGGTTGCCCACTGTGTGAACAGAATGCTGGACTAGATGGACCCTTGGTCTGATCCAGCAGGGCTCTTCTTATGTTCTTGTTGATAGACAAGTCTGGGAGCTGGAAAACACATGATATTCCAACAGCAACCTCTTCCTTCAAATGCATGGCAAGCCACTGCCCCACCCCCCTCAAAGGCCCTATGTCTGCCACCCACTAGTTACATACAGCAGCTTTCCTCTTCTTCTGCTTCTGGGATTCAATGGCAGATGAAGACCAAAAAGGCCCCATGACTGCCACCTACTGGAAACCAGAAAACCCACAACTAATTCCTACAAGCAAGCAAAAGCTTTAATGAAGCTCCATAATGTTTTTTGAGGACCACACTTCCAAGATCCTTAAGTTGGAGAACAGACTCCAAAGAAAAGCCTACAACCCCCAAGCTCTGGAGTTCAGTGAAAAGAAACACCTGTTCTGCACTATCATATCAGACAATCCCAGAAAAGATTATCTATAGTTTCATCCAGTCCACAAACCTCACGGAGAACAGAATCAGATCTTCCCCAAACAAAGAGATTGCTACATAAAGCACAATGTCCACTCAAGATCAGAAGAAGTGTAGCAACCTGTTGAGCCCAGCCACATTGGTTAAAAATCCAAAAGTCATCCGGAGTGGGACAGGAAAAAAACCCTCTTTTCCCAACAAACCCATTTCTGCTAATCCTGTTTGATTTCATGCCAAACCCAGCTTTTAACCTCTGATGAGGGCAAAAGAAGTCTGATATCAATTGCATCATGCCCTAATGCTTCTTTGGCTGCTTGAACTGCCATTTCATTATCACTAATACCCACATGAGCAAGGACCCAGACAAACCTAACCCAAAACCCCTTCAATATAATTCAAAGTTTAGAAGCAGTATCTCAGCAACTTTTTGCCCAGGGCTTTTATGCTTGAACCCTGCCCAGGGATCAGCTACAGATCATCAGAGATGACTTGGAAAGGTCTTACTCATTAGTAGAGCCTTATGAGTAGCCCTTTACCCATAAGTAGTTCAGCAATTCTCCTGGCAGCCAGCTGAACGTGCACCCTCAGATGCCTGCATTCCCAAGGACTAGGCAGGGGCTTGGTGACCATCTCTTAATCAGAAGCAGGGGATGGGGGGCTCTCCACATCCTGACGAGACCAGTCCACTAATGTCACTCCCAAGGGTTTAGGCTCCCCCTGATCACCCACAATCTTCTTCTTTGGGATGTTTAGATCAGAGAGCTCCAGATCATTCTTTCAGAATCATCCCTCTGGGAGGGTGGGGGAACAGGCATGCCTATTTCAGGTAAAAGCAGAGCTTCTTGAAATGTAAAGAAAAGTACACCATCCGTGCTATATTCCTGCAAAGTCTGAAACTTGCTATTGATCCTCATAAAGGTGACTTCAAACTTAGGGTTGCAGCTATATTCCATCCAGGTCAAGGCTTCCCACTCTGAAGCAGGAGAACATCTGATATTTATTTTCATCGCTGCAACACTGTGACAGGAGAAAAGGCACCTGTGGAATGCTTGCCTTCTTTGATATTCTTAAAGCAGGGGTGGGCAACTTGTGGCCCTCCAGATGTTTTGGCTCCCATCATCCTTCACAATTGGCTATGTTAGCTAGTGCTGATGGGAGCTGTAGGCCAAAACATCTGGAGGGCCACAAATTGCTTACCGCTGTCTTAAAGGAAAGAAAGTCTTGCTCTAGCTAGAATGGGGCAATCCTACTCTGTCCAGCAGAGCCTGATTCTAGATTATCAGACTGCTGCTGTTGCTTCATCCCAGACCTCTCCAATAACACATGAGAATAAACACTTGCTCTACTGAACTGTGATTGTTTTGTTTTACAGACTATTTAACATTCCCAATTAGTTTATCTAGTCTCCATATCCTTATTAGCATAACTGTTCACTATCCCAACCGCTATCCAGTGTAATACTCTTTTTGCCATACACATTTTTAGGGACGGGTGAGAATTTCATTTCAGTTCAATTTTAATATGAATTTACCAAAATTCTCCATATTGGGGACAAAAAGGATCTGAGATATATTTTTTTAATTGAATATGGGAGAAAGAAAAACTGACTGATTCATTCATCCAGACCCAGAACTTTGAATGCTTCGCCCTTAAAAGTCTGGGTTTGAATCCCTGTGTATTCAACCATGTTTGTGGTGCTGAATTAGTGTTGTTGTCTCTTTTTTTCTGAAAGGCTCATCATCTTTAAAAGTTATACGGCAGGCAGGTTCGTTCATCATGGCCCTCTTCAGGCTGGGAATAGCTTGCACCTATTGAATTTGGCTGGTGCAGATGGGTGAGAATTTCAGTTCAGTTCGTTTTTGATAAGAATTTGCCAACATTTGCAAAGTTCTTCATATTCAGGAGAGAAAGATCTTGACGCTTTAAAAAAAAAATGAATGCAGGAGAAACCAGAACTAACAGATTTACCCATCACTATCAAAATCCATCTACAAAGGAATATATGAGCAGAGCTAAGGCACACCATTTCCCAATGGGTACATTAGACAAAGAAGTGATGTATCTTGGACAGAATCCAGCCTCTTTTGATGACCACACAATTGTTCTGGTATCAGAGATTCTCCAGCATTCAGTCAATTGTTGACTGAATTGCTGTGATTGTTGTAAACTGCCCAGAGAGTTTCGGCTATTGGGCAGTATAAAAATGAATCATCATCATCATGATCATCATCATGATAATCAGGGCCTCAGCCACTGACCCCCAATGCAATACAGAAGATTATTGTTAGAGACAACTGGCTGTCCTCATCACATTACACCCCATTTTGTTATTACTTTATGAGTTGACTCTGCTCCATGATCCCCTCTGCCTGCCTTTCCATTTAACTTGGAGAATTATCTTTGCATCTCCCTTCTGCCACCTTACAGACAGATGAGCGTGAGTACATATCAAGAACTCAGTTTTCTTTTCTGTCTCCTAGCCATTTGTCAGTTTCCATTTTGTGAAGCTGGAGACTACGCACAGTGATATATCACCTGCATGTGGGTTATCTCATGGTGTCCTTAGCTCCAAGGTCAAAACAGGACCCAGTTAACTGGACTGAGTGATCTCAGCTGCATTCCTTTGGCAACTCTTACACACACCCCAGGCCTGCGAAAACTGCGCCAGCCAGCCTATGATTGACTGGCAAGGATCACCTGGGGGTGTCAGAGGCGTGAGCATATATGTAATCAGGGCAGTTGCAGTTGTCCATTGTCTGTATCTTGCTTTTGGCTTGTGACTCTGAATCTCATCTTTTGGGTTCTGTTCTATATGAAAACCTGTGCTTAGGTACCGTACATATAAACAGGTTTAGGTAACTTTTTTATTTTTTGCCTTGAAGTATTGCTTCCAAATGTAACTCTGGTTCTTGAATGACTTGTATTTCCTCCCCCCCCCTTTGCCTTTGTAAATAAACTTAACACCTACCTTAAGGATTTTGTGTGCTTCCATATAAACTTTGGTACTAAATCCAGAGTCTTCTGCTGGTTCGTGCTACTGTGTAAAGTTTCAGGCCTGCAGCTTTGAAAGGAGAGTGCTGGTTTGGGCTCCTGCTTCATAAGCCCTAGGGGGTATCCAGTAAGGTCTGAGACTCCCCTGGCTCAAGATGAAGTGGATGCAAGGGGTGGTGGTAGCCTACCTTGCTGGGTTGTTGGACAGCCCAAGCAACCTTTTGTCCCCACCTACACTGCTGGGAGTTGGGCAACCCTCTTCCTCCCCTCACCATACCTTTGCATCTTGCATCAGGATACCTATTTGTAATGTGATGCAGTCTGATGCACACATGCCTTTGCATTGAGTCAACCACAATGCAGAACAAATCTTGATGCTTTTGTGCGATGGCATCAAGATTCCTCTTTTGCTCAGCGTGTATATGTGCCTGAAAAGTAACTGTAAAAGTTACTTGGCCATCAGATCAGAATCAAGATCAAGCAACTTGGAACCCCCAAATCTGGGAAGGCATTCAAATGGAGGAAATTAGCAAATTGATTTTTTTTCCATTCTTGCAGATTTTGCTATTAGCAAAATTTTAACTGTTGCTATTTGTGTGTGTGTGTGTGTGTGTGTGTGTGTGTGTGAATGAACACCCATTAATAGGTGTCTTTCACTAAAACATATACCTTGCAATTACAGCAAAATGCTAGGAATGAATCTCCATTAAGCATGCAGCATCAACCAGGTAGCTTTCCTGCCAGCAAGCACTCAATAAATAATTTAAACAGGATTGAATAATACATGGCAGGCTTCCCTACCTCTTTGTGGTTTTCACTGAGACTGGGGTGATAGAAACAAAGAGTCTTGTGGCACCTTAAAGACTAAGAAAAATCATGATGGCATAAGCTTTGGTGGAATAGACTCCCCTTCATCAGATGCATCTGATGAAGTGGACTGCAGTCCACAAAAACTTACACCATCATAAATGTGTCAAGGTGTGATCCTATGCCAATTTAGACAGAAAAAAAGGCCTACAACTCCCAGCACACCCCTGGGAATTGGAGGCCTTTTTTCTGTCTAAACTGGCATAGGATTGCATCCATAGTCTTTAAGGTGCCACATGTCCCTTGATTGCTTTTGCTGTAGAACAGACTAAGGTGTCTACTCTTCTTTTGGAGAGAAAGCCTGACAGGACACACATTCAGCTGCATAATCTCCGCCCGTGGCAGGAAAGCTCAGTCCATGACACATTTACATTCAGATGGTTTTCCCCAAGCACCCTCAATGGTTTGCCAAGCACCCTCAATCACCCTTCCGAGCACCGTTGATGGGCCATGGGCAAGGTGGCACCGAAACCTCTGCACCCCCTCCTGCCTGGCCGGACCGGTTTGTCCTGTCAGCAGAAGGAGGGGTCGGGGGATCGAGGAGGGGGCAAGAGAGGGGGTAAGAGAAGCAGCCAAGGCTTCTGGAGGTTGTTGGGAGCAAGGTGCCATGGAGCACAGAACGGGACCCCAGCTCACGCCAGTCCGGACACTCAACCCCCAAGCGGAGCGCCTGGGTACATTGCTGTCAGTTCGTTCAGTTTCTAGGTAGACTAGGGTAGGATCTCCGGTGTTAACTAGAATAGCATAGAATCTTTGTTGTTTTGTAGTTCTGACTGTGTGTAACAAGATGCTCCCTTTTTCACTTTCCCTTATCTCCCTTTTCAATTTGTATTGTTTACTATAAAATTGCTTTCACTTTTGACTAGAGAGTAGTTTCGCTTTGACTTGGTACTAAATTCCAGTGTTTACTACCGATCTAAATCAGGAACTGCAAGTAGCGAGCTCCGAGCTGTCAGAGAAGCCACGGAAACTCACGCTTTGCAGGAACAGATCGGCGGCGGTCCTTCATACTTCTGGATTGCAGTCTCAATGGAAATGCTAGGAAACTGTCCCAGAAACTTGATCTTTATGGATATATGTAATGCAGACCATGAGTATGCCTAACAAAACAACAGTACTCTCATCGAAGATGGCAAGGTGTTAAATTTTGATGTTTCTTCTTCCCTGTTTTTCACAGTTACACATAAGTACCTTAATTATTTGCTTAGAAAGGAAATTTAAATCTAGTGTCCTGTCCACAATCTACTCAGATGTACAATTCTATGCACATCTACTCAGAAGTAAGCCCCACTGAGTTCATTCGGGCTTACTCCTAGGCAAGTGTGTATAGAATTGCAGTCTTCGCCTCAGACAGAGACTGCAGTGCCTTGTGGTTTTTGAGCATACTTTTTCTTTTCTTTTTTTAGGAAGGGTAGGACACATGCACATCTGTGCAGTCCATTTAAAACGGGTCATCCTTTGTCTTTAGCATCAGCATCTTGGAAGATGAGATCTCATCCAAGAACTTGGCTGCAGTTGGATCTTGGTATGGCAACCATTTCCAGTTGCCCTTTAAATGTTACAGATACTCTAGCGGGGTGGCGAAGCTGCTTTTCTATAAATTTATTTATTTATTTATTTATTATATTTATTGATCGCCCATCTGGCTGGTCACCCGGCCACCCTGGGCGATGTACAATTAAAATACAGTAAAACACAATAAAATATAATGATTAAAACAATATAAAAAATTCTTATTAAAAACCTAACCCACCCCATATTCCCGCCTGAACAGCCATGTTTTTAATGCACAGCGGAAGCTCATCACGGAGGGGGCATGGCGAAGGTCACTAGGGAGGGAGTTCCATAATGTGGGGGCCGCCACAGAGAAGGCCCTCTTCCTAGTCCCCACCAGCCTGGCTGCTCTGGCTGATGGGATAAGGAGAAGGCCGTCCATGGCAGACCTTGTTGAGCGGCCTACTTGATGTTGCTGGAGGCGCTCCTTGAGATAAGCTGGGCCGGAGCCGTGTAGCCGGGTTTTAAAGGTCAAAACCAACACCTTGAATTCGGCTCGGCAAGCAACTGGTAGCCAGTGCAACTCATTAAGCACTGGCGTGATGTGATCACGCCGGCGGCTGCCATTAATCAGGCGAGCCGCCGCGTTCTGTACCAGCTGAAGCTTCCAGACCGTCTTCAAGGGTAACCCCACGTAGAGCGCATTACAGTAGTCTAGGCGAGAGGAGACCAAGGCATGAACCACTGATGGGAGCAGGTGATTAGGAAGGTAGGGGCGCAGCTGCCGTATCAGATGGAGTTGATACAGCGCCGCCCGGCTCACAGCTGCCACCTGAGCCTCCATGGACAGCTGGGAGTCTAGAATGACCCCCAAGCTGCGGACCTGGTCCTTCAGGGGTAGATGTACCCCATTCAGCACCAGGTCAGCATCCCCTAACCTTCCCTTGTCACCCACCAGAAGTACCTCGGTCTTGTCGGGGTTCAGTTTCAGCATGTTCCTTCCCATCCAGCCAGCCACTGACTCCAGGCACTTGGACAGGGTCTCAACGGCCAACCTCGGTGAGGACTTAAAACAGAGGTAGAGCTGCGTGTCATCCGCATACTGATGACACTGCACCCCAAACCTCCTGATGATAGCTCCCAGCAGCTTGAGGTAGATGTTGAATAACATCGGGGAGAGGATGGAACCCTGCGGCACTCCACAAGTGAGCAGCCGAGGGTCCGAAGCCTCTTCCCCGGGAACTACCCTCTGATACCTTCTAGAGAGGAAGGACCGGAACCACTGCAATACAGTGCCTCCCAAGCCCAACCCCACCAGATGGTCCAGGAGGATACCGTGGTCAACGGTATCAAAAGCTGCTGAGAGATCGAGGAGGACTAGAAAGGAGCATTCGCCCCTATCCAAAGCCCTCCTCATATCATCCACCAAGGCGACCAAGGCCGTCTCCGTCCCATGTCCAGACCTGAAGCCCGACTGGCACGGATCTAAATAATCGGCTTCATCCAAGTGTGCCTTCAACTGAGCACCCACCACCCGCTCGACCACCTTGCCCAGAAATGGTAAATTGGAGACTGGGCGAAAGTTGTTTAAATCCTGGGGATCCAAGGAGGGCTTCTTTAGAAGCGGTCTTATTACTGCCTCCTTGAGGGCTGATGGCATCACTCCCTCCTCGAGGGAGGCATTCACCACCGCCTTGATCCCCTCACCCAGTCTCTCCCTACAGCTCATAATGAGCCAGGACGGGCAAGGATCAAGCAAGCAGGTGGTCGGCCTCACAGATGAAAGCACCTTGTCCACTTCATCAGAGGGAAGAAGCCGAAACCGATCCCACAAAACCGGTCTGCCATTGGCCTCCTCCCGCTCACTCCCTGTGTCCACGACGTACGATATCCCACTCCTAATCCGATCGATTTTATCTGCGAAGTGCTTCGCTAAAGCCTCACAGGAGGCTTTTGACTGTTCCAGTGGGTCCGGAGCGACTGGACCGACCAGACTCCGGACCACTTGGAACAGCCTCCTGGGGCAGCACTCTGCAGACGCAATGGAGGCAGCATAGAAATTCTTTTTTGCTGCCTTCACCGCCACCCGGTAGGCTGAAGATGCAGCTCTAACCCGTGTTCGATCGTCTTCGGAGCAGGAATTTCGCCATCGGCGCTCTAGCCTTCTCACCTCTTGTTTCAGAGCTCGCAGCGACGGAGTGAACCATGGCGCCGCGCGAGCTCTGTTTAGGCGAAGAGGGTGCTTCGGGGCAACTCGGTCTAATGCCCTGGTGATTGCAGCATTCCAGTCATCCACCAGGGTCTCGACCGAGCTACCGTTTGTGTGCTCCAATTCCCCAAGCGCGTTCAAGAATCCATCCGGATCCATAAGACGCCTGGGGCGGACCATCCTAATAGGTCCCTCACCCCTGCAGAGGGGTTGTGGCACCGAGAAATCCAACCCCACCAGATAGTGGTCTGACCATGACAAGGGGGTGGTGGATATACCCCCGATTTCCAGATCATTTCCCCCCTCTCCAGAAATAAAAACCAAGTCCAGCGCATGACCGGCTACATGGGTAGGTCCAGTTAATACAGGGTGCAGCTCCCAGGAAGCCATGGTCTCCATGAAGTCCCGAGGTGCCCCCGTGAGGGCAGCCCCCGAATGCACACTGAAGTCCCCCAACACCAATAGCCTGGGGGACAAGACACGCACATCAGAGACCACCTCCAGCACCTCGGCCAGGGAGTCTGTCGTGCAGCGGGGTGGACGGTACACGAGCAGAATCCCCAGACTGCCCTTTGGACCCAACCAAATAAACTTGCACTCAATAAACTTGGTCTCCCGGAGAGGGAGTCTGGTGAGGACCAAGGACTCCCGGTAGATAACAGCCACTCCCCCTCCCCGTCCCCCAACCCTTGGCTGCTGGGCATACGAGAAACCAGCCGGACACAAGACCGCCAGAGTTGGAGCAGCGGCCTCGTCCAGCCAGGTTTCCGTAATACATGCCAGGTCCGCACCCTCATCCAGGATCATCCGCTCCGCAGGCCGGCAGATGTAGCAGTTGGCTCTGCTGGGGCAGCTGGCACCACTCCCCAATCAGTCCAGGGGGCAACTCCTCCTGGCTGCTGCAGAGGCAGGGCCCCAGTCCAGCAGGGAACCACCAGGGAGGGGAAAAAGCTGGCTGCAGATGGTAGTCACCAGCTTACCTCCCTCCCTGGAGAAGCCCAAAATGCTGGCTGGGCTGCAGGTCTTCAGGGCAGTTAACCCTATCTTTATAAACCCTTCAGGGCAGATAACCCTATCTTTATAAACCCTGTAAAGATAAACTTACTGGGACAACTCTTAGAATTCCATGGCACGGCTGTGCTGTAACTACTAAAGATGGGGGCATAGCTCAGTGGTAGAGCACCTGCTTTGCATGCCGAAGGTCCCAAGTTCAATCCCTGGCATTTCCAGCTTAGTAGGGCTGGAAAAACTCCTGCCTGAAACCCTGGAGAGCTGCTGCCAGTCAGTTTTGACGGTACTGGACTTGATGGACCAGGGTCTGACTCTGTATAAGGCAGCTTCCTATGTTCCTATCTTTTTTTCCCAAGTAAAATATTTCCTGTACTTTAGGAGATCTGATGCCTTAGGCCTTTTTCATGCTGTGATTAGTGTGTCTGACAGCAGGAACATGGAAAACAATTCTACCCATTCATTTATTTATCGCAGTAACACAGAGAATGACTCCACCGATAGGTTTACCAAGTCACCAGAAACAAGAAAAAAGAGGATAAAAACAACAAAATCAAACTGGTCTGCTGTTGTGTCTTTACACAGCAGCTTGATTTGCAGAAGTCAGTGTGTGATGGTTTTCACAGCATGGAAAGAAACCTGCTCAATGGTTGATGCCTTGCAAATTAAAATGCTCTCAAAGTCATGCTGTTGGAGGGGCTAGTTCAAACACAGGTGACCGTATTCTCAAATGTGAGGGAAGAGGCATAGTATAAAAGACTGAGAGACAGACTGCATTTGTTATTTACTTAGAAAGTGGTGTGGGGTGTAGACCAAATAGTTAAGAACCCAAGCCTATTGACTTGGTTTCAGCAGAGTCATCAAACACTAGGCTATGTATGTAGCAGCTAAAGCAGGAGTGGGGAAGATATGTCCCTCCAGATGTTCTTGGACTGCAACTCCAATCATCGCACCCCATTGGCTATGCTGGCTAGAGCTGATAGGACTTGTAGTCCAACAATATCTGAAGGCAGTGGAGGCTGCCGGCTCCAATATCTGTGAGGCAGTGTATCCACTCTGTGCATTAGTCTGAACTTTAGAGGAGCTATCCATGGTCTGGAACCCTATCCCCAAAATAGGTTCAGTGCCATGAATAGCTCCTTAAAAGTTCAGATTGCAACCTGGAGTGGATACACCGTCCCACTGGCATTGGAGCCACCAGCCTCGGCTGCCTGAAGGACATTCCCCCAACCCTGAACTAAAGCAACAGCCCTTACTTACTTGGTCTGGGGGTGGTCCATTGTGATGACAGCCACTAGGTGGCACTGGGTGTAGCTGTAGCTGTATGGAGTAGGCATTTCCTGTAGCTGTTCTGTTTCTGTTGGAAAGACACAGTCAAGTTCTCATCTCGCTTCTTGACTGGTGTGCTCTCCTCATCTTCCTTGACACATGGCTAGTAAATCAGCCATAGATATCCTCCTCTGCCTTTATGAAAATCCTCCTAACTACAATGATATTCGCACTGCTGTTTCATTCTGGGGCTGAGGATGCTTCCTAAAGGGGCACTGATGGCAATTTCATTGATCTCACATGTGTCCTCCTGCCGCCTTCGTCACATCCTCATTAGCACCAAAAAGCCGTGCCTCCTAGTCCTAGCATATTGGGCAGAGTGGTGCTGCTACAGCTGTGTCAGTGGAAGTATTTGGTCTAGAGTTCAGTGGCAGCCACCAGGGATGCAGTCAGTGCATAGCATCATTTCAGAGGCAGGGGTGGGGGGGAAAGGGCAGTCCCCCCGCCGATCAGCACTACCTGCAGCAGAAGCACAGTTAAGTTTAAGAATTAAGATTTTTGTTGAGCGGGGAAATGCAACACTTCACCTGGTTTTGTTGTAAAAAAACAAAACAAAACCATGTTAATTTCTACACACACACACTGAGAAAATCTGTGAAATGCCCACCCCACCCCCCTTTTTGCACCCTGGGGATAGGGATACAAAACTGAGGGCACATTTTTGGTTCAGCTTTAAGTTTGTCCCTAATTCACAGCAGAAGAGCAGTAGTGCAGCATGAGTGAACAGATGAATGATCTAGGGCCCCCACCTCCTGGAAAAAAATATTTTTTTTGGAGACATATTTAAAAGCTCCTCCCTTTCTGAGGGAGAGTCCATAGTTCAGTCATGGAACTGGTGCTTGTATTGACCATGTGCGCCCTTGCTAAATAAAGGTACTTATTGGTTCTTATTGCCAATTAATAAATGGCAGCTGTTTATTGCCCATATAAATTGGGGTTACTCTTCTGTGTGCTGATAAACTATTGTTCCTTTATTACATCAATCACGTAAAATAAACACATCCTTTTAATTAGTTTCCCAGCCATTAGCTTTTGAATAGCGCTTTGTCTCCTGAGTTCCTATATATTTAGGTACATTAATGGGCCTAAATTTGGAATATTTTTGTTACAGGAGTGACAGAGTTAAAGAAGGGGGGGTAGGAAGAAAGTGAGAGGAAATGTAAAGATTCTTCGCTCCTTTCTTAAGGGGGAGAAAGCAAAACACCAGTTATTTCATTTGCTCAGTACCATTAAGTGTTTCAATAGCTGCATTAACTAGGTCTGTGTGCGAGAGATAATGTGTAAAAAAGGGCTGTTGTAAACAGCACTGTCTCTCAGCAGGTCCCTCTGCATTGAAGAAATAACCAAATAGATAGATGGGTAGGAGTGCCACCAATCCTATAATCCTATATCAAACACATGGCTCCCATAAGAACTTAAGAAGAGCCATGCCGGATCAGACCAAAGGCCTAGAGTTAGTCTAGCATTCTGTTCCCCACAGTGGCCAACCACATGCCCATGGGAAGCCCACAAGCAGGACATGAGTGCAATTGGCCCCTCCCACTTGTGTTCCCAAGCAACTGGTAAACAGAGGCATACTGCCTCCAATACTAGAGGAAATATATAGCTATCATGACAAGTAGCCATTGATAGTCTTATCCTCCATGAATCCCCTTTTAAAACCATCTATGTTGGCAGCCATCACTACATCTTGTGAGAGTGAATTGCATCGTTTAAGTCTGTGCGGTGTGAAGAAATGCTTCCTTTTATCTGTCTTGAATCTCCCACCATTCAGCTTCATGGGATGACCCCAGATCCTAGTGTTATGAGAGGGAGAAAAATGTTTCCCTATCCACTTTCTCCACACGGTGGCATAATTTTCCATGCATAATTATCTATGTATAAATTTTCTTCACCTTTATCATTACAGGAGTGAGCTTAGGCGAACCCTGGGCTCCACCTGCCTTTCCTCTGCTCCAGCATTCATCTAACCACAGTTGAGCATTATGTCCAAACTGAGAGAAACTGGTTAGTCTTAACTGTGGTTTACTGAAACAAGTCAAATTCAAACCTTGGCATAGTGTAGAACAGACTCGGCTGCTATTATTTCTTTGGATGCTGAAAAGGCCTTTGACAAAATTCATTGGAAATTTATTTTTGCTACATTGAGAAACTTTGGCTTTCTGTGGAATTTTTAAATTGGGTTAAAATTTTATATTCAACCCCAAGAGCGAGAGTTAAAACCAATAGGTTTTTCTCAGACTATTTTATACTTGGGAGAGGTACAAAACAGGGATGTCCACTTTTTCCATTGATATTTTACTTATGCTTTGAACCCCAGTGGCGTGTGCTATTAGACAGAATAGTAATATTCATAGATTTTTACATGATTGTTTAGAATTTTTAATTATTCTTTATGCTGATGATCTTTTAATGTTTATTTCGAAACTACAGTCATCAGTTCCAGCTTTGATGCAGGTGATTAATAATTTTGGTGATTTGTCTGGCTACTTAATTAATTGGTCAACGTCTGAATTGATGCCGATTGAAGATAATATATCTCAGAGTGTATTAACTCAGTGGCAATTTTGATGGTGCCCAGATTTTATTACTTACTTGGGAATACTTATCCCTAGAGACATATCCCAAATGATTAAACTTAATTTGAGTAGGTTGATTAATGAGTTCTCACGGGATATAGACAGATGGGCATCACTTAAATTGAGTCTGCAGAGTAAGGTTAATACGTTTAAGATTAATATTATACCTAGGATTATATATGTTTTATGTGGGATTTCTCTATTTATACCTGGCAACTATTTTCAAAAAAATAATGCTTTCTTTCACAAATTTTTCTGGGGTTCCTTGCCTCCATGAATCTCTATGAAAAGGATGCAACTTGCAACTAAAGGAGGTGGGTTTTGTTTTCCAGATCTTGCCTTATATCATAGGGCATATTTGTTGACTAGTTCCAAATTCTGGTCTTTTCCACTTAGATTAGATTATCTACCTTGGTCAGTTTTGGAATCCTTATGTCTGGATCCTCTCTCTAAAAAAAAAGGATGGCATTAGGGTCTCGCTACACTAAAACAGAGGATGCCTCCTACAATCATGGCAGCTAGAGAGGTGTGGTGTATATCTCATCAATTACAGTTTGACCCATTTTCTCATGCTAAACTGACTTTATGGGGTAATCTGGATTTAAAAATTGGTAAGAAAATGTTCCTGTGGTGGACTTGGACAGACAGGTTTATTTTTACTTTGGATCAATTAGCGGGTGTAGATGATGAGTTTTTGTCATTTTCGGCTTTGCGTACTAAATATAACTTGTCTGCCTCAGCTGAATGGCAATACTTGCAATTGCAACATTTGTTAGAATCTAGGTTTGGCCCTGCTGCTTTTACATCTTCAGAGCCTCCTTTGCTATTGGATACATTGACTGAGGCTGAGCAGTTATATCAACCTACAATTCATGTTTTTAAATACTTATTATCGGTGAATAAGTATTTTATTTATTTATTTATTTCTTATATTTATTAATCGCCCATCTGGCCGGTCACCCGTATATAATCTCCCATCTGGCCGGTCACCTGTATATAAGTATGATATACAGAGTCTTAAAGATGAATGGAATAAGGAATTAGATGGTCTTATTCTGCCTAATCAATGGAACATTGTTTTTGCGACTGTGTCAGAAGGGTCTATGGATCTTAGGTTATGTCTTATTCAGCAAAAACTTTTGTTTCGTGCTTATTGGACACCACAACATTTTTATAATAAGAATTTGTCTAAATCAACTAACTGTTGGAGGTGTAATACTGTGAATGTTTTGTTTATGCATATGCTTTGGCAATGCCCAGTGGTTGCTTCTTTTTGGGTAGAGGTCATAGTACAGATAAATCTAGTATTAGAATGCTCTTTAATATTTACCGATGCACATGTTCTTTTAAATTATTTACCTGCTGTATGGAATTTATCACAAGGACAACGCATGTGGATTTTCCACGCCCTTGACAGCCAAAAGACTGATATTACACAACACTGGAAAGATAAATGCTCACCTCCTTTAACACAATGGATTGAGGACCTAATAACACTTTCAGCATTTGAGCGGGTGGTATTTAGACACCACATGTAGATGGACAAATATATGGATATTTGGTCCACTTTTTGTGAAGTTTATGCATAACTGTCTTTATAGTTATATTGTTACATACTTATTGATACTTATGGATATACATTTCATACATATTTACAGTAGGTGATTCATTTTAAGTACTGTAAGAAAATTGTATTTTTCTTCTTGTTTGTTTTGTTTTGGTGTAGTTCACATTTTTAAAATTAATAAAATATTTTTTAAAAAACATGTTGGCTTAGTAAGCTGGCTTACAATAAACCGTTGTTAAGTTTAACCAAAGTTAGAAGAATTTTTTTTATTAATGTAATTATGAGCATTTCAAAGAGTACAGGGTATAAATTGTCTTTGGATCCAATGGTTTTCTTATTAGGTGTGCCTGTGTGGTGTAGTGGTTAGAGTGTTGGACTGGGGAGACCCAGGTTCAAGCCCCCAGTCATCCATGAAGCTCACTGGGGGCTAGTCGCTGATTCTCAGCTGAACTTACCACACAGGGTAGTTGTGAGGATAAAACAGAAAGGAGGAGGATCATGTATGCTGCCTTGGGCTCCTTGGAGGAAAAGGCAGGATATAAATATAACAAATAAATAAAAGCTTTTGTGTGAGTACTGTACTGATCTAAGTGTCGTCTCTTCTACAAGGAACCATCTGCAGAATCATTTTGGCCCACAGTAAGCAGAAACATATGGGGTTTATTGCACAGCTAGCATATAACCCCTAATTTAGCTACTAGAAACTGTTTGATACTATCTCTGACTAATTTTGGTTAGTTTGGTCTGGCTTAATTTTGGAACACATCCAAACTTAAATACCCAGCCCATTTTCTAAACTCAGCCTAGTAGAGCTTTGGCTATTGGGCGGCATAGAAAATAAATGAATGAATGAATGAATTAATAGTAGGCAGCTTGAGGGATTTGCAGAAGCCACTAATGAGAGGGAAACCCCCAAAAAACTGAGAATATGGATGGCTACTATAAATCTGGGGGCAGAGCAATCCAATGGGGGGGGAGGATGAATCTATAGCCCAGCAGAAAGAAGGGGTGGTGTTTCTCCCCCTTTTGTTCGTATTTTGTGTGTTGGGGGGTTAGATTTTGTCAGAGGGAAAGTAGGCATGTCTGCCCCGGGGCTGGCATGCTGCCCCCCTCTGACCATTCTGGGTCTGTGCTTGGGAAATGGGAGGGATTTCGATCTGATGAATCCAAAGTATCCACCAATACAGGTCCAGCCCCTTTCTGCGCTCTCCACCATTGGACCATTGTGGTGGCGGCGGGGAGCAGTGGCAGTGGACCTGTCCACTGTCCCTGTGAGGGGGCTTCCAAGGGCAAACCACCTCTCTTTCTACTCGGCCATGAAGCTCACTGGGTGACTTTGGGCTGGTCACTGACTCTCAACCGAACTTACCTCCACGATAAAATGGAGAGGAGGAGGATCAATTATGCTGCCTTGGGTTCCTTGGAGGAAAAGGCAGGGTATAAATGTAACTAATTAACTAATTAATGTTATTCTTGTGAACACAGCCTGAAAGCTTGATACCAAAACAGCAGCAGGCTTTGTTACCTATCCTCCAAAATGCACGACTGGTGTTCAAAAAGCACCAGACAAAACAATGGTACAGTAAGGTAATTTTAGACTCTGGACTCCATGGTCTTACAGAAGGGGTCCCCTCTTTAGTTTGTAATTACTTCACTTATTTTTAAATGTGGTAAGCTGTCCCTGCTATGTTTGAGGGCCCTCCTGCTCCTTCCGCTGAGTGGGGCTCTGAACGTCTGCCCCAAAGTCCTACCCTGACAACATCACTGGCACCAAAAAGCCTTCTGTATGATTTGGCACGGCTAAAGATACATACAGAGAAATGCAACTTATTGGCAGCTATAAACTGGTAGAAGGAAAGCATATGCATATTAACACATTGCAATCTGTTTTAACAACTGAGATTCTTCTAGCAATTAGCAAAGCATTATTTTGCAGTTAGGATGTACACAGATGTGTGTGTGTGTGTTTTCTCCTTCTGGGTGATTTTTAAAGAAAATTAGAGTGACGTGAATCATGTGAAATAATGTGCTGCTTACATTATTGGCTTTGTGGGGTTATGGGAGCAAGATGCAATTCTTCTTAGGGTGGAAGCCAATATTGTGCGAGTGGAAGTCCGCTTGTGCAATGGGACTTTCCCCCTCCTCCAGCCTGCAACACCCCCCCAGAACATCTGCTCCGGTGGGTCCTCTAACTTTCTGGAGCAGATTTCTAGGGTGTGCAGGGGGCTGCAGGGCGAGAGGGAATTGCCCTCTCTTGATGCTGCTGATGGAAGCAGCTCCATTAGCAGAAAATAACACCTTGGATTTCACCCTTATTTTTCTTATTTTTGACATTAAGAAGCCAAAACATTCCCCACCACCACCAAATAAGTGGTGTGATGTCTATACCGGTGTGAAAATGAGCTTCAAATGATGCAAGAAAGAAAGAAAGAAAGAAAGAAAGAAAGAGAAAGAAAGAAAGAAAGAAAGAAAGAAAGAAAGAAAGAAAGAAAGAAAGAAAGAAAACACAACTAGATGAATCTCTACCACTGGTGGCTGTAATGGACATTATTTCTGAAGTGAAGAAAAGGACTTGGATTAACGGCTGACAGTGGATGGAATAAAATAGGCTACATTAATAATCTGTTTCCAGATAAATTTGCTAAGCAGCAAGAATTTGGTGTCTCGGTCCCTTGGGAAAGTCTCCTGCACAAGCCCTATTGAAATTAATGGTAGCTTCACAAAAGTAGTACTTGGCATGGTAGACTCCACATGTTTTGCATGCAGAACATCCCAGGTTTGATCACTGGCACCTCCAGGTAGGGCAGGAAAAGCTCCTGTCTGAAACCCTGGAGAGCTGCTGCCAGTCAGTGTCAACAATACTGTGCTAGATGAACCAAGGCTCTGACTCAGTTTAAGGCAGCTTCTCATGTTCCTAGGTAGCACCTGCATCAAAATGGCACAGTTTGGAGTGCTCCTGTTCACTGCTGCAGTCCGTCAGCTGTGCCTTCCTCCAGGATACTTCATTCTATTCGCTCCCCCACCCAGTTTTCCATTTTTAAGATTTGGTTGTACTTCTGAAAACCTCAGCATTCCCCTGAGCCTGCAGATACTTCCCTCTTGTATGTGGGTGGTGTCATTCTGGCAACCTAGGCTATGGCATTTGCAGGCTGAACATCAGAAATAGGAGTGACAGCCATTTTCCTGGAAAGAATAGAACAGAAGTACCAGGTAATGTTTACTGATGGCTGGAGTAGGAGCATAAAAAGCACAGCCCCTGGTGCGCTGTGAATGTCATACATGCTCTGATGTTCAGTGGGACTTCCAGACTGGCTATGACCAAACATACTCAGCTGGAAATATAGGGCCATAGGTCAGTGGTAGGGCACATGCAAAAAGGTCCCAGGTTCAATCCCCAGCATCTCTAGGTAAAGCAGGAAAAACCCCTGGACATCTGCTGCCAGTCAGTGTCAACAATACTGGCCTAGATGGACCAATGGTCCTACCCAGTAGAAAGCATATTTCTAAATCACAACAGTTTGAGTGGAATCACAGCCTTTGAATCCCCGAAGCAAAAGACATCTCATGAAAAATAAACATTTTGTTCTGTTCATCAGCTGATAAAAACCCAAAGAATTGGCTTTGGATTATGCCTGTTTTCTCTGCCTCTGTAGATTAGAAGAAAGTGTTCTGGTCCTTGCAAGCTGCCTACAGATCTCACATTGGCTCCAATACAGTGTTGTAGTGGAAACAGGGCTCACAGGGTTGAAGTTCTGGAACTTTTTGATTAGCAGGGACAATGACATCATCTGTCACACACACACACACCAGATTTCTCTGTTCCCTCTGAGCTTAGCTGCAATCTTAGTAGCTGGGGTGGGGGTGGATTTTCCCAGCAATAATATAATATGTGCTATCCCTGTTATAATACAAAATGTTTTGGGGTGGCTCAGACATGAATAGGCAATTAAGACCTATTAGATTGACAAAATACCTGTTCTTGGGTGGAGATGAAAACTGATAGAATTGGTTTGTTGATATGGATCCATACAGTGGTCTGCATTTTTGGACTCTCCTTGGGGGTGTGGCTATGGCAGGGCCCTCCAACCTTGGGTCCCCAGACGTTGCTGGACTACAGCTCCCAGAATCCCTTGCCATTAGCCATGCTGGCTGGGTATGCTGGGAGCTGTAGGCCAGCAACATCTGGGGACCCAAGATTGGAGAGCCCTGGGCTACGGGAACTGCCATGATGAGCACCTGCACTTCCAAATTTACCGCTACACCACTGCTTCAGGACTAATTTCCCAGACCAACTCTCTATGCATGAAATGTATGAAGTGGGACCGACGTATGAGAGGAAAAGGCCTGAAACAGAAGCAATATTAAACATATTAAAAATATGTTAGAAATTTGGGGTAGAAATAAGGAAATATTTTTACCAGGTATATCCCCGCTTACTCCAGTGGTGGTTATGGAGGATTTTCCCGAGAATGTTAGACATTTAGAACGAATTTTTAGAGAGAAAAAGGTGATAAGTTTAATGGATTGGCTGGAAAAAATGGAAACAAGACAGAAAATAATTGATAGGGTTGGGGCAGGAAGAATTTCGTGGTTAAATTTAATTCAATTAGTACAATGGGGTAAGAAATGGAAGAGGAGACATGAGCATGAAAGGGATTTCACCACATTTGAGCAGTTGGTTATGTCCAGAGAACTCATAGAAGGAAATGCATCAGCTAGGGGTCTTACAAAGACGTTATATAAAATGTTGCAGAAATGAAGAGCAAGCAGAAAATCTTAAAATAGTTTGGGATACAGAGTTTGAAGAGGAAATATCAAAGGATGAGTGGAACAAGATTTGGGATAGGCGAATATTGAAAAATATGTCTATAAGAATTAAAGAGAATTTTTATAAGCTAATTTGGAGATGGTATTTGACTCCGGTGAGATTAAATAGAATAGATAATAAATGTTCTCCAATGTGTTGGCGAGGATGTCAGGAGTTGGGTACATATGCTCATATGTGGTGGAGTTGTAAAAATGTAATGGATTTTTGGAAAATGATTTTTGAGGAAATATCAGAAATTGTTGGAGCTGATTTAGAGGTTTGTCCTAAACTAGCTTTGCTATCAATAACGGAAAAGGTGATCGGTCCTCAAAATGTTAAAGAATTAATTATAAATTTGTTAATGGCAGGTAGACTAATGATAGCAAGGAAATGGAAAATTCAGCAAGTTTTTCACTATTACTGATTGGTATAAAGAAGTATGGGATATGGCATTGAATGATATGTTGACTTGTAATATTAAATGCAAAAGGGGTCAATTAAAGAAAAATATTTTCAAGGATATTTGGGGTTTATTTCTGGAATATGTGTTAAAAAAGGGGAAAGGGAGTTTACCCTGTCAAGATATGTTGTATTTTTGGAATAATGAACAATTATAGAGTCATTGTATTATTTGGTCCCATGGTGATAGGAGCACTATATTAGTTATGTGTGTGTGTGTTATTTTCTTTGTATTGTTTAAAAATTTTAAATAAAAAATATTATAAAAAAAAGAAGAAGAAGAAGCAATAAAAAATATACCTAAGAATAGAGTGTCACCTGCTTATTTTCTTTTGACTTGGCACAGCATCTCCAAATATGCCACCAAACACTGAACTCATATTCTGGCAGCGGTTTGCTAACTGTAAGTGATAGAGATTGTGCAGTATAGTGCTTTTAGACAAGTTTCCCTAATGAAACAGAGTGCTTGACAGAGTGGACAGGCCCTTTAAAAGGTGAGTGGGGGGAGTCATATTTGCCTTGGTCAACCAGGCATGGGCCAGCCTGGGAGGTTAAAGCAGAAGATGCCTTGAAGTGACCAGGTTTCTTAAAGCACACGGATGCAATGCATTTTGTAAGCAAGGATAATATATGTGGTATTCATATACGTTGTACAGCTGCCCACCAGATGTTGTTAGACTCCAGTTCCCATCAACCCTAGCCAGCATAGCTAATGGTAAGGGATGATGGGAGTTGAAGTCCAAAAACATCTGGAGGGCCACCTATTCCCTGTCTCTCCCCATGGTTTTAAAAGGGTATTGGACAAATTCATAGGGTGTAAGGCTATCAATGGCTACTAGTCCTGATGGCTATATGCTACCTCCAGTACTAGAGGCAGTATGCCTATGTACACCAGTTGCTGGGGAACATGGATGGGAGGGTGCTGTTGCATTCATGTCCTGCTTCTGAGTTTCCTGTGGGCAGCTGGTTGGACACTGTGTGAACAGAATGCTGTACTAGGCCTAGGGATGTATCCGAGAGTCTCGAGGGGGCTGAAAGCAGGCCAGAACCGGCCCGCTGGGCCCACTTTCAGCCCCCTCGAGACTTGCACGCCTTACCTGGCCACCGCTCGTCCCATCGTTCCATGCTGGCCGGCAGCACGGGGTCCCATCGTGTCATTTCCGGCTGCCAGGAAGTGATGCGACGGGACTCCGCACTGCGTTTTTGGCATAAAAAACAGGGCAACCTAGCTTAAAACAGCCATGATTTGCTATTCGTGGCATTTTTAAGCTAGGTTGCCCTGGTTTTTACACCAAAAACGCAGTGCGGAATCCCGTCGCGTCACTTCCTGGCAGCCGGAAATGACGTGACAGGACCCTGTGCTGCCAGTGAGGTAGATCGAGTGGCGCGGGGATTTGGGCCTTCTGGGGGGGTGCTCACCGAGAAAAGGCGAGAAAAGGCAAGCCCCCCCCCCCATGGACCCTTGTTCTGATCCAGCAGGACTCTTCTTATGTTCGTATGTGGTTCAGCCAGATTTAACCAAGCCAGTCAGCCCTCTAAAAATTGGGATCCACATAAGCATTGTTCAAATTAGTCCAGCCTGCATCATGAAGATCTACAGAATGTGTAGATGGACGTAGGAAATTGACACACACAGAGGGGGAGAGAGAGAGAGAGAGAGAGAGAGAGAGAGAAGTCAGGCAGCTATGTTATAGCAGCTAAGTTGCCAAGATGGGGCTATTGAGAGACAAGAGGGCAGTTTCAGTATGCTTGGGGGAACCCCAAGGTTTGCAGAAGTAGAAAAAAAAATCTTCAGGTGGAAAAAAACTAAGAAGGCCAAACAACCCACACCTTCCTCCAAAATCAGTCCAATGAGAACTGAGCATGCTCCGTGGCCATGGAATGTTGACTATTGGGTGGGATGAAAGAAAACCAGGTAGGAGAGGGAACGGAATGAAGTATCCTGGAAAAGGTCATGACTGGTTGGTTGGAACACAGAACAGGAGCACACTACTCAGCAACATTTTGGTGCCAGTCCCACCTGTCCAGCAAATTGCCTGAAGAGCCACTTACACTTACCATCTGGAGCTCCACCCACATGGTTTTGCCAGAAACAACTACCCAACTGCAACTACCCATCTGCACAGATGACGCATGAATTTCACCTGAAGGACCACAGAAAATGCCTTATTTGACTGGAAGTGGCTTGGGCAGAAGCAGGAGTGCTGCGCTGCGCTTCTACCTTTACATGTGAAACTGCTGCCAGAGAAGGAAACTCAAGACTTTGGGATGATGCCTATGAATACACTATCCAGTCCACAGTAATGAGTTCATTTATTTAAATGTATTCAAATATACACAGCCCAGCAATACCTGAAGACCCTGGGTAGGTAACAATTTTAAGAGGGCATGTAATAACCCATTAAAGCAGAACAAAATTAATGCGCTCTAAGATATATTTTGATTGGATTTGATTTATTATTTTGACCCTGCTTTTCTATCTGCGAACTCACAAAACAGTTTGCCAGATTAAAAACGGTAAAACACAAATAACAGTCATCGTAGAAACAAATAGTTGAAGGTGGCAGAAGATGAAAGACAACCAGCTATTCTCCACCTAAGCTACCTTTAGTGATGGTCACGCTTCAGCCTTGATTGAAGGACTTGCTACAAGATGGATTTCCAGATAAGAACAGATGCTGAGTTGGGTGACTTGACAAGACCCCCTACCCTCCAGAAAATAGCTATTTGACTGAAGGCAGGTTCTTTAGGTCGGCCCTAACCATTGGACTACTTTGGCATGATCCACATCTAAGGTCACATGCACAAAATTGCACCCTTGAGATTTGCGTTGATTCAATCTAGAGTAACTGTCCCCAGCTTTTGGTTTGCTCTTGCAACCACTAATGCTGATTAGAGGGGGGAAATCCATTCATCAGCATGCACTGAACGGTTGCATATAACCTGCCCTTTTGCCCCTCTTGAGTCCAGTGTAGTGGTTAAAGGGTGTTAAGGGGCAACTGATTTGCCTTAAATGGCTTTGAGATGGAATCCCCTAGCCATCAAGGGTCAGCTGGCAAGCAACACTTCTCCCCCCTTTTCTTTTTTTTTTTTTAAAGGAAAATTCTCTCCTGAGAGCAGGGGTAGGGAACTGATAGTCCTCCAGATGATGGATCCCAATTCCCATTGGCCCCAGCCAGCATGGCCAATGGTAAGGGATGAGGGGAGGTGTAGCCCAACAACATCTGGAGGGTTGCCCTAGAGCAGGACTCTCCAGCCTTGGGTCCCCAGATGTTGCTGGACTACAGCTCCCAGAATCCCTTGCCATTAGCCATGCTGGTTGGGTATGCTGGGAGCTGTAGGCCAGCAACATCTGGGGACCCAAGGTTGGAAAGCCCTGCTCTAGAGAATGAAGCTGTACTAGTATTGTTTTTAAAATCCCATCTACCCCTTTTTCAGAGTCCATCTTTCAAAAACATTTTTTTTTTAGCACCATTCTAATGCTGTCTGCCTAAGACCAACCCCCTAATAGCCTTCCCAAACTGAAGGATGGTCTCAGACAGGGCCGGTGCAAGGCAGTTTGGTGCAGTTTGGTGCCCTAGGCAAGATCAGATATTTAGCGCACCCCCTTCCCACTTGAGCCCTCCCTCCCTATTTCTGGCGCCCCCTTTAGCCCTGCACCCTAGGCAGCTGCCTAGTTGGCCTAATGGTAGCACCGGCCCTGGTCTCAGAAAGGCTCAATGCCACCCAAAGGCTCAATTTTTGGCATGTTTCCAAGGGGAGGGAGCTTCATAAGCATGGAGCAGACACAGAGAGAAAACACTCTTTTTGCTCTCAGAATTTGGCATAGCTAAGTGAATGCTCTCAGTCTAGCTCCGTTAGACAGTAGCTCTGTTTTCTACTTGAGAGAGAGAGGCAACAACTTGTAAAGGTATAACTGAAGGTTTAAAAAAAAAATGGGCCAGATTCCTTCTTCTACAACTCCCCTTCTGTAGCTTATCGTGATCTAACTTTGATTGTGGAAAAGATCAGATTTCACAATCGAGGGAATTAAGCAGCGGGATGTTGCTTAATTGGACCAGTGCTATTTAACTTACAGTGCAGTCCTATGCATGATTACTCAGAAGTACCACTGTGTTCAGCAAGTATGTTTAGGACTGCAACCTTATTTATAAGTGATTTGGAGTCACTA
Organism: Shinisaurus crocodilurus; assembly: GCA_021292165.1. Classification (NCBI taxonomy): domain Eukaryota; kingdom Metazoa; phylum Chordata; class Lepidosauria; order Squamata; family Shinisauridae; genus Shinisaurus; species Shinisaurus crocodilurus. The sequence goes on along the minus strand of CM037879.1, from coordinate 172,757,635 downwards.
GGATGAGCATGGAGGTAGCCAAATTTGCAAAGGACACCATCCCCCCCCCCCCCCCGAATGATGACATCCAAAGTAGAATCTGAAGAACTCAGGAAGGACCTCTCCAAACTGGATGAATGGGCAACAAAACAGCAAATGAGATTCAAAGGAAGTATAAGGGGGATGGATACACACACACACTTCACATATGGCTGGACACAATTGTATGCCATCTCATAGAAGTGTGGATGTATGATTAGGGGTTGCCCAAAGTTTGGGGTGCACATCCCCAGTTCTTTGTTTATAATTGTTATCTGGGGTCATCACACATGAAAAAGCACTGGGCAAAAAATGACATACAGGCAGTCCCCAGGTTACGAACGAGTTCCGTTCTTAAAAGTGTCTTTAAGTCGAATTTGTATGTAAGTCAGAACAGCATAGCGTTCTATACGTTAAAATAAATTGCATGAATTATGCAAATTGCGTAGTATACTACGCTATGTACTCTACGTAAGAGACAGGGAACCCAGAAGTCCATTCTTAAGTATGGGTTGTCCGTAAGTCGGACGTTCTTAACTCGGGGACTGCCTGTATTTGATTGGAGAGAATGATGGCAGATCCTGAACGGGACAGTCACCCAGTCACGGAAATATATGATACAGAGTAAGCAAAAAAACCTTAATTTACTGATTGAGCTCTCTTTTGAGCTTTTATATGAATAAGGAATTTGGAATTGGTAATCAACATGGTTGTGCTGAAAATGTGCTTTTAATGTATTTGTTTTTATGGAGGTTTAATGACATTTTTGTTTTAATCTTGGTCTTATTGTTAGCCACCCTATGATATTTTCGGTAGAAAGGCAGGATATAAATTGTCGTCGCCATCATCATCACCACAACTTAAGCATCTTCTACCCTAGTTGGTTTAGGCTGCAATCCTATGCACACACTTACCTGGGAGTGAGTCCCACTGAATATAATGGAGCTTACTTCTGAGTAGACATGCATAGGATTGCATTGTTGAAGAGCTAGACAAATTCATGGAATTTGTCTCTTAATATGAACAGAGCAATCTATACATGTCTACTCAGAAGTAAGCCTCATTGGGTTCAGCAGGCCTTATTCCCAGATAAGTAGGTATGGGGTTAGAGCCTAAGGCTTCAGTTATCAGTTCTATATATGCTTATGTGGGAGTAAGACTCATTGAACTCAAGGGGACTTACTTCCTTGCTTCCAAGTAGATGTGCATAGGATTGCACTGTAAGAGTTATTGGCCATAGTAGAGAGGCAGTATATCTGAAAACTAGAAGCTGGGCACATATTTATTTATTTATTTATTTATTATAGTTATACCCCACCTTTTTTCCTGCAAGGAACCCAAGGCGGCTTACATAATCCTCCTCCTCCTCTCCATTTTATCCTCACAACAACCCTGTGAGGTAGGTTAGGCTGAGAGTCAGTGACTGGCCCAAAGTCACCCAGTGAGTTTCATGGCCGAGTGGGGACTAGAACCCGGATCTCCCAAGTCCCAGTCCAACACTCTAACCACTACGCCACGCTGGATCTCATGCAGTACAGAAAGTCTGCTTCCTTCATGCCTTGCTCGTAGGCTTTCCCAGGGTATCTGGCTGGCCACTTTGGGAAGCAGGAAGATGGACTAGGTGAACCTTTGGTCTGATGTGTCAGGGCTCTTTTTTGTTGTTGTTTTTAGGATCGTTCTCTACCATGAAATTTGGGCCATTTCTCTTTTCATTTCCTTTTGCGGATCTGTTCCCAGTACAGCTCCTTTGGTCACCTGCTGTTTACCTTTGTCTCTGTTGCAGAAAAGAAAAGGTCCATTTTGAAATCAACATAAGCTTAATGAAAGGTTGAGTGTGCTGGTTAAGAAACAAAGGACAGGGACAAAGTTGTCATTTCTATTTCCCTCGAAATCTGCTGTTCTACACCAGCCATCTGTGCTAAGTCAATTCATGGTAATGACCACCTAAAGCCCTTCCTCAAAAGGGCTTTTTAATGAAAGAAATAACAGTCTTTTAAAAACAATTGCTTTCTGATGAAATGAGGCTGTGTGCTGTGCATGGTATATGTCTCATTTGTATGCATACATAGGAAGCTGCCTTATACTGAGTCAGACTTGTTGGTCCTTCTAGCCTATTATTGTCAACACTGACCAGCAGCAGCTCTCCGGGGTTTTTAGAGAAGGGTCTTTCCCAATCCCAGCTCTACCTGGAGAGGCTGGGGATTGAACTGGAACCTTCTTCATGCAAAACAGGTGCTCTCCCACTAAGCTTCTCTATCTATAGCGTTTATGCCTCTGAAAAGTTATTTATGTACCAGACTGGCTACGCAGACAACAGATACACAAACAGCTGTTTCATATTAACAGCACACTATAAGAAAGCTACATCTTCTTGGAAAAGGACGGGGATGTTAGCTACCTGAACAAGGAATTCGGGTAGGAGCAATGACAGTTGGGATTTCACAAATAGTTCAGATTATATAATAGTTCTGGATATTGTGTTGAATCCAGACTTATTCATGCTTAGAATAGATCCATTGAAATCAATGGGAGAAGTTAGTCACAACTAACAGGGCCTGTTAGTTAATTAAATAATTAAATAATTAAACAACATAATCTCAGATTTATCCCAATTTACTTATAACCCCGTAACATCCCTAATTACTCATTCAGATGCTTCTCTAACCTATCCATCATTTCCATGGGATTTGGCAGGCAGATGTATTTCCATCTCACCATGAATCAATTGAAGTGAAGGCTTACACTAGCTCAGCTTGTCAGGCAGGGTCAGGCCTGGTTATTACTTGGATGGGAGACCCCTCCTCTAGTTTCCTGCATTGAGCAGGGGGTTGGACTCAATAGCCTTGTAGGCTCCTTCCAACTCTATGATCTATGAAATCTATGAAACTTAAGCCTAATTGATTTTAATGGGTCTACTCTAAGCATGAATAAGTCTGAATCCAGCCCATAGGTTTTTAATCCTGGTTTCTTTGTTTCCCCCTTGCACTTCATACCTCCCAACCCAGATTATGAGGTTGTTGTGCATGTGTTTTAAATCTCATTTACAAATAATTCTTGTGATCCATCTTGAGTTCTTGAAATGAGGATCTAAAAAGCCTTATAGGCCCCTTCCAACTCTACTTTTCTATGATTCTATGAAAATCCAGACAGGTAGATAACACATCATACAAACACACCATGAATTAGTTAAGTATTCTACTGTGGGCCTACTTATTTTGAGGGTATAAAGAATGCATACAGGGGAATTTGATTTTCATATGGGGAAGAATTTGTCTGAAACAAACCCCATGAGAAACCCTTCAAAATTACCATGTCGGAGAAAATGCTATCAGAAATGTTTCCCCATCCATGTTAACTGGAAATGTTCGAGGGGTGGAGTACTATTTCAGATAAATGCCTTTCCCATGACACTGTGTCAGAATCTATATAATATAATATAGACCCACACACCACCACCTTTTTAAAAAATTCCAGACAAGCACGAGATTGGCTGTTTCCAAAAGTCTACATAACCATGTTAGTCTATTGCAGCAAACAAGAACAAAGAGTCTTGTGGCACCTTGACGACTGATACATTTATTCTGGCATGAGCCTCTGTAGACTATAGCTCACTTCATCAGATGCAGAGGTTCAGGCTTTTATACAGTACATATGGTGGACAAATGATTGAGTTAACACTACTTTTCCTGAATGTTAAATATTAACTGAAGTACAGACAAAAATCATTCCCTTTTCCAAGAGAACTTATTCTTAATTTATTTTTCTTTTCTTTTATGGAAGCATTTCTCACATATCTGTTCTTGACTAATTTCCATTAAAATCAATACAATTAACAATGAGAAACAGCACTGATAAATCACAGGAGGATAATTGTCCTTTAATGGTCTGTTTCTGCCCTGGAATGCTCCCCACAATGGAGAGTCCTGAGAAAGCAAAGGCAATTAGCCTGCCACATAATAAAGCCATACTTGCAGGGGAAACCACTAAGCCTGGAATTTTTCCCTAACAGCTGTGCTCTTAAAGTTGATTGCTGGAGATCCTTGCAGGATCATGCCTCTCTGTAAGAACTAAGCAAACTGGTAAAGGCAAGGAAACAGGGATGTTCATCATGAATCAAGCCGCTCTGCAAAAGCATCTAAGCTACTCCTCATGGAAAGGAGAAACCAAGGGCTTAGTGCTGAATCTAATTTCATGCAGAGCTAGAGACAGTAGAAAGCCAATGCACATCTTGTAAATAATGCATATGGTATGTGTTTTCTTCTTCTTTTTCTTCTTCCCCTTATAGGGATGGAAGGGAAGGAGGGGAAGAAATGCTAGTATAGCTTCCTAGGAATTGCCTTAAATCCCCGGGACCTCATATGTAGTCTGCAATTCTGTGCTCACTGACTGGAGAGTAAGCTCCACTGAACTCAGTGAGACATACCTCCAAGTAATAAGCCTTATATGGTATACACCACACATCACTATGGATTTGTGAGACGTCTCTGAGTGTTGGGATTTATTTTTACCTAGAAGTGTTAACAGCATAATCTTATACATACCTAATCAGAAGTAAGTTCCATTGAGTCCAATGGGGCTTATTTTTTTTATTTATTATATTTATACCCTGCCTTTTTTCCTTCAAGGAACCCAAGGCGGCTTACATAATACTCCTCCTTCTCCTCTCCATTTTATCCTCACAACAACCCTGTGAGATGGGTTAGGCTGAGAGTCCGTGACTGGCCCAAAGTCACCCAGTGAGTTTCATGGCCGAGTGGGGAATACCGGTAGAACCCGGACCTCCAGAGTCCCAGTCCAACACTCTCACCACTACACCACACTGGCTTACTTCCAGGTAAGTGGCTGTAGGATTGCAGCCTGAATCTTAAACAGAAACAAACTAATCTTGTGGTCATAGTTCCCTCTGCAAAGAGGAAATGAGGTTCAGATAAGTTATTATTGCTACTCACAATAGAAGGAAATGATCTCCCACTTCCATCTCCTTGCGGCACGGCCCATGGAAAGAGATTGGCATTCAGTTCAGGACGGGTTACACCCTTGTTATATGTGCACAGGCATAACCTCATGGATAGTCCATCCCATAGTCTTCTTAACATGAATACTTCGACCTGGTCCCTACTTCTTTTGCTCAACATTTTGCAGATCTCCTTAATTTGGTGTCTATATTTCATTTACGGAGAAAAGCATGAGTGAAGAAAAAGGAGCTGCAGGTAGGCTGTACAAGGAACTATTTCCCTGAATCAGGATGGAAAGGAAAAGGGGAAGGGGGGTTGGGAAGAAATGGCAAGATATGTTGTGGACAAAGAACCACATCCAAGGACTTTTATACAAAGAAGCATAGCTTTTTGGAGATTTGCCTTTAGGATCCCTTCCCCCAAAGCCCTAGCAATGCAATCACATCACTCATAAAAGAGGGATTTCATTACAGCAATGCCAGGTGGCACAGAATCTATCAGAGAGCCATGTGATTAAGCCAGAATAGTAATTTGTTTTGCCTTCATTTTTCTAATGACTTCTCCGTCAAGTTACTCTGTTAGACAGACCTATTAGGTGACTATAGGGTGATTTTCTTTTAACAACCTCCCCTGCTCAGTACGGACACTTTCTGGAGCTAATACCCACTGAAGTTAATAGGGAGACACCCACTGACAGCAATGGGAGTTGGATCAGGTCTTTCTTGCATAACTGCTGAGAAAAGAAAGGAAAGAGCAGTGGTGGTGAGACTATCTCATTCCGTACATCTCGGAGGGGAGTTTGCTCTATTTTTCTAAGGACTTTGCAGGAGCTGTACTATCCAGAAGTGTTTCATAAGATCAAATATTCAGCATTTAGTAGTGACTCTAGATTAATCAAGCAGATGGGGTCTCTTGATTAATATGAAGAGAGTGCTAGTTTGGCTTCGAGTTTCAACTTCAGAAAGGAGAAAGCTCTTTGGTGTCATCAGCTACTACTAGTAATATTGCATCTGTACCTCAATCAGGTTGTCTTGTCTTATGATCCTCTGCTGCACTGAGACATCACAGTTCTAACTGTAGCTATCAGATGGGTAATTTCCTTTTATTACATTTACATTGAATTACATTACATTTACATTTTAATCCCAGGTGCAAGCTCCTTGAGTCCAGCTCTACTTTATATAAATCTGGTTCAAGCCATACTGATGACTAAAGGGAGGTTCATTTCCAGATTTCCATGGGCAAGCTTGAGGAGATTCCTGGGAGGAGATACCATTCTGGTCACTAACCCAAAGACCTGCCTCCTGTGATTATTTCAGCAGGAAAAATGAAACTATAGGATGGCTGTATTTTACCAGCAATTAATAGGTACCAGGCTGACCAGGTGGAAAAAACACTGTGGTTTTAGATCCCATCAGCACTGATCTAAACCCTACCTAGCAGCATGCTCTGCTACTGGTGAGGTCTTTGCACATTTGACTGTCTGCATCTTTGAAACTAAAGCAAAGAAGGCATCCATGAGAATCACCGTATAACTTGGTGGATGTCACAGAAGTATGTGCTTCGAGGAATGACTTGGCTGCATCATGCTCATTTTAGTGGCTACAAAAGTATACGCATGCACATCGAGCCCTCACCCCAAAGACTGTGTTAAAAAAACACCTAGGTGAGGCATTTGGGTCAGAAGCAATCATCCACTGATCAGACTTTTCAAGGAACTCTTTTCTAAGATCCCTCGGCCTCTTCTACTGTAAAATGCATGCACAGATCTCTCCAACTTTGCAAGGTGAATGTGAAAACATCATGCACAAATAAATCGTATGGGGTTTTGGGTTGTCTTTAAAAAGAGAGAGGACCTTACCTTCCTGACCCCATTAAAGCCATATTCTGCAGCAAGTTGTTTGGCTTCTGCTTCTCCCCCTTTGTGAAACTCAACCAAAAAATGATTTGTGTAGACGGCTCTTTCGGTTGCAGAGGCAAAACCAAGGAGCCCCACGAAAAAGAGGCCAGCTGTCTTCCAGGGCGGAACAGGGTCTGCCTTCATGGCTCTTTCGGACAGAGAGCGCGAGGTGGCGGCGGCTATGATCGCAGAAATAAAGCTAAGCAAAGGAGGAGAGTATTGATAATATAGATTGGGCTTGGTGGGGGCAGATCAGCGTGCAAGCAGCAAAGGCAGCGAATCAACCAGCACTCTGGTTTAGCATCTCTCTGCCTTTAGAAGAGGGAAATCCGACGGGCTGGCAGCTCGTGAAATTATTCTGATGTGTGCGTGAGCGTGAGCGTGAGCGTGTGTGTGTGTGTGTGATGCCAAATCTGCATTTTCCAGCTCCTCCTCATCTATAATACAGCGCGGCGGCTAAAAGAAAGCACCAACCCGGGGCGAGGTGAGACTGCGGGACTACCAATCACTTTGAAGCAAGAGGGTGTGCGATCCTCCCTCTGTCTCCTAGTTGGACGCACTCCGGCTGGCTTCGAGGTGGGGGGTGGCTTGCGCTGAGCTGAGGCAAGCCTCGCTTACTGCTGCTGCTTACTGATTCAGCACCCTGGAGAGTTCCTCCATTTCTCAAGTTCTGGGCGAGGAGAAGGAAAAGCCCGGAGGGAGGAAGAGAGAGAGAGTGAAAGAGAGAGAGGCGCTCCAATCAGCGGCTGTGTTGTCATTGTTTTGTGTAACTCGAGGCGATGCTGAAACACGAGCCACGTTCTTTCGACATCAGCCGGGCCCCGGTCGACGCTAGATTCCTGCAGGGAGTGGGACTCCACTTTTCCCATTTCAAGCAAGCACTCCGCTCGCAATCTGCTCAGTTAGGTTTCAAAGGGCTTCCCCCCGCCCCGCCCCTACGGAATCGTCTTTTTCTCCCGTTTTCTAATGCAGATTTGCTACATTTTAATGTGGAGAAATGGGGCCATTTCCAGAGGGCGTTTCAAGAGCGGCTTCTGAACTTGAAAGGGCAGGATATCTCTGTGACAACGAGGTGGGTGGGGATGAATTAGACGTGTGGGTCGCTTTCCCACTCCATCAGCCAGAAGATATAATTACAGAATAAAACGCCCATCACACACACACACACACACACACACACTTTGAAAATCACGTAACCTGATACTAGGGTGAAATTTGCATGTAAATAAAAAGAAAACAGTGATCATATACTAATCCCAGATCTTAAACGGTGACTGAGATGAGGTAGGGTTCTTTGTATAGTATTCCTCACTTTTCTTAAGACTAATGATACCTACAGCTCTTTGAACATGCAAAGCGTTTTGCAGTTTTTCATCTTACCCTCTGATCCTCAGAATGAACGGAGGAGCTATCTGAGAGATCAGACTAGCTATAGACCCCTAAGAGAGAGCTCGTCTTCCCTTGCCTTTGTGGCTTGCCTCTACAAGAACCTTTGTGTGGGGACTTGCTTTTCTCTTGTAGCAGAACATGGTCTGGAGTGGACCATGGAAGATTGATTAGATGGCAGATGGCATATTGACCAGCCTGCCTTTTCTGGCAGGAGATCAGGCTAGGGACCATTTTGGTATCTCCCATCTCCATTACCACTGCCCACATTTTAGGTATGTGTAACTGAGGCCAAGAAAGAGTACATCATTCACAGGGGCAGCCCTATCATTAGGCAGAGTGAGGCTGCCACCACCTCTGGTATTGCTGGATAGTGTGGGGAAAGCAGTTGGTGGTGACCCCTTGGCCATCCCCCGATTCCCCTAGCAATCCCTCTCTGTTGGAGGATAGAGGTGTGTGTGCTATGTGAACTGCTCTGTGCCCCTTAAACAAGCTTGCTGCCCTCAGGTGTGATGGAGGAAGGATGCTGTCTAGACACCAGTGTTGAAGTAGATTCAACCATTAGTCTGGTTGGCTTTTGTATATGGAATGTCCTTCACCTGGGGAAGAAAAATGTACTGAGCTGGCCTGAAAGATGGAGTACTACTTCCAGCCATATCCGCTTAGCCTGGAGCCCTGGACCCTGACAGGAGGAAGAGGTAGAGGACTTCAAAAACAACAACAACCCAACAACCTTAACTTACCACAGAGAAGACTATTCAGTAGATCACTGCCTGAACCAATGAATTATTTTAATATTTCCATCAAGGGTACAACTGAATGCAGAACCAATTTTCAGTGTAGGGACAAGTTTAAGCTTCATGTGTACCCCTTACTTCTACCTTAGGTTTCCTAGCCAGAAAACCAGTTACAACTTTCACTAGTACAACCATCAAACTTAGGCTCATGAATGTAACTAGATGATTGTCAGAAAATACCCAGCCTAAAAAGGTTTAAAATCCAGAACATGTGTATTTGCAAAGAGTGGTTATGATCAGCATATGTGAGCAAGCAATCCAAATAAAAAGCAAGACCAGGTATTTCTCACTTCTGTTCCTAACAAATTCTCCAAGGTATTGGTCCTAAATTAAAGTTATGAAAGATTCAGTTTTTACTGTTATTTTAATAATGTTAACTTTAATAAGTTGTAGTCAGGAAACTCACATCCAGCAGCACTTCAGTACCATGGTCAGATCCATGGGGGAAATTAATAGATCTCGATTGACCATACCAAAGTCAAAAATAAGCTCATAAAGATCACTTTTTATAGACAAAGGGTGCACTCCAGGAAAGGAGGTAATGACAAAGTACTTCCCAGTTGGAAGCTTAATTTCCATTGATTTCAATGGGCATGAATAAGTTTTGCTGGAGAGTGCATCCAAATCCAATGGGGGGGGGGCATTTCTTAAGGAAACCAGCTCAACCATCAAATCAATCAATTATTTCTATCAGATATGTGTAGATGTTGGATAATAGGGAAGAATTCTTTGAAGCTAAAACCTTTGTTGGCTTTTTAATGAAAATGTAACACCCAAGGGGAACTGAGGAAGATATTCTAATTCTGGGGTTTCCTTGGGAGAATCCAGACAGGACATCACTCACTCTATTGTGAGTGAGCTATTTAATCTGCAATTGATTAACTAGGAAATGACTGTGTCCTAAAATACAGGTTACTTCAAAGATGGTGCCCCCCCCCCCATATGCATGGTGTGAAAAGCTTGTTTGGCATGATATTGTTTGGGATGCAAAGACGCTACATATAAGTTAAAGGGGGAAGCTACTATTTTGTTCTTGCACAGCAAAATCAAAATATCATGAATCAGAGTGGTGTCTTAGATGCCAGGTCCAATCAGGGCTGAACTGGGATTTGTGAAATACATTTGAAATGCAACTGAGCTTTGTAAAAATAAAGGACATAAGAGTAGATGGGACCCTTGCAAGCTGCAAAGAGAAAGGTTTTGGTTTATCTTTCTTCTGATGCTATGATTCTAATTTTTCGTTGGAGCAGGAGTAGTTTGTTCTCATTCTGATCACATATTCCCCACTTTGAGAGAGGTGTATCACCCCTCTGTTTTACTTCCAAAATGTCTTTCTATAAAACAATGGCTGTAGCAACAGCAGTGCTCGGCCAAAAGACCTGCTAATTTAAGACATTTTGCAACGGTGTGTTGTGTTTCTATATGCTTCCTTTTTTGCTGTTCTTTTAGCATTTGACATTGTCCACACAACTCAACTGAGCTGAGCCTCTTATTCAGCAAGACAGAGTTGTGCCCTTCCCTCTACCCCACCCCCTCCATCCCTATAGCGCCAGGAGATGGAACAATACAAAAGCCGGGATTCATCGGGGAATTGTGGAGCAATTTAATTGCTGCTTTCCCAGACTCTTTTCTGTCCACATCCTTTTCTTAGATAGAAAATTATTTAAGTAGGCAGTTAATACCTCATCATATTTCCACCATATTTAACATCCAAGAATCAAAAACAACAAATAATCTTGTAGCGCCTTAAAGTCTAACAGATTTATTATGGCATAAGCTTTTGTGGATACTGTCCACTTCATCACATGCATGAAGTATTAAACTCAAGCTGGCAGATTTATATACACATGTTTGGGGTGGGGTGGGAATGGTAAACAGAGAGGTCAGAGGGAACTGAAATGCACAAAGTATGGACAGTGATAATTACATTGATAGTGGGGTGATAACACAGACATCATTGCATTAGTGAGCTGATTAACACATGGAGTGTGATTTAAAACAAAACAAAACACCTTTGTCCTTCTTTAAATAATAGGAAATAGAGTTGAATCTCTTGATGAATGGTTCAGCAATTTCGCATTGCAATTTGTCTTTGAAGTTCCTTTGTTCAAGAATGGCCATGTTAAGATCATTAGCAGAGACCAGGTTTGCATGTTCACTGCAGCCCACCATGGCTTATTTAAGCCATGGTGGGTTGTGGGGCATGCTGGCACATGTTGGGTGGCTTTTGAATATTCAAGCCACAAGAGTGACTTGTCCTGTCATTTGAACCCAGTGAGGGTGGGTTGTTCATGTTGTTAATAAACCACCTAGAACCCATAGGCTGTTTTAGGGTTGTGGGTGGTTTGTTAACCATGCCAACAACCCACCCTGGTCCAGTTTTATTGGATGAGTTTCAGTTGCTGAGGCCCAGGGATGCAGACAAGATGCTTGGCCAAGTCCAGTTGACTACCTGTTTGCTTGACCCCTGACCTTCATGGCTTCTTCTGTAAAGACGTCCACATCGCCAACACTGAGACATCCCTCTTCCGATCTCTGCAAAGGAAAAAGCAGAGCTGAAAAGCACCCAGGTCAGAGGAGCAGATCCTGGGCCATCTCAAAGAGGCCAGGATCGCTCTGCTCCTAGAATTCTCCTATCTGACCAAAAAGCTGACCCCTGGAGCCCTGTTCCCCACAAACCTCTTTGGAGTTCGACAATCAACACTCACAACAGTTTTGTGTCCATGTCAAAATTGCTCAGGCACAGCCAGGCAGCAGCAACGCTGAACAGAAGCAAGAGCCACCGAAAGACGCGTCTGGTTGCAACGAACGCCAGAAGTTCAAAGAGCGACAGTGGAACTTTCAGCCTGCTTCAGAATGAGTGGGGCCAGCTTGGAATCTTAATATCATGGCGACAGTGTAAACATGCACAGCACGGGGATCCAACTGCCCCATTTTGAATCAAGACACATTTTGAATCACTTTATCTCCATGCCAAGAAAAGCCCCACCAAAGGAAGGGAGGTCGGTGGCTACTAAGAGAAGAGGGTCTTTTCTGCTGGGGCATCCCGGTTGTGGAATGAACTTCCCAGAGAGGGTCACCTGGCACCTGGACTGTTCTGTTTCTGGTGCTAGGTGAAGACCTTATTTTCTCAGGAATGTTAGTCTTTTAGTCTCTGTTGTTTTAAATCTTTTACTGTACAGTAATACCTTGGATTGCAAGTAACTTGGTTTGAGAGCGTTTTGCAAGACAAGCACATTTTTAAATATTTATTTTAAAAAATTTGACTTGATATACAAGCGACGTCTTGCAATATAAGTACTGTAGTACAGCTTAAATTAAAAATCTCTGTACAATTTGGGGGGGGGATTTCATTTTGATATAAGAGTGTTTTGGATTACAAGCACATTTCCGGAACGAATTATGCTCTCAATCCAAGGCATGACTGCATTTTAAATCTCTGTACTGCTGCTAGGTTTTATTTCAGCTCTTACTCCTATTTTATGCTGTAGATGAGATTTTTAATTTTTATACTGTTGTTTATGTTGTATTTTATGGTTTTAATTGTTGTGAACGGCCCAGAGAACTTCAGCTATTGGGCAGTATAGAAAAAGAATAAATAATAAATTAGGAAAGGAACTGAAAATAAAACTGCCAGTATCATATATATATTTATACTCTATTTTATTGTATAATTGTATTTTATTGTGTAATTTTATAATTGTTGTAAACCGCCCAGAGGTCTTCGGCTATTGGGCAGTATAAAAATAAAATTATTGATGATGATGATGATGATGATGATGATGATGATGATGATGATGATGATGATGAAATATCAGGCTGGGTCCAGGAGGTTGTAAACTCCTCCTTGAGAGAAGGAGTAGTGCCGGCCTTTTTAAAGGAGGTGGTAATTTGCCCACTCCTGAAAAAGTCTAACCAGGACCCAGATGATGATAATAACTATAGGCCAGTAGCCAGCATCCCCTTCCTTGGCAAGGTACTTGAGCAGGTGGTTGTTGGTCAACTCCAGGCACTCTTGAATGAAACAGATTATCTAGATCCATTTCAATTGGATTTCAGGCCTGGTTTTGGAGTGGAAACTGCCTTGGTCACCCTGTTGGATGACCTCTTCTGGGAGAGGGAGAGAGGGAGTGCAGCCTTGCTGATTATCTTGACCTCTCAGCAGCTTTCAGTACCATTGTCCATGGTATCCTTCTGGATAGGTTGTCTGGGTTTGGAGTTGGTGGCACTGCACTGCAGTGGTTTCACTCCTACTTGGATTGCTGATTCCAGAAGGTGATGCTGGGGGTTGCTCTGTGCCTTGGCAGCTATGCTATGGGGTTCCATAGGACTCTATTCTATCCCCCATGCTGTTCAACATCTACATGAAACCACTGGGTGAGGTTATCCAGAGGTGTGAGTTGAGGTGCCATCAATAGGTGGATGACACCCAGCTCTTTCTCTCTTTTTCATCAAATCCAGGTGAGGCAGTGGCTGCTCTGAATCAGTGCCTGACATGGTGATGGACTGGATGAGGGCCAATAAACTGAGACTCAATCCAGACAAGATGGAGGTACTGTTAGTAGTTGGTTTCCCTGCCCAGATGAGTGATATTTCAACCTGTTCTGGAGGGGGTTGCACTCCCCCTAAAGGATCAGATTTGTAGTTTGGGGCTGCTCTTGGATCCAGCATTGTCACTAGAGGCACAGGTGGACTCAGTGATACAGAGCACCTTTTATCAGCTTAGACTGATATACCAACTATGTCCTTATCTGGACAGGGATAGCCTAGCTACAGTTATCCATGCTCTGGTAAGCTCTCGGCTGGATTACTACAATGCATTATATGTGGGGCTGCCTTTTAAAATGGTCTGGAAACTTCAGCTGGTCCAAAATAGGGCAACAAGATTGTTAATGGTCAGTAATTTACCATCTGCACTGGTTGCCAATCCATGTCTGGGCCCAATTCAAAGTGCTGGTATTAACATTCAAAGTCCAAAACAGTTTGGGACTGGGTTACCTGAAGGATCATCTCCTCCCATATTTACATACTTGCTCAGACCCAAGATTGTCCACAGTGGTCCTTCTCTGGGAGCCCTTGCCAAAGGAAGTGAGGCAGATGGCTACCAGAAAGAGGGCCTTTTCTGTTGTGGCACCCCAGTTGTGGTATCATTTTTTTTAAAAAAGAAAAGCAAAACAAAACAAAACAGACATAAAAAGCAAAAAACAGAGAAATAATACAAAAACAATAAAAACTAAACTAAAATGGACTTCTGATTTTTCCACAACAAAATATAACATTACATAGGTAATCTACTCTATAGTTACAAAGATATTTCCCTTTTTTCTATTCTCAGCTCTTATTCTTCTTGTTCATCAACTTCACAAATTCATAAAACATCATTTTAACCTTAAACATAGATACTACTAATTCTTCTAATTAAACAGTATTAAAAATTTTACTCATTTTTAGCAAAAATCCCTAGCTGCATTCCATCTATTTATCTAAGAGACAAACGTTTTAACCACATATTTTTCCCATTTCACCCATACCTTTAAAAAAAAAAAAATTAGGCCCATAGTTATTTGCATTTCTTCCATTAATTTCTCAATCTCAAATTTCAACAGAGGTCAATACCTTTTAACAGTAATGAGTTACCTTCATATTCTAATTTCAAACCTCTTCAGTATTCATTTTTCATTATACAAAACATAAAGTAATCCCCATAATCAACAAACATGCTTCTCAGTAAAATCCATCTATTTAATCCTTCTGGCATATTATTATTATTATTATTATTATTATTATTATTATTATTATTGAAAGAAAAAGGCCCAACCCCAAACCTTCAATAATCATTCTATACAGAACATAAACTAATCCCCATAATCAACAAACATTCTTCTTAATTGTGGATAAAAAGCCTGATGTTGTGTGCACCTCACCCACCCACCCACCCCCACACACTACACAAACATGTATAATCTTGGCCAAGGGCGGAAGGTCCAGTAAGAAGCAGGGGAACAGGAGGGGCCACAGATTCACCAGCACAATCAAAATGTAAATAGTTGCCCAAGCACACAGTGGTTCTCCGAGTACCCTTGATGGTTTCCCCAAGCACCCTAAATGGCCAGGAATGCACCGTCTGGCATTCCTCTCTGGAATCTCTTCACCTTTCCCACCTAGCAGGCCTGGTATGCCTTGCTTGGGCAAGGGGGATGGGCTGGCAAAGGGGGAGGCAGAAGAAGAGGCGTTATATGAGCAGCCGGGGCTGCTGGGCTTTGTTGGAAGCAAGGTGCAATGAAACATGGAGCGGGTCATTGGCTCAGGCCAGCCCAGACATCCAACCCCCAAGCAGAGCACCTGGGTACGCTGCTGTAAATTCTCAGTTGGCTAGTTTAAACTAGTGTAGACTCTCTGTTGTTAGCTTAGAATAGTTTAGGAGGTTTTCGGTTGTTATTTTGTAGTTCTGACTGTGTGTAACAAAGGTATTCCATTCTGTCAGTTTCACTCCCCTTATCTCCCTTTCCAATTTGTACTGATAAATCCTTCAATAAACTTCCTTTCACTTTCCCCTAAGTGGAGTGTATATGTAGTTTCTCTTTGACTCAGTGCTAAATTCCAGTGTTTACGACCCAAGCTGAGTCAAGGATTGTGAGCGGTGAGATCAGGGCTGTCAGTGCAAGCCGTGGATCTCCCGTTTTGCAGGAAAGGACCGCCAGTGGTCCTTCACATTAATAAAATCCATCTATTTTAAATCCTTCCAGAATTTAAAAAACAAAATAAAAGAGCAAACAGAAAGAAAAAGACCCAACCCTAGACATTCAATAATCATTCTTGTTATTTGCCATTCTTGATTTAAACTCTTAACATAAATTTAACCATATCTATCCACCCCCTCCTAACGCAGATTAAGCCATTTCTGTCAGTTCCATTAATCAACAACCGTTCTTCTTGTTAAGGCCATCCAATTATCTTTCAATTATCCTCCCCTTGTCAAAAACGTAAGTTTTCTGCTCGAATTTTAAAGTAAGAAAACCACCTTCTTCTTTCTTACAAATCCCAATAAGCAGCTTCTCCCAGATGCCCCCAGCCACTCCATCAGCTTCCAGCCCAGTGGGAAGGCACTGCCAATAAACCTGATCCAGTATTTTCTCATTAACCAGCCGATCCAGTACACACTTTAGTAACACAAACTCTGAAGAAGTTCCAAGCCTCAAACCACTTTCCCATTCTGTCTGTTCCAGCAAAATCTCTGTAGCATTCTCCTCCGACTCAACTCCTCTGTTCAGCACAGCCATTTCTTGCTCTGACATTCCAGTCTTATCAGTGTTTCGTTCTGTCTCCTCCAACTCTTCAAGGGTTGGCCTGTGGAGCTGTGGAAATCTTCAACGTTGTGAGCAATAACCACTGCTAAATGATACAGCTTCTGAAGTAATCTTCTCTCAACAGCATCAAATCTATTCAACAACTGATCAGCCAGCTTAAAAAAAATCTTGGGTAACCATTTTGAGTATGCGTTGACTGTAATAGCCTGTTGGCCAAAAAAAAGCATCACAGAAAGAGAGGAGTACTTCCCGTAGGGAGTTTTCAACTTCGTTGTAGATAAAATCTCTCTTTGTTCCAAATTGGAAATAGAATCTTTAAGAAATGGAGTTGACGAACTTCGTGCCCTTAATTAAGAGTTTCAGCCATGGCTGCCAGCAAGTTGTTTCCTCCCACAGTCCAGGACCCACACACACACAGACACACACTGTGGGGCAGGCTGCAAGAACTTATGGTTCTGCAGCACACTCACAGACGGAGCCTATAGAGACACGCTGGGAATCACTGTTAAATCATCCTTTCCATTCCAGGAGATTTATCAGCTAAGAAACTTCTTAACTGATTATTTAAGCCAGGCTGATTCCTCCCCTCATGAGGAGGCTTCAGGTCGCCATTTTCTCTCCACCGGAAGTCGTTGCACCCCAGTTATGGAAAAAGCTTCCCAGAGAGGCTCGCCTGGTGCCTACATTGTGCTCTTTCTGGCGCCAGGCAAAGACCTTCCTATTTCCCCAGGCATTTTAGTCTTTCTGTATCAGTTGTTTTAAATTGGTTACTGTATTTTAATCTTTGCATTGCTGCTCGGTTTTACTTTGATTTTTACTTCTATTTTATACTGTAGTTTAAAACTTTTAAACTTTTATGTTGTATTTTATGGTTTTAATTGTTGTGAACCGCCCAGAGAGCTTCGGTTATTGGGCAGTATAGAAATGTAATAAATAAATAAACTGAGGATGGGGTATTTGTCTGAGTTTATTTATTTATTTATTTATTTGCTGAGAAAGGGCACAGGATGGGAAAGATGAGCAGAACAGCAAAGAGACCCCATGTCCTCACCTTGAAGAAAGAGACTGAGTGAATTAAAAGGCTCTTTGCTGGTGGGGAACTTTGAGTTAATTGGTGGGGACTTAATGAGGGTTGGGGGGGGATAGAATTCATAGAATTAAAAAAATGTCCTGGACTGTACATTAGAGAGGGATTAGTGAGGATGTTGCTATGAGCAAACTCCAGCGCAAGACAGAAAAACAAAAGCCAGCTATGCACTCAGTCAGTGTTCATGCAAATTGGTCTCAGAAGCGCTTATGTGCACCATACCTTTTTTTCCAGGAAAACACTCTCAACTGCCTCAAAGCACACTTATAGAATAAAGTGCACAGACAAACCTAGCTACTCACCCCTCTATCTTCCTCTGCAAAGAACAGTGTCTGCTAGGGCAGGAGAGGCTTTCTTGAGTGTTCTGCTCAGTTTCTGATGGAAATTGAGATCTTTGGGAAACAGGACAAAATGTACTCCCAGAAAACCTAATGATGTTTCAAGCAAACAACCCCAGCTGCTAAATACAAAACCAAAAGCAACCTGGCAGGTTTTCCATAATCCATTTTTAAAATGGAGTACAGACTTTAATCCACTCTGCAGAAAGCCAAGTGAAAGTCATGCGGATTAAAGGTAGATTGAGCCACTTAATTTCCCTTAAAATGCTCATTACAGAAACCATAAATAAGCAACACAGAGAATTCAAAAGCTGTGGAATTGAAATGAACTGGAGGTCCATTTTGCTCTAATAATTGAGGATTATTTTTTTATTTATACATCATGTTTCTTCCTCTGAAACAAAGGGTGCATGTCTATCAGATATCATGCCTGAAAGAACATGAGAAAGGGAGCCAACCCAACCCAAGACACGGGCACATGCAGCTCATCTCGGGGGAAATGTTCACAAAAAATGTGCATTTTAGGGGAAAGTTTGCACAAAACGCATATACTGTATTTGAGAAAAGTGCACAAAGAAAACCTGCATTTCAGCAATATAAAGTACTTGGGGAAATGCATACATTTAAAAATGCACACGAAGGTGTGTATATTAAGGAAACTGTGCATAAGTATGCATTCCTGTACAGGTTTTCTTTGTTTTGTTTTGTTTTTTAAATTTGAACATTGATCAGCTGGACTGACCTTGCCCACAATATATCAGCCATGTTGTCCTTGTTGTTTTCCCATTTTTGTTGAATTCAGTATTTCAAACTTCTGTTTTTCAACCTTTTCAACTCCCAACCACAGGTCTTCTCATGTGTACATTTGTTTTATGGTATACTTTTCAATTGTAAAAGTAAATTTTAAGGTTTTGGAATGGAATTTGTACCTAATTTGTGTGGTGAGCCATTTGGGGGAATTCAACCAAAAAGCAGGGCACAAATTGAAAAAGTAAAGTAAAAGTAAATTCTACAAAATCCCAGCAACTGAAGTCAATTGAAAACTGGTGGTAAAAGGAGGATGCATTACAAATGACAATTGGGAGCCAAGCTGTACTTTATTTATGAAATTATGTTAATGGGACATGTCATCTCCAATGATTTCCTTTTCCTGCTTTTAGATACTAATGCAAAGAGCAATTGCCTCATAAAAATAATCACCTGCTTCTCATTCTTTGTAAGTTTTTTCCCCCTAATTTTCCAAAGTCACCAAAGTCCGGGCTGATACAAAAGGAAAATAACATTTCAAATAAATCTGCTAATCTAGTTAAATGCATAACATTTTTCATCAAGGTTTTAAACCTAGGAAAAGGAAAAGTGGTAAAGGTTCCATAGGGTCTGTTTGTGTACAATGTCTGCCAACATATGTACATTCTCCACTGTGTTTTGGAGCTAATACATATTACCTGGAGGATGTACAAAACCTGATATGCTCATTCCCCAAGGCCTTTTGGAGATTATGCATAATGTCTGGAGAATGTACAAAATGCAGCTGAGATAAGCATGTTCCCTAAGGCCTGCTGGAGAGTATGTATACTCACTAGGAAATGTGCACAAGTCCTTATTCATATAATATGTGCATTCTCCATAACTCATGGTGAATGTGCACAGTGGCCAGTTGTTATGTACATTAGCTGTTCAACTCACATTATCCCTTACAGATAGATAAATAGATCTGCCAACTGAGGATAATACTTCATGCATATAGCCCATGAAAACTTATGTCATAATAAATCTTTGATAATATTATGCAATCACATTGTACAGGGAAATCTCACCATTTGGTGAAGCGGGACAAGACCTACTATGCATGGACAGATCTGTCAATTTCAGACTTACTGGGATTGTCAGGGTTTTTTTTAGGTGAAGCTCATTCTGTCCCATTTTGCACACAAACATGTGATATATATATATTTTTTTTAATCATCTGTATGGAAATGTGTACCTTTTTGCGTGCATTTCCCCTAATGTACACAGGTTTTGCACATGTTTAAATGTACCAATTTTTCAAAGCATTTTACATTGCTTAAATGCAGTTTTGAGTGCACTTTTCTCAAATATGCACATTTTGTGCACAATTTCCCCACATTTTTGTGTGCATTTTTCCACCAGGCACACTGCATTGGAAAGCTTACCCCAAACATGTGGATTTCAGAATGCAACTCTGTCTCAGCAGCTTGCTGTGAGGTTCAGAAGGTCCCAATTGGGTAGATCCATTTGAAAAAAACAAACAAACAAACAAACAAACAAACGAACTCTATGGACTGAATTTCACACCCATCTCTAGCCGCCCTCCCATTAGATAGCTGTTTTTGTGTCTCATAAAAAGACAATAAATGGTTAGTTATTTAGGGCACAATCCTATGGGGATGCCCACCCATAACCCTCCAAACTCTGAGGATTATGGTCATCCTAAGCAGGGCGGGAGGAGCCTTTGCACTACTCCCACCCTGCAAAGGAGGTAGATGGCCAACTTAGGCTGTTTAACTGCCACACTTTGGAGCAGAAGGGAGGCAGGCTGAGGCACTGCCAGGATACGGGGGTGCTTCGAGCACAGAGGCCCAGTTCTGATGTTGGAGCTCTTTTCTGATGTTGGAGCTGTTTTTCAACATCAGAGCTGGCACCCTGAAAAATCCTATGGCTCTCTTGATGCTGTCTAGCAGCCATAGGATCACTCTGCACGTTGTTGTTTTTGCTTTACTCCCAGGGAGAGGCACTTGCCGGATTTTCTGTCTCAGGTGCCAGAATAACTTGGTTGGCCTTTGGTGACTCCGCACCTTGACTTTGAAGAGGGTGCCATCATTTACTATTCCCGTTCAGGCAGAAAAATGTCTCGGGCTGGCCCTGAAATCATTTCAAAATCATGGAGAAAATCAAATACCCCAGCTTTGTGGATAAGCAGAACCCTCATTTTTCTGGTATGTCAATCCATTTTCTTTTTCAAAAGGCAGAGCTTGTGCCATTTTGTCTCTGAATAGCACTTAACATGGCACTATTAAAGCCAAGGCTGAAATTTAAATCAGTTTTGCATGACTCACATAAGAGCAAAACTGGATGGGCACTATTCCAAGGAAAGCCCAAACTGTCATCAAGAAGCTCTCATGCATGTGTGTGTGTTTTCAGAGCTCTCTGAGGAAGAGACTTTAAATTGCTTAAGCACGTAATAGCACTGGTAAGCATATGAGAAGAGAAGGTGCTTTCTGAAAAGCTGGGAACAGCAGCACTGAAATAATCCAGTTTCGTGCTTATGACAAACGCATCCCAACTCTCAGAGGTATCCTACAGAGATGATTCTGTGGCTCAGTGGTAGGGTTCACCACTATGGAGCACCATGGATAGCTCCTATACAGCTCGGAATGAAAGCTGCAATGGATAAGGAGCCCCACTGATATAGGAGTCTCTCCAGCCTCCCCTGCTGGCATCTCTAGAAAGGGTTGGAACAGATTACTGTCTAAAGCTTGGACAGCTGCTGCCCACCAGTGTAAACCAGGGGTGTCAAGCCTCAGGCCTGTGGGCCAAATCTGGCTTGCCTGGGGTCCCAATCCAGCCCTCGGGGGGGGGGGTGTCACCAGATGACCACACCCATTTATCTGGCCCCACTCCCTTTCTCTGACAGTCAGTTTTGGGGGACTTTCCTGGCATTTGCGCACTATTTTTTCATCTCCAGGTGAAATCAAGCCTAAGTACATATAAGTCTAATCTGCTCACCTTTGTTCCTTCTTATCCTCACCTCTCTCTCCCCCTCCCCACCCAGTTGCTGACTGGCAAAGGCCCTCCAGATGGGTACTAGCCTTTTTTGGGTGTAACACCGTATATCAGTAATAATGACAATTCTACATCCCAAGGCCTTCTACTCTGCACTGCTCCACAAGCCAGAGATCTGCTGTTCCTCTAACGTCAGTGATGGAGAGCTCTGCCAGACAGATTTGCAAACTCGCATTATGTAGTATCAGTCATTTCCATTTATGGCAAAGTATCTGTCTTCAGTGCTCACATACTATCTAAGCAATTTGTAGTCTGTTTGTGGAGTCAGGGGCTGTCTGTGTTTTCTATTTGCGTAGCAACTAATTCCCCAATTACTATGCAACCTCTTTAGGAAGTACTGCAATTATGCAATCAATATTAATAATTATGTTAATATTCAATCCTCCCTGTCCAGGAAAATGAGAGATGGATTTTCAAAAGCACAAAGTCTATTCAATATTCAGCAGCCTAATCTTATTTCAGCTTAATTGGTGTGGGCATATAATGAAACCATGCGAGTCTGTAAAAAAAACAACACACAACCAACCTCACACAATGAGCAAAAACATGACCTTTGTAGCAAGCTACCTCATTATGGGTACCAGAAACTAGCATCCTTGCACCTTCAAAGAACAGATGCCACCTCCTTGGTTAAAGCTCTGCATTACATTGGAAACATTTCTCAGAGCTATGTCATTTATAAGGGTCATTAGTCATAATTGTGTGCATTGCCTTTAATGTTAAACGAGATAGTGGCAATTGGGTTGTTACGGGGTGGTAAAAAAACAAAAAAAGCAGCACATTTTCTGAGATTAGAAGAGCACTTAATGGTGAAACCAAAGTAAGGAATAGCATCTTGGGATTTGTTCCTATATTGTACTATATAGACAACTATAAAGCAACACAGTTATTGTTGTTGTTGTTGTTGTTGTTGTTGTTTTATTTACAGTATTACAGACCACAATGTAGGAGAAGTTAAACTATGGAATTCACTTCCACAAGATGTGGTGATAGCCACCAATTTGGATGGCTTTAGAAGGCGATTAGATCCTTATTCATGGTACTAGTCATGATGGCTGTATATTACCTCCAGTATTGGAGGCAGTTACTTCTGTATACCAGTTGAATTTCATGGTTCCTTTGTCATGTTAGGTTTCATGGTGGCTGCCTAACCAGCTGTTGTTTTTTTTAAAAAAATTTTTGTTAGTTTCTTAAATGTGAATTACACCAAAACAAAAACCATTAAAAAATAAGAAATGAACAACAACAAAATACAATTTTCTTCCAGTATTTTAAATGGATCATTTACATGTATGAATCTATATCATACATGTAAATATGTATGAAATATATATCCATAAGTATCAAAAAATATGTAGTAATACAATTATCCATTAAAAAAATAGTTATGCATAAACTTCAGAAAAAGCAGACCAAATATCCATGTATCTATCCATCCGCAGCTGGTGTCTAAATACCACCCGCTCAAATGTTGAAAGTGTTACTAGGTCCTCAATCCATTGTGTTATAGGAAGTGAGCATTTATCTTTCCAGTGTTGTAATATCAGTCTTTTGGCTGTCAAGAGGGCGTGGAAAATTCACATGCATTGTCCTTGTGATCAATTCCATACAGCAGGTATATAATTTAAAAGAACGTGTGCATCGCTAAATATTAAAGAGCATTCTAATACTAGATTTATCCGTACTATATGACTTCTACCCAAAAACAACCACTGGGCATTGCCAAAACATATGGGTAAATGAAGCATTCACAATATTACACCTCCAACAGTTAGCTGACTTAGACAAACCCTTATTAAAAAGATGTTGTGGTGTCCAATAAGCACGAAACAAACGTTTTTGCTGAATAGGACATAACCTAAGATCCATAGACCCTTCTGACACAGACACAAAAACAATGTTCCATTGATTAGGCAACATAAGACCATCTAATTCCCTATTCCATTCATCTTTAAGACTCTGTGTATCATACTTATTCACCAATAATAAGTTGTGAAGAGAAAGCCAGGTCAGGTACATGCACACCCCACTTGCAGCAGCAGCTCAGGTATCCAGCTTTAACCTTGTTTACCTGCACTTGTTTTCCTGCCCTTCAATGTGGCTCACAAGGGGACACATCTGCATACCCCCAGGCAGCTTCCCCTCCCCTGGCAGCCAAATGAGCTGTGAAGCATCCCCAAACAACAAGAGGGGCGCCAAGGTGCCTGGTGGTCTCAAAGAGTGGCAAGTACTCTTAAGCACCCCTAAGCACCCAGGGAAACAGGTTATTCCTGACTCATTTCAAGCAATCACGAAGGGAGGGGACGCAGGAGGGAGGGGGGAGCCAAGAAGAGGGTATAAAGAAAGGGACCTGTGGCGGGAAAAGTTGTTGGTCGTGGGCAGCAAGCTGCGCGGAGGTCCAGGGCTTCAGTCCGACCTCAGGATCCAGCCCCAGGAAGCTCCCAGTGAAATTAGCTGAAATTGCCTGGCCGCAGGCAGGCGCGGCTTCCGAGGAATCGGGGTCATTCTAGGTAACCTTTGTGTGTATTACTGCTACTGCTCGCTCTATACCGATGTAAATTGTAGACGCGTGCCTTGCGTGCTGCTTTTGTGTATGTTTTGATACTCTCAATTAAACTCTGTTTACCTTTAAACAGTGTAGTAGCCTCCATTCATAAAACTGCTTCCTTCACTGTCCTAGCATTAAATTTGGTCGCGGCTTCTGCCTAAGTGCCACGAGCCACGTGTAAAAGGTTAACTCAATTCCGGTTAACCCCTTGGTGCCCGAATCTGCGTAAAGGACCGGCTTTGGTCCTTCCCACATAAGTACTTATAAACATGAATCGTAGGTCGATATAATTGCTCTGCCTCAATCAATGCATCCAATAGCAAAGGAGGCTCTGAAGCTGTAAAAGCAGCAGGAACAAACCTAGATTCTAACAAATATTGCAATTGCAAGTATTGCCATTCAGCTGAGGCAGACAAGTTATATTTAGTACGCAAGGCCGAAAATGACAAAAACTCATCATCTACACCCGCTAATTGATCCAAAGTAAAAATAAACCTGTCTGTCCAAGTCCACCACAGGACATTTTCTTACCAAATTTTAAATCCAGATTACCCCATAAAGTCAACTTAGTATGAGAAAATGGGTCAAACTGTAATTGTCGAGATATAATACGCCAGTCTCTAACTGCCATGATTGTAGGAGGCACCCTATCTGTTTTAGTGTAGTGAGACCCTAATGCCATTCATTTGGAGAAAGGATCCAGGCATAAGGATTCCAAAACTGACCAAGGTAGATAATCTAATCTAAGTGGAAAAGACCAGAATTTAGAACTAGTCAACAAATAAGCCCTATGATATAAAGCAAGATCTGGAAAACCAAACCCACCCACCTTCTTTAGTTGCAAGTTGCATTATTTTCAAAGAGATTCGTGGAGGCGAGGAACCCCAGAAAAAATTGCAAAACAAAGCATTAAGTTTTTGAAAATAATTGCCAGGTATACATAGAGGAATCCCACATAAAATCCCACATATACAGTCCTAGGTATAATATTTACCTTAAATGTATTAACCTTACCCCACAAACTCAACTTAAGAGATGCACATCTGTCTATATCCCGTGAGATCTCATTAATAAACTTATTCATGGTACTAGTCATGATGGCTATATATTACCTCCAGTATTGGAGGCAGTATACCTCTGTATACCAATTGCTGGGGAACTTGAGAAGAAGGGTGCTCTTGCACTCATGTCCTGCTTGTGGGTTTCCCGTGGGCTGCTGGTTGGCCATTTTGAGAACAGAATGCTGGACTAGATATGCCTTTGGTCTGTTCCAGCATGGTTCTTCTTATGTACTTAAGACTTGGTATTGTGTTTATTTATTTATAATTACATATTTATCCCACGCTTTCCCCCATGCAGCTCAGGGTAATGTACATAGAGTCCTTCTTTTTTACTCTCACAAAAACTCAGCAAAGCTTGTACAGGAGAAGAGTGTATGACTGACTTAAGAGTGGGATTCTTCCTTGCTAGGGATGGAAGAGAAATTCATTCCGTTTGCATTTTAATGTGAACTTACCTAATTTCCCTCTTTTTAGGGGAAAGTACACACAAAAATGCATATATGAGTGAAAATAACAATAAAACTGCACTATATTAGGAGAATTGCTTGCAAAAAATGTATATATTAGGGGGAATTGGATGTATTGGGAGAAATGCACACAAAAATGCATACCAGTGTGGTGTAGTGGTTGGAGTGTTGGACTGGGATTTGGGAGATCCGGGTTCTAGTCCCCACTCAGCCATGAAGCTCACTGGGTGACTTTGGGCCAGTCACCAACTCTCAGCCTAACCTACTTCACAGGGTTGTTGTGAGGATAAAAAGGAGAGAAGGAAGAGGATCATGCAAGCCACCTTGGGTTCCTTGCAGGAGGAAAAAAGGAGGGATATAAATGTAATAAATAATAAATAATAATTCCAATTTTCATGCCATTTCTTTTTTTAAAATCTCAAAATTCAGAAAGAACTGAAAGACTGGGGGGGACGGGGGGGGACTGAGAGAAACCAAAACTGTGAGTTTACAGTCCTACCTGGAGATTAGGCTTCGCTTTCTGCCACTGCTCTGTTCAAGGTCTCCAGTAGGCTGAGTTCTCACTGAGAAGTTAAACCTGTGTCTCTGTCAGCACCACTACAGACTGCAAGCCAGGGTTCATGAATGCGCACTCACATACACATTCCCCCGCCCTAAAAAAAACCCAACCCTGCTCCAAATAGAAAACTAACAGGTCAAGAAGAAGGCACTAGGCTAAAACCCTTCTCCTTGGTGTGCTAGTTTTCTATGCAGAGGGAATCTTTTTGTGTGGAGGAATATTCAACCAAAATATTTGGTGACGGTGGTAGGAATGAGGGACATTGGGACTCACCCGTGCAGGGAAGAGCAGCCCGCTCTCTCTAGCATGGGCCAGGGCGAGTCAAGCCTAGGATGCCTGGCACCCCCACTGCTATCTCCAGTCTCCAGATCAGGGGTTCTTAACCTGTGGGGTACGCCTCCCCAGGGGAGGTTTGGACTGACTCCAGGGGAGGTGTGAGTAGCCCCTCAACTATACGTTGTTTATTTTACAAGTACATAGCAGCTTGGCGGTTGGCCCAACCTTATTTCTTTCTACTAATCTTGGGAGCTACGCCGTTCATTTAATTGAATATGCATTTTTTTTTAGTCCAGAGACAGAGCATAAACTAAAAAAATGCAAACTCGTCCTGCTTAAGCCTAAATTTTGGGCCGTTAACACATGGGAGGCATGGGTCATAAGATTTTTCACAAGGGAGGTGTGACACCAAAAAGGTTAAGAACCACTGCTCCAGATTGTGGTGCCCCGCAGGCCGGATTAGGCCCATGTACTAGAGCAGTGATGGTAAACCTATGGCATGGGTGCCACAGCTGGCACGCAGGGACCTCTCTGTGGGCACTCGAGCCATTGGTCACCAGATCGCGAAAAGACCGTCCCCTTCTGCAAAACACTAATGATCTTGTTCTTTCTCACAGTGTGGAACAGAATGATTTTATTCTAGAATTCCTGTTACAGAATTCTTTTCTACATTGTTATCACATTTAAAAGATTTTGAAGAATGATGCACAGAGCATGGCTTGGATGTAAAGCCCTAACAGTTGACCTGAGTGCTGCATGTGTTGCTCTCAAACTAACGGAGTATGAGCCAAGGTTTGACAAATTATCAGCATGCATGCAATAGCAAAAATCACATTAATTGTGCAAAAGCATGCCCAATGCAAACTTTTACCTAATGCAGTGTTTGCAGTCCAAGACATAAAGTGTTTAAAATGTGTTAAGCATGTTTAGTTTTCTTTCTTGTTTATCTTGCTCATCCTAGTACAGGTTGACTTTTATTTTTACTAATCCGACACCTGTAGAAGCAGGGAAAGGACCCGGGATAAAGCTTGCCCCATACAATTTCAGTCTGGCATATCATCATATTACAAGTTGAGAATCCCTTATCCAAAAATACATGTGCCTAATTATTTAAAAAGTTTGTATAAATTCCCTTCAGGCTATGTGTACAATGTAGTACTATAATAATTTTTTGAGTTGATTTTTTTTTCAACAAAAAACTGTTTGTATCATTGAAAGCTCTGTTATTG
Organism: Shinisaurus crocodilurus; assembly: GCA_021292165.1. Lineage (NCBI taxonomy): Eukaryota > Metazoa > Chordata > Lepidosauria > Squamata > Shinisauridae > Shinisaurus > Shinisaurus crocodilurus. The sequence goes on along the minus strand of CM037879.1, from coordinate 172,729,903 downwards.
TGTTTTTCTTTTAAGACAAAAGATGTTAATTAGTTCGGACAACTGTATGAGTTGTTTTTCTAAAACTAAAACTGACTCGGTATTCAGGTTTAATTGCAGTGTTGGCACTTTGAAATAAATAAGTTGGTTTTGTGTTGCAGTTTGGGCACTCGGACTCAAAAAGGTTCGCCATCACTGTACTAAAGGTTCTGCACCCCAGCTGTATACTCACACAGTAAGTCAGGGCATTTTCTCCACATCACCACAACCTTTCCTTTCCCTCCCTCCCTCCCGGATTTGAAGCAGAATCTTTGCAAACTGCAGAGCATTGTTTAACTTGTGACACTGTTTTAAATAGATTAACAATAACTGCTAGACATATCATGTTTCACAGTTCTGGAAATAGCTGCCCCATCTGTGGGGGATTTACACAGTAGTGTCAAACAAAACTGAAGCCTCACTAATGTAACTGTGACAGTGCTATATTTATTTTCCTTCATCAGTGTTCTATCCAACAACAACAAAAGGGAGAACTACTGTATTATCTGAGGCTTGATGTTTAGTTTCTGATATACAAGAGGGGCTCTGGAAATAACAAGACGGATTATCTTAGCAGCAACAAATATTATAAAAGGTTGCCTCTTCTTCCCTTAGCCTCTCCCTGACTGCAAAGGCTTCCTATCTTACTACCCATATTCAATTCTTACCCATTCAGGGAGGAAAGGTGTAACTTATTTGCAGGGATGTTGAAGAGTCCTTGGTCTCGAGTCACGAGTCGAGTCACGAGTCCTTGGACCTGAGTCTTGAGTCCGAGTCCGAGTCCTTGGTCTAAAATGGTGACTCACGAGTCACGAGTCACTCCCAAAGCTGACTCCACGAGTCCCTATTAAAATCAATGGGGTTCCCCCCCCAACAAAATAAGGCTACTTCAGATGTGTGGCTTAAATAAATTCTAGGTACAAGTGTGCCTTTTTATTTTAAAACTCTGCCACTGATTTTGGCAAGAACAAACCAGGCAGACAAACCCAAAATAACCAGGCAGGCAGAGGAGGCAGGGAACCCCAAAGCAGGCAGGCAGGCAGAGAGGCGTTTGTCTTGGACAATTCAAACTGTGGAACTGGTTAAGAAGAGACCAGGCAGGCAGAGGAGGCAGGGAACCCCAAACAGGCAGGCAGAGGCAGCCAAACCCAAAATGTCTGAAAGGTTGCATTTTAGGAAAATGATTTTAAAAAATAAACTTGCTGTACTTCCTAAAACTTATCCATGTTGCATTTGAGGAACATGATTTTTTCTAAATGTTTGCCCCCCATTCTGGAATGGTGAGGTCTCATCACAATTTCACCCTTACTCTTCGCTGGCGATCGCACTCCTCTCCACTCCTTCTGGCACAGCCCAGGGATGTTGAAGAGTCCTTGGTCTCGAGTACCGAGTCGAGTCTCGAGTCCCATTAAAAATATTGGGACTCGAGTTTGAGTCGAGTCAGAGGGGGGACTCAGTCTGACTCACGAGTCGAGTCCCCGAGTCCGAGTCCCCATCCCTGCTTATTTGCATTGCCCAAACAGTGTCTGATTCTTTGTGTGCTTATATTTCTCATGCTCGCTTGTTCGTTTGTTTGTTTTTGTTGCACCCTAAGATGCAGTACTTAACAGGATGAGATGGCAATGTGAGTCGCATCTGTTTAACAATGTCAGGAGCCACTGGATCTGTGGACAGCTAACCCTTTTTGTGAGCCAGTGGCAGTAAATGGGCTTCTGTTCCTTATACCACTGGCCATTGAATTTATCCCAAGGGAAGCCTGCATACAAAGCATTGCAGTAATTTGGCTAAGAGGTGATACCCAAGTGGGCAAATATGTGATGGACCACATGGACAGAGGCAATGTCCTTCCTTTATGCTTGGTCTCTGTACTATGCAAGATGATCTCAAAGCCTTGCCAGCCTCCTGACCAGAGCTGGTTCAAGGTTTTGGGGGATGCTTGGGCAAATTGCCCTCCTCCTCACCACTGGCACTCCTGCCCCCTCACTTGCCCTCACTGCTCTCTCCCTTTGGGAGATCTGCAAAACTGCCCACAGGGAGAGGACAAGACAAGTGGATGATGCTGTTCCATTCCTATCCTGTTGTCATCGCTTGCATGTTCAGACAGGGAAGGTCATCAGGAAGGAAGCAACAGCAACGAGGAGGAGCAGGACCATGAAGCTCTGCTGCTCAGCAGTGGGGCCCCTGCAGGGATGTGGCCCTTGGCAGGTGCCCAGTGATGCCAACCTGCTGCTGCTCCATCAAGGCTTCTGTTAGGCATGTGGCAAGTAGAAGAACTGCAGCATGTTTTGTTTTTGCCACCAGTCTTATTATTAGTGGGGCAGCTGTCCTCTTTTACAGAGAACAGGCCTCTATTTGAGGGAGCCCTCTATTTGAAGTGTTGCCCTGTTTAATTCTAGTTTAAAGATAATGAACTGTAAGAACTGTTGCCCATCCACTGCACCTGAACAGCAGACTGAACAAACAGGCACACAGGTCACCTGGTCACAAATTTTACTATGCTGAGATGTACTATATTTCTATTTAGATTATAATAATTATTTCCAAATTTGCATCTACACATATAAATTAGCATATGCAAATTTTATGCAAATCACTCTCCTCTTTTGTCCTCTTCTTTGATTATGCATTTCCTCTTTTCTTTTTCTTTTTGGCAATTTATAAGTGGTCACCCTAGTTATTATGATAGAAGAAGCTGCATCTGCCCATCTTCCTGCCTTCACCTACTGAAGACACAGAAAAACTTCATGGTTCCTTTGTCATGTTAGGTTTCATAGTGGCTGCCTTACCACCTGCTTACAGCTGCAAATAAGCTAGTTCAATGTAATGTTCTCCCTCCAGCCCATCTGGAAATGTGGGTTCCAGGACAACGATCACTTTTGTATGCACCGTGTCGAGTTTCCTTTGGCAAACAAACTATTTATTTATTTATTTATTATATTTATACCCCGCCTTTTTTCCTGCAAGGAACCCAAGGTGGCTTACTTAATCCCCATCTTCCTATGCAGCTTTCCTCCTGAAAAATCATGCCCAAAGCAATACATCAACTGTGATCTATGCATAGTAATTTTCTCAGTAAATATGGGCATTCTGTATAGCTCTCCCTCATAAATCTTTCAACAGTTTGTTTAACAACATTTTTTTTTGTTTTTGTTTTATTGCTGCTAAAATATTTTGCTGCAGCTAAGCAGTGGATAAAAGTAGTGGCTTTTCATAAGAGGAAGGACATGACAGCAAGAAAGTAAATTACAGTGGCCTGGCTTCTGCTAGGCAATATGTAAGTTCTACAGGCTGAGTAAATCCCAGACTTGGCAGCTGATATTTTAAATGACACAATCCTTCGAAATGGAAGGACTTCTAAGAGATCACATCGATTATCCCTTCCTTATACAGCTAGCTTTTCAGTGGCATGCAGCTGTCTAGCAACAGAACACCAGCTGTGTTTGCCAGAAGATTTACACGAAAAAATTAAGGTGAAGTGGACAGAAGAACACACTCTTGGTGGTGGAGTGGTGGTTTTTGTTTTAAACAGGAATGATTTTCATGCCCGTGAAAAAGACTTCCTGATTTATTGTTATTGTGGTGAGATGAACCTATTGGGGTGAATCCAGATTTGGTCATACTTAGACCCACTGAGATCAATGGGACTTGAATTAATCATGACTAACTTAAGTCCCATTGTTCTTAGTGGGTCTGCTCTAAGTATGCCTGAATCTGGACCCGAGATCATCTATGAAGCAGACACTATCTATCAGCACAATCCTATGCCTCTTTACTCTGAATTAAGGCCTTCTTAAGGCAATGGAGCCTACTTCCACGCAAGTATGAACATCAGTGTTCTCCAAGCTTGGGTCCCCAGATGTTTTTGGCCTACAACTCCCAGCATGCCCCAGCCAGCTATGCCAAAAACATCTGGGGACCCAAGGTTGGAGAACACTGATGTACAGGATGCCAAATTAAAAGCATTTATTTAGAGAGCAGGACTTGTACAAGGATCTAATGGAGCAGGATCTTTATAACTGAATGTGAGGGCCAGACAAGACATGATGTTAATTGTATGAATGGAGTTAAGGTGCACTTCTTGGGGGTTTTGGTTACTTATGGTGTTGTATTGGTTTAATGCTTTAGCAATTATTATATATTTTAATTGTCTTTCAATGTATATTGCAATGTATTTTAATGTATTTAAATTATCTTGTCAACAAGTTAGAGAGAGATTTTTAAAAAAAATATGGTAAGTGGTATATACGGTAAGTAAATACATAAATAATAAATATGGTAAGTAGCAGCTGTAGTGAAGCCTGAGGCTGAGCAGCCTCAGGATCATGATGCAGGCAAAGGGGAAGCAATTCTTTCTCCCCCTACCACAGTCCTGCCAGAAATCTCCTCTCTGAGCTGCTTGACATTTCAAGGGAAGCTCCCACTGGCGCCAATGGAGGTGCCCCTTGAAATGCAAATAGCAGCTTCAGGGGGGGGAAAAACACCATCCCAACCCTGTCTCATTGGGACTCCAAAGAGCAGCTCTTCACTTACATGAATGTCTCCTTACTTCTCACCATGCTAACAATGCACAACAATGAAATGTAGTTAACACGAGCCCTTTCCCATGTATGCGTTCCTCTGGTAGTCTTTTTACTTTTATCATCAAGAAATTTATTACTGTAGCCTTCCCCAAGCTGGTGCTCTCCCAATCTTTTGGATTATAACTTCCATCATCCCAGCATTGGCCATGCTGACTGGGGTTTCATAGATTTCATAGATCATAGAGTTGGAAGGGGCCTACGAGGCCATCGAGTCCAACCCCCTGCTCAATGCAGGAAACTAGAGGAGGGGTCTCCCATCCAAGTAACAACCAGGCCTGACCCTGCTTAGCTTTCCACGCTCAGACAAGCCGAGCCAGCGTAAGCCACAGGCCTGTATGTGAGTTGTAGTCCCAAACATCAGGAGGGTGCTGGGGCCATATTACTGAATGAAAGGCTGCCCTATGTCCATCACAGAAATTCTTACTAGCCTGCTTACAGCACATACAGTCCCCCCCTGCAAAACCCTGGAGTCTAATGAAGATGGGGTGAAGTGGGGTGCCCTTCTTTCCACTTGCAGCCAAAAGAGAGTGGATTCCAGAATGTTCCCTGCGGAAACATTTGAGAATAAGGTGTATGGCCTATAGCACAATTTTAGGATTCTTTCTATTTCCTTCTACATTTGAGGAACCCTGAAATGTGAGTCTCAACACAAGCCTGATTTCACATCTTAACACGAGCTGAATCACATGAGACAGCTGATCTCTCCTCAAAACCTGAGAGATTTTGCAAGATCCCTTGTACAGTATAAGGATAAACACTTGGTGTGCCTTGGAGAGTAACAAGAACAAGCCATCATGGGCTCTGTTACACGTGAATCAAGTCAGGGCTAGACCAAAACATTTTTCTGCCTCAGTTGAAGGAGCAAATTGTGCCACCTCTACCTGAGTCAAGGGTATAGTACTCAAGGGCAGCCAAGTTATTTGGGCACCTGAGGCAGAAAATCCCACAAGAACCATGGCAATAATGTGGAAACCATTTTATAGGAATTGAAACCGCAAGAGATAGTGAAGGATGAGTGAGGAATGTTAGGAATGTAGAAATTAGGCAGTGTTTGTAGATAAGGCATGTTTGTATGTAGCCAATCTGCTTGAGGGCTTTCCTAGTAGCAAAATGAACCGATCAGTGCTGTCTGGCCTGCAGTGCCTTATACAAGAGCTGTGCAGTGCATGTGTCACTAAGAGAGAGAAACTTTCCATGGAAGTTTCTTCCAACGTGTTGCAAATAAACTGAGTGTTCAGATAAATTCCATGTGTATATGGTTTATTTTCCACAATTAGGAATGGCAGAGAAATTTGATCAGTTCACATTGTAATACGAACTTCCCTAATTTTGCATTTTGCATTTGTGAACCAAAACTCAATTTACCATCAAAATTCATGCTTCTCTGAATGTTGCAGTGGAATTCTCCAATTTAAAAAAATGCATACAAAAATATGTACATTAGGGGAAATAACATTCAAAAATGTATTATATTAGGAAAAGTCAAAAGTGTTTGCAAAAAAAATATGTACATTAGGCAAAAATGCACATACAGTAATACCTCGGATTACGAGTAACTCAGTATGCGAGCTACTCGTAAAACGAGCAAAATTTTATCATTTATTTACGTTCGGAAGACGAGCAAGTTTCGCAACACGAGCCACACGCTGTGGCCGCGACGAGCACTTAAAGTGCCAGCTCCCCAGCTTTGCCTAGCCGGCAGGGAGCCCCATTCAGGCTAGGCGCAGCCACTCACTCTGCGGGCGCCTCGCGCTGCTGCGCCAGCTCCCTACCTGGGAGCCCCATGGAGGGGCTCGCTGTGCGGGCGCCTCGCTTCGCTGCCTCACGCCGGCTCCCTGCCTGGGAGCCAGCAAAGCACCCCGTGGAGGTGAGGCCTGGCCAGGCGCTAGCAAAGCACCCCGTGGAGGTGAGGCCTGGCCAGGCGCTAGCAAAGCACCCCGTGGAGGTGAAGCGAAGGAGCCCCGGCCGTAGCTCGCTCTGCGTGCGCCTCGCGCTGCCACTTTGCCTGCTCCCTGCCTGGGAGCCGGCAAAGCAGCAGCGCGAGGCGCATGCAGAGCGAGCGACGGCCAGGGCTCCTTCGCTTCACCTCCGAGGCGCAGCCTCTCGCTCTGCGTGCGCCTTGCGCTGCCGCTTTGCCGGCTCCCAGGCAGGGAGCAGGCAAAGCGGCAGTGCGAGGCGCACGCAGAGCGAGCGACGGCCGGGGCTCCTTCTCTTCACCTCCACGGGGTGCTTGGAGGCTCCTGGCACTGCTGCATGCCGGCTCCCAAGCAGGGAGCCGAAGAATGGAGGCGCGAGCCGAAGAATGGAGCTGCTTTCTACCGTCGTAAGTGGCGCCCGCGGCGCCTGCAGTCCCGTCGCATCACATCCGGCCCCGTCAATGATGGGGCCGGATGTGATGCGACGGGACCACAGGCGGCGCGGGCAGCTCGCCTCTCCGTGAGCCACCGCTTGCAACAGTAGGAAGCAGCTGGAGCGGCTCCACGCATCTTCCTGTGAGCGGCAAAGCACTTGCCGGCTCCCTGGCAGGGAGATACACCTCGGGCGCCTCAAGGGAAGTTCCCGCCTCCTGGCTATGCGGCCGGCTGGCGCAGCAGCGTGAGGCGGTGGCCAAGCCTGGCTGCGCCGCGCCTCCAGGGAAGCCCCCGCCTCCTGGACACTCCTGGCAGAGCGAGTGGAGGCAGGCGAGGCGAGGCGCAGCCGGGACCCCGGGAGCCAGCACATCAAAGCAAGTTTCCCCATTATAAATAATGGGAACTCTGCTGATTCATTCCACAACCATTTAATCACTGCTTTGCCGGCTCCCTCCATGGGGCTCCCTGCCAGGGAGCCGGCAAAGCAGTGATTAAATGGTTGTGGAACGAATCATCTGAGTTCCCATTATTTCTAATGGGGAAACTTGCTTTGATGTACGAGTATTTTGGATTACGAGCAAGGTTCTGGAATGAATTATGCTCGTAATCCAAGGTATTACTGTATTAGGAGAAATGAGTACAAAAATGCTTATGAAGTTTTGTGTGAACTGGAGAAAATCTCAACATTTGAGATGGACCGAAATGAGTTGGAAAAACAAGAAACTGAGGGAAACCAAAATTGACAGATTTGTCCAATAACAACAGCAACAACAACAAATAAATAAATAAATAAATAATGATTTGCTGCCCTTGCATGACACCCATAATCAGTTGCCTCCCTCTGCCTAACATTAGGGCCAGCTCTGAACCATGTCTAGTTGTACTTTCATTTTGTAGATGGGGAGCTGAAGCAAAACTGGAATGATTTGTTCCAAGGCCAGAAGAGTGGTCCATAGTAATGAATTCCTGGCCCAGCTGGGAACTGAACCCAACCCTCCAAACTCCAAGTCCAGGAGACTAGTATTAAAATGAAGGAAGCAGACAAAGCATTCAGAAGAGCTTGTTTTTGCTGATGTGCAGTTGCATTACATGGCAAGAGCTCTTTGACATTTTCATTTCCAGGGATTAGCACATGTGAGAGTTGATTTTAAACTAGGACTTAGACCATGGCTGACACTTTTGTGAAAAACACAGTAGAAGAGATTAGCATCCCATATCTAATCAATGGCAATCTGCCTTCATTCTGAATCTGAAGTCTTGGCATCAGACATTATTGAAAGCACACCAAGTGACAGGAACTGGGTTTTTCAAGGATTAACATAAAAAGGACACATGGATATATATATATATATATATATATATAGAGAGAGAGAGAGAGAGAGAGAGAGAGGCTATTTCAAAACAGAATGAGCTGAGTGTAATGTTTTCCTGGACATTTTGCTTTGAAACTTGGATGTGGCCTACAGGAACAATGCTGCCGATTTCTGATTTTATATAAAGTAATACCTTAGATTGCAAGTAACTTGGTCTGAGAGCATTTTGCAAGACAAGCAAAATTTTTTGAAAAAAATTGATTTGATAAACAAGCAAGGTCTTGCAAGACAAGTGTAGGGTAGGAATGTAACCGCTCGCCTCGAGCGGGCGGAGCGGGCCGAAATCAGCCCTGCTCACACCTGCCAGAGACTTGCTTTGATATAAGAGTGTTTTGGATTACAAGCATGGCTCTGGAACGAATTATGCCTGCAATCCAAGGTATTACTGTACAGGCAGTCCCCAGGTTACGAACGAGTTCCGTTCTTAAGAATTTATTTAAGTCGAATTTGTATGTAAGTCGGAACAGCATAGTGTTCTATATATTAAAATCGGCATTTATGCAAATTGCGTAAATTAAGCAAATTGCGTAGTATACTACGCGATGTACTCTATGTAAACGACGTAGCACCAGGGAACCCAGAAGTCCGTTCTTAAGTATGGGTCGTTCGCGGCCGTTTTTAGGTGGGTTGCCCTGATATCTATGTTAAAAACGCAGCGCCAGGACCTGGAAGTGATGCGACGGGAGCTCCGTCACGTCACTTCCGGTCCTCCGGGAAATCGTGGGGAAGGTGGACGAGAGGAGGGGTGATCATGAACGCCGGGGGAGGCTGACCATGAACACACCCCCCCAAAGGTATGGCCACAGAATATGTGCACGCAGATGCGCACAAAAATTCTGATTATTAACAGATTCACCCATCCCTACCACTAGCTCAGATCCTATCCATCAACTTATACTGGAAGTTGGGATTTTTTGCCCAAATGTGCATCACTTTACTCTTGCTTACACTGAACCACATTTGCCATTTTGATGCCCATTCTCCCAGTTTGGAGATATCCTTTTGGAACACCTAGCAATACCTTTTTGTTTTAAGCCCCCCTAAATAATTTGGTGTCATCAGCAAACTTCACTGCTCGCTCCTAATTCCACATCTATCTATCTATCTATCTATCTAAAAGAAGAAGTCCTGACTGACTCATCAACGCCCAGCTCAAACCGTTTAACGTAGGAACGTGAAATTTGAAAGGAACATTGTTTTTATGACACAGGCACCCACTAAGGAAGGATTTTTGGAAATTCCATTCCTAAGGGGGTGAAAAGGGGGGGGGAGAATATTTTAATGACTGACTGACTGATTGCTGTGTCCGTCCAGAACATTAAAATGTGTTATTATTAGTCTGTTTACAATTTTTTTATATATATAAAAGAAGAAGTCCTGACTGACTGGGATAATTTGTCTGTGGGGGAAACACTCTTTTAAAATACTATTATTGTTTATTGTGGTGTTTACGCTGGGTAGACATTGTATACCCTTCTCCCCATCCCCGAATAGAATTTATTAACTTCCTATCTCTTTCTCTCTCTGCTTCAAGCTTCCTCATTTTCATCTCTCTCTCTCTTTCCTCCTTTTCTGCCTCAAGCTCCATTTTCCTAAATTCTAATTTGTTTTCTGGTTCTGGTCAGGGGGAGTCGGTGTTCATTCCACGAATACCTCTTATGCCTTCAGAATATCCATTTGAATTCAGAACACTTCGGTTCCCCCTAAAGGTTTGTTTTGCCATGCCCATCAACAAGTCGCAGGGGCAGACTTTGCAGGTAGCGGGGATTGACCTAAGGGAAGACTGCTTCTCACATGGGCAGTTTTATGTGGCCTGTTCCAGAATGAGCTCACCTAACTCTCTGGTCATCCTAGCACCTGAAGGGAGAACCACTAATGTAGTTTACAAAGAAGTACTGAAATAGTTGTGTGTGTTTTTGTAGGATGCAGATGCCAAATAAGTAATATTTAAATTTTTGGTCTGTCTCATTGTCTGTTTCTAATAACACCACAAAAAAATTCATAGACGCATATGAATGGAACAACTGTCTTTGTTTTTTAGCCAATACGCCCCGACTAACGTCTGCAATAAGCATTACTTATTACATTAAGACATCAACCTATAAATTATATTTCGTACAGTTTGGACAAAAAAACTCATGTTTCTTTTAAAAACAATTGTACCAAATTCTAAAATCCACGCGAGCGAAGCCGCGGGCAACAGCTAGTTATGAATAAGTTGAAAAGCACTGGTCCCAATACAGATCTCTGTGGGACCCCACTGTTTACCTCCCTCCATTGGGAGAATTTACTATTTATTCCTAATCTCTGCTTTCTGTTTTTTAACCAATTACTGACCCATAAGAGGACCTCTGCTCTTATTCCATTACTGGTAAGTTTGCTCAGGAGTCTTTGGTGAGGGGCTTTGTCAAAAGTCTTTTGGTAGTCCAAGTCAACAATGCCTACCAGATCACTCCTGTCTACATGTTTATTGACACTCTCAAAGAACTCTAAAAGGTTAGTGAGGCAAGACATACCTTTGCAGAAGCCATGTTGATTCTTTTTCAGCAGGGCTTGTCCTTCTAGATGTTAGCGATATGCTCCTCAAAATGCTTTTTTTGGCAACTCTTATTGTCTGCTTGTATCTCCTTTGTGCAAGCTTGTGCACCCTTTTGTTTATCTCATTTGGTCAAGTCTTCCATTTTCTGAAGGAAGCCTTCTTTTCTCCAATACCTTCTTGGACACTGCTCATTAACCATGCTGGTGACCTGGTGCTACCTTTTCTAACCTGTGTTACACATTCTAGCAGAGCTTCTGTTATTGTGGTTTTGAGTAACCTTCAAGCATTTTGAAGGGATTTAACCCTCTTGACTCCCCCTTTCAAATTTATTTTTACCAGTTCCTTCATTTTAGAGAAATTTCCTCTCCTGAAGTCAAATGTGACTATGTTAGACTTCCTTGGCAATTTTCCACTTAAATATATATTAAATCTGATAGCACTGTGGTCACTGTTTCCAGTTGGTTCAACAACACTTACATCTCATACTGGATCCTGGGGTGCCTCCACTTAGGATTAAATCCAGGGTCACCTCCCCTCTGGTTGGTTGCCATAGAGTTTATATCCAGACATGACCGTATCCCACTGGTTCTCTCCATTCCACCATGTTTCTATAATACCCACTATATCTAGGTGCTCCTTTAAAACCAGGCACTCTCCCATATTAGCTCAGAGGCTTCTAGCATGAGCATAGAAACAGCTATACAGCTATATGTGCATCTTCTGCTATGGCACTTAGGCCTCTTTGACTGGCTATCATGTTTCACCATACGCTCATGGTCTATTTCCCCCCTTCTACATTTGAGAAATAGGAAACATTTTCATATTCATCCCCTAGGGATGATTCAGCCCAAACCAGATGGTTCCCAGCTCCTGTCAGCTTTCCGCCAGGGTTCAGTTGAAAAGCTGCTTTGCCACCTTTTTTTATGCTTAGTGCCAGCAGTCTGGTTCCATTTTGGTTCAACTGGAGCCCATCCCTCTTGTACAGGCCTGGCTTATCCAAAAATGTTCCCCAGTGCCTAACAAATCTGAACCCTGCCTCCCTACACCACCATCTCATCCACGCGTTGAGACTCTTCAGCTTTGCCTGTCTAGCTGGCCCTCCACCTGGAACAGGTAGCATTTCAGAGAAAGCCACCTTGGTGGTCCTGGATTTCAACCTCCTTCCTAGCAACCGAAATTTGGCTTCCAGGACTTCATGACTACATTTCTCTACGTCATTGGTACCAACATGGACCACAACAATTGACTCCACACCAGCACTGCCTACAAAGCTAACCAGATGGCTGATATCAACAGCCTTTGCACCACGCAGCCAATTCACCATGTGCTCTACACACCCATCACAAACCCATCTATGTGTCTAATAACACAGATATTACTCAACCTATAGGTAGCCATATACCATTGATATAGCAGTTGTTCAAAGTGAATTTCTCTTATGTTACTACATGGCAACTAAGCAGGGCTCTGTATGATTTTTTTTTTTTAACCACACATAATCCAAAATCTGACAACCTAACAATGTGTCGCACTTACTGTATATTTTAAACCATTACTTCTCTGGCAAATTTGCTGCTGCTGCTGATAATCAATATAATGGAGGGAACAATCCTATGACCCCTAGACAGTGTCTGATGGGCCATAGGATAGTTTGGATTTCCAGTTCCGAGGTCAGAAACAGTGCTCCAACCTCAGAGCTGGGAATTAGAGCTACAACCCACTCCCTCCTTCACCCACCTGCAGTCAGCATGGAAAGAACCATGCCAGCTGCTTTCCAAGGTCAGGAATGTGACCTCAGAGCGGGGGGGGGGTGTTTTGGGGGAGGGGGAAACTGGAGCAGCCAGGATACAAGGTATCCTGAAGCTGTTCCAGCCTCCTTCCCTTCCACTCCAAGACTCTCCAGCTAAACAGGCCATGTAGCAAAAATGCAGGGCAGGAGGACAGGAAGGTGAAGATTGCCTCTGCCATTCCTCCTGCTCTGCATTGTGTTGCACAAATATGCTCTGAGTCCTCTCCCTAGAGAACCCAATACTTCAAGGAGACAAAGCAGCTCACCCAGATGAGGTTTTCAAAGTTTTATTTCTGTACAGAGGGTCCAGCAGGGGCGAGTGCCCAAATCAGAGCTGGGCAAGGAAGGTGGGGCATACAAGCATTCTTATACTTTTTACAGTCATGGGTGGATTCACTTTCAGCAAATCAAATGCATTCGCTAAACCATGCCAACCAATCAGATACATTTTCCCGGATACGTTTCTCTGAACCTGGCAAGTCTTAATCTCTAGTTAGATAGAAGGCCACCTGGTTATCTTCTTCTTGGCTAAGATGAGGTTTCTCATGACCTCTTAGGTCACCCGAGATATCAGGCCTGCTACTCTTGGTACCTCTTATCAATCAAAGGGACTCTTCTCTCGTTTGTATTTTGGGAGTTGGCACTAAGGAATAGGCTTTTGGGACCAGATAGCAGCTAAAGCGAAAATATGGCGGTCAGACATACAATTCAGAACAAAGCAACAATACAATCAAAGCAGGCCCTTCAAGGTTCCCTGTCTGGAATAACAAAGCAGATAAACAAAGCCAGGTGCAGCTGCAGCGGAAGATGCTATGTGGGCAGAAATCTAGGTCATCCAACGGGGGTGCAACAGAGTTCATCAGGGCCTCTGGACCTTTACCTTAACAAGTGCCTATGGACAGCAGGGTGATCTCCCAGAGATTTTTAGGGTCCTAGCCCTTGTGGACTGCTCCCTATTGTCATTCCTGCTGGCCAGGGAATGCTGGGACATTCAAACATGCATAGGATTGGGCCTTTATGCAGCTTTAACTCAGACTTCTATCATGCCAGGTCACACTGATCTTTAGGGTTTCAGACTAGGAGTCTCTCTCTCAGCTTTAGTGAAACTGGGACCCTTTTCATGCAAAGCAGGTGCTTTGTCACTGAGCTTAAGGTTTTTAGGACAGTCAGTGTCCTTCTACGTTTGGTCCCCCAAGTGTCTTTGGCTTACCATTTCCAGTATCAGAAGTCTTACTGTGCTGGTCCTTATTATTAAAGTGGATCTTTTAAAATCCACTCTGTCTGGGCTTGTTGCCAGCTGTGGCAGAACTTGGCAGGCATCTGGCCAGGGGTGTGTGAAGCAGTAGAATTGTTCATTTAAAACTAAGGCTTTACATATGTACCTGGGCCTGTTTAACACACATGTCTATACTTTGTGTATAGGAAGTACAAATATACTTTGTATATGCACCATGTCCATTTTTCTAACAATTCTAACAATTGGATGCTCATAAGCCTCCGAGCACGGGGGTGGGGGGGCTTATGGACATCCTGATAAGATTGTGCCCTTAGATAATATCCCTTTTAGACTGCAGTCATATGATCCTTGTGACAGCATCCCAGGAGCCATAGGACAGATCAGATCAGATCTCCCCCTCTGAGGTCAGACAGAGGCAGAGTTCTAATCATGGAGGAGGAGATCTGATCTTGGATCCCCCCCCCCTCACTCTCTACCCCAGCAGCTTTGGAAATGTTGGCATGCTCCGATCTCGGAGTGCTCTGATTTAGCAATAGGATTGCCCTGCTAGTGACTGTGAAGGATTGAGGCCTACACAGGCTTGAGTTAGTTTGAAGCCTGTAGGCCCAAACATCTCCTGAGTTTGTGAGTTTCATTTTCCCCTCTTGGAGTTAAGTTTCCTTTTCATTGAGAGAAGTTTCATTTCCCCAGTTTGAGGTCACTGGATTGTAACCTTCTAGGTCTGGGGGGGGGAGTGTATATAAAGAGTGGATCTGGAGCTGCAGGGTGTGGCAGAGAGAGAGAGAGAGAGAGAAAGAAAGAAAAAGAAAGAAAAAGAAATTGGCAGAGGGAGAGAAGCTGCAGACAGAGAAGCAGGGTCTGCACTGAAGAATGCAGAACAGCCAGAGCTAGGCTGGAGGAGGAATCTCTTAACTGAGGCTTGCAGGTGACAGTGTAACTAGATTAGAGAACCTTGTGTTATTTTTCCTTTTATTTCCCTTATACTTGCACTTGCTTTTTGTAATCTTACAGCTCTATTTTTGTAATTACCCTAAGTTAATGTGATTCTACTTTACCAATAATTACTACAGTAAACAGTTATTGTTAAAATTCAGTTGTTGGAGTGTCTTTTACACCACGCCGAAGGCCTAATCCTGAGACAGGAGGGGCTCTTAAAGAGGCAGATACAGTCATGCCTTGGATTGAGAGCATAATAAGTTCGGAAACGTGCTTGTAATCCAAAACACTCTTATATCAAAACGAGCTCCCCCCAAAAAAATTTGTACAGAGATTTTTATTTAAGCCGTACTACAGTACTTGTATTGCAAGACGTCGCTTGTATATCAAGTAAAAAAAAATTAAATAAATATTTTAAAATTTGCTTGTCTTGCAAAACGCTCTCAAACCAAGTTACTTGCAATCCAAGGTATTACTGTATCTTTAAGGAGCTGATCAAGGTGTACTGGTACAGGTGGAACCTTGACAGTGACATTTTCTTACACACCAAACATTCAAAAGGAGTTAAAAGTTTCATATATTTTATGCTGTCATATATTTGAATCAATATAACATTGAATTGGACAGTATTGGAACCAGAAGGAAATAGATCCTCAGGGAAAATCTGATGAAATGGTCTATAGTCCATGAAAGCTTATGCCAGAATAAATGTTGTAGTCTTTAAGCTGCCACAAGACTCTTTGTTGTTTTTGCTGCAAGAGATGCAAAGGGCTCTCCTCCGGAAAAGGGGAAATATTGTCACCTTCATGACATGTATTCATAAATTACTGATTCCAAACAGGGTTGTGCACGTGTACATATCTGATGCAGACATTTGGAATCAGTGGAGTGGAAACAAAACCTGCCAAAATAACATTGAGGTTGAGAAAAGAAAATCATTTTTTATCTATGCTTGCATAGCCTGGGACGTACTGGCTTGATTTTCTTTCAGGATGTCAAAAAAATATGAGCCTTTGAGCTAACACAGGAAAACACATCAACCCAACTAGAGAGATACACATGTATGAAAATAAAAAGTAGTACAGCAGATGTTACATAGATACTTTATATTTTGAAAAGCAGAGTTCACTTTGAATGAAGATGGTTCACTTAAAATTAGTTTTACTCCTCAAAATATGAAGCACCAATCTATTTCCTGATCTGTCACAGAAATCATGAAGAAAATCAAATAAATTATGACATCCTTCCTTTCCATGGGACTATGCTGTGTGTCATCTATGCCTGGAATCTGGGGCAAAATGGAAAGGGCAGGAGTTCTATTTCAGATGACATGGACAAGCGCAGGAAACAGGAAGTGCAAGGAGCTGATGTAAACAGACACACACACACCTGCATATCTGAAGATGCTCTATAGTTGCCATCAGTTCAATTTCTTTGATTATTGTATGATGGACAGATTCTTCCATTCTACATGTCTTTCTAGATCTCCTTTTGGTAGCTTTTCAATGGCAGACATGCTGGCTCTGAATTCGTGTCCAACATGTTTCCAGCTATCAATGTAGTCTTATTCGATTGTTCCAGCCAAAAACATCAACAACATTGACTGGATTTTTTTGATGCTCTCAAAAAAAAAAAATCCCCTGGATTTTTTTGATGCTCTCTCAAAGCCTAGCTTCTGATTTATTTATTTTCTTCTACATTGGGCCATAGATATTCTGAGTCTCGCTTCTGCATCTGATTCATTAAAGACCACTGTGGACTTTAATATCTGGAATCTTTTAGAATTGAACTGTTTTCTGTTTAGCATTTCTTGATCTCATCAGAAACTATTCCTGGTCTGTATAGCCTGGATATTTTCAGAATCGGCTGTGTTCCTGAAGGTACTGCTTTGTTTCTGGTGATTGAATGAAAAGCAAACACATTTCATATGCAAAAGCAATATGAGAAAAGCGTATGCCATTTTTAAAAATCAAATTCTATACTATGCCATCCAATATTATCTATTTAGATGGCAAAATCAGCAAGGAGAACAACATATGTGGTCTCCCAAATACAGAGATCTTGGTATGCTCTCATGTCCTGGGTCCCATTAATTATAATGGAAGGAATTGATTGATTTCCATGTGGAAAAGGATGGAAACCAAGATCAGCTCTGATAAATTGATGGGAAAGGTGTTTGGGAAGAGAATTTTACTTCTTTTGTGCCTAGAACAGATTGCTGAACTAGGGTGACTCAATTCTGAAAATTGCAATCATCAGGCTTCTATAATGAGCTTAAAGGGCATAGTACAACCCAGACAAGTTATGCACGTTTAGTTCCCATTGATTTAGGGGGTGGGGAAGTGTTTAACTTTTCCATTGAAATCACTGAGATGTAAAAGTGCTTAATGTTGGATGATTCATGACCATAGTAGCTAAATGTAAAAATAATGTGCTTTCTAGGCCAGGGCTGGGGAACATGAGGCCTCCAGATGTTGTTGGACTGTAACTCCCATCAGCTGTAGCCAGCATAGCCAATGGCTGGGGATAATGGGAGTTGCAGTCCAACCATATCTGGAGGGCCACACATTCCCATTTCTGTTCTAGGCAGTAGAGAAATGAACCTTCTTCTTTGAACAAGAATGCAGGACTGCTCTTTCTTCCTTTCCCTCTTTTCAAGAAGTGGCTTTCTTAGAATACATATCATACCACTACGATCATCCTTTAATTTCAAGTTAAAGGCTCCCAGGGCATGGTCAGAGGGCACAGGATGCCCTGTGCCTTGCTGAAGGTAAGCAGATCTCGGCCTGGTCAGTACCTGCATGGTTGACCACCTGGGGACCCCATGTATATTACCTTTAATGATGTGGATTTTCCAGAAAATCTTGAATTGCAAAATTTTCTGGGAATTTTTTCTATGCAAATTGGGATAATTTGCATAGGATACTTTGCAACGGGGGGGGGGGAGGAATCAATTTGCATCAGAAAATTTTCTGGTGCCCTAGAGAGTGATCCAATTTAGCACGTTTATGCTAAGCTAAAAAAAACAACAAAGTTAAAAAAGGTACCCCATGTAAATTTTTGTTCCAATACACCACGTATTTGACCTGAGGTTTTTTTTTGTTCCGATACACCAAGTATTTGACCTGAAATATCTGAGGGGGGAAATTTAAAGCACACTTAGTGGTACAATCCTATGGGGATGCCTATAACTCTCTGAATTCGGAGGATTACAAGCATCCTATGCAGGGTGGGAGGAGTGCAGAGGCAAAGGTCTCCTCCATGCTCCTCCTCCTGCCCTGCAAAGCAGTTAGACAGCCAATTTGGGGCATCCATCTGCAGTGCTTCAGAGGGAGAGGGAAGGAGGCTGATGATGTGCCGCCATGATATGTCATATCTTGGCGGTGCCAGTCTCCTCCTCTCCCTGCCCCCTGGAAAGCCCACTAAACCCCTTCTCCGAGGTCACTTTTGCAACCTTAGAGAGGCAGCTGGCGTGGTTTTTTCTGTGCCAGCTGCAAGCGGGGGACTGGGGGGGAGCTCCGAGCATGGAGTCCCAGCTCCAGCATCAAAGCTGTTTTCCAACATTGGAGCTGGGACTCTGAAAAATCCTATGGCCCTCTAGAAGCTGTCTAGGGGCCATAAGATCACTCTGTTAGTGCGATTTAAATGTTATGTTACGTAGCGACTTAAATGGAATACAGTAATACCCCGGATTGCGAGTAACCCGGTTTGCGAGCTTCTCGGTAAGACGAGGAAAAGTTTAGCATACATTTAAATTTGAAAGACGAGCAAGTCTTGCAACAGGAGCAGCTGCCGCATGTGGCTGCTGTTGGGAGACTTGCTCGTCTTTCAAATTTAAATTTATGCTAGAAACCTCCCCACTGCTTTGCCGAGCCCGGCAGGGAGCCCCGTGGAGGTGGTGTTCTTAAAACAGTTTAGATAGAAAGAAAAAGGAGTCAGGGTTTGATTCTGCTGCTGGAGAATGGGTTTTTTGTTTTGTTTGTTTTCAGATCAGGTTAGGCTAAACTTGCTAGGATCACTTTTGTTTCTGGGGACAGGGGTGGTGGCTTATTTCTGAGTGGACAGATAAAGTGTTGCTTGTAATAACTTCATTTTAAAAAAAACAAAACAGAAAACACATACCACTCTGTGACTTAAAGGCAAGATCTCACTCCAAGCCAACAACAGGGAAGATCGGAACCACAGAAATGCAAGGGGGAAGTTAATCCTTTCCCATGGATTAGGCTCCCTGCAGGATCCTCCCCTGCGGCCACAAGCAAAACACTCCTTTCCCTCCCTCCTTCGCGCACTCTCTCTCTCTCTCTCTAGCCCGGCACTGGGAGGCTCACGGTGCTGCCGCCGCCGCTGCTGCTGCTTTCTCTTCACTTCCTTTGCTAGCAGTTGGCTCCACTACCCATCTGGTGATTCAAGAGAATCAGCAGCGGTATCGGCATCCCAAACCCCTTCCTCCGAGGCGAGGCAGAACGAATCGTTTGAGTTGCCATTATTTCTTATGGGGAAATTTGCTTTGATATACGAGTGTTTTGGATTACAAGCATGGTTCCAGAATGAATTATGCTCGCAATCCAAGGTATTACTGTACTTGTAAACATTTAAAGACAATAGCATGCACTTCCCTTACATTGTTTAAATTTAGTGGGGGGGGGGGAATGGTACTGAGAACTGTTGTTGACACATTAATCAATTTTAGCAACCAAAGAACTGTACATGATATGCTGACAACCACTCACTCACCTATTTCAACAGAGTTCACTCTCTTCCACTGAGGTTGTTGGGGCACCTTTGGTTTCACTTTCACTACATATTGGTTCCATTTCACACTGAGACATATTTGTATTTCAGTGACACATATGTTTTCGCTCACAAAGCTGCTACTAGGGATAATCATCTGGCTTCACCCACACAAGCTGGCCATTTTAAGTCTTCCTGACCAGGGGGGACTATTAAGGTGTGTCTTGGTTGAATTAAACCTTGACTGAGCAGCAAGGCCTTCCTGAACTCTGTGTCCTTTGATTTTTACTTTGGTCCTGCATTCTGGTTTGCTCTTTCCCCCGAGTCCTGACCGCCCCCGTCCCCTTGTCATTGGCTCCAATTCCTGGATTGCTCCTTGGCACCGATTCCTACTTTGCCCTCAGCTCTGATTCCTGGCATGTTGCTTGGCTTTGTCTCCTGGCTCAACTCCTGGCTCATAGGGCAGAATCCAACAGGGGGCTTACGCCCCTGCCAATTCTCTTATGCCCTGCCAACTGCATTGCTGCGCAAGCAGCCCCTATCGCTTGTGCAACAGCGATTTAGTGCTTCCAGGGCAACCTGAAATGAGTGGAAATTCTCATTTCTGGAAGGAGACAGGTTGGCAGAGCTCACAGAAGGGAGTTCTGCCGACCTGCCTCCTTCCAGAAATGAGAATTTCCACTCATTTTGAAGCTTCATCTAGGAAGCGCTAAATCTGCCTTGCATAATCAGTGGATCCCACTTGCACAGAGGTATCAGTGGGACCCGGCACTTGTGGAAGGGAATCAGCAGGGCGGAATGGAATCGGCGGGGGGGGAGGGGTAAGCACTCCATTGGATTCTGCCTGTGGTTCCCATTTCCTGCCCATGGTTCCCAGTTCCTTGGATAAATAACTGTGGCTTAATCCTGACCAAAAGTGTAATAGAAATGCACAAAGTAAATACATAAATGTAAAACATGTTCTTGTTTTCTAATATGGGAAGGTATACTGCATATACTGTAGTAACAAAAGGGAAAAAAATGAACCATAACAATATTTGTTTCCATTTTTTCCCAGTGACCTTCTAAGCAAAGTATAATAGTACCAAAGCCCCTGTACACTGCCTTCCTGTTGGAGCATGCACTTATCGAATTTAATGTGTCAAAGGTTCATGTATCTGTCTGAAATTGATTAGAACTAGCAGGAATTATGTTCATCTTAAGAAGACTGCCCTTTCTCAGTGCAGGTTAACTAGAAGCAATACAGTTGAGTTGATGTTGCCTTTTCCCAGAGAACATTATCTCATAAAAAGGTTTGTTTTCCAATTTGTCATATGGAAGAGCAGCTTAAATAAAACACAGTGTAGCACTCTCAGAAGGGATTAGAAATCTTGACACCCTCCGAATTGTTTGCAGAAATTATGAAAAACATTATGGATTGGATCCAGAGTTCATCGTGCTTAGAATAGACCCACTGAAATCAATGAGACTTATGTTAGCCATTATTAAATTAAGTCTCATTGATTTAAATGGCTGTACTCTAAGCATGACTAAGTCTGGATCCAACCTATTCATTCTGACTTCCGGCACTTTGTCAGAATCGCTGCCATGATGAGACACAGTTGTGATTTTATACTTCCGCTTACCATGACACATGCTTGCAAGGGTAGTAAGAAGGAGATTTTTAAAAATTACAGCATTTAACTTACATTAAATAAATACTTTTAAATAAAGTGGCATGGCTTTCTTTTCTTTCAGGAAGAGAATTCTATAAGAATATGAATTTCAATGTGCAATTAATAGATATGAAAGGAATGTGTGGATTACTGTAATAATGGCACTTTGCATACTGCAAATGTGAATGACTTTTGACCATATGTTTAAAACATTTCTAAAATTCTATTCCATAGCAGAAAACTCATTTAGGCTGCAACCCTATGCAAGTTTAGACTGAAAGAAGCCCTACAACTCTCAGCATGGCTGGCTGGGAAATGCTGGGAATTGCAGGACTTTTTTCTGTCTAAACATGATAGGGTTGTTGCACCCTTAATAAATTAAGTGTGCGCGCATGTGTGTGCATACATAGATAGATAGACAGATAGACAGACAGACAGACAGATAGATAGAATCAGTACAGTACTGTACTGGAGAAGCTGTTGCTTCAGAGGTGGCATTACCATCTGTTATGCATCCCCATTAAAAATGGGTACAGTCATTTTGCTGAGGGTATTGAAATTCAAACATATGATTGTATCCTGAATGAGTATGCCCACTCTTATTCTGAATCTGATATCTCAATATTTAAGGTTGATGTCACATTGGGGGGTGCACGTGCATGGGTCCAGGGATCAAGCTGGGATTCATACCTGAAATGCAGCACATTGTCCTGAATGTGAACACCAGCTTCCATTGCAATGTCTGAATCATCAAGGGAGATATCGGCATTGTATTGGGTTTTCCATCTGTCTTGTCTCCTTGAAAGTGTGGAAGTTAAGCTGGTTTCATACTAGAAATGCAGCATGCAGGGCCCAAGAGATTTGGCTGCCTAAAGCAAAGGACAAGATTCATAGATTCATAGATCATAGAGTTGGAGTGGCCCAACAAGGCCATCGAGTCCAACCCCCTGCTCAATGCAGGAAACTAGAGGAGGGGTCTCCCATCCAAGTAATAACCAGGGCCCAGGCCTGACCCCACCCACCCATTCCATGTATAGAAGCTGAGTAGACTAGCAGCTGTATCTTACTTCAACATTGGTGATGAGACATCATCCTCCACTGCACCTGAGGGCAGTAGGCAGGGGAGGCTGGTGGTGACTCCTATTTCAGTGGAGCTCCTAATCCATTGCAGATTTTAATTGGAGCTTTATCAGAGCTATCCATGGTACTGAACTCCATCCCAAAATAGATTTCCCCACTATGGAGCACCATGGATAGCTCCTATAAAGCTCAGAATAAAAGCTGCAATGGACTAGGAGCCCCACCAAAATAGGAGTCATCAGCCTGGACTTCTGGGTGGAGTTTAATGTCGGACTGACGCTCCCTTGAAATCGAGGGGGACTGGCGTGGCGAGAAACCCAGTCAAGAGGTTATCTTGGCTGGTTAATCTCCTCGGAATAAGAGGATGATCCAAGAGTGATTCCCAGCACATCTCTAATTGCTCTCTCTGTGAGTTATTTTGCAGTGGCTTGGGCATCTGCAGTTTCTCCCGGGGAGGGGTAGAGGGTGGGAGAATCCATCATCGCTCACCGTCGCGTTTGGAGTTCTTTTTTTTTTAAGAACCTGAAGAACGACAACTCCATTTCTTAAAGATTTCTTAAAGATTTATTGACAATTAGTAATAAAGAGAAATTTTATCCACAATCAGGATTAAATACCCTCATCTCTGGAATACTAAAAAGAAAATATGCTTTAGAAACTTCATAATGTGAAGATCAACAAATGTGTTTTGAAATGAGAAAGAAAGAGGGGAGGAGCTTCGCCAGCTATGGAACAGTAGCTTTCTACAGAGCTCCCGGATGATTTGATAATATCTGCAAAATACACAGGAAAGACAAATCGTGAGTTAAAATTCCTTTGCTGTTTGCTTTCTGGAAGGTATATGCAGATGCGGAGTTAAAAAGGAAATAAAAAGAACAGTTTTCTTTTGCTGTGCCTGCCCTGGATTGTTTATGAGCTCCAGATGGGAGAAAAAGTCCCTTCCCCCTCTTTGGAAACGTGATCGGGCGCATCCCTCGGATAACAGTTTGAAAAGGCTAATTAGGATCCTTTACACGAGAGCTACTGAACTTTCTTATCAATCTGAGCAACAGGGTCCAGAAAAGAAGCTGCAAGGTAGTGAAAGTTCCGAGACAGTGAGGGGGAAGGGCGGAAAAATGGCGGATTCAGCTGGCAAAGTCCCTGCTGGTGCCAAGCCAAAGACAACATCTCCAGTTAAGCTTAAAGGGGAGCACCAGATTGGGAGAAGCTCTTATTACAGTTTCAAAACTCTATTGAATCAGGGCAGCAGAAACATACAGAAGCAATTGAGAAATTCCGAAAAGAACACAAGGAGGATATGAAGCAAGTGAAAGAAACAATGGACCAGATGAAGTTTCAAATTCAAGAGCTGCAGGTCAGAGTTGATAAGGTGGAAAAAGTCCAGGCGAAGGATGAAAAAAGTTTTGAAAAGTATGAAATGAAATTTAATGAGATGGAAAGACAGATGATCAACATGCAAGACAGGCAACGCCGTTCCAACATCCAGATCAGAGGCTTCCCCATGGAAATGGGGGAGACTGGATATAAGTTAAGAGGCAGTATTTTGGAATGGATGAATGAAGCAGTCTCTGGTGATACAGATCTCTGGGATGATATGGACATTGAGATAGTGCATAGAGTGGGAGCATTAAGGCGTGGCATGACATCCAGAGATGTTGTAATGAAATTTGCAAATTTATACAAGAAGGATGTCTTTATGAATGCGATTAGAAAGCAAGGTCAAGTAGCTTTTAAGGGAGCTACTTTGCAAATCTACAATGATCTCTGCCAGCAAACAATTAATTGGAGGCGAAGTGTTAAACCGTGCACAGCAGTCTTGATCAGGAAGGGAATAAAATAGAACTGTGGTTATCCGGTCTTTCTTACTTTTTTGTGGAACAGTAAGAGATACAAGATCTCATCATGTGTCCAAGGCATGGGCCTGCTGGGAGAGTTGGGGCTTCATGATGATGGTGAGGGTCCAGAATCGATGGGTCAACTGGAAGAAGAAGGAGCAAGCTGAGGAATTGTATAAGAGGTTGTTTCAGCACGAGAAGAAAGAAGAAAGAGAAAATGTTTTATAAAGAAGTTATCCGGGAGGGAATGAGGGGCTGCTGTTCGGGTGGGTGATGGTTCCTTTCCCCCCCCCCCCCGGGATAGGTGGGTAGATTTAGGGCGGGGCAAGATGCCCTGGCTTAGCAGGGGGGTAGTTTAGTTGAATGTGGGGGTGGGTTAATGGGCTTGTTTTTGTTTAGTATACTCACTTTTAGGGACCAAAAAAGAAAAAATGATGTTAATAGATGGATCATAAGTTAAGAATTTCAACCTTAAATGTTAAGGGGCTAGGTTCAGTTATCAAGAGGAGGCGAATAGAAGCACTTCTTAAGAAGGATAAGGCAGATATTATATTCTTGCAAGAAATGCACCAGGCAAGGAAAGGAGTCAATGAATTGAAACTGAGGTGGTCTAGAATATATGAGATAGCATGTGGATCATCTAAATCAAGAGTTGTTTCCTCAAATTTATTGCCTCTCTCAATCCTATTCCTCTCATTACACTCTTCATTGTATCCCATATTATCGCTTCAGTACATTCTTCTGTTCGATTAAATTCCCAAATTTCCCTCAATTCCTTCTCTATTTTTTCTGTTAAATGTTTAAAACGAAAAATATTACAATTACAACTGTTGCTGGAGTTAGCCGAAGAGCTGATGGAGCTGTTTCAAGTATTCCAAAATAAACTGTGGGGAGATTGGTGAAATCGGAAGTGCAGAACAGGGAGGACGAGGCGAAGATTGATATACTGGGAGAGATAACAACTGAACCTTTAAAGAGAGACAGCAAAAAAGGGAGGGTTGCCACTGAATCGGACAGTGAAGATGTTTTCGGGAAGCCATTCACAGAGAACTGGAAAGGTGATTGCTGCCGGGCTATTTGGAGGAAGCCAGCTATGGGGGCTCATAAGGGGGGGAAAGTCTTTTCTGGAACATGAGCCTGAAAAAGATGCATATTGTGAACACTGTGTTTGATCAGGGAAAATGGTTTGCTGATTATTGGATGGGATAAATGGTTTGACCTATGTTAGGATAAAAATGGTTTGCTGATTATTGGAATAAATGGTTTGACTTCTATTATGATAATTGCTGAATATTGGGGGAAGGGGGAGGTTCTTATGTAAGAAGTAAGAGGGTTCAGCTTCCCAAATGGATTGGTGGGAGGAATCCAAATGGGAGAAACCTAAAGGGATTGCTGACAGTGATCCAAAGAAAATATTTATAGACCTGAACCTAAAGGGGCTGGTGAGAGGAACCCCTTTGAGTGAAAGGAGAACTTCTCCAGTTTGAGGTGTTGTTGTTGTTGTTGTTTGTACTTTTCATTAATGTGGTGGCTTTGATCTTGAAATTGAATAGAAATTGATTATTGATAAAAAATGTATTGAGTCTGGATGAAACATAGCATTAAGAATGACCAATGGAAAGGAACCAATTAAATATGGAATAAAATTTGAGATGTGAAGTAATGTGGAAATGTTTTTTTTATTTAAAAAAATAAAAAAATAAAAGCTAGGCTGTTTGTTTTTATAAATAGAGGGAAAGAAGATAGAGATTTTTATTAAACATAAATAGATACTGAATATTGTTTAACTAGAAGGATTATTATCTGTGTTTAGGAGTAAAGCGCTGTAAGGTTTCAAGGCTTTGTGAACTTGTGAGGTTGATGAATAAGAGGGGGGGATTTTTTTTTCTTTTTTTTTGTTTAAGGGGAAAAAGGAAGCAATTTCTTTATCATTATTATATAGAATATCTGATGTTACTTATACTTGGTTGTGGAAAAATCGGAAGTACTTTTTAGTTTAATGTTGTTTTGTTTATGTAGTGTATGCTTGTTTGGTTTTTTGTTTTGTTTTGTTCTTTGTATTTTGTTTTTATGGATTTTAAAATTCCAATTTTTTTAAAAAAATTGCAAAATAGGAGTCATCAGCCTCCACTGGCAGTAGGTTGAACACGGCAAACACAGCTCTGTCCTCCAACAGAGATGAAAGGCTGAGGTGAGGGGCTCAAGGAAGAATGATTGGTTAAGTTGCCGCCACTGCCCCCCCCCCACACACACAAATACACAGCATTCACCACCTGAGGCAGCCACCTCACTCTGCCCAGTATTAGGACTAGCCCTAGCAGCATGTTGTTCTGAAAATGTACATTGACTTTCAGTTGGTTACCTTAATGTTCAATGGAGATAATCACAATATGCTGTTCTTTACAACTTTCCTGGCTTCTTTGAAAATGAATGCAGACATCATGCTGGGGTTTTGTACTAAAAATATGGAAAATTGTCCAGAATGTGCACATCAACAGTCCTTTTGACAAGGCGGGCTTTCAACACAATATTGCATGTGAATTCTCCTGATCTCCCTTTTTCAGGACTATGAGCTTACCATATTTTTAGTCCATTTTGTGTGTGTGCATGTGCACTGATTTCTCAGATATAGAATAAACATAACCCAGTCCTCACATTTCCTGTTTTCTGAGAGACAGAAACGTCTTGTAAGCTCTCATCCATTCGGCGAAAACATGGCTGTTCCCCTTCAGGCGCACTGAACAGCTTTTAGTCAATACACCACCATGACAGAGAAGCTATACATGAAATATTAATTTGCTTTGCTGCCTGAACTACAGCTCCTACCTAGGTGGATCTCAAAAGGTCACCTGGAGCAATAGCCGTGTTTTGTTGTGCTTGTTGTCGAAGGTAATGGCCAATTTGGTTTTCTCTCAGACAGATCAAAAATATTTAGCATCTCAGTGAGACATCAACTATGCTATCTGTCTCTCAAAAACAAGAAAGGGGGAAGCATAAAAGAGCACTGACCAATATTTTGCAAGAGAAACTCATCAAAGAACCCTTAGCACCTCAGCTCTATTTACCAATTTCCACCCATTTCCTCTGGAGTCCCACACTGTTCTAGAGCAGAACCTGAGAGCCAGGAGCCAAATCTAGCCCACCTGAGATCCCAATGTGCCCTTTGGGGTTTGCCAAATGGCCATGCCCTCTTTCCCTTGCCCCCCCCCTGCCCCCAACCACCAACAGTTTGCTGGTTTCCCAGGTTTTGTGCTGGGTTTTTTCCCCATTCTAAAGGGTTGAAATGCATCTCCTAAAGCTTAGTTACTGCCTGGCAATAAGAGTTTTAAGCTAACCTATGCTGGTATCTTTTGCATTCTGGGCCCCATCGCTTTTGCCTTTGGCTTTGCCTACTACTGGAATGCAGCCCCAAGAGCTTCTCCAAAAAGGAATCCAGCCCTCAGGCTGAAAGAAGTGTGAAACCCCTGTTCTAGAGGGTCCCCCAACCTTCTGGAGATGCTTTACAGCTGCAGGTGGCAAATATGCCCCCCTGTCTCTGGCAGGAGGAGTATCTCATGAGCAGAGCTCTGCTCATAGGAACTCTGGAGCCAACCCAATGTTGGGGGGAGGGGAGAAAGTTACTTTCTCCTTCAGCTGAACACTAGATTCTTCCACAAGTGTCCTTTCTGTTCCACAGAGTGCAATCACACCAGGTTTAATACATTCTCATAGTGAGAATGAGTAAAATGTACTCCAGCTGATAATACTTCAGCGACCACAAAGTGCAGTCATCTGATATGCACATTGTTGTCAAAATTCACACAGAAATCAAGTGTTCCAGAAGAATGTGTTTTGAGTCAGTGACATTCTTCCTCTAGTATCAACATCCCTGGAAGTAACACCGTTCAGAAATCCAATCACTCCAGCATGGAAAGTCCTGGGTGTTGAAGTAGTCAGTGCAGAATAAAACTGGCCTTGGCAAAGGAAAGAGGCACACGCTGTTTTCCTCTCCTTAGGAACAGAGATGCTGCTGAATACAGTATAATTTGCAATGTAGTTGCCACTGTCAAATGATAGGCGTAAATCTATATATCAATGAATTAGAATCATAGCAGGGAGAAAACTGCCAGTGGACTGAAGCAAGTGTTGCTGGGCTGAATGCCATTTGGGCTGAATGCTCGGCCAGGCTTGTCTTATGCACCCAACACCTCCAACAAAGGCAATTTATTTATTTTTATTTATTTGTTGCATTTATGGATCGCCCATCTGGCCGGCAAACCAGCCACTCTGGGCAATGTACAACATGATAAAATACAGAGTAAAACACATTTAAAACAGTATAATTTTTTTTAAATCTTAGTCCACCCCATATTCCTGCCTGAACAGCCATGTTTTAAGTGAGCAGCGGAAGCTCAGCAGAGAGGGGGCATGGCAGAGGTCACTAGGGAGAGAGTTCCACAGTACGGAGGCCACCACAGAAAAGGCAATATCATAGTTTGTGGGGGCGGCCGCATTCCCGTGCTAGCAAAGGAACTGCTGTATGAGTAGTCGATAGATCATACTAAGTCCGATTATTTGCATTTGTTATGATTAATTCCTAAAGACTCCAAAAACCAATGGGAAGAGCACCTCCCTGAAGCCAACCTAGTTCAATGGGTGTGCAGGATATTTTAAAGGGTTTTCTTGCAATTCAGTGTTATCTCAGAGCTGAGCCCCCATACCATCCCGTATGTCATATATGGAAGAGGTTGGCTGGTTCATATACTCAGTGCCCACAGGGTGGCCAGGTGTCCTCTTTTACAGAGGACAGTCCTCTATCTGAAGGGCTGCCAGAGGACCATCCTCTATTTTGAAGGGGTCCCTTATTCGAAGAGCTGTCCAGTCCAAATCCAGTTTAAAGATAACAAACCATCAGAAGGAAGAGCTGAGCCTTGATGTTGCCTGTCAGCAGCACCGGGACAGCAGACTGGGCAAAGCACACACACAGGTGACCTAGTCACAGTCTTCCACACTATGGTGACATGTACTGTATTTCTATTTAAATTATAATAATCATTTCTAAATTTGCATCTATACCTTATAAATGAGCACATGCAGATTCTATGCAAATCTGCATCCTCTTTTGTTCTCTTTTTTTGGCAGTTCACAAATGGCCACCCTATATATTAGACTGAAGTGGAATTGTGAAGACCAGTGACAGCCAGTGAGGCAGTTTGCTAAACAAAAACCTACAATCACCGGGGTGAGGGAGGGGCCTTCCCACTGTTACCTTTAGCTGCCGGGAGGCACTGCTGGAGCTAACACTGGGCACCTGCACAGTTGCTGGTTTCTCATGTGCAGGTGCAGGCTACCAAGATTAGGGTGACCATCAGCTCACCACGCATGCACTTGCAATACTGCACACCTTCACCGCTTCCTCCCTGCACCTGAAGGTAACAAGGAGGAGGCAGCTCCCCCACCCCTTTGTCACCATACTTTGGTGACTGGTGGTTTCCTCCTACTGAACCAGCTAGGGTGGCCATTTATGCATTGCCAAAAAAAGATGGACTGCATCACCAAAGAGGACAAAAGAGGACACCAATTTGCATAACATTTGCATATGCAAATGTATGTGTATAGGTGCAAATTTAGAAATAATAACTACAATTTAAATGGAGATATAATGCATCCCACCATAGTTGAGAAGACTGACCAGGTGACCTGTGTGCCCGCTCAGCCTGCTGTCCAGGTGCTAACCATTGATGGGCAACTTCAACCGTTGATGGACAACTGCTGTTCTCCCTCCTTATGGTTCTTTGACTTTAAATCAGACTTGGACAGCCCATCAAATAAGGGACATCTTCAGATATAAGACTGCCCTCTGCCAGCTCTCCAGAATAGAGGACTGCCCTCTGTAAGGTAGGACACCTGGCCCCCTAGAACCACCCCATTGGCTAGTGCTGGGAAGATGCAATAGCCAGAGGTAGTGTACCTTAATGCCAAAACACTATAACGAGTAAACAGATTGGAAAGTACAAGGATATTTATAATAAGACTGTTATGAAAGCAAGTAGCCTTTGTACACAACATGGCAGAACACAGAAAACATTGTTATAGGTGTGGGGGCGGTCTGAATGACCTCTCAGGGACCCTTTACAGCTGAGTGCCTCTGAGAGATTCAGGAGCCTTTTCAACTCTGTAATTCCTGATTCTAAGACCTCTGTAAATAAAGCCATCAATGTGGTTGGCCTGAGGTAACCTGACCTCTTAAGACCTGACAAAAGACAGTTGATAGCCAGTAACATTCTGGTGATGTGTTTCAATGGGAGCTAGGATGGCCCAAGGAGGCAGAGGTGAGGGGCGGAGATGATTCACTTTTCTTCCCCACCCTCCACTCAACAAGAGGAGGGGTGAGTGAGGTCTGTGTGTGTCACAAGAAGTTAGTGCCAGAACTGGGCCTGAAAAGGAGGCAGCCAGAGGGCTGACTCGCTCACCTCTGGCACGATGATTTTCACTACACATCTGAAGGGGAACAGCAATCTGCTGGAGTGTGTGGACCCCCATCTTATCATCACTCTGTACATTTGTGAAGAGTCTTGTGGCACCGTAAAGACTAACACATTCATTTACTCTGACATAAGCTTTCATGAACATTATCCACTTCATCGGATGCATGGCATGCCAACCTCAGACTGGCTGATCTATCTATCTGTGTGTGTGTGTGTGTGTGTGTGTGTGTGTGTATACACATATGTGTATATGTGTTTATATGTGCAAATTAGCCTTATATCACAGAAATGCCATAAGCCTCCTGGGAACTCATAGAATCATAGAACCGTAGGGTTGGAAGGGGCCTATAAGGCCATCAAGTCCAACCCCCTGCTCAATGCAGGAGAACAGATGTGGGCAGCCCAGGCAGTCTCCCATGCAAGCACTGACCCGGCTCATACCTGCTTAGCTTCAGCATGTGGCCTGCATTATGTGCTCTCAACACCTCCTTCAATGGAAACTGAAGCCTGGGTGAGTGCAGGAATCCCTGAAAAGTCTCACTGCTCAGAAGTGGATGCACACACAGAACAATATGATGGATGGCATTTAGTTCATGAGGAGAAGGAGGGATGTCCACACAGAGAAATTCAACATGCAGTCTTAAAGAAATACCATATACAATGTCAGATTCCCAAGATGCTTCTGACTACTGCAAAGCATATTTAACACACACATATATAGATCTCTATAGGCTTGTGACCAATACTAACTGTACCAGGATTAGCTGTATCAACAGATTAGCATTTAGAAAGGGAGATGCAAACTGATCTACCGGTCAGACCTGTTACAAACTATAAGCCCTTCCATTGCTATCAGTAAAAGGGAAAGTAGGCGCATTTCACCAGCCCTGCTGAAAGACTACTTAATTTTTTCCCCTTCCTTTCCCATCCCTTTTTCCTTGTGTATCATGTCTTTTTTAGACTGGAAGCCTGTGGGCAGGGACTGTCTTGTTTTAAACTGTTCCTTTTTGTAAGCCATTCTGGGAGCCTTTAGAGCTGAGCAGCAGGATAAAAATACTTTAAATAAACAATAAATAATGGATCAATAGAAATTATTCCCTGGCTGATGGAGCTTCAAAGTAATATTACTTTGTGGACTTAATGGATGGGTGGGGTAAGACAATCATTCCATAAATATTATCCGCAATTATGGAACAGAACCTTCAAGCTTATGTTAATAAAGGTTTCCAATATGTTTCTTTTTTAATGCACATAGACAATATGAGGTCCTTCTCGGCAGAAGAATGAAAATGCATCCAGCATGACCGAAGGCATTTTTTAAAATCTGGAAACATAGACAACAGCTTGTTTAAACAAGATTAAATGTCAAGGCAGTCCGTAAGACAGAAAAGTGAATGCCCGTTCCCTTTCACTTGGAATAATGCTTCCTACTGTTTCTCAACATGCTTCACTATACAGTCATGCCTTGGATTGAGAGCATAATTCGTTCCGGAAATGTGCTTGTAATCCAAAACACTCTTATATCAAAATGAAATCCCCCCCAAAAAAATTGTACAGAGATTTTTAATTTAAGCTGAACTACAGTACTTGTATTGCAAGACGTCGCTTGTATATCAAGTAAAAAAAAATTAAATAAATATTTAAAAATTTGCTTGTCTTGCAAAACTCTCCCAAACCAAGTTACTTGCAATTCAAGGTATTACTGTACTTCAATTAATTTTTACACCTTCTGCAAAATGCTTCTATGCACATATGGAGACAGAGAGAGATTTTGTGTTTCTTCATTGAGACTTACGCTCTTGTCCTCATGGTATAACACCCATCTCTTCCATCACTATTAGCTCACTTGTCACATAACTTGTATGACTTTTCTATGATTTATTTCCTATGTGTTGTGCACTTGTTAGTAGCCTAAGATTTTCCCTTGTGTACATAAGAGAAGCAGTTGCTGAAAAGGTTGGATTTAATAACTCTTTATCATACTTTGCTAAATAAGCTTTCAACGTAAGCTGTTGGATTGCTACAGTACAGCATTTGTTTCTTAGGGTTGGACATGGACCTGCATATTATTTTGATGGCTTGGTTGAGAGCCAGTGTGGTGTAGTGGTGAGAGTATTGGACTGGGACTCGGGAGATCTGGGTTCTAGTCCCCGCTCGGCCATGAAACTCACTGGGTGACTTTGGGCCAGTCACTGACTCTCAGCCTCACCTATCTCACAGGGTTGTTGTGAGGATAAAATGGAGAGGAGGAGGAGGATTGCGTAAGCTGCCTTGGGTTCCTTGCAGGAAAAAAGGCAGGGTACAAATATAATAAATAAATAAATAAATAAATTCACTCTATACTCTTAGGCAGGAGTGGGCAACTTGTGGCCCTCCAGATATTTTGGCCTACAACTCCCATGTTCCCTCACCATTGGCTCTGCTGGTTAGGGCTGATGGCAGTTGTAGGCCAAAATACAACTTTAGAGGGCCACAAGTAGTCCACCCCTGTCTTAGAGTCTGGGTCCTTTGAAGAAAAAGGGATACATGTTTACACCTGACAAATTCACTGAAGCATTCATACACTCTTATCATCAATCTGTACTACAGAGTTGAAAGATCATCTAATGCAAGACCTTGTTGAACAGTGCTAATCCCCAATAGATATGCAGTCTGAGAACATTTAGCACAGGAGAGTCCACCACTTCCTATGCAACTTTTTCCATGATCCAGTGATTTGTGTAATGAACTTCATTGCATTGTGTATCCATTATGTCTGGTCATTACCTCAATGGCCTTGATAAACAGCAGTTTCCTATCTTCTTTTTGCTTGCCCTTCAAAATACATGAAAATTGCTGTTACATCCCTTCCTTAATATTCTTTCATCTCTGTTACACATGGCTTGTTTCTTAAGTGTTTGTCCCCATGAATCCCCTTCAAAATGTCAACGTTCTCTGCTGTTCTAATATGGGTCATTTGCTGTTCCTCAAATCTTAACCGGTTTTACCAGGGTAATTCTCTTTTTTCATTTTTGGAATATGAGATTGTGGTTCTATCTAAATAACTGGCCTAGCTAAAACTAGCTAAGTTGAAATTTGGGGGTGCATTTCCTGAACATTTTTGCCGCCTGTAAAAGCCCCCCTCAAAGATGTTTACACTCTTTTGTAAAAGGGCAGAATACTGTTCGTTCATCAGGGTGGTATGTCAGATGAAAGAGGGAACATGTCCCCCATTGCTGAGG
The DNA here is from genome assembly GCA_021292165.1 of Shinisaurus crocodilurus. Lineage (NCBI taxonomy): Eukaryota > Metazoa > Chordata > Lepidosauria > Squamata > Shinisauridae > Shinisaurus > Shinisaurus crocodilurus. Next base: position 172,696,091 of record CM037879.1, on the reverse strand, counting down.
CTTGTAGGTTGAGAAACTCCACAATCCAGTCTTCCTAAGGTGCAATCCTATGCAAATTTATACAGAAGAAAGATCTACAATTCCCAGCATGTCCTGCCAGCCTTTTTTCTGTATAAACTTGCATAGGATTGCACCCTTAGTTGACTAGGTGGGACAGAATGTGGATGGTAAAGCTCCAAGTGGACATCCTCACACTTGGAGCTTCCACATTCTGCCCCATCTAGTCATGCTTAGCTATGTGCAACTAAAGCTAGATTGGGGTGAAAGTCTTGCCACATAGCGCTACTGGACAATGAAAGAACTGGTCCTGGTAAGAACAACCAGCTAATTTGCCTGGGCAGTGGCATTGTGTTCCCTCTTCCCTTCCCATTTAGACTGAAGGCTTCATTTTATTTATCCTAAGTGATGTCATCATGAAGCCAAACTGATTGGCTGCATGATGCTGTGACATATTCATGTTTACATGATCCCTGATTAGTAAGAATTGTTCAGTGAAATAGTCCTTTGAAGTTTAAAACAACACACACACATATGTCAATACGGCAGGACACCAGGAAACCTACGACTACAAACAGGCATGGAAAACGAATGGAGTTGTTGTTGTTTTTCTTTCTGGTGAACATTTTTTGCTCACAGCAAAAATTGAACCTCGCAGAAATTCAGCACAGCCATAGTAAAAACTTGAGGGACAGGATACTAGTCTTTCATAGCTATTACAGAAAAGTTAGAGGACCACTCAGTCTTATTTAGACTAGGGTAGAAAGCAAAGCCTCTTCTTGGCCCCAGCCCAGAAATCAAAAATGCAAGCATGGATGGAATTGATAGACCTGGTTCGTCATTCTCAGACAGCCAAACTAAAGATACCCGGGTAGCTTTGGGACCCAACTTTAATGTAAAATGCTGCCTGGCAATTTGAGATGACTGCAGTAATCAGCCCCCTTATGACTTGGAGCCAATTGGAGCCAATGCATATTTCCCATGGAGACCACTCTGGCACCATGCAAAATGTTTATTTTCTTCCTACTGGAGAAATTAAAGGAACTGTTAATTACATAGGTATTTGATTGGGCTAAATGGCCCATTACCTGCCCAGGAAACAGTGTTTTAAGCTTGACCAAAGGAAGGAACAGATTGCCTGGACAATGAAGCTGACAACTTATTTCTTGACTAAAATAAGTCAATAGCTTTAGGATTTTCTATAGCTAAAAAAGAGAAACTAATATTAATAGCAGCATGAATATGTTTTTGCCACAGATGTTCACATCAAGATCATTTTTGTAGGCCAGTGGATAGAAATTCAGTTAGGAACCTGAGTGTCTTAGGTTCAAATCCCAGGTCATGCAGTCGGTGGCCTGCCTCTACAATGAGAACATTAAGGACCTATGACGTATGGCTGTTGTGGGTCTGGGTGAGATATGGTTCTCAAAGCACCTTGTATATTCTACATGTGCTCAGTGATACTTAATGAAGTAGATCCTGATGAAGAATTCTTACATCAGTTACAGCTGCCAGAGTCTTCAGAGGTGTAAACCAGCTTCTGCATAACTTCCGTGCAAAAAAGCAGAGTTAGGAACGGCGATTACAAATATGCAGAAAGGCAGACTTCCAGAACATGGGGCAAAGCATTTAGCAAAACCCCTTATATCCTTGATTAAAGCCTATGGTCAATGAAGCTATGGAAGAAGTGAGCATCCTCTCTACATTTTACCATGCTATCTGGAACTGTTCTGCTACCACATACTCCCCCCAAAATGGTATTTCAGGTGGAGCATGTAACTGGCCAAGTCGTCAATATACACAGGGGTGGGAAACCCACAGCCCATGGGCCACATGCAGCCCTTGGCCTAATTTCAAATGCCCTTTGCATCAGATAAGCTCAGGCCTTATCCCTGGCAGTCCGCTGGACAGGGGGGAAGAGCAGGAGAGATAAGGGTTGTCCAAAAGAGAGGGGGGCAGTGGGGGGGCAGAAGAGGAGATCAAACAGGAGTGACTGTACACTCTTTTCTCTGGCCTAGGGTGGCCAGGTGTCCTCTTTTACAGAGGACTATCCTCTGTTTGAAAGGCTATCCAGTCCAAGTCCAGATAAGCATCAGAAAGAAGAGCTGGGCCTTGAAGTTGCCCATCAACAGCACTTGGAGAGCAGACTGAGCGAGGCACACAGCTCACCTTGTTACAGTCTTCCCTGCTATGGTGGGATGTACTGTATTTCTATTTAAGTCTAATAACTATTTCTAAATCTGCATCTATACATACAAAATGTTATGCGAATTTGTGTCCCTTTTTTGGTGATGCAAGTCCTCTTTTTTTTGCGATTCAAAAGTGGCCACCCTAGGCCTCACCCATCTCTCACTCTTGCTCTGCCCAATGCTGGCATGGGGCCCCCAACAGACAACAATGGAGGGAATGCAACCCTCAGCAGGAAAGGCATTCCCCACCCCTGCAGCGCAGCAATGATTCTTTGTGTAGGGAAAATCTTATCATATCTTCCTTAAATGGAGGTGGCAACTTACCCCTACCCAAGAAGGTACCCAAGATGATCCCAACCAGTGGCCTTCCTCCCCACCCCAGCTTGGTTTCACCAACTCACCAGGACCAGAAAGAGTCAAAGCTACATGCTGTGCCAAATCCCCAAGAACCACAGGACACCAGCTGTTCAAGCGAAAGCTACAAGCGAGATGCCTCTGGTACCCTTGGACTTCAACAGAGCGAGCGTCGATGAGTACCTGTTAATGATCATCACCATTTAATTATTTTCAAAAAGCTAAATACTACAATCTTCATTTACCACTTGACTGAATTAATGTAAGAGTGTTTCTTTTACATTAATTGGCTACACATCCCTTTCCCAGTCACCACTTAAAACTGTTTGCTATTCTGTACTGGGGACCAAAACAAAAATAGAAAGAGAAATTCAATGCAATTGGATGATTCTTACTTCTAGTCTTGTGTATGCCTATATGCTTATGGGATTTCTGAGATTCACCAATCAGGATGAACTCCCAGCATTCCCAACCATTGGTCATATTGCCTGGGACTGATGGCAAGGCTGCTCTACGTAATATCTGCACCCTGCATATTTCCAGGGCACAGACCATATGGTCAGTGCCTATGCACATAACTCTCCACTCCTTCATCTGTACATGCTTCAAATGTCTGCACAGGACTTTTATAATCAGTAGTATATGGTATCCAGAAGTCCTACAGCCACCCAACAATCTATGTTAGCTGATACAACTTAAGAACCCCCGCTACAGTTCCTAAATCCCGTTGATATGCATATGCAGATTTTCCAAGGTCAAGATGACTTGTGGATCCTATGTACTGTTGTTGATGGGGCTGGCATTATCCAGGCATAAAGAATGTAAGGGTTGTACAAAATTATGCATGGTGTGGAGAAAGTGGACAAGGAGACACTTTTCTCCCTCTCTCATAATACTAGAACTCAAAGGGGTCATCCCATGAAGCTGATTGGTGGGAGATTCAGGACAGATAAAAGGAAGTGCTTCTTCACACAGCGCATAGTTAAACTATGGAATTCACTTCCACAAGATGTAGTGATGGCCACCAACTTGGATGGCTTTCAAAGGGGATTAGACAAATTCATGGAGGAGAAGGCTATCAGTGGCTACTGGCTACTAGTAGCTCATTTGAGCCAATGTCTAGCCTTCACATCTGTGCCTTAGTCCTGGCTGCTATATGCTGCCTCTAGCATCAGAGGTAGTATGCCTTTGTATACCAGTTGCTGGGGAACACGAGCATGAGGGTGCTAATATTGCATGCCTGTCCTGCTTGGGGGCTTACCATGGGTGTCTGGTTGGCCACTGTGTGAGCAGATAGGCCTGTGATCTGATCCAGCCTGGCTCTTCCTATGTTGTTTTGTTTAACACAAAGAAGGACAAAAGGAAAACAACGTGCATTATTATTTCCCCACCACCCACCTAGTCGTATCCCACTTATTTCTTTTTGCTTAATAAATACTTTGAATCTAACTCCACTTCCTTCTGCAAATTCTACACATAGCCCCTTTCTGGCATTCTCTTTCAGATGCCATTGCCCTAAAGCACTGAGTGTTGTTTTAAGCAGAATAAATGTGCCACTACCTGCAGAGGAATGGATTCTGCCAGGTGCACTCTGGAGCATGACAGACAGTTCATAAAGAGAGAAAGACAGCTCTCATCACACCATACAGGGAGTCAAATATCAAAGGCAAAAATGGCTTTTTAGTTTATTCCAGTAGATATCACAACGCATTCAAGTGTGACATTCCTCCCACAGTACAGCAGTGGGGGTGGCCGCGGAAATACATGGTGGCATTTCCTACCTAGATACTATTTATTCTAAGCCAAATCCCCATTTGAGAGACCAGCCAAGATACATCCAGTGGCGAGCCCGTGGAAGAACCGGAATATCATCTCATGTCTCCCATGGCCAAGCTCTGTTCAGCGTACCACAATTTGTTAGTAATTATGTCCCTGCAATTCTCCTGTGGCTATTTGTTCTCGTAAATGCACTCACACTCTCAGGCTGTGTTAAACTAGAGTGGAACTTTTAAAGAACTGCAGGTAAGCCACTGGCTGTGGCAATATAAAACAGCAGTGCCCTTTTTGGATAGAGGTGGTAAATATAATAATTAGGACTGCAATGTGTAATGAATTAATCCATTTGATGAATCAGTTAAAACCGTTTACATTGCAATCCTAGGTATGCTTATTTTGTTTGTTTGTTTCTTTGTTTATTATCTGAGGGACGTACCTGGGGTCCCAATCCATCCCTACGGGGTTCTCCAGATGGCCACCCAGCCTTCCACTGGCCACAAATGCTTTCCTCTGACCACTAAGTTTAGTAGTTCCCCAGGTTTTGTGCAGTCCCCCCCCCTTCGAAAAGGTTGGAATGCCTCTCCTAATGCCTAGTTACTAGCATAGCTTTAGGTTATCTGAAGGATCATCTCCTCCCATATGTACCTGCCCGGACACTAAGATCTGCATCAGCAGTCCTTCTCCGAGAGCCCCTGCCAAAGGAAGTGAGGCAAGGTGGCTACCAGGAGGAGGGCCTTTTCTGCTGTGGCACCCCGGTTATGGAATGAGCTCCCCAAAGAGGTTCGCCTGGCGCCTACTTTGTATCCTTTCCGGCGCCTTAATTGGGCAGCAGATTTAAAATACATACATATTATTTTTTAATACCTTAGAAGTTCTCCAACCTTGGGTTCCCAGATGTTTTTGCTATGCTGGCTGGGGGATGCTGGGAGTTGTAGGCCAAAAATATCTGGGGACCCACGGTTGGAGAACACTGAGTTAGAAGATAGTGTAATATTTATGTACAACTGTGGATGAACTGACAATAGATATAGGATTCTATAGCACTGTATTATAACCATATTTATAAGCCCAACCAGATGCGTTGGACTACATCCCATCATTCCCAGCCAGCCTTCAGGATGATATTTATTTATTTATTTATTTATTATATTTATCAATCGCCCATCTGGCCGGTCACCCGGCCACCCTGGGCGATGTACAATTAAAATACAACAAAACAACACAATAAAATATAACAATTAAAACAATATTAAAAATTCTCATTAAAAACCTAACCCACCCCATATTCCCGCCTGAACAGCCATGTTTTTAATGCACGGCGGAAGCTCATCACGGAGGGGGCATGGCGAAGGTCACTAGGGAGGGAGTTCCATAATGTGGGGGCCGCCACAGAGAAGGCCCTCTTCCTAGTCCCCACCAGCCTGGCTGTTCTGGCTGATGGGATAAGGAGAAGGCCGTCCGTGGCAGACCTTGTTGAGCGGCCTACTTGATGTTGCTGGAGGCGCTCCTTGAGATAAGCTGGGCCGGAGCCGTGTAGGGTTTTAAAGGTCAAAACCAACACCTTGAATTCGGCTCGGCAAGCAACTGGTAGCCAGTGCAACTCATTAAGCACTGGCGTGATGTGATCACGCCGGCGGCTGCCCTTAATCAGGCGAGCCGCCGCGTTCTGTACCAGCTGAAGCTTCCGGACCGTCTTCAAGGGTAACCCCACGTAGAGCGCATTACAGTAGTCTGTAGAGCGCATTACAGATAGGAGGTAGTCCAACACATCTGGAGGACACCACATTGAGGAAGACTGATATATACCAGTGTTCTCCAACCTTGGGTCCCCAGATGTTTTTGGCCTACAACTCCCAGCATGCCCCAGCCAGCATAGCTGGCTGGGGCATGCTGGGAGTTGTAGGCCAAAAACACCTGGGGACCCAAGGTTGGAGAACACTGATATATACTAATAGTGACCCCAATTCCAGTCCTTACATACTCAAAATGGTACCATCCAGGCACAAGAGGGAGGTATCTGCAGACTCAGGGGAGCACCAAGGTTTGCAGAAGTACGAAACCTAAGAAGGGACCAAACCCCAAAACAGCTCAATGGAGACTGAGTGAGCATGCTCAGTGGGCACAGAATAAATGCTGACTGAATGTTGGGGTGGAGGGACGGAATGGGGTGGCTGCAACACAGAGCAGAAGCACTTCACACGGCAACATTATAGCCCAGGGCTAAAACTGGGGACTGGGCACACACAGTAGACCTGCCCACAACATCCCTGTATGTGCTGTTCCTGTCTGGCCTACCCTTGACCTTTACGCTTTTAGCGCAAAGGTCTGAAGGGGGCTTCTACATGCGTTCAGATGAGTATAGGAACCTTCATAAACACCCCTTTCAGACCTTTGTGCTCAATGTGAAGGTTGAGATGGGGCGAACAGGGAAGTAGTGGGTGGGGCTAGCATATCCACTTTTAGCCACATGAGATCCATATATGCTAGCTAGGCTTTAATCCTTTGACAATTTAGACCAGTGGTGGGCAACTTTGGAAGGTCCAAGGGGCAACTTTTGACCCCTGGAACCCACCAGGAGCCACACAGACACACACCACTGCTGCCAAAATCACTGCCTAACTGCAGCCAAATTTTGACAGCAATCCATCAGTGAGGGGGGGGAAAGCTGCATTTCCTCTTTAAAACAAAGCATACAGGAAATGTATGCCTTGTTTTAAAGGGGAAATGTGCTATGTACCTTTCTTTCACCATGCCAAATTCGGCGGCAATTTGGCAATGCGAGGGCAGCAATTGGGGTTGGCAGGGATGCAAAAAAGGATGGGGGTACATGAAGGTTGAGGTCCGCCTGTTGGTCACCCCCGATTTAGGCAGTACCCTTCAACTTCATTGCTGAATTTACTATAGAGAAACAGGACAATTTACTGTTCACGGTGTTTCCAATCTACATTTTACTGGTCATCGTTTCTTTACCAACCATTACCAATTTATGCTTCTTGTATGTTTGCACCTAAGGTGACATTCTGTTCCTTCAGTCCATGGCCTTCTTCTGCCCCCTGCAATTAAGTCGATGTCTTTGGGTCCCGTAACCAAGGCAACAGTCCAAAGTGCTATGTAGCTGAAAAGCCTTTATAAACTCCAGGTACACCACAATAATGTCATAATGGTTCGCAACAATAATTCCTTTAGGGAAGGTTTACAGACAAATCATATAAACGTATCTGCCCCCACACACCCAGTCAAAGCACCCAAGCATAGGTTCACATGGCTGGTATACCTGCTTTCTTTTGCCCATTTGCCTTGTAGAGATTACAGATGTTTTACCTCCCCCAGTGATGTAAACCCTGTTCAGGTGTTCACCGAAGTGGGGTTAACTCTACCTGTGGAGGGAGCCAGGGACACACGCTTTGCCACCATGCCCTCCACGGCCAACTTCCCTGTGTTGAATGACTACTGAGGGTGCTGTAACCACATTTGGCTGAAGTGCAGTAAGAAAGCCCCATGCAGTCGGGATCCCTGATAAACCAGGGTTCCTCATTGCATGGAACAGTGTTAATGTGTTCAGCCAAACACATTTACTCTGCCCTTGCAGTCCTTCACGGGGAGGTCAGGAGGGGGGAAGGGGGCCGGACCATGTGTCCTGTCTCCCTCCAGGGTTACCGTTAACCCTTCTTTGATGAATGCTTGAGTAGGGCTGGAATGTTTAGATCATCCAGGGTCAGAAAACACCTCACAAAATGTGATAATTCCTGTTTCCATTATTGTCCAACACATCTGCAACGGAAGTTCCACATCACCACTCAAATTGGATTGAGGCTGAGGGTGCTTCTCAGGACTATCTCAGTAGACTTGGCTGTGAAATCCAAAATAGTTGGGGATCTAGAAACCAGTAGAGTGGCCATGTGTCTGTCTCTATGATGAGTCATAGTGCACGTAAACAACTCGGGATGCAGTTGCTGTAGGCACGAAATACTGACTGTCATTTTTTTACAGAGGACAGTCCGCTGTTTGAAGGGCTGCCAGAGGACAGTCCTCTGTTTTGCGGACATCCTCTATTTGAAGAGCTGTCCAGCCCAAGTCCAGCTTAAAGATAAAGAACCACCAGAAAGAAGAGCTTCTTTAAGCCTTCGTCCATTGTTACCCCCAAGTTTATGTCTCCCTCCCCCGTAGGATTCAGTTTTAAGCCCCCCTGATGAAGTTCTTCATGCTGTGGCCAAACACATTCTTCCCAGTCCTTGTGAGGTGCAACCCACCTCTTGCCAGCAGCCCATCTTCCAGAAAGTGTAGCCCGTGGTCCCAGAATCCAAATCCCAGAATCCAAATCCTGTGCAAACATGACTTTGAACATATGCAGCTTGGAAGAAGGGCCAGTGGATACAACCTGGCTCCCCCCTCTATGCATTCATTTGTACTTTAATGAACATTTGCACAATGCAGATGGCGTCAAGAGCACATAATGCCGGCCATATGCTGAAGCTAAGCAGGTACGAGTCGGGTCAGTGCTTGGATGGGTGACTGCCTGGGCTGCCTACATCTGTTCTCCTGCATTGAGCAGCGGGTTGGACTCGATGGCCTTATAGGCCCCTTCCGACTCTACTATTCTATGATTCTATGCTATCACTGAATGCACACACATGTACTTAATAATTAGGGATGGATGTATCTATCGGTTTTGCTTTCTCCCACATACATTTTTTTTAAAATCTCAAGTTCTTCCCATCCTGTTTATGAAAATGCAAATGTTGGTAAAGTCTTATCCAAAAAATGAATCAAACAAAAGTTCTCACTCATCCCTAAATTAGATCCATTTTAAGAGTTAGGCTCTAAACCTGCTAACTGCTTCTGTTAAGTATGCTTTTCCCCCTCACTTGGCTGTACATAGGAAGCCCATCCTTCCTTGGCCAGATATTTTTAATCCAGCAGTTTGATTACATTAGAACTGATGAAGTGCAAAACTATAGCAAGACATATGGCATGGTTTCAGTGGAGACTCATATTGGATCCATTTTCCAGCTAAGCCTGACTAAAGAAACGGGTTGCATTTTTCCTCCCCTTCGTCTTGGGAACAATGTAGGCAGAGGCTGAGCTGCCCTGGAAAAAGATATGCTAATTGCACTTTGCTAGAAATTATGTTCATTCAGCTTTTAAATTATTTATGAAATGAAAATGAAAGCAAATGCTAAACGGAAATGAGGGCATTTATGTCCGAGAGTTTATAAGATGAATCATGATGTGAAAATTTCATTTTTAAACAATATATGTTGATGCAGCAAACCACCCAACTACGTTTAACTACTTCTGTTTCATGTTACCACAACAAGACATGAAATATGTGCAGATACTTTCTATTTTGTTATATGTCTGTAACCCTTGGTTGGTTCAGCACCAGGGTTCTGCATCTAGAAGTTATTCTTCTTTTATATTAATTTCTTGCTTGAGCTCCCACCCAGGAAAACCTGAGACCACAATTTGGAAGTCTAGATAACAGTCTACCCACCCCCCTTGCAACACACACACACACACACAGAGAGAGAGAGAGAGAATGGGCAAACACCACCATTTATTCGGATTAACAAACAACAGTGCATCAGCAACAACACTATATAGACAAAATCACAAAGATATCCCTAAATCCAAAATTTTGCACCTCCTCCCAAGGTCCAGATGTGACAGTGAAAGTATGCCCTTTGGACTTACTCAGAGTTAATTTGAGGGTGCAATCAACAACCGGGAATCCCTTGTGTACTCCACTAAGTTGCAAAATTTGAAAACATTGCAATATATCCTGTTCCAGCAGGGGGCAGCAGCAAAATGGATGTGTTGCAATATAGATGCCAACCAGCAGGTGGGAGCAAAAGGGCTCCTGTAGCTCTTTTTAGTCACTGCAGATCAAGCCAACAGGAACTGGAGAGCCAGATCCAAGTTGCTAGCATAGCTCAAAGCCTACCATTGTAGTAGTTATTTCAGCCAGGAAGGATGAACTCACTATTTGCGATTTTAGCCAATAGGAACTATAGGAGCACTACAACAAAACTTAGCAAATCTCTGTTTCAAGCATTCAACAAAAAGATAGTTCAGCTCTTATAGACCCTGTAGCAAGAAGTTCTAACAACATACACAACATGTTGTGAGCTAAGGGTATTATAATATAAAAACACATGCATAGATAAGGTGGAGACATTACTCCATATGTACGCCTTGCTTTTCAATATATCTTTTCCTTTTCAATCCCCTTTTTAAATTAAAGCCTCCTTTTCAATTCCTATGCCAGCTTCAGGCTACTATAGCTGATGGCCCTGGATTGGGTCCCTCTCAATGGAACAGAGCACCTTTGGATCCAGCAGACCCCAAACCAGGTCGTTCCCACCCCAGAATTCCCTGTTTGGGGACTTTGTGCTTGCTACTCTCAGCAGCAGCAGTGGCAGTGGTCATTTTCTGCCCACAGATATCTTCATGTGCATAGCAGGATCCTCAGCAGCAGTGGAAATCCTCTCTGCTGGTGAAGGCTGATGATGGGGCATCTCTGCCAAATCCTAACTCCCCTCCAGCTGTCAATAACAGCGGATTGCCTAGGATTGCTCTCAAAATTATCATCTAGCTAACAGGGATGTTGAAGAGTCCTTGGTCTCGAGTCACGAGTCGAGTCACGAGTCTTTGGACCCGAGTCTCGAGTCCGAGTCCGAGTCCTTGGTCCAAAATGGTGACTCACGAGTCACGAGTCCTGAGTCACTCCCAAAACTGACTCCACGAGTCCCTATTAAAATCAATGGGGTTTCCCCCCAACAAAATAAGGCTACTTCAGATGTGTGGCTTAATTTCAAAACTCTGCCACTGATTTTGGCAAGAACAGACCAGGCAGACAAACCCAAAATAACCAGGCAGGCAGAGGAGGCTGGGAACCCCAAACAGGCAGGCAGAGGCAGCCAAACCCAAAATGTCTGACCCTAACCCAAACCCCCCACAACAACACATCAATCAAAATAAATCTCAACACATCGTTGGGGCTGCACTCCTGGTAGCTGTCCATAGTGGCTGAGCAGCGGCGCGCCTCGCTTCCATGCGCTCTTCACCGGTGATCGCGCTCCTTCTGGCACAGCCAGAAGACTTGTCAACAGCCCAGGGATGTTGACGAGTCCTTGGTCTCGAGTCCCGAGTCGAGTCTCGAGTCCCATTAAAAATATTGGGACTCGAGTCCGAGTCGAGTCAGAGGGGGGACTCAGTCCGACTCACGAGTCGAGTCCTCAAGTCCGAGTCCCCATCCCTGCTAGCTAAGCAGCTTTATAAAAATGTGTTGTTTTATTGAAAAATGTTGCTATAAAAATGAATTGCTAAAAAATAAAATAATCTATGGTATGATTCTTCTTTACAGCAATTTTATGTGTTTACTTGGAAGTTATTCCCACTGTGGTCAATGGGGCTCACTCCCAGGTAAGTGGGCATAAGATTGCAGCCTAAGGCTACAATCCTCTATCCACTTACCTGGGAGTAAGACCAATTGAACTCAATGGGAGTTACTTCTCAGTAGACATGTATTATCGCACGTTTTCTTTTTCTCTCCATCTTTTTCTCCGCCAAAGTGACAGAGCAGGGATGGGTAACTTGTAGCCCTCCAGATGTTTTGGCCTACAATCTGATAATCCCTCACAATTGGTTATACCGGCTAGGGCTGATGGAGGTTGTGGGCCAAAACATCTGGACGGCCACAAGTTGCTTACTCCTGTGACATAAAAGGACTGTTATATATAATTCACAATAAGCCTATTCTTCAAGCTCAACCCTAGGGGGTGGGGTGTTCTAATTTAAAAGTGTATCCATTTGTTTTATTATTATGTCCCAGGTGAAATTCATGTTTTATGAGTGATGCTACATACAATAGAATATGGGCAAATGATTACCTTACTTTTCCTTAGTAGTCAGATAAAACTCAAAATGTTTCGAGATGAATTGTACATCCCCATGTTTTCCTCAGTATCTTCTCATAAACCCACAACTAATCTAATGATCTAGTTTAATAATCTCAGTGTTCACATGAGCAAACTATACACAAATATTTGGTGGGAGGGGAAGTTTTTGTCTGCTTCCAGACAAGATTTTTATTATGCAATCGCCCTGCCTCATTCATGGAACTTGATGTGGGGGGGGGGGAGTCCAGATGACCTTGTCTTCCATTTGTAACCCTCCCATGTTTTCCTGCCTTCTTCCATCTTTTTTCTTAGCACAGAAAATCTGTTAAAGAGGGAAAGATGGATTAGCAGCATGATGCCTTTGGAATGGTAGTGCTTGGAGCCCTCCATCTGGAAGCATCTTTTCACAATGTATTTTAATCCAGTATGCAGTTAAGGGCATTTTTCTCTAAATGCCCTTAACTACATACTCATACTGTCTAAATTGTTTTCATTGTCTAAGTTTTTATTGTCTAAGTTTTTTTTTATTTATTACTGTATAAGAAATATCAACCCCAAAAAAGAGAAATAAACATTGATTGCTGCAATACTGCAAAGGGAAATGTTTAGCAAATGGGAGAGCCAGTGTGGCGTAGTGGTGAGAGTGTTGGACTGGGACTCGGGAGATCCGGGTTCTAGTCCCCACTCGGCCATGAAGCTAGAGTTGTAGATCGAGCCTCGCGTGGGGCAGAACAAGGCCGAGCATGGCCCCGCTCACGCCCCGGCGAGGCCTTACCTGCTCTTCGGGGCGGCTCGCATGCTCCGCGGAGAGCCGCCCCAGCCACCCGATCCAGCAGAGAACTGCCGGCTCTCCTCGATCGGTCCCGTCGCGTCACTTCCGGGACCGGAAATGAGTTGACGCGACGGGACCGATCTGAACGAGGCGGGAAGGGGGCGGGGGGCAAAATAAGGCTCGGGCAGCGCGCCCAGCCTTATTTACACCGCTACATGAAGCTCCCTGGGTGACTTTGGGCCAGTCACAGTCTCTCAGCCTAGCCTACCTCACAGGGTTGTTGTGAGGATAAAATGGAGAGGAGGAGGAGGAGGAGGATTATGTAAGCCACCTTGGGTTCCTTGCAGGAAAAAAGGCGGGATATGAATATAATAAATAAATAAATAAATAAATGGAAAGAAGCACAGATTCTTCTATCAGGCCAGTGTGGCCCAAAACTTTGCTGCCTTCAGCATAATCCCCTGCCGCCGCCGCCGCCGCCGCCGCCGCCACCTCACTAGGGCCAACATTTTAAATAGTCTTGCTGCACCATTCAGGGCCAATGTGTGCCTTTATCTATCCCTCCCCCCACCCTCCATGGTGCCACCTGAGCGGGTCTCTTCACCCTGCTCCATGGCAGGGCCTGCCTTGTGTCTGGGGCAATATCCCTTATCTATGATGCTTGATAAGACAACGGCTTAGGTCTGAATCATTTGAGTGCATTGCCTTTCATTAAAAGCATGGCCTTGATCTAATATAGCCTACAAAATATTAATAAGGCAGCCCAAAAAACTCAATTCCCTCAGATGCTCCTGGTATTCTAAAAGGGATTGCGCCAAGGGATGCTTATCAAAGGTCTTTCGGAGCAAGGGATGTTTGCACTTTTTTGTTCTCGTCTGCTGGCAGTCATACAAAATGTATTTTTCTCAAGCATCAGTCCTGGCAGATCAGGCACTGTTCTGCCTGCCTGACTGCAGCAAGGACGCCCCCCAAAGCATTGCCATACGGCTGCCTGCTGGCTTACGTTCCTGAAAATGCTCATTGCGACGGCTCTCCAAAATGGAAGCACAGTTCACACAGACGTTGTATGGATGGCACTGCCTTTCTATATCCAGTTTCTCATGGAAGAAAGTGGACTGTTGTATATTAGTTCTTGCTCCCCACATTTCCTGTACATATTCCTTGCTTAAAGTGATAGGAATGTAAGATCAAAGGGAGCTGCCTTATCCTGAGTGAGACCCTTGGTCCATCTAGCCCAATATTGTCGACACTGACTGTCAGTGGCTCTCCGGGGTTTTTCCAGCCGTCCCTGGAGATGCCGGGGATCAAACCTGGGGCCTTCTGCATGCAAGGCAGCTGCTCTGCCACTGAGCTATGCCCCCCTCCCCTGAGCTAACATCCCAGTTAAGAAGTCCAGATCTTCAGCCAGACCTGGCGACAGCACCCAGCATACTGGGGCATTTGGGGAAACTGACACTTTGCTAGACCCCCAACGGCCACCTTCAGCTGCCGCATGAGCCCTCTGGCAGCATGGGAGCTGGTACTGCTGGTCCTGGGGGCACTACAGCCACCAGGCAGCCCCACAACTCCAATTGAGCAACCACTTAACTCCAATCAGTGCCTGGAGTTTATATCCCACATTGCTGTGGGAGATAAAATATGGTCGCCAGCAGGCACCGATCGGAGCCAAGCAGTCACTCAGCTCTCAGCCCCTGACTCCCACATGAGGGAGAGACTGCCAGTTGCAGGCAGCACCACTGCTGGAGGGCAACAGTCACTCTAGGGGGCCACTGGTGGCAGTCTGCCCAGGGCCTCCCAAAATCTGGAGCTGGGCTTGTCTTCAGCTGTCAAAGGCCCAGTATTCACATTGCCCCAGTATGTTGGGGTAAGTGCCCCTACTGGGGCCACTGCAGCACCTGATCACATGGAAGATGACGGTGCTATGGCTCCTTCCCAAACTAGCGTCAGCTCTTGGGAAACAGGGTTCATGCTCTTAAGGGGAGTCTGGCCTACTTCTGCATAGTCCTGGGCTTCTCCCATTATTCAGCGATGTGGGAAGTACTGACAAAGGCGTAGCTCCCATGCCCCTGGAGTAATATGAGTACTGGGTCATTTATATGTATTTTCAGCCATTTTTTTTAGCTATTCTCTACATGGGTTTTTAAAACCCAATATGAAAGTACATCAATTCAGAAGCATCCCTTGTTAAACCACACTCAAATTATCCCCTCTCCCAGGAAGCCCCAGGAACTGTAATGCTGTGAAGGGAGCTGGGGATGCCTAACTGAGAATTCTCAATGCCCTCACCAAACTAAAACTCCCAGGATTTGGGGAAGGTGAGGAGAAGAAGTGATGACAATTTATTTGGTCTGAACCCAATATAGGTTTGTAGTATAAATATGATGCAGTGTAAATAAATATCCTCTTGAACTTCAGACCCTCATGCCAAATCCTCCACTCTGGTGTTCCACAGAGGGCCACACCCCCTTTCCCCTGGCCCCACCCCCTTTTGCCAACTGCCAATCATTTGTGATGTCCTGGCTTTTGTGCATTTCCCCCCCATTCTAAATTTATTTATTTATTTTATTACATTTATACCCCGGCTTTTTTCCTGCAAGGAACTCAAGGCGGCTTACATAATCCTCCTTCTCCTCTCCATTTTATCCTCACAACAACCCTGTGAGGTAGGTTAGGCTGAGAGGCAGTGACTGGCCCAAAGTCACCCAGTGAGTTTCATGGCTGAGCGGGGATTTGAACCTGGATCTCCTGAGTCCCAGTCCAACACTCTCACCACTACACCACACTGGCGTAGTCATAGTTACAGGCAGCAAGAACTTTAAGCTAAAATATGCTGGCATTTTTGGCTTCACCCCTTTTGCCTTTGGCCTTGCCCACTCCTGGAATGTGGCCCCTGAGAGCTTCCACGAAATTGAATTTGGCCCTCAAGCTGAAAGAGGTCCAACACTGCTGATGCAAGGAATGTTATATATGCCAAGTCTGACCAATGACCAGCTAGCTCAGCATGAAGTTTTCCGACAGTAACCGGTCATAACTGCAATGTTGATATGTAACACTGCAAAGTTGTGATGCTTCCTACCCATGTCACCAATCTCAGTGCGGAAATTGAAGATATATTGTCTCCAAAAAGGGAAGCTACTTTAGCACTTCATTTTCATGTGAGGAGCAGTTTGTGTGAAACAGCCCTGATGTGAAAGATGGAAAATTTACCAAGTCAGAGATGAGGCGAGATTTAAAATGTTCTCTGTGGTGTGGTGACATTTCTCATGTGTATGCCGCTTCACACAAATGGCGCTCCATGTGAAAATGAAGTGCTAAAGTCACCCGCAGCTGGCCTTTTCCACCTCAGTTTTTTTTTTGAATTGCCCTTCAGTTAGTGGCCACCACAAGATCCTAAGGTCATTAATGCCAAATCCATAGATTAATCTTAACTCATTATGAAGGTGGAATGTCCTTTTGTCTTAAACTTTCTGCCCTTTCCATTTCTGTGGTCGGATCACTTCTATTTCAAAAGCAAATAATTTTTCCAGGCTGCAGCTTCTCGCTGGATAGACACAATTTGTACTCACCATGGGGGAGGTCATGCAACCTTCCCCAACCTGGTGTTGTTATTCAAAATAGTCCATGTTGCTTCAACCCCAGCGTCACCAGAGCAATGTGCTTAAAATTTATATCTAATCAAGAAGATTGGCTAAGCCAGCTTTTCCCAACCTGGTGCTCTCCAAATGTTTTGGACAACAACTCCCAGCATTCCTGACCATTGGCCATGCTGGCTGGGGCTGATGCGACTTGAAGTCAAAAACATCTGGGGGGAACCAGGTTGGGATTTGGTGTCACTCACACCAGCTAGTCCATCTTCTGATGATGTGTGCACCAACAAGGCCCTCCCAGTGGCCATGTGTTCAGTGGCCATGTGAGGGCTCCCTATATGCTGCTGTACATATGTACTGTGCCGCTGTAAGGTTGTAGGACTCCTCCATGCAGGGGGAAATGTGGGGTCAATCAGGATTCCCCTTGTGTGCCTAAGGCAGGGCCGGCGCTACCGCTAGGCCAACTAGGCGGCTGCCTAGGGCGCATGGCTAAGGGGGCGCAGAAACGCCCTGCTCCTGAGCCTTCCTTCATTCCTGGGCCGCAGAGGCCAGCGGCAGCAGCAGCAGGAGGAGGAGGAAGCTCGCTCGCTCGGCCGACTCTTCCTCGCCGCTGCCGCGGAGCCCGGATCTGTCAGCAAAGCGGCCAGGCGGGGCAGCCGCGGAGATGTCATGGGCGACAAAAAGCCATGTCTTAGACCAGCGGGGAAGGCCTCGCCCCTCCCCTCCCCCAGATGCTCACCCGCAGCTCCACCGGGCAGAGGCAGCCACGCCAGGAGCAGCAGCAGCAGCAGCAGAAGAGGAGCGTGGCGGGCAGCCGGCCTCCCGCTCCTCCCCGCCAGCAGTGCATCCCCAAGGAGTGAGTGGGCACCCGGGCTAAGCTAGACGCCCCCGGCCGTGCCTGCCTCCCCCCCCCCGCGAGAGCCCAGCGCGCTCTCCGCAGCTCCACCGCCCCCTCCTAAAAACTTTTCCAAAGGAGAACTTGGGGGGGCGCTGGGCGAGCAGGCTTTTCCCGGGCCTGGCTGCTTTGCTCCAGAGCCCCCCCTGGAGGGAGAGAGGGTGGGCTCAAGTGGGAAGGGGGGCGCTAAATATTTGATTTTGCCTTGGGCGCCAAACTGCCTTGCACCCGTCCTGGCCTAAGGCTTACAATATGTACATCAAATGTGCAGAAGCCAGGGCATTGGCCAACAATGAGGGGTGGGGCTAACTGGTGCAACCTCACAGTGCTTGAGGGGATTTCTGTGAATCTCGCTCCCCCAGTGAAACATGTGTGATATCCTCTATAGCCATCCCTGCAGATTACTCCTCTTGTGAAGCAGGGGCAACGGGGAAGGCTCGATCCGCATTACAATTGCGATACCAACCAATCAATGAGTCAAATATTGCCCAATATTGCACGAAGTCAAGGACATCTTTTCAAAGGCAACTTGATGTCATCTGACAGGAATTTGTTTGTTTGTTTATTTATTTATTTATTATATTTATACCCCGCCTTTTTTTCCTGCAAGGAACCCAAGGCGGCTTACATAATCTTCCTCCTCCCCTCCATTTTATTCTCACAACAACCCTGTGAGGTAGGTTAGGCAGGCAGGGCCAGACCCACCAATAGGCAGAGTGAGGTGGCTGCCTCAGGCAGCATATTCTGGGAGGCAGCAGCAAGATGTTGGGGGAAAGAGCTGTGGGCCACAGTGCCTGCCCTGCGTCCCCTAAGCTAGCTTGCTGCCTTCAGGCCTAGCGGACAATGGTGTCTCATTGCCAGTGTTGAAGAAAGATACAACTACCAGCCCAGTTGGCTTTTGTACATGGAATGGGAGGGGGTGCCATCTTGTCCTTTTTTGTTTTGGACAGAACCATCTTTATCTGAATGATATTTTGTCCATCCCTAGTAAAATGTACAGAAAAATAGCAACGTTTATGGGGGCTTGTGATTACTACTACTGCTCCTTGAACAAACCAGCTACTTTTATACTTCTTGACTTCCTTTTTGAATGACCTTCCTTGAAGTTTACCCTGAAAAACAGACCATAAGTCCATTAAATAAATAGGTAGTCTGCACATGGGTCAACAAGAAACACGCCTCTCTGCAGCCATGGAGCCAAACAGCCTCCCATTGTGACATCACAGAGCAGCTCCATTGTCAGAGAAGCCTGGTTGGTTCTTGACTGCCAGCTGATGTACAAGTAAAGATCCTTTCACATTCCTGGAATTCATTGCCACTAAGGTTATTTCTGCCCACAGTGCAGAGGTATGGTAATTTTAAGGGCCAAGGAGTAGACAGTATGGGATTTAAGCCTCAATAATCTAGCTCAACACCCATTTGAGCTAGGTCCTCTCTGAATGACCCTGAACAACTTATCTGTTTCTTTACAATAGAAGCATAAGAGTAACCAGAAATGAAATAAGCAAGTGTTGTTGCATGATCTAAGGCTCAAAGTTTGGATTATAAACTGAAACAAGGGGAAATTTTAACTATGCTCCTAGTGACCAGTTTACCATACTGGCTATGTAAAGGGGGCCAATTCCTTCTAGAAACCAACATGGGCAGTTGAGTGGTGTTCCTTTTTTCTTGTCTATGACGCTTGTTATTCTTCCTCTCTCTCTCTCTCTCTTCTTTTGTTGCATACTATCCTTCTTCTTGCTGTTAGCCTTTTTCTGGTGACTTCCCCTTTCCTTATTGCTTTGCCTCAGCTATACTGATGATTCAGTAAAATCTAGTCATGAACTGTCATAATTCCCTTACCCGGTTTGATGCTTGCCTGCCCACCCCTGCAACTCCGTGCCTCAGATATTTTTCTCCTAATAGGCTTTCTTTCCATTCTCAGAACCTGGGCAGAATCAAGCAGTTTGGGAATAAAGATTTGGGGGAGAGGAGAAATAATTCAGCACCCCATCCTCCGTTCCACTTTTCCACTTGAAATCAGCCTTCTCTCCACCTCATCTCTTTATAGTTGTTTGGTAGTGACCCATGTCCTGCTAAAACATGTAGCTGGGCCCAAATTTCTATGGCTTGTGGGCAGAGATAGTGCCCCCCCCCCATGGCTTAATTTGATCTAGATCTCTTCAGGGCTCAGCTTGAGAACATCCGATGTAAGGACAGAAGTGAATGCCTTTGAACATGGGTATCACCAAGTAGCAACCACATCATCTACATGAGATTGAAAGAGCGTCCAAATTAAGACAGTATGACCACCCTGGAAGAGGAGGGGCAGAGGGCATAGAATGCCCCACCCAGGAATGACCAGGGGAAAATAAACAACTGATATTGTAGAAAAAAGGTAATTGATAAAGCAGAGGGAGAGGTACAGCCATTTTCTAGGAGCCAGCAATTGAATGTACCAAGGCTTTCTGTGCCTTAGGAATGTAGCTTTGCTGTGGAAGAAGGAGCTGAGCTGGGTGCTAATGGGCATGGGAGAGACAGAGTAGAGGTTGAGAGTGAACAATGAGCTTTTAATAATATCCCTGAACTGCTTCTTTTCAGTACAATTCCTTTTGAATTTAAGTTTTAATTTAATATGGGGCTGCCTTTACCCAGCCTCCCCACCTTAAAAACACTTTCAAGTCCTGACCTCTCTAGGTTGGTTCACCTGTGACAAATTCAGCATTACTTGTTCCACAAAGGAGAATATGGGGAGCTCATGGGGAAATGAAAATGGAGGTCCAATAGGGCAGATAATCCTCAAGTATTCTATCATTTCTGTGGAACTGCATGCACCACACTTCCACAAAACATACCATTGGACCCAGAGTTGCACAAGTAAAAGGCCACTCACAAAATGGGGTTCCCACCCCACCACTCCTGCCCCACTTCAGTCTCCTGCAAAAAGCCTCTCTGGAGGAGTAGGGTATCCTCCTGAACAGGGGACCCATTTGTGCAAGGTTCCTCTGCTGGTTTTAAAAAAAATATTATTATTCCCCCCTCCCACTGCAACCACCACTGCTCACACTCCTCAGGAGGGTCCCCTCAGCCCTCTGGATAGGCTCTTAGGGATTTGCATGGGGTTGCAGTGCAGAAGAGGGGGTAAGAAATCCCATATTGCATGAGTGTCTTTCACTTGCACAATTTTGGATCCAACCCTCAGTAGTCAGTGATTGGGGGGGGGGCATGTATCAGTATTCTGAAGAGGAACTCCAACAGCCCCCGCATGATACATTTAGGACAGTGTTAATTCTACAAGGGCCAGGATATCAGTATCTTGAGAATCTCAGTTTCCTTTAAAAACAAAGAAGAAAGGAGTAGAAGAAAGAAGAAGTAGAAGAAGAA
This sequence comes from Shinisaurus crocodilurus, assembly GCA_021292165.1. Taxonomy (NCBI): domain Eukaryota; kingdom Metazoa; phylum Chordata; class Lepidosauria; order Squamata; family Shinisauridae; genus Shinisaurus; species Shinisaurus crocodilurus. The sequence continues at coordinate 172,675,257 of CM037879.1, read as the reverse complement.
AGAAGTAAGGAAAAGTAAGAAGTTAGGAGAAGAAAGAAGATGAAGTAAGAAGAAGATGACAACAAGTTTGTAGCTGTCATGATTGCAGAGGTAGCGTATGTGGGTGTTTCATGGCAATGCCTCTCAGAAGGTTGGATGGGTTGGTGGTTAGGGTTGCTGATCAATCATTCATCATCTAACAGTCTGTCCAACCATTAAAATTGCACTCTGGCAGGTAACCAGGACTCAGGTCTGAAAAGCCAGTAAACGTGTAACATAAAATATAATATAATAGAATATAAGGAAACTATATGATATTAACAACAACTTCAGAGTTAGCCCAACAAAGACTTCTTTTTCCTTCCGACCCCAAACCTGTCAAGTTGCACACCATGACTGGCCAATTCCCACTAAGGCCTAGTGTCCAGGCTCTGCCCCAAGGTGCCAGGCTCCCTCCTGGGTCTAGTGCTGAACTGTCAGGTTCCACTGCCTGGTCCACTTGGGTTCTTCCCCTTTCCATGCCCAAGGGGCAAAGCCCGTATTTAAACCAAAAGCTGCCATGACAACCTGAGGTTGTGGGAGGCAGAGCAAAAAAAAACAAACCCAGAGATGAGGGGTCCCAGCATCAATGCCACACTCCTTGCCCCTCCTGATGACAAGCAGCTGCCAAATAAATTATGCATATATGCAAATTGGCTTAATGAGCATCCTTCATACAGAATGCAGGCCTCAGCATTCTTTGCTGTGGAATCTGTGTTACCTTGGTGCAGGCTATACATAGCCAAGTTCTAGTACACCCGCCCCGCTTCTTATTGTTACTTGTCTTTCACAGTGACCTCATCGAACTCTCTTTTGCCAGACTCCACAGCTGCCCGACGCCTTTCTACGTTCCTGAGATCTGTTAACGGTATTCAGGTTTGTTTCACTTTTGAGGCCACTGGGATTATTTTTATTCACATTCCAGATGCAACATAATTTTAACAGAGATTTGAGGAATGGTTGTTCGATGCTTTCTTGTTTGGGCAGAAGCACTCCTGAGGAAGGCTGTACCTTTTTGTCCCATCATTCTCTCTCTTCCTTTCCAAACCCTGGGCCCTGTGGTTACTCTCACAGCCATCCTGCTCAGATGCCTTTACTAAATCAACTTCAGCGAAAGTAGATTTATGAGAGCTCTTCAGTTAGATCCACACTGCAGTCAAGATCTTTTCTTTAAATGATAACGCTTTGAAATGTAACTCCTTATTGGAAAAGAGACATTTCTTCTTTCCAGTTCCTGCATCTTAGGAAGACACAGAGCTTTGCATTACCTGGGCAGCGTGGCAGCTGCTTATCCATAGTGAGAGGTCTATGCCCACCTGTATTCTGGGGCCAGATGGAACGGTGCTGTGGGCCTTTCCCTTCTGATCATTGCCCTCTTTCTCAGATTGACAACAACTGGGAAAGATCTCATGACCAGAATACAGAGGCTTCCTGCAATGGCATGAGAAGCAGCTCCCTTAGGACGGAGGCAATGTGAGAAGGCACCCTTCAGTTCCTTCCATACAGCATTTCTCCGGTACTGCAGTGATGAATGCCTGGGATAAAGTTCCTACAAGCAAGAGAGATTGCTTGTAGGAAGGGAAGGTTCAGTGGTGGAGCACATGCTTTGTTTGCAAAATAAATGCTGCCCATTAGAACTACCAAGCTAATGGATCAATAGCCTGACTCAGTATAAGGCAGCCTTCCCCAACCTACTCTCCTCCAGGTGCTCTGGACTACAATACCCAGCATCCTTAACTACTGGCCATGCTGGCTGGGGCTGATCGGAATTGTAGTCCAAAGCAACTGGAGGGCACCAGTGTGGGGGAAGGCTGGTGTAAGGCATATCCCTGAGTTTTTCTTACATTTTTTCCCTGTGCAACAGAATGCATTAGTGAAACTAAGGTGAGATCATATTTTCAGCCCTTTAATGTAGTAGACATATGCTTTCATTTTTGTTTTTAGTTTAATTCAATAGTAAATTGAACCTCATGCAATATCAGCCATTCAAGTTGCCGCACCATCAGTTACTTCCCTGTGCTTGATGAGGCATAGCCCCTCTTGCCTGGAGAAAAATGTCACTGCATTTCCAACCTTCATGCTACAATAAACTATCTGCAAGATTAACAGTGCAATCCTCTACATCAGGCATGGAAAACCTCAAGCCCACGGGGCAAATCCGGCCCACACGAGGTTCTCCAGATGGCCACGCCCCTTCCCTTAGCTCCACCCCTTTCCCCCAGCTGCCGATTGGTTGGTGGTTTCCTGGCCTCTCCTAAGGCATATTTACTCGCAGTAAAAGCTTTCATCTAAAATATGCTGCTATACATGTCTTCTCAGAAGCAAGTCACATTGAGCTAACTGTGAGAGCAAAAATAGTAATGTTGCATTGTCAGATCAGAAGCCCCCTTCACATGCATGAAGGGGACTTCCTCACACTGATTACCAGGGTGTGGGGCTGTGCAGCATATCCTGGTTCCAACCCAGACATTCATGTGTTAGGCATGGATTTCTGCAGGGGGAAAGACTACAGGGGGAAAGAAGGAGGACTGAAGGCGGCAGGAGCAGGCAGAGGGAACATCAGGGCCTGCTCCAGTTGGACTGCCCCCCCCCCCGGGCTAACTGACACTCTGTTTTTTCTTGTATTTAATTAGACTGTACATCGCTCAGACAGAGTGACCGGATGACTGGCCAGATGGGCGATTCAAAAATATAATAAATAAATACATACATGCATAGAAAGCCTAAGCGTATAAGCATCCCTGGGAGCTGGAATCCTTACCACACAGAGTTCCAGCTCTTGGAGAAGCCTACAAATCATACATCTAAACCATGCAGGGTTCCAGTTCACAGGGAAGCCTATGTGTGGACCCATACCCAAGTAATGACATGAGGACACCTTCATATGCACAACATATGAAGGGGCGGTATAGTACAACTGGAAAAACAAACTAAAATAGTAATATACAAAAATGAGTACAAAACGTAAAAGATAAAGCAATGAAAATTCAAATACCTAAAAATTCATGTTGCATATTCCTGGATATACCAAGGTTCTTAGATTTGCTTAGAAGATATTTATTCCGAACATTAAGAAATATCTGATCTCCACTGATGGGCATTGGAGCAAATTTACACCCATGTGGTGTGTAGACCTTGCTGTGTACATGGATTTTGGGAGAAAACAATGTGCTGGATCCAGGCATGCCATTCTGTGAATGGAAGTGCTACTTCTATTTGCAGAAGGGATCTGATCCAGTGGAAGCGTGAAGAAGGGGAGCAATTTTTGTTGATTCAGAGGACTCTCCAATGGATTCAAATGAGTTCAGATTTCTGTGAATCTGACCCACGAATTCCACAGTGGACTGGCTTTTTCTAAGTGATGCAGATTCTGGGGACTTGGGGACTTTTTTTTTTAAACATGCAGCTCCCTATGTCCACTGAAAAGCTGCTCCTGAGGGTCAGGGAATCCTCTGGGACAGCCTGGGAATAGTGGATTGCCCTATGAGCAGTCTGGACCATATTCCATGTCCTTCATATGTCCCAACAAAAGTACTTTATAGATTCTTCTGAGACTCTAGTAAGTCATTTTGTAGTAACCCCCCACACACACACACACACCAATTATATTGTGATGATATAACATTAATGGGTTTTGCCATCCCAGTTATTCACTCCTTAGTGTATTTTTGGGGGGTTGACTTTTTCTGCTCCACTAAAATTCTTTTTGCAAAATTCTTGAAATCACCATAGATGGCAATGGCTTCTGTAAAGCTACAAAAATGGTAAAATAGCTATTGCTTCCATGGAAAAACCGAGATGAATTAATTGGAGAGAAAGATTCAATTAAAAAAAGGAATTTTAAATACAATGGCCACACTTCCTGTTCCCTGAGAATCAGAACTGGAAAGATGCTCTTGTAGCCTGTCCTGCATTTTTAATTGTGTAAATATTAGTATAAATATTATAATAAATATATTATGTTTACGTATATGTATGTATATTTTAAATATGCATCTGTTGATGAATATCTTTGAAGGAGATTAAAACTCCATTCTTGCACTGTCAGAGGAGTGGATAAATGCAGAACTGGATCTGCATGATGATGAGGAAGAGAAGGAAGAACAATCACAAGCAGATTCCTTGGACTCAGAGACAGCCCTTGCCGTTAGTGGTAGGTAGGTGCCAGTATTTTTAAAAAGACAATAGTATATGCATATTCATTCCTCCAGATGAGCCTTCCCAGTTCCCTCCCAACAACTGGCAGCAAAAATAATTCAATCAGACCTTTAACATCCAGAGGTACAAGAAATCTGGTGGCACAGATGTTCTGCAAACTGCCCCAGAAAAGCTATTGGAAGACTTTGCACAACACGGATTCAGCAGAAGCATACATCTTGAGACATAGTGCAAAGTTTTGTTGAAGAGATTGCGCATCTATTGTGAAATGTTGCACGAGACTTTGTGCAAGAGATCGCTGAAGGCCATGTAGTAGCATGCATGTCAAGATATCGTGCAAGAAATCACACCACACCACCCTAACAAAAGCATGCGGTTGGGTTTCAGTTCCCTTTTCTTAAGCACAGAACTTGTGCTAAGTTGGGGAAAGAAAGCCCTCCTGCCCACAGAAGAGACCTGGAGCCGATGCATGAAGTCAGCCTTCTCTTACACACACATACACACACACACACACACACCAGTGCCAAGGCGGAATCCATTTCTCAAAGGCGTAACACTCTGTGCTCTGTTGGTCAATGTATATCCTCTGTTTCCTCGTGTACTTGCACACAATATAGTCTATTGTTTCTCATGGGCATCTTTCCTCAGTCAGTCTATTTGCAATGAGAAAGCAGCATTTCCATATTCACCACTCAACTTTGCCAATGTCTCTCCCCTGCACATCCAGGGAAGCAGAAGAACATTTCAAATATGATCAAAGAAGAGGAGAATGAGGAACAGAGGGCAGCTCCCTTGGAACCAGTTCCTTCCATCTTTGGTAGGTAGAAGCATATGCTTATAGCAGGGCTGGCGCTACCGCTAGGCAAACTAGGCAGTTGCCTAGGGCGCGCGGCTGAAGAGGGCGCAGAAACGCTGCGCTCCTCTTCGCTGCTGCCGCGCCGCCCCCGCCAGGCCTCCGCCTCCCCGCCCACCCACCCACCCGCGCACCACCACCGCCACCACCGCCACCGCCGCGCCTCCCCCCGCCCTCCCGCCGCCGCCGCGCCTCCCCCCGCCCGCCTCCGCACCTTGCCCCGCCCGTTGCCGCCGCCACCCCCCCAACCCCCCCACCACCTACCTTCTCCGCGTCGCGTCGCTTCCGGAGTCCCGCCCGCGTTGTTTTGGCGGGAGGAATCAGGGCAACAGGGCTTAAACAGCCCTGTTGCCCTGGTTTCCCAGGCAAAAAACAGAGCGCGGGGGTCCCGTCGCGTCACTTCCTCCTCAGAGGAGGCGGTGGCAGCGGCAGCCAGGGCGGGGGGAAGGTAGGTTGGTGGTGGTGGCGGCACAGGGGGGGGGTTTGCAGAGCAGGGCTGCTTTGCTCCAGAGCCCCCCCCATGGCACGAGAGGGGGGGCGCTAAATTTCATTTCGCCTAGGGCGCCAAACTGCCCTGCACCGGTCCTGGCTTATAGACTCTTTAGGCATGATTACAGATGGACATGACTATAGAATCAGGGTGTACCCTCCAGATATTTTGGACTACAAATCCCATAAACCCCAGATAGCAACGGCCTAGGATTATGGGAATTTTAGACCAAAACATCTTGGGGGCACCAGGTTGCCTACCCCTGCCTTAAACCAACTACCCTCCCAGAATCCATCACACCCAGCATTTCTGATGGTAGGCAGCAGGGATGGGAAGGAGGAAACTTACTTTTGCCCTTCATCACTGCTGGTGCTCCTGCTCTTAAGAATCAGGGAAGGGAGGAAGTGTGTGCTGGCATTAGGGATGCTGGCGATGTTGGGACTAGAATAAGATGCTAGGAGAGGATATATTGTTGAATATTATCATTCCTATCTCGCATTAGTGAGATCAGCAGAGTAGAGTCCCTTTCCAGCTCAAAAGAAGCTTAGATATTGGCTGGTTTCAGCCAGAGAACATTTGGTAATTCAGGATGCTTTATGGCAGACTGAATTTCTCCCCCTTTTAACGAACAATCAGACAAACAGTCTTGTGGAGGTTAAAAATTACATTTACTCACTCAGATCAGTAGTTTCTTTTCAGGCAGACTTAAAAGTGTTTCTTACAGTTGAAAAAGGTTCATTTGGTATCACTTGGGGTCTGAACTTATGGAGTTCAGACCAGCAACTCTTGTTACATCGTGTTGTCGGAATTACAGCAAGCAAGCAACTGAACATGTCCAAGCAGGAAGGGAAGAGCATTGAGCTACTCCCACTTCCTGCTACGACACATAAAGGAAGGTACCTCACTGAGTCTCTTCTAGGAAATTCACCTGAAAAGAGACCAGCGTGGTTTTAACCCTTTCATGCACCTAACTGGTAAAACAGGAATCATTGGTTTCGACTGCATTTTAAATATCCCACAGGCGATGGCTTGAGGAGTGGCAAACAGCCAGGGGTGGGGTGCCCTGAAAGCTCCAGTTTGGCTCAGGGGACGTTTCTGGCTTTCCTACAATTGGGGGAAGGGGAGGCTTGGAAAAACCCCAAGCCAACCCAAAAGGCATCCCACTGGGTTCACTGATCCCTAGTGACAAGCGCACTCTTTTGTATGATATGCAACTAAGCCGTACGCACTGCGTTGCACCTTGTATTCCCATTCCATAAGCATCTGCAAATACCCCTTTATACAAGCAAATGACCATTTCCTAATCCTCCACACTGCTCATTCATGTTTTCACAGATTTGTTCCAAGCATCCCAGTCAGGTGTGGAGTTCAAGAAAGCCAAAAATTTTCCTATCATGGTAAGATTTGCCGTTTTGAGTCCCAGTATTGGGGAAAAGGCGGGATATAATAATAATAATAATAATAATAATAATAATAATAATAATAATAATAATAATAACAACAACAACAACAACAACAACAACAACAACAACACATTTAGACTGCTCTAAGAATAAGGCACGTCCAGATTTCTCCAGTACATCACTCTTTCTGCATGATGGCTTGCCTGACCTACTAGTATAGTGGTGGTGGAATATTTTGCCTGTTGTTAAAAACACCAAAAGCAACCAAAGTGACCTACTTCACACCCACCATCAGAGAGAAAGGAGTGATTTGAACCCTACAGCTAGGCCAGCAGCACCCTGACAAGCTGCACACACACACCCAATGCTAGAATGACTTCACTCAAACTAACATGGGAACACACAAACTAACATGACATCAGAGAATGCAGTAGAGTTTCTTGGTAAAAGAAAAAGCAAAAGCTCAAACACACTCACCATAAATGAAAATGAAAGGACAGAAATCTCACAGAAAACCTTTTTAACAGTGCAGTCCTATTCATGTATACTCAGAGCCTGCAATCCTATACTCATTTACCCTGGGAGTAAGCCCCGTTGAACTCAGTGGGGCTTACCTCTGACTCAGAGGTAAGCCCCATTGAGTTCAACGGGGCTTACTCCCGGGTAAATGAGTATAGGATTGCAGCATAAGTCTTTCAATGATAAACAACACTTAGGATTATGAAATCTGAAAACCATGGAGTAAAAGCAGGAGAGATAAGCCATTCCTTTAAAAATGAATCAAGCCATGAAACTCCATAGCTCAGGCCGTAGGGATGTCAGAGAAATCTGCAACAGACTCAAATGAGTCCGAATTTCTAAGAATCTGACCCATGGATTCTGCAGTAGACCAGCTTTTCCCAAGTCGTGCAGAATCCACGGACTTGCAAACCAGTTTTTTTTTTTTTAAGTTTCCATAATTTAACACAAATTTAGTTGTAGTGAAATATGGGGAGAGAGAAAAACATTGACCAAAAATCTGCATTTCCTTCATAGACTAAAGCATGAAAATATACATTTGAGGGGGGTGCATATGTGAGGGGATTAGCACATTTTTGGCAGTGTGAATGTGCACAACTGCAAATTTGCACAAATGCACAACTGCGGAATTGGATTTTGCATTTGCGCAAAATCCAATTCCGCCAGTGAGTGGACGACAGAATGAAAGGTACCTGACAATCTGGGAAATGTAGACGGAACAGATTTTACAATGTCTGAAGGTCCCTAGCTCAGGGTACTGCCTTTTCCATTCAACATCCTCAACAGGTCTGTGGCTCACGCTGGCTCAGCTTGTCTGAGTGTGGAAAGCTAAGCAGGGTCAGGCCTGGTTATTACTTCGATGGGAGACCCCTCCTCTAGTTTCCTGCATTGAGCAGGGGGTTGGACTCGATGACCTTGTAGGCCCCTTCCAACTCTATGATCTATATGAACTATGAACCACAGAGCACAAATACAGACAGCAATCCAAACACATGGGAAACATAAAGAAGCCTTACCACTTGATAACCTTTACCACACATTAAAATCCTGCTTCAGGGGGAAAACTCACACCTCATTTGAATTAATATAGATGATTTGTTTGTTTATTAATGGAATTTATATGCTCTCCCACAACCAATCTGAAACCATACACATACAAAAGCAGCACAAAAACGTTAGGCAGCAGAGATTGAAATCAATCAACACAACAAGACTCACAAGCACCAACTGACCACATGGCAGAAAACTTTACCACGTGCCAATTTCATAACCTGTATGCATTAATTGTGCTTTCAGCAGCCACCACACAATCTACCTATTGTCTACTTCTGTCCTGAGGAAGCAACGGAGAATGAAAGGTGCTAGCAACATAGAGACAGGGTTGGTGTGTACAGTAGATAGCAAAGAGGAGCCATGATGGAAGAGGTCAAAGAAACAGTGAAGGTGCTGAAGGCAGCTCCTTATGCATGTAGAAATGTCTCTCTTGTTTCTGAGCCTTCTAACATTGTCCAACATAAGGACATAAGAATAGTCTTGCCAGATTAGTCCTAATATCTGTGTCATCCAGCACCTGGTCACCCAGAGTAACCAACCAGTGGCCCTGGAAGGCTCACAAGCAAAATATAATAGACAGAGCCATGACCGCCGCCACCCCCAATTTTAGCAGAAGTTTTAGCAGAACACAATTTTAGCAGAAGTTTATGATGGTAACATTGTATATCCATACACTCTGCCTGAAATTATTATGAGTGCTTATGAGGAATTTTTAAATGTTTCCGGTCAACCCTGTATGTGAAAGTGTGTTTGCTTTTTTTTAGGAGCCTTCAAAAAAATGGAGAAAGTTTCCTTACTCTCCTCAGTGGGTTAGTATATTGGATGTGGCCCAAAAAATCTTGGATGAGGAAGACAGAATGAAAAAGGAGCAGAAGGAGAATAAAGGGGAAGGAGAGGGAATACAAGCAGATGAGAATATTGGGGTGGGGAAAGTAGAAGTTAAAGAACAGTGGTCTGAATTGTGTGATCCAGAGGGTGTACAGCCAACTAGTACACAGGATCTGCAACCCTTGTTAGAGCAATTACCATCTCCAGGGACCTCATATCTAAGGGCAGAGAAGGAGATCTTAACAGCTAATGAAATAGAGGCTATCATCCAGGAAATTGTGGCCATCAGGGCTAAGGAAAAGCTCTCTGAAGAAGCCATGCCTCCTGAAGGAAGAGAGAAACTGTTCTCCCAAGATGTTTCTTCTGTCAACGCACAGAAACCACGCTATCATAGGGAATGGAGGACGCCACGCTAAGAGGGGCATCTATCCACACATCAACTGCTGCCCAACACTGTGCACCACTGCCTTCAAAGTATCATTAAGTAAACATTCCCCTTTATATCACTGTGCTAAAATGTTGTCTTTTGTTGCTCTTCAGTCAAGAACTGTCTCTGGGCACATTGATTAATGGGGGCAAACTGCATAGAGAAACAGAATTGATTGTTTCATCCCGACCCCATGCCCATCTTGCAACACAAAACCCACATTTATTGGACTGCTGCTCAACCCCCTTTTTGGAAGCTGCCTAGTAGCAGAGGAAATGTAGAACTTGCTCTCCAGTGCTTGAGGGTGGTGTTCAAGTAGCTTTCTCAAAAATGAGCCAGGTAAACAAGTGCTGTAGCAGGCTAACAAAAATGAGTCCCTGCTGCTTTCTGTGAATCCCATGCCCATTTACACACAAAAGAGGTTTGTGAAATTTAAATTTTTTTGCATTGATTCTTTTTTCTATTTTTTAAAAGACTTAATTTATACAGTCAAGCAGTTCCCATTCATTTGGGTGGGGAATGTCTCCATAGGTTGTGCTCAAGAGATAAACCTGAAAAAAACAACATAACATACCCCTGAGAAAGCAATAAGGGTCTGTGAAAAGGTATATAAGCCAACTACTTGGAAACATGAATAACATCTCTAGCAGCACAATCCTACACAGGTCTACTCATTGTACTGAGTAAGTCCCACTGAGTTCAGTGGGGTATATTCTCAGGAAAGTTGGTATTGCATTGCAGCCTAAATTAAAAATGCCAACATTTAGGATGGACTATATTGCACAGAACATCTTAGTTTTATCACTTACTTTACAGTTCCTTTGCTGGGATTAAGAGATCCTATTGTTTTGCCATAGCAAGATTTCATATATGGGAGAAATGCTATCGCTGTGGCATCCATTCAAATAATGGACATGGATTTTGAGTCATATAGTCAAAATCCACAGAACAGATGAAGTATTAGAAGAGTTAAAGTAAGTCCTCCTCACACATGTGGGCATTGTATTAAAAGAAGAAGAAGAAGAAGAAAGAACCGTTTCATGGTTATTGGAAAGCGAAATTTCTATGTAATGGAAATATTTTTATGATAAATCCCCAGAGAAGATAGAATAAAGGTAGATTATTTTTAATTTAAAGAGCCAACGTGCTTAGAGGTTCCTTTACATACAGGTTTCATTTATCACACAATGGCTAGAAAGCATGAAGTGATTATAACCTTTGCACAGTACGTTTTGCCTGCTTATTATTTGATAATGAACAGATGCCTGTGAAGAATTTAAGAGTGGACAGGTAGGGCAGAGAGATGAGGGAGATTGTATTCTTTTCTTCTTCTTTTTTCTTTTTCCTTCTCTTGTAAATTCCTCCCTTGGCCGACTCCAGTGAACCCAATGCATATGAGGACCATATGAAGGCTGGCATCTTGCCCTGAGAGCTATTGGGATGTAGCATCAGCCCCCCCCCAATACCCCCACAGTTCATTGGGTCAACTGGGAAGCAATTCCTCAGACAGGGATATTCCTCAGTAGCACAAATTAAGTCTGCATCTGGGGGTTGTTGGGAAAAGGTTGGAGGAGGTGAGGAATCAGTTAAACCCCACTCCAAATTTTTAATAAAGGTAAGGGGTCTCCATCTTCCCAATTTTTCACATTCACATGGGGACTTAGGGGTTGGCAAATAGATGATCCAAACATCAAAGTTAGTGTAGATGCTTACTACACACAAAAATAAGCCATCTCTTAGAGGGCTGTTACTCTTTAAGAGTAACAATCCCAGCCCTGCCTGAACCTCCGAATACCAACCATTTCTACAGGTTATATCCAATGTTATGCTAGCAGAAAAATGACAAGAGTTGGCTTTGCTCTGCTAGCAGTTGCACAACTGCTAACAGAACTAACAGAACTAGTGCAAGCAGCAGCACCTAATCTAATGAAGTCATAATGAGTTGTGCAATGCCTTGTGCAATGATTTGCAGGACAGCTTGTACACTGGCTTGCTCAACAGCTTGTACAAGCAGAATCCAAGTATTGGATCTGATACTTGCAAAAGGAAGAAAAAAAACCCAGGGTTTGCACAAGCGGTTGAAGTGTTGCACAAGTGGAATGACACTGTTGGATATACAGTCATGCCTTGGATTGAGAGCATAATTCGTTCCGGAAACGTGCTTGTAATCCAAAACACTCTTATATCAAAACGAAATCCCCCCAAAAAAATTTGTACAGAGATTTTTAATTTAAGCCGTACTACAGTACTTGTATTGCAAGATGTCGCTTGTATATCAAGTAAAAAAAATTTAAATAAATATTTAAAAATTTGCTTGTCTTGCAAAACGCTCTCAAACCAAGTTACTTGCAATCCAGGGTATTACTGTACCACCCTATGGTTCTAACCCTCCAAGGAACAGAGTTGCTACCAGTACACCTAGTCTTGTATTATTAAAGATCAGTATAGCACTGGGAAAATAAGCATTTTAGGATGAATGTTATCTGGAGTAATCTGAAAATATGCACATAGAAGAAGCACAGAAAGTTCTTTGATGGTGAGACTGTGATGCTGCCTCCCCTTTCATCTCTCAAGCATGGAAAAGCATGCTGTCAGGTGCCAAAGCCACAGGTGTGATGTTTCAAATGAAAAGAGAGGGACTGTGAGAACTAAAACAGAGAGCAACAAATGCCAAGAACAAAAAAGAAAGAAAGAAAGAAAGAAAGAAAGAAAGGCAAATAGCAGTTGTAATGACATAAGAGGCAAATATTTGTCTAGCTTTAAGCTGAACAGGAAGAATTATGTAAATATTAAGAAAAGTGCATGACTAATGCCTTGAAAATTGGAATTCTCCTCCAGTAGCCAAAAGTCTGGAAATTTTCAGTATGGCACTCCAGGGTGTCTAATGAAAAGCTCTACATGAGCAGTGAGCACAGAAAAACCAAGAAAGAAAAGTGGGGCAGGGAATCCATATTAAGATAGTGGGCTATATTTAAAAATCTGGAAGTAAAGCTGCTTATAGAACAAGCATGAGAGCTTCTGCAACAAATGCTGTTCCTCTCTCCCGTCCCGTCTTACCCCCAACATGCTTCCTTATCCCTTTCCAACCTGGATGTGTGTTCCATTGCAAGCAATGCATTACAGGAAGACTATATCTGCTCTCAGATGTGCATAGGGTGGCCACTTAACTCATCACCAAAAAAAGGGGGAAACATATTACCAATATAGAAGACAAAACAGAGGACAGAGGTAGTATATGAACATTTAGAAATAAATACTATAATTTAGATAGAAATGCAATACATCTCACCATAGTGTGGAAGACTGTGACCAGGTGACCGGTCTACCTGTTCAGTCTGCTCACCAGGTGCTAACTCTTGATAGGCAACTTCCAGGCCCTTGTTGCTCTCTCTTCTCATGGTTCTTTCTCATTTAACTGGACTTGAACTGAGCAGATCTTCAAATACAGGTTGCCTTCATGGAGGATGCCTTCAAACAGAGGACTGTCCTCAGTAAAGTAGGGCACATGGCTACCCTAGATGTACATCTATTGGCACATCTAATTTACACCCAGTTCCTGATGTGGTTGCAAGTGAAAAATGAGCAGAAACCTGCTGTCTCACTTAGATCTCCTTGCTTAAATCAGGCTGTGTGGCTCCAGGGAGCTGGCTGTGAGAACAGCCCTCTGCTGGAACCAAGACCCTCTGCAACCATCCTTGCTGAAGCCCTGACAGAGTATTTATAACCGCTTTCCCTGACCTGGTGCCCTACCGACATGTTGGGCTACCTGCCATCTGGGAATTATGGGAGTTGCAGTCCAACACATCGGGAGGGCACCAAGTTGGGGAAGGCTGATCTATAATGAATAGTTCCCTGACTTTCATGTGGCAATTATAACTACTACTGGTAAAGTTGGGAATACATGTTCTACTCATTCAAAATAGCACATTCCCCTAATGTGTAGTCAACTTGAAACGCAAGTTTCAGGAACATTTCCCAACTGATATGTAGATTCAGGTGTCAAAGGTTTCACTAAATTTAAGGTGCAATCCTATGCAGGTTTAGACAGAAAAAAATCCTACCACATGCATAGGATTGTGCCCTTAGGGAGCAATCCCATGGTCCCTAGACAGCACCTGAGGGGCCATGGGATATCTTGAATTCCCAGCTCCAAGATCAGAGATAGTGCTCCTGCCTCAGAACTGGGAATCAGAGCTCCGACCCCCGACCCCTTGCAGCCAGCATGGAAAGAACACCAGCTGCCTCTCCAAGGTCAGGCATGTGACCTCAGGGAGAGGTAAAAGGGGGCATTTTGTTGGCCAGGGAGGGGGGGAGACTGGAGAGGCTAGGCTATGAACTATCCTGAGACCTCTCCAGCCTCCTTCCTTCCCCCTCCGACTAGGTGGCCAACTGTGCTTCTTAAACACTCTGAATCTATTCTACCTTGTTGCCTCACCTAACCCCACACCACCACCAATAATCTGTTCCTGACGGGATCCAGAGCTCCAGTTCCCCCTCCTCATGGGAAGAGGCCACCAATATAGACAATTTTTCAGACCAGCATGAGGATTGAACTCCAAAAGCACATTTTGAGATCCCTACCTCCCAAGACCTGCCCTTACCCAGAAAAGCTCATGGGGCCAGCACCCTGGCATGTGTAGGAAGTCACACACACTACCATCAGAGGATTCCAGGGACTCCAGTGCTGAAGCCATCAGCACAGTACTGTCACGTCTGTGTCATCACAGTAATGGGTTTCTACAGCAAGCAAGGTCCCTTTAAGGCAGATGCATTCGGTTTGGCGGTGGAGCTAACAACCGAAAGGAAGCCAAACCTCTACTTAAGGCTTAGTCAGAATCTGCCAGTTGTTGGAGCATCATACCAGTTAAGCTTGCCTGGCTTCCAGCCCCCTAGCCCCACTTGGAGCTCTCCATGGTGCTATCCATTTCTTTGTTCTGCTTATCCTAGACCAGATCTCAGTCTCAGACTTGTCTGACCACACTTCAGGGACTTCCTTTTTTTCCAGTCCCCCAGTGGCGCTGCAACCAGGCTAGACTCTTTCTTCAGTAGCGGTCTGCTGCCAGAAACAGAACAGTTCCATGGGTCAACATGTGGAAATTCTCAAGTATTGCTTCATGTAGCCTGATGGTACATGTGAGGATCTGTAGACTGGAGTACTAAATCAATGCTTGCATGGTTAGGAATAGAACAGGAATTCTGTCACCATCTTAAAACCACTTACAGAGAACTATTAGAACAGACGAGTAGCTCTTCCGAAGCTCGCCACTTCACAAATCATGTTTGGATGTTGGGGCATTATTGATGTGATAAGACCCACATAGCTTGGATCAGTGGGAGTCCTCTGCCAAGTGGGATTCAACCCATGAAGGTCTCTGCTGTGAGTGTCCTACAGTTTGAGAACTGTTAGCACCTTTCTTTAAATATTGGACACCACATACCGGGCACCTAAAAAGAGATTCCTGTGTTGGAGTAAAAGCAGCTATATTTCTTAGAGAAAGTGATGGAACAAATACAATACTTGAAAATGAAAGAAAACTCTTGACAGGTTGAGCACAGGTCACCAACACATCAGATGGTTCAAAGGAGGAGTGACAAAAGGAAAGGGAGACACAAAACTAATTCAAGCTTGTTGTTATCCAACCAAGGGGAGAAATATGATGAGTTCAAGCTGCTGTCACAGGCAAGCTGCTGTTTTCTATCATGATCATGACTCAGAACACATTAGTAACATCTAATAAGGATGCCAGCCATGTGGCAAACACTTTCTGACACAGGTGCTCCCTCCTAAAATGTGTCAGTCTGAAAAGATGTCCAAAGGCACATTAAGTCAAACAGGGGTGGGGGGGGAATCCTTCATCCAGCCATAAAACACAGTAAATTCTCATATCCTCCTCCTTTGATGACAATTATATCAAATATAGAACCGACTTGTATAACCTTTATTGTTTTGTTAAATAAGTGTCTTCACTCTTTCCCACTCCTTCTTCCTTTCTTGTTTGTACATGCACAAAAGAAAAAAATGTATTTGTATTATGAAGTAATACACACAAATGCAAAGTTGCAAGAATCTCAGTGTAAAATGTCATTTAATATACTAACAGAACATTACTGTTCACTGCAAATGCTGCTCTAGAGCAGAAGCGGAGTAAAATGCATCATTAGCACCATATGCAGCATTTCCTCCAATGTAGTTTTCGGTTCCATACTTTATTATGCATTACAATATTTCTATAAATTTTAACTAGAGCATATTTACACAACTTGCATCAGAGAAGGCCTTTTTTTAGTTACTGCATTTTTAAAAGTTTCATAAATTCTCAAAATTATTCATATTCATATGCATGAAATAAAGATAGACCATTGCTCGCATTTGTCTGCGAATTTTAATTTGTGCTTATTCTTCATAATGGTCTTCAAAGTTGCTCTAACTCTATTCCTACTTCCTTGTGAGTTAGTCCCAGACATGGGTTCAAGCCCCATTTCAGGCATAAGTGCCTGGTGTGGCCTGGGGCAAGTCATTAAACCTCAACCTCAGTTTCCCATCTGTCAAAGGGCAACTGTGATTATCTACCTCACAGGGTTGTGTGGTGAGGGCAAAACCAACAGAGCCTACAAAGCAAGCTAAAGTTTGCTTTAGTATCAAATTTTAATAATATTGGGTTGGATCCAGTGTTGCATGAAAAGTCTCCACAAATATGATGAATTGTATCCAATGTTAGTCCTACTTAGATTAATGAATGGGTCTTACCAGTGTTCTCCAACCTTGGTCCCAGGCATGCTTGGAGTTGTAGGCAAAAAACATCTGGGGACCAAGGTTGGAGAACATTGAGATAGACTAACACTGGACACAACCCAATGATTCCATGAGCAGAAGAGGGGGAGGCGGTTTTTGCTGATTCCCTCCCCCTGCAGCCCCCTATGCCCCAAAATATATGTTCTGAAGGGTCGGGGGACCCTCTAGAACAGCGTGTGAACTGAAGTGAGGCTGTAGGCTGCAGGGGGAAGGAAGAATTGGTGAATGTCACTGTCCCATGCCCTCCCTCCAACAGGGAGACTTCAATTCAGAGAAGGGGAACTCTGGATCCAATCCATTATTAAATAGTAATGCACAGTGCTTTTTTTCTGGAGAAAAGGGGACCGGAACTCTTGGATTACATTTCCTCGGGAGTAGATGGCGATTAAATTGTAATGCAATTAATAGAAGAAAAGGTGCTGGAACTCAGTTCCGGTGAGTTCCACCAGAAAAAAAGCCCTGGTAATGCAGTACTTAAACTAGAGGAAAACTAGGTAGTACTCACATTTCTTTAAAGAGCATAAAATCACTTTAAAATGAAGAATGTAACAGGCCTTCTGTTACAGAAACACCAGAAGGATTTCTATATATTAGGCAGGAAAAGGTAACTACTAGCAGTTTATTTCATACTTAGACTTAGGTATTTGCGAGAATAAAAAAGCCAGGACTCAAATTGTCATCTGCCTCCATGATATATTTCACTTAGAACAAGCTGTATCTCCTACTGGTATTATGTTGGAGGAAATTGCTCGTTGCTTGTTCTCAGTAGCTTGACGTAGAAAGGAAATTAAAGATGCTTCTACTCTGCTTAGCTAATATGAGGCATGTTTTGGAGGGAGGAGAGAAATGATCTTCAGCTCAAGATCTTTGTCAAGGTTATGTCCTGCAAATGAGGAAATGCTAAAGCATTTGGGACTTTTTAGATTTAAAAAAAGAAAAAGACAACCAAGGGCAGGGGGTATGGCTGAAGATGGAGAATGTGGATAGAATGAATTTTTTTCTCCTGCCCTCATAACTATGAGATCAATGCTGTAGTTAGGTGATTTTAGCCTCTGGATTTTATGGCCTTACTTCATTGACTTCAAAATGTGGCAAGCCAGCTCTGCTGAGTCTGGGGGCCTTTCTGCTCCTTCTACTAAGTGGGGCCCTGGACAACTGCCCCAAAGTCCTACCCTGACAGCAGCACTGTATGAGAACGTGGGGGTCACCCAATGAAATTGATTAACCGTAAATTCAGGATGAAGGAACATTTTTCTTCTACACACTGCATAATAGATTAACTGATGGAATGTGCATCCACAAGGTATGGAGATGGCCACTGGCTCAGAGGGCTCTAAAAGGAGAATAAACAAATTAATGGAGGAGAAGATGTCTATCAAATGTTATTAGCTATAACGTGTGATAGTGAAATGGAACCTTCAGTTTCAAACAATCAGGGAGGGCTGTTGCTTTCATGCCCTCTTTGTCAGCTTTCAAGAACTACGTTATTGACCTCTGTTGGAAACAGAATTATGTAAATATGATGAAATAAATATCAGGAGGGTCAAGGAGCCAGGTGGACACCAAGAGAGGTGTCCACAGGCACACTGGTGCCCATGGGCACCACATTGGAAACCCCATTTTTAAGTGAACATGTAACCTGGCTGGAGGGTCACATGGTGTAGCTCTGCCCCTGATGTTGCACATGTCACAAAGCCCCTCCCCTGGCTCAGCTTGTCTGAATGTGGAAAGCTAAGCAGGGTCAGGCCTGGTTATTACTTGGATGGGAGACCTCTCCTCTAGTTTCCTGCATTAAGCAGGGGGTTGGACTTGATGGCCTTGTAGGCCCCTTCCAACTCTATGAACTATGTGTTGGCGCGTGAGCATATGCAGAGTGTGGGAGATTTATTATCCTGTCTGTGTGCTAGCAGACGCCTGAAATTCCACACACAGATCTTCCAGATCTCACCTCCCCCCACGCAGCGTGCAGCGTGTTGTGCCAGTTTGACCAGCCCAGTCTGCCCTGTTGTCAGACTGCTTCCAGCTTCCCCGTTGCAGATTAATCCATGAAGTCAGGAAACACTCTGTAACACCACAGGTCTAATTCTACCTGTTTATTCACTTAGCAAGTAAAGTTCTACAGAGTATACATTTCCTAGTTACAGTCCATGTGCAGAGTATAAATGCATAGCAAGCATTACATCCAGTGGAGTAAGTTGAGCTTCACTCCACCTCAGCAAAGACGTTACATTGTTGCAGTAACAAAGTCCAGCAAGAAGAACAAGAAGAAGAGAGAAAGCAGTCCAGCTTCTCTCTAAGATGACTTCAGACAGAAAACAGGTTAGCACGTCATCAGAACATACAAACCATGTGACCAGCTCATATTGCTCTCACATTCTAGTTTCCGATGCGAAAACACGAGATCCCAGAAAGACACAACAAACCTGTTTACAGCCATTCTGTCCCTTCCATGTGTAAACAATGTGCTGCAGCTGGTTAAAGTGATACATATCACAACATCCCCCCACAAGCTGAGTACATCTTGTTTCACATTTGCTCAATGAGGCCTAGCGCCGTCATTAGCTTCCTGTGTCTTACTACAGGCAATGGTTTTGTGAAAAGATCTGCCACCATGTCCCCTGTTGCACAGTATTTGAGTGTTACCCACCCTTTCTGCACACAGTCCTTTACATGAGAGTAACGAACATCAATGTGCTTGGTTCTTGGCCTACATTTTTCAGTTTGTGCCATGCTTATGCAAGCTTGGTTGTCTTCAAAAATTGTAACAGCCCTGTCTACTGGTAATTGCAAATCAGTAAACAATTGTTTGAACCATTCAATCTCATTGCATGCTTGAGATAAACTGATGAATTCAGATTCTGCACTAGATACAGCCACACAAGATTGTTTTCGTGTATACCAGTCAATTAGACTTTCACTATACATGATCACAGTTCCACTTGTGGATTTTATATCTGTTGCAGACCCCCAATCAGCATCAGTGTACACACAAAAACCTCCCTCTGTGTGTGATGACAATTTCAGTTTGCAATTCATGGAACCTTTTAAATATCTTAACACACGTTTCACAGCTAGCCAATCATACATAGAAGGATTTTGCGTTTTCCTGCTAAGTATGTTCACAGCATTGCTGATGTCTGGCCTACTCACATTTGCCAAATATAGCAGGCTTCCAATAACACTCTGATATTTTCCAATATCCTCAAATTCAGTGTTATCTGTGTGTTTTTGATATTCAAGAGTCATTGGAGTGGTAACTGGGTTACAATTCTCCAATCCATGAATCTCCAGCAATTTCTGAATTTTCCCACTTTGTTCAACCAAGAAAGAACCTTCCTCATCCTGGGATAATTGCATTCCAAGATAGTGTTTCACCAAACCTAGATCTTTCAGTTTAAAGTGTGCTTGCAATTCTTTTGCAATTTTGTCTTTTTGACTTACTGATTCTGTTATCAGCAATATATCATCAACAAAGACTAACAAATACACCCAATGTCCCAATTCTGTGTGACATGTGTACAGACAGTGATCAGCCTTGCTTTGTTTGAATCCCAAACTAATCAAAACTCTGTCTAGTTTTTGGTTCCAGCACCTTGCTGCTTGCTTCAGCCCATATATGGATTTGTGCAAACGACATACAAGACCGGGATTTTCTACAAAACCTTTTGGTTGCACCATGTAGATTTCCTCTTGTAAATCACCATATAGGAAAGCAGTTTTTACATCAAAATGAAATGCCATCATTTTTCTTTGTGCTGCCAATTTCAACAACAATCTTACAGTTGCATACCTTGTTGTTGGTGCAAACACGGAATCAAAATCTATTCCATGCTTTTGTGCAAACCCTCTTGCCACGAGTCTTGCCCTGTACCTTTCCACCTGCCCCTGGTGATTTGTCTTCACCTTGTACACTCATTTACAGGTGATGGCTTTTCGCCCCACAGGTAAAGATACCAGACTCCATGTTTTGTTAACATGCATGGCATTGATTTCATCCTGCATGGCTTCAAACCAATCATTTCTCACTACTGGTTTCACGCCCTGGATTTCCTCAAAACTTTGAGGTTCTAAAGCTATTTTGAGAGCTTTATGTACAACAGTTTTTCCACTTTGGAATTCATCCTGATATCTAACAGGTGTTTTACGTTCTCGGGTTGAACGCCTTAGAGATTGTTCACCTCCCTCCTGTTCCCCAGATATCTGCCCAGTGGTCTGTTCTGTTTCAGAAACCTCCAGCTGTGTCTCAGCCATTGAATGCATTGGCAATTCCACCAGCTGTTTCTTTTCATGTGTTTGCTCATGAAAGATCACATCTCTGCTTAAAATTACCTTTCTGTGTTGTGGTGACCACAGCCTGTATCCTTTTGTTTGTCCATCATACCCCAGCAGAAAACATTCAAAGCTTCTGGGTGACAGCTTTGTTCTATTTTGAGCCTGTATATGAACAAAACATTTGCATCCAAAAATTCGCATGTGTGCTATCTTTGGCTTCCTCCCATGAAACATTTCATATGGAGTTTTCTCAGTTGTGGTGTTAGGTAATCTGTTCAGCAAATAGTTAGCATTTGAAAGTGCATCCCCCCAGAAATGTTTTCCCAACTTTGAGTCAGTTAATTGAGCCCTCATCATTTCTTGGAGTGTTCTGTTGCGCCTTTCAGCTACGCCATTCTGAAACGGTGAGTTAGGGCTGTGATTTTGTGTCCAATGCTCTCACTTTCTAAGAATTTCTTAAATCTTGTACTCATGTACATCTGTGAGCAATTCACCTATGGGGTATTGTTTGAACCTGTTACCAGCCCATTTCACAAATGATTCAAATCTCTCTCGAACCTGAGATTTATGCTGCAGAAGATAAACAAATCCAAATCTAGAAAAATCATCAACAATAGTCATATAGTACCTATTTCCCCCATAGCTTTCCTCAAATGGCCCAGCAACATCAGAGTGTACCAGCTCAAATATTCTTGTGCTCACTCTATCACTGTGTTTCTGAATGTTAGTCCTGTGTGACTTAGCCTGACTGCATACTTCACATTCCACATAGTTAGAACAAGGTTTCATTTTCATGCCCTCACACAGACCCGGCATCTTCTCGATGCTCCTGTAATTAGCATGCGCAAAATGTTTATGGAATAAATGTACACAATTATCATGAGGCTTACAATTTGCATACTTCACACTCTCATCATGTGTTACAAATGGATTTATAACATACAGAGAATTCTGCAAATCACCTTTTGCACAGACTGTCCCTTCACGTGAAATCACACATGTGCTGTCTGAAAAACACATTTCATAGCCATTTTGAGCTAATTGGGAAATACTTATCAGATTTGTGTCCAGTTCGGGAACAAGCAATGCTCTTTGTTGACCCAAAGTAGTAAAGTCAATTGTTCCTGTTGCTGAAACATTTATACGTTTCCCGTCAGCTAATTCCACGTGCTGACCTGGACATCCATCTTCTTCCAGAGATTGAAATACATTCCTGGAGTTAGTCATGTGATGAGAAGCTCCAGAGTCTAAGACCCAAACATCATTAGAAACCCCCACCCTTGCAATCAAACTTTTGCCCGTTTTAACTGCCTCCTCAGGTGTGCTTGTTGTTTCCTGTTTGTTCTTTGTCTTTTTCTTTTTCATTCTACAATCTCTTCTCAGATGAGTTGTAGATCCGCAAGTGAAGCATTTTTTCACTTTTAAAGCAGCGGCTTGGGTTACTCCCTGCTTGTTGTTTCCAGCTTGGCTGTTTGCCACACCAGCCTGGCTTTCTGCAAACTTTCGGCCAGAGTTGTTTTGCTTTGCTTGCTGCTTTTCCATTCTGCTATCTCCACAAGCCATTTCTCCAGCTTGAAGCAGAAAAAGCTGCACTTTGTAAATTCCACAAAGATTAAGCTTGGTCACCCACTGCTTCTGGATCCTGTGTTACTACAGACCAGAGTCCCGCATGGGTTAAATAATGCTGCATCTGAAAACTCCACAGCACATAGTTCGATCTAGACAATCTCTCCACAATTTGTGGATTCAGGGATTGTGCAGCCACCATTTCTGTGACCGGGGGATTCTCCTCCTCCTCCTCCCCAGAAATTTCAGCCTCGCTCTCCCCCTCCAAGCTCTCAGCCTGAGAACTTCCCTGTAAGCTGTCTGTGTCAGCTAACGGTTTTCTCCCCCTTTCTTCCCTCTTACCGGTTGAAGGACCAGGAGATAGTTTTTCTTCCTTGATGTCTTCTTCCTCTGCCATTAATCACTACAATCACCGGAGTCAAAGCTGTTGCCAAACAGGTCCCGGTTCTGGTACCGACCCGCTCTGGTTCTGGTCCGGTTCTGGTTCTGGACTGGTTCTGGTCTGGTTCTGGACTGGTTCTGATCTCTGGGCCCATAACCCTCTTGGTGTTTGAGAGTATGCAGAGTGTGGGAGATTTATTATCCTTTCTGTGTGCTAGCAGATGCCTGAAATTCCACACACAGATCTTCCAGATCTCACCTCCCCCCACGCAGCGTGCAGCGTGTTGTGCCAGTTTGACCAGCCCAGTCTGCCCTGTTGTCAGACTGCTTCCAGCTTCCCCATTGCAGATTAATCCATGAAGTCAGGAAACACTCTGTAACACCACAGGTCTAATTCTACCTGTTTATTCACTTAGCAAGTAAAGTTCTACAGAGTATACATTTCCTAGTTACAGTCCATGTGCAGAGTATAAATGCATAGCAAGCATTACATCCCCAGTGGAGTAAGTTGAGCTTCACTCCACCTCAGCAAAGACGTTACATTGTTGCAGTAACAAAGTCCAGCAAGAAGAACAAGAAGAAGAGAGAAAGCAGTCCAGCTTCTCTCTAAGATGGCTTCAGACAGAAAACAAGTTAGCACGTCATCAGAACATACAAACCATGTGACCAGCTCATATTGCTCTCACAGTCTAGCTTCCCATGCGAAAACACGAGATCCCAGAAAGACACAACAAACCTGTTT
This sequence comes from Shinisaurus crocodilurus, assembly GCA_021292165.1. Lineage (NCBI taxonomy): Eukaryota > Metazoa > Chordata > Lepidosauria > Squamata > Shinisauridae > Shinisaurus > Shinisaurus crocodilurus. The sequence goes on along the minus strand of CM037879.1, from coordinate 172,651,754 downwards.
ACAGCCATTCTGTCCCTTCCATGTGTAAACAATGTGCTGCAGCTGGTTAAAGTGATACATATCACAACACTATGAACTATGAATGTGTGCGCATATAGCACAGAAGTATGGAGAGGGGGGCCTGCATACACAGCTGTATATGTGGAGGACCCCTCTCTGCAGATATTTACACTGTATCCAAATGTTACTTACAGCAATGGTCTCTGATTCAGCTGTGTTGTCTACTCTGCAGCTCACTTAGTATCACAATTAATCCAGTCCTGGACCAAACAACCTGATCAAACTCTTAGGTGAACTTCAGCTACAATAATGAAAAATAGTCAAGATAACATTAGAAGTACAAAATTTATTGATTTAATTGCTATTGAAAGCCTATTTCGTATTTTTACAACTTAAAGTTGAATACTTTACAGTGGAAAAGGGTTTTTATTTTTAACATTCTTTACACACACAAAAATAACAAGTAAAGTAGTAAGATGTATGTCAAACTTCCCCAACCTGTTTCCCTCCAGATGTGTTGAACTGCAACTCCCATCAATGGCCATACTGGCTGGGAATGATGGAATACATCATTGTAAGGGGTACATTCAGATTTTGCTTGAATGTTAACAAGAATTGGAATAATAAATTCTATCTCAGTTGGAAGGCTGTGCCTACTTGGCATCATATAGACTTGACTGTTATGATTTCAGTAAATTTGCTTTGCCAAACAGACCTGCTTTGGGGGAAACATAGTGTGAAGAGTGTAGGAATATCTAATATGCAGTCTAATTATTAAGATGTGGCGATGGAGCTCCCACTCTTAAAAACAATGTGTTGAGAGGGAAAGAGCTAATCAGGCAGATTAATGATGGGTGGGTTCTAAGCATTAGTGTGCTGCTTCATTGACATTTCACAAATACATTCTTAATGTGCCAATTATCCAAAGGTTAGAGGCAGCACCTCTCTGTCTCCAAGCCCCAAATGAAGGAAACATTTGAGAAAATCCTATGTACATGCCAAAAATAACCTGCAAGCCGGTTGCTAAGTGCTCTGCTCCTTGACATTTGTATAGTGAAGCAAAATATTATATGCCAGATCCTAACAAATGCCATTTTCAAAACTCTTCCTGTTCCAGTTTTGAATAGCGCCTATGTGCAAAAAAAGGGGGGGGGGAAGCACACATTGTTTTCACTTCTTTGAGGAAACTCCTAGGATGATCCACAGAATAAAAACAGTTGCTTAAGGCATTTCTGGCTGCTGTAGAATTTATCAGACAGCTGCAAAAATAGCTTCAACTTCCAAGCCATCTTTCCTTCACATCTGTGCCTGTCAGAGAATATTCTTCTTTTGGCATCCACCTGCATTCTGTTTACATAAATGTGTCAAGTCACATGTGCTCTCCTGGTGCGTGGTGGGGGGTTGGGTGGGTCTGCAAAAAGAACTCCTGGGGCTCAAGACAGACAGGTGACAGATTACATGGGAAAGAGAAATTTAATTTCTTCTTCTTCTTCTGGGACACAAATTAGATCCTGGAGCTATGTGTCTGTTGAGGTTCAGGTTTGGCCACAGGCAGAATACAATCAGATAGCAACATTTTAATTATGTGTACAATGGACAAAGGAGCTCATTTGGGTCAATGTCTAGCCTTCACATCCAGTGTCTTGGTCCTGAGGACTATATGCTTCCTGCAGTATCAGAGGCAGTATGTATGCCTATGTACTCCAGTTGCTGGGGAACATGGGCGGGAAGGTGCTATTGCACTCATGTCCTGCTTGTGGGATCCCGTGGGCAGCTGGTTGGCCACTGTGTGAACAGGATGATGGACTAGGTGGACCCTTGGTCTGATCCAGCACGGCTCTTCTTATGTCCTTATGTTCTGGAAGGATTGCATCATGATAGCCTTTTAAGTAACCCCTCTGGGAAACTGCATTGGGTCAGTCCACAGCTAAATTATTTCATCGTAACTAAGCAATTATTTGCAGTTGTTTTTTTACAAATATGGTTGATTTGCAGATTTTATCCTAGTCATGAAAGCCAGATTTCATAAATCTGATTGTGTATATATGTGCACACAATGCACACAGCTCCATCAGTAAGCTCATCTTCATCATCAAATGTGTTTAATATCTTGGGGAAGAATTAATATGGGGGACATAATAGACACGCTGGTCTCTTACACCCCCACCCAGTAGGAGTGTACATTTGTTTCATAGTAAGAAACTGAACTGAATGGGTTCATTTTTGTTATCTCATTTGTACCCATTCACTCATTCGGAGGTGGTACCTTTCTCCAGTGGCAGCAGCTGATTTCAGCAGCCACCTCCTCGCAGCCACTATTTTATTTTTCCAGAATACTCCAGTTGTTCTGAGACATTCCAGGGGGGGAAATCAGTCACCAATGGGGGTAGCCTTTTTTTTTTTTTTAATGGGAGCTGCCTTTCTTTCCCCATTAGAATGCTCCAGAGCATAATATCTCCACTGCCCCCACAAACAGCAGCACACAAAACAGTGAAAGAAAAAAAGGCAATGGAAATGAATGTAATGAAAATTAATGTAAAATGACACCACAAAAACACCACAAGGAAAATGATCTTTGCAAACAGAAAGGCTCAGAGTTTCTGGCACCACACAAGGGAAGCAAGATGAATAGTGGTTCCATTAAGCCAGGTTTTGTGGATGAGTGGAGGCGTATTAAGGGGGGGAAACCTCATTATGTTTATTTTTTTCATTTTAATGTAAAACTATACGAGTGAGATCCAGTCAAAATCAAGCATATGTAAGTGCCACTGATTTCCATGGGACATCACTGATTTCAATGCGCTTAAATAAAGTATGTGCTTAATTTTCCCATTAAAATCAGAAGAATTAAAACTGCTTAACTTTTTTTTAAAATTATATTTATACCCCACCTTTTTTCCTGAACGGAACCCAAGGCGGCTTACATAATCCTGCTCCTCCTCTCCATTTTATCCTCACAACAACCCTGTGAGGTAGGTTAGGCTGAGAGTCAGTGACTGGCCCAAAGTCACCCCGTGAGTTTCAAGGCCGAGCGGGGACTAGAACCCGGATCTCCCGAGTCCCAGTCCAACACTCTCACCACTACGCCACACTGGGATGGATCATGCACTGAGAGAGTTTAAAGAAGCAGTAGATTGAAGAGCACCAAGAAGGCCAGCTAGCCACAAAAAATGTTAATAACATTCTTAAAAACAAATTGCAGAATATCTTAGCAGGAGGCCCTTGTATCACCCCTACCCCCACCTCCCCTCCCCTCCATACACACACGCAGTTACTAATCTTTTTTAAAAAAAGTTGTCATGCATTCTAACATAGAAATGCAATCTTTTAATAATGTGTTTCTTGACTGAATAGGCATCATATTTTCCTCATTTAAAATATGTTCTGTTACAAAAGTAGTGATCTGCAATCCCAGGGTTTGATCAGAGCAGGTCTGGGCCTGGTCAGAGCCTGGATGGGAGACCACATGAGAACTCTATGTATGCTGCCTTGAGTTCTGTGATGATACAGAGAGCTGGCATAGTTAATTCCCTCCCATTTGAGGCAATGGAAAGAGGAAAATTGACCACCACCCCCGTCCCGTGGTCCTCGCCAGCACAAGCTGGAAGGGCTTAAGAAATGGCAATATCTTCACTGTAGATCTCCCTCCACTGGTAGGATACGCTGTTATTATGGAGCAAGACACACTGGACAGGGTGGGACCAACTTCTAGGTAAACATGCATAGGGCTGTGCTGCAAAAGAATGACTTGGGCTTCTACAGAGTGATACACATTTTAAAGCAGACCACACGAGAACAACCAATTAGAAAGGGACCACATAACGTGGTTATGCATGATGTCATGCCGCACTACAGAATTCCAAACTACAGCTCCCAAGATGCACCTTGATATTGCAAATGTGCAAAAACTCATGCGCCTCAAAGGAGATTTTGCATTAAAGGAGAACTGTCGCTTGAGCTCACATGGGCAAATTTGTTTCTTTCTAAGTCAATAATGAATTCACTCAGGGTAAGTTCACCCTCCCATCACTAATCCAAACATGCCAGGTACTTCCCATCTACCATCCTAAACACCAGTTTCCCTACAGCCATGATATTCTTTTCTCATATTCTGAGAAAGAATAGAGTTTGGGTGAGAGGAAAAGTGGGGAGGCAAGAATAAACTCTTACATTCTAGCAGATATTTGATCAGCCAACCCAAAAACCTGAAGAAAAATTCAGAAGTTATAAATTGCATTGTACTTCTCTATCAAACCATGAACAGAGTTTAATTTTTGAATTTTCTACACTTAAGTTAGTGATAAGCATATTAATTAAACACATCAAATTGTCTCACTGTGGTGAAAAGATAATTACAACAAACCACCTAGACCCATGTAGTTCAGAACAAATCTGATAAAAATAACTCATCTTACATAACCAGCACGACGGGAGATTTTAGATTTTAGCAAATGATACAAGTTAATGCCATTTTCTTACCCAAACTACACTGAATTAAAGAGCAAGCCCCTGATCTCAAGCAAGGCTCTCAAAGCAGATAACTTTTTGTCCAGTCAAAACACTAGAGGCAATTTTTAAGGCAATCAAGAGAAGATTCAGGGATATGTCTTGGGATACTTCAAGACTAGCATGGCCATGTGTCCTACTTTACAGAGGACAGTCCTCCATTTGAAGGCATGCACCATTTTAAGAACTGTCCAGTCCAAGTTCAGTTTAGAAATAAGGAACCATAAGAATGGAGAGCAGGGGCCTTGAAGTTGCCTATAACTTCATTCAAGAAAGACTGGAAACCTCTGGTGGACTTCTTGGGGAGGAGGGAAAGTGACTTAATAACTTTGGGTTTTGATTTCTGAATATTGGCAAGGTGATAGAAATTCTTTCTGTGAAAATAGAGGAAACTTAGATTGGATAAGGATTGGTAATGTTTGTCAGACAATGAGGCGGAAGCCAAATGTTGTTTTGGAAAATTCAATAAATAAAATAATAACAGTAAGCACCGGACAGGGCCAGCCCTACCAGTAGGCAGAACAAGGCTTTCTGAACAGGAAGCAGATTCTGGGTGGGATGGATGACAAGGTGCTGGAGGTCAGAGGTGTATGTGTAGCAAGATGGGGGGGGACACACCATCTTGTCCTTCATCTGAAGCAGCAAAACATCTTGGACTGGCCCTGGCACGTGGACAGCAGACAGACACATAAGTCACCTGCCCATAGTCTTCTCCTCTATGTAGAGATGTATTGTATTTCTATTTAAATTATAGTTATTTATTCTAAATTTGTGTCTATACATGTGAACTAGCATATGCAAATCTATGTGCTCTTTCCCCCTCTCTTTTTTTTTTGTTTTGTTTTGAGATACTGTATATATGTGGCCACCCTCTAGACAAGACCTGAACTTGACTAAAGGTCTTGGCTAAACAATATTTATAAGGCTGCATGTCTCTTACACGTCGGGTAGACTTTCCCATTTGCCAGTAATTCAAAAGGGAAAGCAAAAGCCTTTCACCCACCCTTTTACTCCTGCTTTGGTGTCATGATAAACTTCTTTACTTTTTGGAATTTCCCTCCCACAGAGATTAGTCAAGCTATTTATTATTTGACAATATTTGACTAGGCAAATATTTAGGGCTACACCCTGATTAGAGGAATTTTAATGACAGTCAGATGAGTTTTAGGCTGTAACCCTATACCCAATTATTATTTATTTTATTTATTTGTACAAAAGTATATACATTTAAAATATATATACATTTTTTAAAAAAACACCACAGTGGTATATAGCAACAATAAAAAATACAGAATAAAATTTGAAATCATATAATCAATAAAACCAATATACATAGCTGGGTCACACTTTAGGGAAAAGCTGAGTGAAAAGTTATGCCTTGCACAAGTGTCTAAAATTTAAAAATGTTGGCACCTGCCTAAAAGTAAATGGAAGGGAATTCCACAGAGCTGCAACTTGCCCCACTAAACTCAATGCAGCTTACTTCTGAGTAGACATGTATAGGATTGCACAGTCAAGTGATTTATTGATCTATCAGATAATAATAATAATAATAATATCATCAGGCGATCACTCGTGACCGAGTAAGATTGTCTTCCGGGATAAAAGGAGGAAATTCTAAAGAAGATTGTGTAGACTCTAGCGATGGGTCCGTAAGTGACTGTGGAGGCCAATTCTAGATCCACACAGCTTCCCACAGTGAGGACACAGGTTACCAGATAGAAGATGGTCCTGTAAATGATTCATTTGACGTGCTTTTCGCTTAGCACGTTTCTCCCTTTCACCTTGCACTCGGGCTTCTTCAAAGTCCATGGAACCTTTGTGAAAGGCCAACCTCCATTTAGATCGTTCATGGGCCAGAGCTTCCCAGTTTTCGATGTTTATATTGCATTTTTTTAGATTAGCCTTATGAACATCTTTAAACCTCTTATATTGACCACCGATATTCCGCTTTCCATCCTTGAGTTGGGAGTAAAGTAACTGCTTTGGGAGACGGCAGTCATAATAATAATAATAATAATAATAATAATAATAATAATAATAAATTATTTCTTACCCTCCGTCTAGATCGAGGCGGGGAACAGCAGAAAATATAAAATACATAAACTAATCAAACATAGCACATACTATTAACACATCTTAAAAACATCTTAAAACATCTTTAAAAATATTAAAACATCTTAAAAACTTCTTAAAGGCATCCTAAAATTCCGCCGGATAGGCCTGCCAGAGATATCAGTCTTTATGGCTTTTTTAAATTCTAAGAGACTGGTAAGTTGACGAATCTCCTCCAGCAGGCCGTTCCATAATCTGGGAGCAGCAGAAGAAAAGGTCCTCTGGGTAATACTTGCCAGTCTAGTTTTGGCTGACTGAAGTAGATTCTTCCCAGAGGACCTGAGTGTGCGGGGCAGATTGTACGGGAGAAGGCAATCCCGTAGTTAGCCTGGACCCAAACCATGTGGGCTTTAAAGGTAATAACCAACACTTTATACTTTGCCCGGAAACTGGTTGGCAGCCAGTGGAGTGCTTTTAAAACTGGTGTGATGTGGGCACCCCTAGGTGTACCAGTAACCAGTCTGGCTGCCAGTCTGGTTAAATTTGCATATGGGTAAAAACAATATATCTGAAGCAAAAAAACCAGATTTCCTTTGTTTTTGTGTGATGGACACATGTGACTAAGCAGCAGGGATGGGGACTCGGACTCCAGGACTCGACTCGTGAGTCGGACTGAGTGCCCCCTCTGACTCGAGTCAGACTCGAGTCCCAATATTTTTAATGGGACTCGAGACTCGACTCGGGACTCGAGACCAAGGACTCGTGTTCCAAAATCGTGTTCCTCAAATGCAACATGGATAGGTTTTAGGAAGTACAGCAAGTTTATTTTTTAAAATCATTATCCTAATGCAACCTTTCAGACATTTTGGGTTTGGCTGCCTCTGCCTGCCTGTTTGGGGTTCCCTGCCTCCTCTGCCTACCTGGTCTCTTCTTAACCAGTTCCACAGTTTGAATTGTCCAAGACAAAGGTCTCTGCCTGCCTGTTTGGGAGTTCCCTGCCTCCTCTGCCTGTCTGGTTATTTTGGGTTTGTCTGCCTGGTCTGTTCTTGCCAAAATCAGTTGCAGAGTTTTGAAATAAAAAGGCACACTTGTGCCTAGAATTTATTTAAGCCACACATCTGAAATAGCCTTATTTTGTTGGGGGGAAACCCCATTGATTTTAATAGGGACTTGTGGAGTCAGCTTTGGGAGTGACTTGTGACTCATGACTCGTGACTCACCATTTTGGACCAAGGACTCGGACTCAGACTCGAGACTTGGGTCCAAAGACTCGTGACTCGACTCGTGACTCGAAACCAAGGACTCTTCAACATTCCTGCTAAGCAGCCATCAACTTAGAAGATGGATCCCACCTTTGCATCAGAGAATGCCTCTTTTAAGAGGGTGCTTGCCATCTGCAATTGTTATAAGCATTAAAAAGTATATATTTTTCTTAAAACTATTGCCTGATTAATCATGGGTATCTTTTCAGTTTATTAAAAGCTTTCTAACTTATTAACCTAACTGAGTAATCTATTAAGACTGTGATCGTATGTCCACTTACCTGGGAGTAAATCCCATTGAACTGAATCAGGCTTACCTCTGAACAGAAACGTATATAGGCTTCTGCTGAAAAGTAAATGTTGCAACCTGCCAAATCTTCTATGAAATTAAAAAATGCATTTGGGTAGGTAATGGGTTAACTTTTTAATGGCATATGAAAGAAAATGCATAAGTAAAGACTCCTTGCCCCCTCTATGACTCTGGATACACACATACCTCTTTTAGGAGCAGGCCCCTCCTGCCCTGCCCTAGCCCAGCAGTGGGCCAGCAGTGGTTTACAAGGACAAAAATCACAAACTGTTCAGTCTCTCGAAAACCATTCTCATAACTTTTTGGACTGCTTTTATTGTACAACAACTTGTGGTTTTTAATAGCTATTTTTTCTTTAGCAATCTTTAATTGCTAAATTTTAATCGTTAACATGATCTCTCAGACTGAGCTTGGATGCCCCCGAGTCTATCAGTTGGGAAGCAAAATTGGGCCACCCCAAAATAGGATTGTTTCTGAATATTTGGGAGACTCAGTCAGAAGTACATTTGTTTGTATGAAAAAGCACATTCCATTGAGAACTCCAACAGGGGCCTATTCTTAGTGACTTCCAGGACATACAGAATACTGAGAACACGTAAGCTAGATAACGTTGAGAGTGTCAGCTGTGGTGGTGGGGAGGAGGGAAAGTGGTGGGGGGGTAGAAAGGGGAGTGGCCTAACAGCCTATAGCAGGGATGGAGAGCATCTGGCCCTCCAGATGATGTTCGACTGAAACTCCCACCATGCCTCACCATTGGGGATGCTGTCTAGGGGCTAATGGAGTTGTAGTCCAGCAATATCTGGAGAGCCTCGAGTTCCCCACCCCTTGGCTCATAGTATTCTGGAGGGGAATTGGGGTCAGGGGGATACATGCCAAGAGATTAAAAGCCCAAGGAGGCTTCAGGAAGGGGAGAAAGGAAAGGTGACATCTTTTCCGCCCCCGCCCCCCACACACCCCTCATAAAATCTCACCTTCCCACTTCCATTATATTGCAATAAAGTACTCAGGTTCAGGGCTTACAACAGCCCCAAATCTGAGCCATTTAGCAGTATATAGCGTAGCAGGAGAATGCTTCAGGAGGGTGGGAAAGACATCGCCTTTTCTTTCCTTCCCTCCTGAAACCTTTCCCCCTTCCTGTGAGCCCCGAACATGCACAGGTACAACAAGCAACCGCAGCTCAATCAGGGTGAAAGCCTTGCTGTGTGGTGCTGGTGGGCAATGAAACTACAAAGGCAGCACAGCAGGATGTGGACCATTAGCCCAGTTGCCTAGGCAACCAGGATGTATTCTCTTCCACCACCACCACCTATTCATAGTGAGGGCGACGGAAAACTTACTTCGCCCTCAGTGACAACATAACATAGCCACATCTGATTGGCTATGTGGTACCATGATGTCATCATGTTCAGTACATACAACACAGAAGCCTTTTCACATTATTATTTTTTTTAAAGTGCTGAAGCAGCAAGAGATGGAGAAAAATGATTGTGAACAGATGCAAAATATTGTATGGGAAAAGTGGAAGGTAGAGGATTTTACGCAAATACCTTCACCCATCCCCACCCCTGAAATAGCAACCTTTCACGGGGGAGGGGGCAAATATCAAGCCTCATGAAAATGCAGACTGGCGTTGATTTCACCCCCTCCTGCCCCCCCCCCAAGATAGACAAAAAGATGAGAGTGTTTTATTTTGCATACAGGTTTGGCTTAGAACAGCAACTGTTGATTCATTTATTTTTTCATTTTGCATCTTAATTAAAAATGTTCCTTTAAAACTTATTTTATATTTTATCTGTCATCCTTCCTAAACAAATGAGTACCAAGAATAATTTGTCTTTAACTAAACACATCACAAATCATTAGAAGCTAATCTTCCACACACACAAATGTGTGTGCTAGAAATGTACAGAATTAACAGAGATGGCATTTATTAAGAACTGTTTTCAGGTATCATGCTTGAAATGCAGAGTCCCACTAATGTAACCTCGGTTAGTGACTCCTGTCACTACATTAGGAGTAACATTATGTTTTTATTTGTCCTCTTAAAGCTCTTCTGCTGGAATAATGACTACAAAAGGGCACTGTTTACATTCTATAAATTGTGTTCAAGTCCAGATACTACTTGGCCAAATTCTGAGCCATTCCAGAAATGATGGTAGCTTTCAAACAAAAACAACCATCACTTTCAGTATTTGTGATCAAATGGACAATTAATCATGTCTTGATAATCCTTCTATGCAGGACCGGTGCAAGGCAGTTTGGTGCCCTAGGCAAGATCAGATATTTAGCGCCCCCCCTTCCCACTTGAGAGCGCTGTATTTTTTTTCAAGGCGTTTCTGGCGCCCTCTTTAGCCCAGCGCCCTAGGCAGCTGCCTAGTTGGCCTAATGGTAGCACCGGCCCTGCTTCTATGAGGCTGTAGGATGTGTTGACTAAGTTTTACTGGATGTGAATTTTTTAAAAGGCTTATTTAGCTATCAACATTAGACTCTTCACCAAAGAACAAACAAACTGCAGAATGGTGCGTGTGCGTGTGTGTGTGTGTGATCCATTCCATCTATGCTTCTTAAAAGAGACAACAAAGCACTTAATGGAATTCATAACTATGGCTGACTTTATCAAAAATAAGATTTGCATATGACTAATGTTATCATGCTTTCAAATTTAGGACCTACCCATAGGAAAATTAATTCCATGGGCTTCAATCCCACGCACAATTAGACTGCTTAAATTCCCACTGACATTTTATACAGCCTTCCCATAAATAATCTACGTAGCAAAGAGGAACAGAATAAATGCATTTTCATCTCAACAATGGATCTCATATCACTTTTATCCCTCACTATTTTGATGCTAATCTTCATGGAATTCCTATTAGATCAGTGATTATAAGGGTGGCTTTATTAGCATTAAAAATAAGAAAAAGGACGAAGCTCAGGGACAGAGTACACACTTTACAGGCAGAAGATCACAGATTCAGTCCCCAGCATCTCCGAGTAGGCCTGAAAAAGCCTGAAGGGCCACTGCCAATCGGTGTAGCCCTGCCATCCCCAAGCTGGTGCCCCCCAGATGTTTTGGACTCCAACTCCCTTCAGTCCCAGCTACCATGGCCAATGGTCAGGATCCTGGGAGTTGCAGACCAAAACATCTGGAGGGCACCAGGCAGGAAAGGCCAGTGTACACAACACTGAGCTAGATGGGCCAAAGGTCTGAGTCTGTATAAGGCGGCTAGCTATGGATGAGGAGAGCTAGAGGAGTGGGGTTAGAGAACAGACTTGCCCTCCCAATCCCTGCCCCAAAATCTGCTGCCTGTCAAACATGATATGCCCTTGGCTCATTTGTTATTAAAAGTCAGATACAGAACTGATCCGCAAGAACTGTTATCCTTCATTCCCCCATGCTACTGAGATATTCATTGGGTCAGTTTGCATGATCAAATAGGCCACCATGGCTTATTTAAGTCACAATAGGCTGTAGCACGCGCTGGCGCATATGGGTGGCTGCGATGCCCCTCACCACTTCCTGTGATTCGAACCCAAAGCTTTATACAGTCAAATCCCACCTTCACACTCTCCCAATCTCCTCCGCTGCCACCAACCCCCTCCAGGGTAACCAACTCAGACCACTCCTTTTAAATTTTTAAAAAGGAAACAAGTTTACTGTATTTATTTATAATCAAGGGTAGGGAAATAAATAATGTTAAAGGATTCTAAACGTTGTAAACTCCCTCCCGCTCTCTCTCTCTCTCTCTAACTCTCACCCTGTCTCTCTCAGACAGCACTACCCAATACTCCCCCTCTCTCCCTAGAATCCACTCAGACTTCTCTCAGACTCCTCTCAGCTCTCAGACTACCCTCTCCCCGCCTCTCCAGACAGCCCTCTGCGACTTCCCTCTACCCACTCTCTTCAGACTTCCCTCAGCTCTCCTCCTGAACAGGGATGCCCACAGTTTATATATCACAGGCTTCACCCGCCCTTCTCACTCTCTCAGCCAATCAGCAGACATCACAACATTCCACACTCCTCTCACACTCCCCCCTCCCCTCACATACTAACAGATATAACGCTTTGCCCATGGGCAGGGGCATGACAGTGGCCATTTTCAATGTTCGAGCCATGGCTTGTCTTGTTGTCTGGACCCAGGCAGTGGGGGCTGTGTGAGGGTTAAATAACCCTCGTGTAACCCATGGACTGTTCTAGGGTTATGCAAGAGTTGTTTAACTCTCGCACAACCCTTGCCGCCTGGGTTCAGACAACACGACAAGCTGCAGTCGCAGCTTGGATATTCAAAAACAGCCCGGCATGCACAATGGCCTGTGGTGATTGTGCAAACCAGATCTTTGAGTCAAAATGCTCTAATGATTATGTTTGCCACTTGCCTCTATGCACGTTCATTAAGTGGGTCCATCAGTATAGAAACAAATAGCTAACAAACAATTAGAAGTGCTAGAACATCAGCATTTGGAAGGAAAAATATGTATGACACAGTCAACTAATTAAAGACATACCTTATGCTGCCTCAGATAGGTTCTAACTATTGGTCTCCATGACAGCAACAGGAAAAGTAATACAGAAGGGAAAACTGAAAGTGTATTCAAGAGTATGCTATAAAATATCCCCCATTAACATTCTATTTAGATCAACTTCCTAAATCTTCAAGGTGATACTTTCTATCCTGCACACAAATTTCTGAGAAGAGCAGCACTATAAGAGTAGTCTAACATTCTGCTTTCACAAGGAAAAGAGGTGGTTACCATGACAACAATCTTTCTGAAGATGGCTCTCAAATTATATGTGGAACTATCCTACATACATTTATATATCAGTTTTCCCATTATGTGCGTGCAAATGAAAAAGAGGAGAGTGTTCCTGTACTTTTAATGGTTGCGTAGAAGAGGGAGACTTGGCGAGAGCAGCATTTTGTGCTGAGGTAAGAAACAATGCACTTCCTGGAATCCACTCCTGTATACATCACTGCTAAAGGTACAGGGACCTTGCCTTCCCTTGCATCTCCATGTACAGATTAAACCATCAATAACCTAGGATTACTAGTATTTAGGTTCTAGACTGAGAACTGGCCTTGCATAATGGCTATCAAAACCATTGTTAACTTGTCCATGAACTCACTCTGTGGCTTTAAGAAAGCCACAATTCCAGAAGTACACACACACACACACACACCCCTGTATTACAGGGATAATCGTACTGGCCTTACAAGGCTCTTCAAAATGCAAAACGATGTGTTATAATCCATGAATTCATCTCCATGGGAAGTATCCAATGCTGCTGCTGTGCCTCTGCTTGTGCCTACAGGACTTACCACTCATGCAACAGGAACTAGTGCTTCCGAAAGCAATCCAGAAACTAGCAGAAACACTTGTTTCCAGAATTGGGCAGGTCAGCAGAGACCCTGTCTGCAAGCTCTGCTGACCTGCCCCATTCCAGAAACCAGTGCTTCTGCTCTTTCCATTTGCCTTGTGAAGCACAAACTTCCTGTTGTGCTAGTGGTGGATCCCAGTAATATGTGAGCCGCACTGGATACTGCCCAATATGTTTTAAGCCTTAAGTCTTAAAATTTAAGAGGTTTTCATAAATAGCACCCAAAGGGGACACTGATCCAGATTGGGGCCATGGTACATAAAAAATAAATCACCCCCTCAGAATTGTAAAAAGTGCATAGAATGTCTGCAGAAAAGACTCCAAAATCAGGTCAAAAGAAGGGAAACAGCATCCCAAGTGCATCACCAGGATACTTTGATATTACAGACATGGAAGATTTCATTACATCTGGCCAATCTTTGAAAGAAAAAGGGTGCGTGGGAGTAGTTACACCGGTGTTTGGCAGTACAGAAACCTCAAATAATGTTCACCCTGGTGCCATCACTGATCTACTCAAGAAGGCTGCAAGAAAAACAAAACGCATAGACACGCCAGCCTCTGGTGGCAAAATAGGAGACATCGCCCCTGATAGACAACCTGTTGAAAAACCTGAGGTTGCCAGACCACCACCCAATGAAAGCAACAACAAGAAATTTGAACCACAAGGCGGTGGTGGACCAGACCCCAAGAGGGCAAGATATGGAGATTCTTCTGTGTCTACAAAAGATCAGCCTGCACCCATGCAGCAGGAGCAAATGTTCCACTACTCAGAGGACTCAATTACTCAGTGGATTGAACATACTTCTAAGAGACTGTTAGAGCAATACGCCAATGGAATCCAACTACCTAGGGAGGTTGTGGGCTCTCCAACACTGGAGGCATTCAAGGTGCAGCTGGACAGCCATCTGTCAGGGATGCTTTGACTTGGGTTCCTGCATTGAGAGGGGGGGTTGGACTCGATGGCCTTATAGGCCCCTTCCAACTCTACTATTCTATGATTCTAACTCCTTACCTTTACACTGTTTTCCCAATGAAAAATGCTCACACCCTGAATTACTATTTTCCCTATTTGTGTGTGTGTGTGTGTATGTGTGTGTGTGATTCAGACTACAAGCTAAGCCTCAGTAGGCTTATTCCTAAAGTGGCTTACTGTGTCGTGCAAACACAGTCAATCTCTTTGAATATTATTAGATGGGGCCTGGATCAGATAAATGTGATTCTGATTGGCTGGGGATTCTAGCTATTTATTTATTTATTTATTTATTTATTATATTTATACCCCGCATTTTTTCCTGAAAGGAACCCAAGGCGGCTTACATAAGTCCTCCTCCTCGTCTCCATTTTATCCTCACAACAACCCTGTGAGGTAGGTTAGGCTGAGAGTCAGTGACTGGCCCAAAGTCACCCAGTGAGTTTTCATGGCCGAGCGGGGACTAGAACCCGGATCTCCCGAGTCCCAGTCCAACACTCTCACCACTACGCCACACTGGCTCCTAGCTAGGCAGGAAAGAGCAGTTGGGAAATGACAGTTAAGGTATGACAGTTAGGAATTTAGTCAGAGCAGAGGTATCAATGGTAGTCAGAGAGGGAGAAGGTCTGCTGGTTGGTGTGGCGTGTGTTTTAAAAGGGCTAGGAGAAAGTTCAGGAGAAAGTTACTAATTACTGGTTGGGACTTTACCTGCTTGATTTGACTGCCATGCCATCAGATGCAGCTCTCAGGGGAAGCTGGTAGCAAGTAACCCCTGAATGGGGCACTCTACCCCAATACTGCCCGCCCCACTCTACTGGCAGCAGTTTTCCAAAGGCCCCCAGCTCCGCTACTTGAGATTCACTTAACTTGAAGTGGAAACTTTTGCATGCAAAGCCCTGACCTTGGGGTAAGCAGGACTTTGATGATCAATATGTAGCAGCACACCACTAGTTAATATTAAACAGAAGTCATCTGCCCACTTATCCTTTTAGGGCAGTTCGTTTCCTAACACAGCCACAATGGAGAGAAGAGCTAGCCTCAGTTGCAATAGCACCTTGCAGTCTGGTCCTCCAGCTGTTTGGGTCCAAAACTCACAGGCCACTTTATCATGATGTTTTAATGATTTCAGGCACAAACACAGAAATTTGGATGCAAGGCTATAGCTAAATTGAAATCCCTGCTATTACCTTGTGGCAACACGGTTTGATGGAAGGAAGGAATGCTTGTTCCTTCGGTTAAAGTTAACAGGGGGGAAAATTAAAAGATCTGCAAGAGAGGGTTTAATTTATCCTAGCTATCAGTCAGAAAAAGAGGAGGCAGTACGTGCCCATGTCACAATAACTTGTGGATACGCCAAGTAAGAACAGAGGACCATCAGAGGAGCAGCTGCCTATTTTCTTAAGATGGGAGATGCTTAAAAAAAAAAGAAAAAAAAGATTGAACTGTGAGCCTTTAGAAATGTGCCAGAAAGGGAAGGGGGTGGGCCGAAGATTAAATGGGAATGAAAATAAGATACATATGATAACTTGTTTAAACAAATTGCATTGGTTGAAAAATGGGTACTAAAATTAATAAAACTTTTTTTTTTAGAAAGAGAAGGAAAAGGCTGCCATAGGAATACACTTTATGGTACATACACACACAGCCTGAATTGTCTAGTGCCCTGAGGTTTCCTATTTATTTATTTCATTTTTATACCATCCAACAGGGATGGGGACTCGGACTCGGGGACTCGACTCGTGAGTCGGACTGAGTCCCCCCTCTGACTCGACTCGGACTCGAGTCCCAATATTTTTAATGGGACTCGAGACTCAACTCGGGACTCGAGACCAAGGACTCGTCAACATCCCTGCTTGATGCCACTTGCAGGTGCTGTCTGGACCTAGTTGCAGTAACAATCCAAGTTGATTTTTTAAAATCATTTTACTAATGTAACCTTTCAGGCATTTTGGGTTTGGCTGCCTCTGCCTGCCTGTTTGGGGTTCCCTGCCTCCTCTGCCTGCCTGGTCTCTTCTTAACCAGTTCCACAGTTTGAATTGTCCAAGACAAAGGCCTCTGCCTGCCTGTTTTGGGGTTCCCTGCCTGGTTATTTTGGGTTTGTCTGCCTGGTCTGTTCTTGTCAAAATCAGTGGCAGAGTTTTGAGATAAAAAGGCACACTTGTGCCTAGAATTTATTTAAGCCACACATCTGAAGTAGCCTTATTTTGTTGGGAAAAAACCCCATTGATTTTAATAGGGACTCGTGGAGTCAGCTTTGGGAGTGACTCGGGACTCGTGAGTCACCATTTTGGACCAAGGACTTGGACTCGGACTCGAGACTCGGGTCCAAAGACTCGTGACTCGACTCGTGACTCGAGACCAAGGACTCTTCAACATCCCTGCCATCCAATAGCTGAAGCTCTCTGGGCAGTTTACAACAATTAACAAGACAGTCCCTGCCCGCAGGCTTACAATCTAAAAAGAAACGACACACAAGGAAAAATGCTCTATATGTCACATGTCCTATATGTGACATTGCTTATGCCAGCCTTCTCCAAACTGGTGCCCTCCAGACGTGCTGCAGTCCAATACATCTGGAGGGCACCAGGCTGGGGAAGGCTTGTTTTATATTATCGTAGCATCAGAAAATGGGGCTGAAGTTTCAAAGAAAAGTAAATTGTTATTAAATTAGTTATTGTATTTTTACTACCAGATGTGAGAGGCACTTGTGGGATTTTCCGCCTCATGTGCCCAAATAACTTGGATGGTTTTAGGAACTATGCACCTTGACTTGGGGGAGGGGGCAATATTCCGTGCTCTTCCTCAGGTGGCAAAATGTCTTGGGCCAGCGCTGGTGCGAGGCAACCTCATCACTGTGCACCAGAGCCCAGATACCTTCTGTGGCCTTCATGCAAAGAATGGGCTTCTCCCAGCTTCCCCCTCTCTTTCCTGGGACAGACAGGAGGGTTCTATTAGTGACACAAAAGGTGGCCAGCCGAGGTTGCTGACATGGCACATTCAATGCAACCAGACGTGCATGGCAATCTGGGAACCACAGGAATGTGGGCCAAGGTATTTTGATTTAACAGTATTATATCCTACATTATATCAAAATACTTTGACTTAACTGGGTTATGGATCAGGCTGACAACTGCCCCTCTTGTGTTAAAATGAAATCCATGTCCATCTACACCCAAAGGACAAAATAGAAGAGTGATGGTTATGTTGTGTTCTCAGCAGGAGCCCATCAGTACAAGGCAGCACCCAGGAGAGCATCTAGTGAAATACTTGCTCCAGCAAGGTCTGAGCCCTGATTGAAGCCTTTTATGCTTCTGTCCAGGGGGCCCCTACCAGACTCCACCCCTTCCCACAAAATGGAAGCCTTAAATGGCTTTAAGCATCTGGCCTCAAGCCTAGCACTCCACCATCTCTCCAGGAGCTCATGTCAGGTGCAGCGCTGGCATTGGCACATCAGCTCTATGGAACGTGGAGCTCTTGGAGAAGGGGGGGTGGCCCAATGCTGGAGCTAGACTCAGGGTCCACAGATGTTGGTCCAGCTTCAGGGGTCTCCAGTTCAGTGGTCTCAGAGGTGTCTGGTTTCACAGTGATGCTTGGGCCTGGAGCCTCCTCTGTTGGTACCACTGGTTCTACAGCCTCTACATCCATGTCCAGATCATTGCTGGAGCCCGGGGTCATGACAGATTATTTTTTATTTTATTTATTTATTATATTTTTGAATCGCCCATCTGGCCAGTCATCCAGCCACTCTGAGCGATGTACAGTGCAATAAAATACAAGAAAAAACAGAGTGTAAAACACATTTTTTAAATAAAAAAAAAACACAACAGTACAGAACTTAACAATCCTAACCCACCCCATATTCCCGCCTGAAAAGCCACATTTTTAATGCACAGCGGAAGCTAATTAAAGAAGAGGCATGGTGGAGGTCACTGGGGAGAGAGTTCCATAAATTGGGAGCTGCCACAGAAAAGGCCCTCCTCCTAGTCCCCACCAGCCTGGTTTCTCTGGCTGATGGAACAGGGAGAAGGCCGTCCGTGGCAGATCTTGTTGAGCAGCCTACTTGATGTTGCTGGAGGCACTCTTTGAGATTATTATAACACTCTGCTATAAAATGCTAGCTGGTATAAGAACTTGTGTTTTCTATTAAATCCTTACAAGCACAGCTATTGTTCTCAGTGGAGCCTGGATGCAGTGGAAACATACAGACTTACCACAGGTAAGAACCTGTACATTTCACTTGTAAGCATTGTGAAGAAACCAAGTGCCTACACAGTTTTATTTTGAATACTAAATTAAGTAGCTGTTGCCTGACATTTTTATACTACATTTCTGTGATGGCTTTTGTTCATTGTAAACAACAGAATACAACACACATTACAAACCAATTTAATTCTATCAAGTATGTATGGCTGTTTTTATGTTCCACTTGCTGCCACAGTTGGTAATTATAGTTAAACACATATCAGCATTTTCCTTAAAAGCCTTTTTCACTAGGTTTGGAAAATACAGAATCTAGCACCCAGCTATCTACACCTGACACTTTTTCCATCATGAAAGCAAATAGACGTCTTTTAAAAATTGCTGACGAAAGTCGTAAGATCCATTGCCTAGCAGCCAAACATGATCAATTACCAAATTAAACCCATTTCCACATCTGTTTGTTTTATCAAGATAATGTATTTTAAGTTCAGAATACAGAAGTAAACTCTTGCTGTATTAACTCATGGTTAACCAAAATCCTTTTCCACCCTGCCATGCTGACATTTCATCTGATCAAAAATCTACATGCACAATGATCAAATTATGGATTTTCTTCTTGGAACATAAATTTATTTATTTATTTATTATATTTATACCCCACCTTTTTTCCTGCAAGGAACCCAAGGCAGCTTACATAATCCTCCTCCTCCTCTCCATTTTATCCTCACAACAACCCTGTGAGGTAGGTTAGGCTAAGAGTCCGTGGCTGGCCCAAAGTCACCCAGTGAGTTTCATGGCCGAGTGGGGACTAGAAACTGGGTCTCCCGAGTCCCAGTCCAACACTCTCACCACTACGCCACACTGGCTCTCACATGTTAGAACTAACTAAGAATGCAAAATGACATCTTCCCATTGGCAATCAGCTTAAATGTTTGGGCAGGGAAACAAAGAGGGAGGGAGAAGGGAAGAGGAGGTTGGGAAAACTTTCTAATTTACCAGCAATCCTATGTTCCTGAGATTTTAAAACTCTGCATGCATCCTATAGCCTAGCCTTCCCCAACCTGGTGCCGTCCAGGTGTTTTACACTACAACTCCCATCATCATTCATTGTCGGCCATGCTGACTGGGGCCGGTGGGATTTGTAGTCCAAAATGCAGTGCCCCAGCTTTTAACCAAAAACAAACAAACCAAGATGGCTTAAAGCCAACTAAAATAATAATTAGAAGAAATCTAATACAGCAATTATACTATAATGATTAACAGCTCCATAAGAAAATCTTTAACCATTGACCAACAAAAGCCAAATGATACACAGGCAACAAGTTACATGTTGGGAAAGGTCTTTACCAACTGCAAAAGGAAAAGAGACAAGCACTGATGGTTTTGTCTGTAGATTGAATCCCACAGCGTTTGTGCTCCTGCCAGTAAGCACTTGCCTTGATCAAAAGAAGAATATACCTCTCTTATAAATACTAACAGCTATCTCAATTTTCCAGGTAGTTGAAAAGGTACCATCCACACACAAGGAGGAGGTATGAACAAACTCGGGGGGGGGGGACCCAAGTTTTTCAGAAGTATATACTGTATATTTAAAAAATCTTTAGGGGGAAAACATCAGGGGAACCTCCCTGCAAAAGCACAGCCCAATGAGGACTGACCATGCTGAGTGGGCAAGGAAAGCTGATGGATTGTTTGGCAGAGGTAACTATAGGGATGTGGGGCATAGCTGGAGTACTCCACACTATGATATTTTATTTTGTTTGTTGCAGGTTCTGCTTGTGGAATATAGATTATGGCCTCTGCACTGGGCTTCAACATATGACATGGGAGTCACACTCTAAAGTAGGGCTCTCCAACCTTGGGTCCCCAGATGTTGCTGGCCTACAGCTCCCAGCATACCCAGCCAGCATGGCAAATGGCAAGGGATTCTGGGACCTGTAGTCCAGCAACATCTGACAATTTTTTAAAAAAAACCATATACACATTTATAATGGTTTATTATGCTTTTTCAAGATCTAGAATGGAAAGAAACGTAGGGCACAATGCTATGCATGTTTACATGGAAAAAAGTCCTACAAATCCCAGCATGGCTGGCTGGGGAATGCTGGGAGCTGTAGGACTTTTTTTTTTTCTGTCTAAACATGCAAAGGACTGCACCCTTAATTTGGTTGCACAGCCACTGCATGGTACACTGGTTAACTTGCTCAGTACATATCCTGTGTATGCCTCATTATCATGCACCTATAGACAGGGTTCTTTTTTATCCCACTGTACTGTGGGGAGATATATAGGCTCTTTGGGGTTCCTTCTCTCTGTTCATCTCTCTCTTCTTAGAGGGCTAACATTTTGTTCTATCGGTACCTCATGACTTGCAGTTTCTCTCTTGCCTTTAAATCATACAATTCCCTCTTTTTTACTCTAGAGTAAAGTGTAGGGATCAAAATCTGGACCAGGACCCTAGCATGGGAGGGGGGGTAAGGGAACTTGAACCCTTCCCCCACTGTGCAATCCCCCAATCCAGATTGGGGGCCCGTGCCTGCAGTTTATATTGCCAAATCTGTTATGGTGATCCTTCTAGGAGTGATCCATCTAGCGCAGGTGCTGCTGGACTATAAGTCCCAGCATTCCCGACCATTGACCACTCTGGCTGTGGCTGATGGGAGCTGGAGTTCAACAACTTTTAGAGGCCCACAGGTTCCCAAATCCTGGTCTAGAAGTCCAGGGCAACATACAAGGTCTCCCCTGCTCCCACATTTTATCTGCACAACAACACTGTGATATAGGTTAGGCTGAAATACGACAACTGGGCCAAGGTCACCCCATCAGCTTCATGGCTGTGTGGGGATTTTAATCCAGTTCTCTCCACTCCTAGTCCAACACTCTAGCCACTACACCACACTGTCTTTAGGGCACACATCTGTTTAGATTCTTAAAAAGGAAGAAGGAATGAATGGCAGCTCATCTATGCTACTACCCGGGACTGTTGCCTCCATGCCAAGGCTATTCTAGTCCCCTGTATCTATTATGTGCAGACAGGATATTGGGCTATTGTGAGAAAAGGACTTGCAGGAGTCTGTCACAAAAGGCTAAAATAAAGTTGGAGTATGCTTTGACTGATTGTGCCAAAAGGTTCCAAGTCCCTTTGCTGGAAAAGACGTGGCAATACATATCAGGAAAGGAAGTCTCAAGCTGGTCATTAGCTGACAACTCTTGTCTTGTCTCTGAAATGCTATCAGCACAGCCCCCCCCCTCCAGCCCACCCTTTTTATAGGCTTTTCAGAAAGCACCAAGCTTATTGGAATCATTAATCTTCATTCTCTGTGGTCGACCTTGAGAAATCATCATGAAAAAAGTCTTGAAAAGTGTTATATTCTGCAACAAGTCAACTGCTGTATATGAAGTACTTAGAGAACAGCCCAAATAGCAGCTGCTGTTAGTTTTTCCATTCCTTTTCAACATATAACATCAACCCCACCAACAATTCTAAAATGCGCTGCCATGTTGGGAACAATTGTGCTCTATATTCAAGGAATCTACAGGGTTTCACCCTTAAAGGCAGGCTAAAAATCACTTTAAATAAATAAAATACATAGATACAACTAAAAGAAGTACTACCATGCCACAAATGACAAGCTGGTTGGCTTTTCAAGAACCTTGAGAATTTCAGCTTCCATTTTTGAAAAATGAGCAAGTTTCTATCACTCAAAGTGGCAAAGTTATACTGGTCCCGAGTTTGGCTTACAACTTCAGAACTGGGTGGGTCTGGAAGGGGGGGGAGATTTCAAGTAGGTGGGTTGATAGCATTTTAGTGCTCCATCAGGAATCCATCATCTGTCCTGAGTGACAGCTCAGGCAAAGAGACTCAGTGTGATCAAGATGGCTGGGTCACATCTGGAACTTTGGTTAGGTTTCAGGACCTTGGTCAGCAATCCTGGAGCTAGAGAACTAACACGTTACTCCATCAGAGTGTGAGAGCAACTGGCAGGTGCAGTGGAAATTTGGAGGGCACCCGGTTGTGGAAGCCTGAGCTAGATGATTGAAGTTGTAATTTAGAGAAGAAGCAACCTTTCACCTGACTAGGGTGAAGGAATGTGTGTATGAACTGTGTCAGGGTTGAATCTCAGTCAGCGCGACATGTTCATCCAGTCTGTGGAGTTAGTGAAAATATCCTGTATTATTTAGCCAACCAAGTAAGACATATTTTGGACATTATAGCAGGGAAAGACAAAATGTGGTTGGAACTAGAAGCACGAGAATTAGGAAACATGATGGTGAATATATTATTTAAGAAAAATATAAATAATATTATAAAAGGACTAGAAAATCCCTTTTTGAGGAGTATGTTAGAGAGTTGGAATAACACGAGGATTTTTTTTATACCAGAGGTATCCCCGTTAACTCCGGTAGTGGCCATGGAGGACTTTCCAGAAAATGTAAGACATCTAGAAGCTATATTAATGAGAAAAAAGGTGATTAAATTAATGGATTGGGTGGAAAAATTGAAGACTAGAGAACATATCATAGAAATAGTAGGAAGAGAGAGAATATCATGGTTAAATTCAATGCAATTGGAATTGTGGTTAAAGAAGTGGAGGACAAGAATGGATAGTGAAAGAGAACTAACCAATTTTGAAAAGATAGTTTTGACTAGAGAAGCTATAGAAGGTAATGTTTCAACAAGAGGCACAACAAAGGCTTTATATACGATGTTACAAAATGAAGAAGAGCATAAAGATTCTCTTAAAGTGTTATGGGATAATGAATTTGATGAGGAAATATCGAAACAAAGTTGGAAAAATATTTGGGATAGGCGTATTGTAAGAGTTATGTCAACTAGGATAAAAGAGAACTTTTATAAAGTGGTATGGAGATGGTATTTAACTCCAGTAAGATTAAATCGGATAGATAAAAATTGCTCCGCATTGTGTTGGAGAGGATGTAATGTAAAAGGTACGTATGCCCACATGTGGTGGAGCTGTAAAAATGTTCTGGAATTTTGGCAGAAAGTATTTGCAGAAATATCAGAAATAATTGGAATGGAATTAGAAGTCTGCCCAAAATTAGCATTGTTAACAATTACAGAAAAGTTAGTTTGTTTAAAAAATACAAAAGAATTGATTGTGAATTTGTTAACAGCAGCAAAATTAATGATAGCTAGGAATTGGAAGGTTCAACATGTGTTTTCAATTAATGAATGGTATACAGAGGTATGGGATATCGCATTAAATGATAAATTAACTTGTAATATTAAGTGTCAAAAAGGACAATTGGAGAAAGACAACTTTGTGAACATTTGGGGCAAATTTTTGGATTATGTGTTGGTAAAGGGGAGGGGGAACAAACCTTGTCAAGATTTGTTATATTTTTGGAATATAGAATAATAGCTTGTATATATACACATACCAAAAAAAAAAATAAAAAAAATTGGGGTGAGAAATATAACTTGGTCCCAAGAGGTGGGGAGGTGCATAATGTTTATGTTGTATTTTTTGTTGTTGTATTCATTATTTTAAATAAATTAAAAAAAGAAAGAAAATAAAATAAAATATCCTAACATGCAGAAGACAGTATGTCTGCGCTCCCAGATAAGGAGGAATCACTAACTGTGCCAGGATTGAAAACACCAAGCAGCTAATGTTTTCTCCTGTGTGGATGTGTGTGTGGCCGGATGCCCAAATTAGATAAAAGGATGCTACTAAGTTTCCTGCTCTCTTCTTAGAGAGAGAGTGCCTGTTTGTTTTTGTAACAGGCTGTCCCTGCTATTCAAAACCTCCCAGAGCTGAGACTCTGATTCTGCACTTTGTGCCAGGAATTTACCCCTAATCAGACTAACAAAAAAAAGTACTTGATTGTTCTAAAGGCAGAGTGATTTTTCCTTTTCAGTGGACCTCCAGACCGGAATCATAGGAGAGAATTCCACAACACAGGCTTTTATAGTCAGGCCAGGAGAGTCTTGTCGGAAACCCCACCCCTTCAGGTGCTGCATCTGGCTGTTAAAGGGCCAGCAGCCCTTTCCTGCAGGCATTGGCTTCTCCTAGGGAATGAAGGTTGGAGAAGTGGGGGAGATAGTTGAGGACTGCTCCCCAGGATCTCCCTGTTCACTAGAGGATTCCAAAGTCCATTTCTCAGAGTCAGAAGGTAGTGGCACATCCTGGGGGTTGCGTGGACAAGATATGAGTACAAGGCAGTGAGCCCCACTTCAGAAGGACCAGGAACTGGTTCTGATGCCTCCCCAGAGTCACTGTCACTGCAGGCTTCAGTTTCAGAGGAGTGTCAGTCCTGGGCCATGACACAACAGGATTTTAATATCTAGTGTTACTGCTGCTAGTAGTAGTAGTAGTAGTAGTAGTAGTAGAAGAAGAAGAAGAAGAAGAAGAAGAAGAAGAAGATCAGTTTAATCTACTTGCCCCTGCAAGGCATTACTCCTTCAATGTTCCTTTCCCTCATGCAACTTAGTATTTGACAAAGTTCTAAATAAAAGGCAAAAATATCCATGTTTTCCCAGTCAGGACATAACATACACAAAAGCCTGGTGATGGCCTTTTATTTAATCATATCATTTGGATTTTCGAGTCACAGATTTTGCTTTTAAGAACTTTCAGGGTTAAGAAGACACCACGATCCTACAAAAATAGAACATGTCTGTAGCCCTTAAAGACACTAGATTTGCTTTTGTAGTTTTTATGTGATATCCTATCCAACCTCTGGGTCCCCTTTTTGAAAACGATTTTGCAGCAGCTAAATATAAAGCTATATTTACTGTCAACATTTCAGATATTTTCAGAGACATGTGATCCTCGGCTTCACAGAATATGAGGCCAACAGATGCAGGTTGAAAGCTGCAATCCTATACCCACTTACCCGGGAGTAAGCCTCAATGAATTCAGATGGGACTTACGTCTGAGTAGACATGAATAGGATTGCACAGTAAACATGAATGTATTTAATGTGCTTAGTTTAATGTATTTAATGTTTAATGTATTTTAATGTGCTTGGGGGCAAGCGGGATTGGGACTATGGCACGAGGAAAGGTGTTTAATCTTTCCCTCATGCTCCCCCAGCATGCTACTATTAGCCCCAATGGAAGCTTCCATCCTCCTAGGGCTATAGCAGCAAGAGGAGGGCTATACCACCTCCTCGTGTCACAGTCCTGATTCTGTTATACCTGCCGCCGCCGCCCCCCCCCCCACACACAACTGTTATTTGGGGCGGGGAGGGACTTGACATGTTAAGTATATTCACACATTTAGCCAAAAAAATCCATCAAAGATTTATTACATAGTCCAGCATAAACATAAATGACCAAAATTTGACACATTAAATCAGCATTTCTCCAATCTTATTCTCACTGCATCCCCCCCCCAAATTTGCAAAACAATCTCTACTTGATAGCAGTTATTTAAAGAAATGAAACATCCAAGTAGCTCATTCAAAGATGTCCTTAAACCTAACCCTATTTTCAATCTGTTCTCTGCATAAAATGGACAATGCAGTAAGACATGTGTAACAGACTCAACGTCTCTAATCCCACGTACACATAACAAGAGCTTTGGCTGAATGGTAATAAATAACATGTAATAAAACGAACAAACAAACTTGCAGCAAAAGGAATACCCTGAAATCTTCATTGTGGCAGTACAGAACTTAGCTAATGTTAGAGTATTTATTTATTTATTCATTCATTCATTCTCTATACCACCCAATAGCCGAAGCTCTCTGGGCAGTGTACAACAATCAATTAAAAAAATACAATAAAATACAGTTAAATATATAAACAACAAAAACGTTATAAAAAATTTAACATATACCTATATTTAGGAAGATTTAACACCGTATGTCACCACTTTAATAATCCCATAATTGGGATCACATATTTAACATCATGTCTAGTTTGGTGCTACATATAGGCTTGAACTATATGTAGCACAACCAAACCCAACATTCACTACTCCACTTTTGTCCCCAGTTGGGGTGGTAGGGAATCGGCCATGTTTTTAAACACGATCAAGAAGTTTGAGTGTGGCTTGTGCCACAGCTACCCCGCATCCTCTTATATCTATACAAGACAAGCAGCTCTGTGGTGGCAATATATTTACCTGGCAGTTGTTAAACTAACTCACATGACCCATCCACACCTTAATGCTGCTGAGACTCATCGAGACATCATCTGTTTGGTCTCTTCCCCCTGCAGTTCTCAGTTGTTCCAAGGATTCCATTAAAAGGTATAATCATATCACAGTGTGATCACCTATCACAGGGATGGCCCCATCAGACAACCAGTGCTTCAAGCACGCTGTCGTTGACTGCAAAGTGATTGCTGGGAAATGGGAAATGCCAAACATATTTTTTGTAAGATGTTATTCAGGCCTCTCACTGCACGTAGCAATGGTGAAAAGAAGACAGCGGGGGTGGGGGGTGGAAATGTGTCCAAATCTGAAGAAACACATCTTTGTTGTGCCAAGGAAGCTCTGGGACGAAACTCCTAATGATTGGGAGGAAAGTTGGGGGAGATGATCTACTGCATCGTCAGACACAGTGTGACACAAGGAAAAGAACAACAAAAATTCTCTCACGTTGGTAATGGAAAGCAAACATATTTTCAGAAGACGAAGTGGAATTTACACTATAGCAAGTATAGCAGCCTTCCCCAACATGGTGGTCTTCAGATAATTTTGGACCACAACTCCCAGATTTCCAAACCATGGCCATACTGACTGGGGCTGATGGGAGTAGAAGAGCCCAAAGCATCTGCAGGGCACTAGGTTGGGAAAGGCTGCACCATAGGCAAGCTACAGCCATATAAGGCGGGAAAGTGATGCTCTTTTCCCAGAAAACGTGTGCTTTCCAAACTTACTCCAGAAGGCGGCCATCTCTTACTAAAGCGGCAAAATACAAGGGTGGGCATCCGATGACCTTTCAAAAGTCACTGGCCTTTTCAAAGATTATTCAGGATGACTCATGCTTCTTACTATTGAAACTTCTTAATGTTTACACCCATGTTCTGTTGCACATAGGGATGCTCAAGGATTTCCTTCAGTCTGCATTACGAGGCAAACCAACCGTATAGGCCTGTGGCTTATGCTGGCTCAGCTTGTCTGAGTGTGGAAAGCTAAGCAGAGTCTTAGTAATAAGTAATAGTAATAGTAGTAATAATAGTAATAAGCCTGGTTATTACTTGGATGGGAGACCCCTCCTCTAGTTTCCTGCATTGAGCAGGGGGTTGGTACCCCTTAGTCAGAGGAGCCTGATGAAGCCATGTCCTCCAGGAAGGTCCTGGAGTACCAGATGATGGGTTACTGGATGAAGTCACCAAGAAGGCCCTCTCTCACGTTCCCACCAAATGTACTCTGACGGTGGTAGAACAGAGAGAACAGCCTCTCCCGAAGTTCTTAAAACTCAGGCAGGCATATACTGTATGGGAGAATACGGTCTTTCAAACAGTTTGATCCCAAGTTGTGTAGGCTTTTATAGGTCATCACCAGCACTTTTACTTGTGCCTGGAAGTAGACTGATAGCCAATGAAGCTGTTGTAACAGTGGAGTTGCATGCTTCCTATAACCAGCTCCAGTCAATAGGCTGGCTGTAGCATTCTGGACCAGCTGAAGTTTTTTGAACACTTTTCAAAGGTAGCCCCATGTAGAGCATGTTACACTAGTTCAAACAGGATCTAACTAAGGCATGTGTTACCATGGCCAGATCTGAGATCTCCAGAAATGGGCACAGTTGATGCACTAGCCTTAGCTGAACTAATGTTAGGGACAAACTCCTAGCCACCACCAAAACCTGCACATCCAGGTTCAGGGCTGAATCCAGGAGTATACGAAAGCTGTGAATCTGAGACCTCAAGGGCGGTTTAAACCCACCCAACACAGGTTGAATCCCTATTCCCTGATATGCCTTTCAACTGACCAAGAGCATCTCTGTCTTGCCTGGATTAAGCTTCAGTTTGTTCACCCTCATGTTTTAGATGTGGGTAGCTGGCAGGAATGTACATGGCTGCTGATGCTTTTTACTTTAAATATATACTTTTTTTTTACAACAAAATGAAAAATGCTTCATCCCAAGTCAATGTGTTTAGCATCAGAGCAATGGAAGCAAACTCCATTTTATTCCTGTAGTCACGATGGTGCTATGATTTAAGTGAGTTTAAGATGCAAAACTGCACATGCTCGGAGTATTTCTTCTTATATCAGGGTTGGCAAAAGATTTTTTTGTTCATTTGTTTGTTTTGCTCTAATGTATCAGGAATGCAGAAGCAGTTGTAAAGCAGGGAATGGCAGTGGCGAGAGGGGAGAAGAGAAAAGTTAGTTGTGTGCTTTACAACTGATGTAACACAAGACAGCCTAAAGCCCACTTCCCGCCGCCTGTAAGACCATTCTGTCCAGGGTCTAGAATTACTTAGCTGTACCACAGTTGGTAATATAGCAAAGAGATCACTGAGGCTACTGGGGTATGTATTTCTTATATTCCATCCATAATTTAAACATATATTTCTAATTTCTTCATATTAGAAGAAATACATTCCATGCTGTTTTGACATAAGGCAACGGATCTAAGCAACAGCTGTCAATGAGCCATCACGGAGAATATATAAGGCATATCCACCATCAGGAGTGACATAGGACTGTACTTTGTCAATAGGAAGTACTGAGTGCCAACGTAAATGAAAACTTGGTATGCATAGGGATAGTTCTATATTCATCTGTACTTGGTTCAGCTATGCAGCATAATGGGTTGTCATGGAAAAATCACCGCCATGACAAGGCTCATGACGTCAAGTTATTTCAATGAGATATCCAGTTGAATGAGAAAGAAACACATTTTTTAAAATGGCCAGATTCAAGGACTGATGAAGAATGCTTTTTAGTCTTAATGAATGGAAAAATACCATCAGCACGACCTCCACTTGGTTACAAACCAGATGGGACTATTCTAAACATCTGGCCATTTATTCCTGTCTTTATGCTCAGAACAACTGGAACTAATTGAGAACCAGATTCTCAATTTACATGGTGTAATACCTTTATTAGGCCAACCAAAAGATCGCAAAATATTGGCAAGCTGCTGAGATCTCCAGAACTCTTCAGCAGGTGAAATGTTACAAAAAGCGGAGGGGGGGGAATAGGGGAGGGGGGGAAGCCCTGGCTTGATGGTGAATTCACAGTGCTTGCATATTCAGAGTTCCAAGTTGGAAGTGGGAGAGGAGGGGTCAGGAAACATTCAAATTAGGCTCTGCCAGTCATGTGATGGTTGCACAGTGCTGAAACCAGAAAGGGGGAAAGGTTGATTCTCCATTTTGGAAATTTAAATTCCAGCTGTTACTCAGATCTGTTTCCATTCTGGGTGAAGCACACAGATCCCTTTCACCAGTGGATCACAGAGAGTAACTAGGCTGTCTTTATACTAACCAAGCTGGAGATAATTTTAGATGCTGTACTAGCTTTCTTTAAAAAGTCAGTTGAAGCCAAATTGTGTAGCTTTACCTACTAATTGAAGGGGATGAACCCTCAGAGAATAATAATTTAAAAAGTCCGACAACTCCCAGCATTCTCCAGCCATGCTGGGAGTTGTAGGACTTTTTTCTGTCTAAACATGCATAGGATTATGCCCTAATATGGGCATGTAGGAGATGAATCAGGGAGCTGGGTGAGGTATGCATAGTGACAGCCACATCCTTATAAGATAAACAACCGAGGCTTAGCCAAATGAAGAATCCAGCTTGTGGAAGACAGAGGACTGATATAACTGGAATTCTGCGCTGTTTCAGCAGGCAAATGCCCATCCATCCCCACACCCCTTCCACTTTAACACAGTTGTAACCCAGGGGTGGGTGACACCTGTTGCCAAAAATAGACATAGCTAGGCAAGAATTATTTATTTTATTTTATTTATTATATTTATATCCCATCGTTTTTTTTTCCTGTAAGGAACCCAAGATGGCTTACATAATCCACCTCCTCCTCTCCATTTTATTGTCATAACAGCCCTGTGAGGTAGGTTAGGCTGAGAGTCATTGACTGGCCCAAAGTCACCCAGTGAGCTTCACGGCCAAGTGGGGACTAGAAACTGGATCTCCCGAGTCCCAGTCCAACACTCTCACCACTACGCCACACTGGCTCCCCATTATGACAAAGATTCTAGAGCAGGGGTCTCCAACCTTGGGTCCCCAGTTGTTGCTGACCTACAGCTCCCAGCATACCCAGCCAGCATGGCTAATGGCTAGGGATTCTGGGAGCTGTAGTCCAGCAACATCTAGGGACCCAAGGTTGAAGAGCCCTGATCTAAATGGTTCAAAAATGGAGATGGAGACAATGGCCCAGTTACCACAATCTCGGCTAGGGGAATAAGCCATAGGGAGAGCTGGTAAGGTGAGGGCAGGGAATCTGGGAACTGCAGTTTTAATCCAAGCCAGGGAAGAACTGAAAAGCTTGCAAAGCTCACCTCTCATTTGAGACAGCAATTAAGACCCCCCAAAGTTCTTTTCCAAGCCCAGCTTGGGAAAAGTTTGCAAGGAATCTACTTTAATTTTTATTTTATTTTCAACCCCCCCCCCTAAAAACCTTTATTCATGTGCACTCATAGATAGGATCCTTTGGCTCTTTGAATGTAAACTGCAGATTGCATAGACTTTGTTTCCTATTCAGTATTCAGAAGATTCCGTGTCATCGTAGCCTTTTAAAATACGTAATAATAAAAAGTTCCCTAAGCAATGAAGCAATTGTGCTTTTGTAAATCTATAAACTTGTGCACCCACTGCCCTTTTGAAAGACTGACAAGGTCTTTGGAGAATTATTTTACCGAATGCATGTATGAAATGCACCCGGAAGGCATATTGCTCATTTTGACTAATGTGACATCTCTGCCTTGAAGAAGCTCAGCCTGACCGCTTAGTTCCTTTAAAGTATTGCACATTGCTAGGAGATTTAATAAGGAAGAGCCAGATCAAAGTGCCCTTAGTAAGCCTTTGAATTTCAAAACATCTGGGAACCCTGATATTCCTTTCAGGATACACCTGTTGTAAATTGCACATTGGGAAATTTATGACACTTATCCAGACCGCCTACAAGGTGAATTAATTAGATGGCCAAAGGTATGTTGCACTGTAGCAATTTGTCATGGACATGTGGAAGAAGGACACCTTCACTAAACAGCAGCCTGTAAATTGCTCACAGAGATCATAGGATCATTGGAAGGGGCTTACAAGCAGGGCCTGGTGCTACCATTAGGCCAACCAGGCAGCTGCCTAGGGCGCAGGGCTAAAGGGGGTGCCAGAAACACCTTGGGAAAAAATACAGCGCTCTCAAGTGGGAAAGGGGGGGCGCTAAATATCGGATCTTGCCTAGGGCACCAAACTGCCTTGCACCGGTCCTGCCTACAAGGCCATCAAATCCAACCCCCTGCTCAATGCAGGAAACTAGAGGAGGGGGGTCTCCCATCCAAGTAATAACCAGGCCTGACCCTGCTTGATGTAAGCAGCACAGTTGGATAATGGCTCTTAGAAGAACATTTGGGCAAGATCGGGAAATCCCAGGGAATATAGACGGTAAGCCAGTGTTCTCCAAACATTGGGTCCCCAGTTGTTTTTGGCCTACAACTCCCAGTATGCCCCAGCCAGCATACCCAAGGTTGGAGAACACTGCTGTAAGCAGTCAATTAGGCAAGACTAGGAAACATTTGGGGCCAATAACAGACTTGTGGGGAGCGGGAGAACCTAGCAAAAGGGCCAACAAGACCAAGAAAAAGGAAGGAGGGGGGAAAGCAGGCGAGTTCAGGAAGACATGCTAAGGCTGGAGAAAGAAAGCTTTCTTTCTGAAAAGCTATTTCAGAGTTGAGGCCAATATGAAAGAGATGCTGCAGTTTGTGCTGTGTATAGTCATCCCACATCTGCCTCTAGTGATCAGGTTTTGCAAATATGAATATATATTCAATACCTGCCAAACCTGTTTGACCAGAAGCAAAAGAAATGCATGCACATCATGGGAAGTGATGCCTCTCCCAAAGGACTCCCATCTTTCATCAAAAGTATTGTTTGCTTCTAGCCCAAACAGAAGAGCTCCAAACAAAAGCATCTAGCCAGCCTGCCTCCCTGCCAGTCTCTCCAAAAGGAAGAGGAAAGCTCAAACAATGTCACCTATTTCATGCCATCAGGACATGGTACCGACACAGACCTGGTTCGCATGTAGCGACAACCCAGAGCCAGAGTACGGGTTGCTGCATATGGGTTGTTGTTGAATTGTGGGTTTCATTTCATTCATTTCCTTTATTACATTTCTATGCCACCCAGTAGCCAAAGCTCTCTGGGCAGATTACAAAGATTAAAACCTTAAAATACATGATTAAAAAACCATATACATACAAACATATAAACAGACAACACACACACACACACACACACAGACATATATCTAAAACAATTTTAAACAATCAACAACAATAAAAATCCAGGACCTGATTAAAACCTCATCATATGCTGACAAATGCCTTAGAGAAGAGGACCTTTGGTGCTAAAAATAAAAAATAAAAAAATCATAATAAACTAAAGAACTGACCATTAATGGCACCCAGAAATCTGCCATCTGAGCTGGATGACTTCAACCTCCCTATTATAGCTCTAGATCTGGGCCTAAAATAAGATCACGTCAGGACTTGAAAGGTTTGCTTAATAGGAGTAAAGCAGCTTTTCTCAACCTGGCACCCTCCAGATGTGTTGGACTATAACTCCCAGCATCCCCCAGCAGGACTAGCTGGGGGATGGTGGGAGTTGTAGTCTAATACATCTGGAGGACACCAGGTTGGGGAATCCTGGCCTTTGCATATTAAGCAAAGGGATCTATGTGGCAGTTTGATCTCCATGCGGCTGCAGTCTTTCTCTACAATGTTCCAACTATAAAGTTCCATGCCATTATGCCGATTTTTCTGCACTTGCACACTTTTTGGGATGATATAAAAAATCAGTCTGCCACTAGAAGAATCTCTTCATCATCCTTGGCTATTAAACACTTGCCTAGAAAGATCTCACCACATTTCCAGAAGAAGCTCATACTAGGAGCACTGTCAACCTCTGGAGGATTATGGAATCACCAGAATTAGTCAGCCTCAGTACACACGACGCTGATCCCTTTATCCGTGGCATAATGCTGGTAGAGCCAAGATAGAATAACATTAGTCCCGTGCATCCTACCTCATTTTTTTCTTGTTCAATTTATCTTGGCAGGAAGAAATCTGTAGTCACGAACTGTCTCTATTAGCCTTGGAGAGCATATATAGGCTTCTTAAATAATTAAGCATTGTGAGGAAAAGTCAGTGACTCATTCACAAAGCCGTTGCTCTCCTACAACTACCAAATTATTAATGTAGAGATAGAAATGTACAGACGCTCCTCCAGACATTTCCTCACAAATTCAAGCCAGTCACTCATCGTGCAAGGTTCTCTCACCTCTTCTTCTCACCATTGCGAGAAGAATACTTAATACTTAAGTATTCTTAATGTTGGCATTTGTTATTTGAATTCTAGCCAAATGACTACACATTTTCACTGCTGGGAGGAGATCCCCCTCATCATTTCATTCTTCGATGCACATACACCTCATCTGACATAACCCACTTAAGGTTTCAACATGAAAAATGTGTGTTCTTCCTTATTTTTAAATGAGTAATCGCATGTGAGACCTGCTACAAAATGTTGCAGCATGGAATGCTCCTGTTCAGGATGTCAGCCATGCCCTTTTCCAGGATACTCTATTCCATCCTCCCTCCTGCAACCACAGTTTTATGTGGGAGCCGAGCCCCCAACATTAATCAGCATTCCATGTCCACTTAGCATGTTCAGTCCTCACTGAGGTCCCCCTTTAGTATTTTTTTCCCTAAAAATGTTGTTGTACTTTTGAAAAACTTTGGGGTTTCCCCAAGCCTGCTTATCCCCCCCCCACACACACACACACCCCAGTGTAGCCATCTTGACTACATAAAGATCCACACTCAGGTAATGAGTTTGGTATTAGTATATGTGAAAAGGACTGCCAACCGGTCCTTTTCTCAAGACCAGAGATCAAAGGTGCAAAACTGCCAGCCTTAGCTCTGCCGTCTTGACTGATTCTCTCACGGCCTTGCCCTTGTCTATACACTGGATTTAGCACTGAACCACAGAGGAACCACACACTCCGTGTGGGGTAAAACCAGGGAAGTTTATTTAAGGTAAACAGATTACAACAAAAGGTGGGAAATGAGGGAAGGGGAAAAGGTGGGGAGACACTTTGGTATACACAGTAGAGCTATAAAACAACAAAGCTACCGTAGTTCTTTTACTATATCACTACCCAGGCCTTACTCACTTTACCTGGGGGTTGTTTGGTCTTCTTCAGGGCTTGCCTCAGCAAAAGCCCTACCCCGTGCTCCTTCACATGCAGACCCCAACAACGAAGCCCACATGCCACAGCAGGCAGTATAGATTCTTCCCCACCCCCACCCCCACCCCTCCTTTCAGTAGCCCAGGTGTCTTTAGCCAATCAGGATGAACTTCATCTGGCCAGGCAGGGGGGGTGGCTCATGACTAGAGGGTTTAGGCCATATTTGCATGCGAATAGCTGTGGCACCTCCATCAGACACTCTACGGCGCCATCAAAGTAACTATGTACATTTGCATGACTTTCCCAGCCCCCAGCTGGGATTATCGTGTTTACAGGTGTGGAGTGTGTGTGTGTGTGTGTGTGTGTGTGTGGTGCAGGAAACTCTGAGGCTTTTTCCTTCACAGTATATAAGATAGATGAAAAATACTTGATAGGGCTTCTCTACATGAGTCTTTTAACCCACCACTTTACCGAGGCTCCTGCTTCCGGATTCTTTTCAGGATTAAGATCGGCTCCTTTACGTGTGTTCTTTTTCAGGGGCAGGGGGGCTTTCTCTGCCTTTCTATACGATCCATTACATAACCACAAGGTGGCACTGCAGTATAGCAGAATTGTGAAAATACATGAGCTTCTTATTCCGGTTCATTCTGCCATTTTCAGATAATACCAGACTTTCCTTGCTCTAAAAACAGCTGCGGAAATGCTTGGAAAGAACGGGAGAGGCCCTGGAGCATGACAATGTCATGTAAAGCACCCACAACGCAAACTACTGTGATCGAGGAATCACAAATGCACAACAAATGCCTCATGTAGAGAAACCCATAGTGTGCTTTCTGGAGGCAAGTAAGGGTGGTTCCAGATATATGGCTCCTAGAGCTACCTGTCAAAAGACATAGTGTGGCCATCTTTTCTTGCATGACAAATTTCCTGTGGAAAGATGGAAGTTGTGGGAAACCACGGGTTAGAAGTGGAAGACAACATCATCTGGATGAGGGGATGTGGGAGGATTTCATTCGGGGGGAATCCAGCAAACTGGCCGGGCTTGACCTCCGAACTCCGCCCTGCTTACCTTCTTCCCTGGCTCAACTTGCATTCTCCTAAGTCGAGCCAGAGAAGCAACCTCCGGGATTCTGGTGGGCCACTGTTTACCAAGAGAATGGCGTAAGATACGCCGAAAGCAAGTCACACAAATTGCAGCCACTTTTGGCATATCTTACAGCTTTCTCTATGTAAACAGCGGCCCACTGAAAACCTGGGAGTCTGACGAGCAGGTGAGGCGCAAGTCCACTTTTGGCCCGGCTCAGCAGGCGCAGCAGCAGCATCTACCGAGCCAGAGGTGGGTCGTGTCTCAGTGGATTGCCCACCACTAATCTGGACCTAGGGGTGTGCTCCCTACCTTTGGGGGGGCTCACCTCGGTGAGCAGCCCCCCCCGAAGCCCGGATTCTCCGTGGCGTGGAGCGATTCTCCATGCCACTCGAGCTGCCACACTGGCAGCGCAGGGTCCCGTCACGTCATTTCCGGCTGGCCGGAAGTGATGCGACGGGACCCTGTGCCGATGCGAAGGAACCCCATGCTGCATTTTTGGCATAGAAACCAGGGCAACATGGCTTAAAACGGCCATCACAGCCATTTTAAGCAATGTTGCCCTGGTTTCTACACCAAAAATGCAGCGCGGGGTTCCATCGTGTCGGCGCAGGGTCCCGTCGTGTCACTTCCTGGCAGCCGGAAATGATGCGACGGGACCCCGCGCTGCTGGCGCAGCGGTGCAGCAGCTCGAGCAGAGGGACGAGCAGGCAGCCAGGTAAGGCCCGCGAGTCTCGGGGGGGGACAGCAGGGGAGATTTCGGCCTCATTTCAGCCCCCCGAGACTCGTGGTTACATGCCTATCTGGACCCCCTCTAAAATTCTGTGAATGAGGCAGGGTGATTGCACAATAAAAGCCTCATCTAGAAGCACCCCGAATTAGACAGTGAAGCCACCTCAGAATACTTTGGAACCCAGATTCCACCTAAACATCAGGAAAAATTTCTTGAGTGTTAGAGTAATAATAAGACAATGGAATCAACTACCTAGGGAGGTGGGTGGGCTCTCCCACTCTGGAGGCATTCAAGGTGCAGCTGGACAGACATCTGTCAGGGATGCTTTGACCTGGATTCCTGCATTGAGCAGGGGGTTGGACTCGATGGCCTTGTGGGCCCCTTCCAACTCTACTTTTCTATGATTCTATGGAAGCTACAGAGGTGATGGGGATGTCTGTGAGGAAAATGAAGATAGGATTACACCAAGCACATTAGAAAGGCATCAAATGCCCAGACATAATTGCACTGAGCACAACAGATTTTGGAGATTAGGACTCCTTCCTTATAAAGAACAAAAGCAAACGTCTATTCAGTTAAGTAGTAACTATTATTGTTGACAGCAGTGTGTGTGTGTGTGTGTGTGTGTGTGTGTGTTTCATTTCATGGCACAAATGAGATCTGCATAGCACACATGCATGCTGATAGCCCATCACAAAACAAATTCAAAGAATGGTTTCATACAAAAGGCTTTAATATTTAAAAATGGTTATTAGGACTCCAGTCACATCCCCCATGAACCACATCTCAACATATGCAAGAACTTGGTCTACTGAATTATTTATGCAATAAACTACTCAGATTGACACAGTAAATCAAGATTTGGGGTTGCAATGCCTTTGTTTAGACAGGCTTGCCACCAGAGCTGCAGCTTTAAGGATTTTCCACCTAAAACAGTATCATTTCTCTTTGAACATTGTGGTAAATTGCTACAATACTGATCTACTTTTAAGAGGTACACATGTTGCAAGCTAAGAAAGTGCTTCTGTCAACTGTTCCTTGTGAAAACATTTTTTTTTTTTAAACAAATCTTTAGATTTCACCTCTTCAGAGAAAAGATTAACACCACCGCAAGCCATCGTGTGTTCAGAAACCTCAGAAACCAATCATGGCATAAAATAGTTGCCGAATTTATCTTGTTAGGTCACACAATTTCATGGTTTCGATACTGAATTTGCGAGCGGGAGTCTTTGCTACATCAGAACTGGGCTGGGCCTACACAACTTGTGATCCACCACAGCTCGCCAGCCATATGAGGGAGGGGGCTGTGGCTCAGGGCTAGAGCACCTGCTTTGCATGCAGAAGGTCCTCGGTTCGATCCCCAGCATCTCCAGGTAGGGCTGGAAAAACTCATGCCTGAAACGGCGGAGAGCCACTTACTGGGCCAGATGCACCAAGGGTCTGACTCAGTATAAGGCAGCTTCCTATATTCCATGTATTGTGGCATACCAGGTGCTCAGTAAAACTCCTGGTTTTTCTTCCGGCCTGGGATAGCAGAAAAAGAGAGCTGGTCAAAATGTATGTCAACCACATGGTAGATGAGAATATATAGCTGGTGGGCTGTGTTCAGCTTGGAAGTTCACAGGCTTTTATAATAAATAAATAAATAAATAAACGTTTGGTCTGCTTTTTCTGATGTTTCTGCATAACCTTTTTTCTTGATAATTGTAATACTATATACTTTTTGAAACTTATGGATATATATTTCATACATACATATACACATACAGTGTGGCGTAGTGGTGAGAGCATTGGACTGGGACTCGGGAGATCCGGGTTCTAGTCCATGCTCGGCCATGAAACTCACTGGGTGACTTTGGGTCAGTCACGGACTCTCAGCCTAACCTACCTCACAGGGTTGTTGTGAGGGTAAAATGGAGAGGAGGAGGAGGATTATGTAAGCCGCCTTGGGTTCCTTGCAGGAAAAAAGATGGGGTACAAATATAATAAATAAATAAATAAATAAATAAATATTGCAGTAATGGATCCATTTCAATCACTGTAAGAAAATTCTATTTATTTATTTTTTCCCCTTTCCTTCATTTTTTTCTTTCTTTCTATGGTGTTTCTTTGTTTTGGTGTATTTCACATTTTAAAAACTAATAAAAATATTTTTTTAAAAAGTAAACGTGTTGACATCAGACAGCTGCCAAGGCCCCAGCTCCCTGGCAGGGACTCCTGAGACCATCTAGCTGTGAGTCCTGCAAGACCTGGTCCCTGCTTCCCTGGCTCGTTACACCTGGCCAGTGAGGGTGGGGCCTGAGTGACTTCAGCTACAAAAGCTGCGACTGCGTTTGCCTTTCTTTTTTTATTTTTTTGACCTTAGTACAATTATTATTGAATTGTTTATGGTTATCTGTAATTATTTCTATTGTATTTTTTGAATATTATATTTAGTGTTTTTTGATATTTTGTAAATTATATTTACTGTTCTCTGATATTTTGAAAATTATTTCTTGAATATGATATTTAGTGTTCTTTGATGTTTTGTCAATTATATCTACTGTTACTTATTTGTCATGTTGTGAGCTGCTTTGGGCCAATTTTTGTGGAAAAGTGGCATACAAATAGATGATGATGATTACGACGACGACGACACCTGCCCTGGGCTCCCCTTCAAAAAGAATTGCACTCCAAACAGCGCCAGTCAACTGGCCCCAGCTGCCATTTCAAATGTCCTACAATCCCCTGGTGATGCAGCATCACTCCAAAGAATCATGGGGAATTGGGCGTCTAAACCCAGCTGCCCAGCACTGCTACAGACAAGCCCACCAACGCCCAGTGCACCAGCAAAGTGCTTGTTGTTGGTGGGTCCCAGAAGAGGACCCACCACCAACAGGCCCTTTGCTCAGACAGGGCTCTTTCAAACCTGGAACCAGCCTTGTCTCAGATATGAGGTCTCGTCCAGGCAAGATATTTTCCCCATGGTTGAGATGATGGATGAATGGATGGAAGGATGGATGTTTCCTGTAGCTTGCGTCCTGAGTTCCAGTGTTCTTTGTCATAACTTCCACATAGACCTGCTTTATTACCACAGCACTAAATTAAAAGTGGGGCGAAATATACTTCAAGAAAGGATGTGGAAACTAGTCCCACTTTGCACCTCCCAGCTCCAACCCCCATCTGTAAAAATAGGAAATGAAAGTAGTAAGTACTGCCGCCGTTGGAAAAGGTAGGCCCGTAGGCCCGCATGAGCCCCGCGCTGGACATGAGAGGGGCCGATTTCGGCCCGCTATGCCCGCGCGGGGCGAACAATTACATCCCTAAAAGGGAGTCAGTGCAAGAAAGTATTTTGTCCCAAAGGCCCCTGTACGTAATCAGTCCTCCTTCAGTCTTGAAATCCACACTGCTATGGACAACTATCCAAAATATTGCCAACTCCAGACACTTGGGGGTTTGCTACACGAGTCTGTTAATCTGCTGTATCTATTTTTGGTTTCATCGCAGAATTGAGATCCAAGCACTATGCGTAGAGCATTTCCTTTCCTGCTTTTCCATTACATAACCTCTAGGTGGCACTGTGGTATAGCGCAATAGCACAATTACACAAGTGGGGAAAGTGTTTTCTTTCACTTTCAGAAATAATACCGCATTTTCCCTGCTCTAAAAAAAACCTCGCCAAAAGTGTTGTTTAAAAAGAGAAGTGAAACTGGAGGGTCATGACATCATCTAAAGAACCTATAAACAACCATGAGTAGGGAACGATGAGCACACAATAAATGTCTCATGTAGAAAAGCTCTTGGTTCTTCTTCATGGTCTCTATGCATCACACACATATGGGTTCTCTGCACCTGCACTGAGACCATTTCGGAAAATTCTAAAGCTGAGGAAAATTGGGCGGGAGCCCCTCCCCCATTGTGCGTGCTCCTGGCTTAGTGTGGCTCCCGCCTGTTACCTCAGTTCCCTGAGACCACCTATTGCAACCTTTGGAACCGAGAAAAGAATTTACAACTTTGACATCGATGTCTTTCTCAACACCAAAAAGAAAAGAAAAAAGTCGTCATCCAACCTCCATCGGGATATCCATCGAACTCGATGTAGACACCGAGCGGGGATGGAGGGCAGGTTGTATGAATGCACAGATGACCACTCGAAGAACGATAGTTACTTACAGGTAAGCAACCTGTCCTTCTTCTTCTTGGTTTTCAAGGGTGCCAGAGGGAAACAGAGGGTTGCAGGATGTGCTGCAATTAGAATGGAGGAGGATTTCTAGAACATTGTATACGATGCTATGCAACAGAAATGCCTCTTTGGATTAGGGCATGCTTTTCTCATGCAACTCAAGTGTGTGAGGATGAAAAGTGTTCTCTGCTAGTGGAAGAGGGCTCATGTGAGTAGAAGGGCAATATTCCATAGATAGGCCCTCACTGAAATCCCAGCTGTGATCCCAGATCTTTATTATCAACAGCAAGGTTACCCCACAGAGCAGCGCTAGACAAAGATTCTGTTGGAAGGTTGCTATGTATCGCTTCTAATCCCTATAGGTTCTATGATACATACTTCCTTTAATTTAGCTGTTATTTGAAGGTGCTTTGCCATTTCTAAATAAAGCACTTCTTACCTTCCCCACTTGGGAAAATGACTATTATTTAGCCGGACTTGGAATGTACCGTGCTTCTAAAAGCCCCCAAATTGCTGCTCTTATCTTCAGCCTGAAGCTAGATAACAGAACTAGAGGTAGCCGGTTGAAGAGATATGGTAAATGGCCTCACTTAAGTGGCATAAGTGGGTAGTGTGGTTTCAGAGAAATCTAAGATTTAATAAGAAATAGCATCTCATGTGTCTGGGCAGCACCCTAATGTATTAATGCCTTATCTTCAGCTGCAGAAGAACAGAGTAAAGCTACACGGTTGTGGTAAGCATTACACTTTGTGCCACTTTAAAGGCATGTTCGCACACGACGCGTAGAGCCTGATCCCGTCCATGCTTACGCAGAAACAAGTCCCACGGAATTCAATAGGACTCACTCCCAATTATGTGTTCTTAGGATTGCAGCTTTCACAAAGCCTTATCAAGCCCTTCTTGCTTTTCCAGCATCTGTAATTAGTGATACCACAAAAATGTGCTTAAAACTACAAGTCTCAAAGGTTTCTGCTTGCCTCAGATATGTGGCAAGCATTATGACCTCCCCGCCCCCTGCTCTCATTTCCTCTCCAGCTCTGATTTTAAACCAAGCCAAATAAAAGTTCCCCTTCTGCTCTTCACCAACCAATCCCCCAAACTCCATCCCCGCTTACCAGGCTGGTGCTCCACTGGCAGGGAAATGGGAGAGAGGGGGGAAGTTTCTTGCCCCTTGCCCCATCTCCTTGTCTTCCACTGGGCAACATACCAGTTCCAGACTACAGGTAGCCCCTGGGAAATGTAGTTTTCCCAAGGGCCACTGGCATGGGATAACTATATTTCCCAGAGGCTACTCCTTTCTCACTCCTCTCCACTGCCAGAGCTCCTTCTCCGTCACCAGAGATGTGAGGATGGAGGGAGGGAACTCTCTCCCTTCCTTCTCCCTGTCTACTATTGGAACTCTGCCACTACCACTGTTAGGGAGAAGAGAAGGGAGAGAAATCCTTTCCTTGTTAGCTGCAGCCAGGGCCAGCACCAAGGGTAGGCATAGTTGGGCCCTTGCCAAGGGCCCACACCCCAGCAGGGGCCCACTGACAAGAGCCCCCTGGACTTGCTTCTGCTTCATCATTTTTGCAACCTGTTTGTTCACCTGCTCTTGCCCAGACCATGGTAGTGGTGAGGAAAAGGAGCAGCGCCAACTCGGGTTATTGGAAAAAGGTTTATTGTGCACAATTGGTCCTGCGGACTGTGTCGCAAAGCAGAACCCCGGGCGGGGCTTCACAACATCTTATATAG
Source organism: Shinisaurus crocodilurus (assembly GCA_021292165.1). NCBI lineage: Eukaryota > Metazoa > Chordata > Lepidosauria > Squamata > Shinisauridae > Shinisaurus > Shinisaurus crocodilurus. The sequence goes on along the minus strand of CM037879.1, from coordinate 172,609,015 downwards.
CTTATCTAAGTCTGGTCATTTGGCAACAGTTCTTTACATTGGTCAGCAAGGTCAAGACAAAAGGGGTTTTGCTTTAGGGGAGGGGGATTTCCTTACAAGGAGACAGGAAGATGATCTTACAATCAAGCAGCTGCTAGGTATTTTCTTATCTTGGTCACGTATGCAGGGTGAGACAGCAAAACACCTCAACCTTTGTGAATCAACAACAGCCATTGGGCCATTGTCAGTCATTGCCACAGTCATTACCAGCCATTGACTACATTCTTTTAGTATTAGTCATGACCCGGGCAATCTGTCTACATGCCTGGCTTGAATTCTCTTGTAAGTTTTTCTCTTTTAACTATTTCGTTTCCTTCACCACTGCCTGCTTGCTCACTGGTTCTCTGTCTGTCAAGCAAGCAAGTGGTAGCAGTGATGAGAAAGAGAATAAGGAAGAACAGCAGGTAGTGACAAAGGTGGTGACGTAGACTCACTGAGGGAAGGGGCAGGGCCGGATTAAGATAGGGGCTGTGGGAGCGGCCGCTCCAGGCCCTTAACAGACAATCGGCCCGCAATTATAGGGACACGCGGCGATTTTTCCCCCTTCAGAGTTAGCTCTGATCGTTATCATTCAGCATAATTAATGATTTTTTCAAGATTAGAAAGGTGTTCTAAGCACATCTGCATTACAGGCTTGAGGCAAGACCTAGCAAGAACTGTTGTTCTCAAATTAGCATTTCAGTATCTTTGCATTTCAATCACTGTTACTACATTTCTTTGTGAGAACGTCTAGCACATGGGGGGCTTGCTAGGGTCTGTAATATTCAGATTTAGAAGGGACCTCTCTCTCCAGCCTCGAGCAAAAGATCTTTCTGATTCTCGCAGCTCAATTGTTCAAATGCTAGTTTAACAACAACAACAAAAAAAGCAACAAGAACACAATTATTCTTGGTCAAGCAAAGCTTCCTGGCTTTTTTTTGTGGCTGCTTTTTTTTAAAAAAATAAATAATTTGGGGGAAATTCTGCAAGTTCTCCTTCTCCTTCTCCTTTTCTGTAAAAGGGCTTTCCCTCTTTTGTGAGCCAAACTGAACGTAAGGGCTGTGTGTTTGTGGGTGTGGGTGTCTGCCTTTTGGGGGTGTTGATCCTCCTGCCGCCTGCAAAATGTCACCTGCTTGGCTAATACTGTGTGTGTGTGTGTGTGTGTGTGTGTGTGTGTGTGCACGTGCGCTTTCATGGGGAATTGTGTGGCATTTAAGTTTTATTTTGAAAAACCCCAGAGAACAGAGTTCACCAAATATCCCTCTTGGATATTTTGGACTACAGTTCTCATTTGCCTCAGGCAGCATGGCCAGTGGCTGGGGAAGATGGTTTATGTTTATTTAAAAATGGTTGTTGTGAATGTTCTATTTATGTGAATGTGTCTGCCTTTTGGGGGTGTTGATCCTCCTGCCGCCTGCAAAATGTCACCTGCTTGGCTAATACTGTGTGTGTGTGTGTGTGTGTGTGTGTGTGTGCACGTGCGCTTTCATGGGGAATTGTGTGGCATTTTAAGTTTTATTTTGAAAAACCCCAGAGAACAGAGTTCTCTGTGTGTGTGTGTGTGTGTGTGTGTGTGTGTGTGCACGTGTGTGTGTGTGTGCTTGGCTAATACTGTGTGTGTGTGTGTGTGTGTGTGTGCACGTGCGCTTTCATGGGGAATTGTGTGGCATTTTAAGTTTTATTTTGAAAAACCCCAGAGAACAGAGTTCACCAAATATCCCTCTTGGATATTTTGGACTACAGTTCTCATTTGCCTCAGGCAGCATGGCCAGTGGCTGGGAAAGATGGGAGCTGGGGCCCCAAACATTTGGAAGGGCCCCGGTTGGGGAAGACTGCCCTAAAGGTTAAAAAACGTGGAGGTACTTATCATCAACGATATGTGATGAACGGTTTTATTGAGTTAACAAGCTTATTGTTTACAAAAAAAGAAATATTTTCAATATGTTTCTGTTTTGGCACTTTAATGGTAATTAAAATATTTAATTTGTTTTAATATAAAATTGCGTCTTCATTTTATTTATTTCCATAAAAAGGCCCACCAAAATCCTCAGCACCAGGCCCATAATGCTCTTAATCCGGCCCTGGGAAGGGGGCCTTGCCCAATGGCCCTCAAAGATCTGGAGCTGGCACTGGCCGCAGCCTTCCATTGCTGCCAGAGCGCCACCATTATGGCAATGCAATAAATGGTGTGGGAGGAAAGGGTGAAGGGGTTGGGGGATCAGTGGAATTCAGTCAAAATTCAGACTGGCCCAGTCAGAAATAAGCCAAGCTACTTCCCCTTTTACAGGGGAGTATGGGGTGTACCCTCAAAGAAACATTGCAGAATATTGCAGAAACAATGCAGAACAACGACGGTTATATACATGGCATTTCTTCACAGGGAGTAACTCAGTTTATTTCCAAGCCAATCTGACACAAGCCAGGGGAAGCTAACCCAACTCTGTCTATAATAACACACGTGTAAAGCCTTCATTGCCTAGAATGCATTTTGCACGTTTCCCCCACCCCATTCTAAAAGGTTGAATTGCCTCTTCTGAGGCTTAGTTTTACGCTAAAATTGACAGATATTCTTGGGTTTTGGGCCCCACCACCACCGTAATGAAGCCCCTGAGAGCTTCTCCGAAATGTAATTCAGCCCCTGGGCTGAAAGAAGTTCGACATCCCTACTATAAAGTGTAAACCATCCACTCAGGTTGGATAAATAACACAGCTGAAAGAACCTGCTTCAAGGCAGGAACATCCAGCGACTCCTGCTGCCTTCCAGAGATCAACCCACAGTCCAGATGTTGGAGCCAGATTGACTAATGGTCTGTTTTAATATAAGGCAACTTTATATGAAAGGTGTTACGGTTTCATTCCATGAAAGGGTCAGCTTTTCCAGTATCTATGAAGATCCCAAGGGTCACACATGCAGCTTTTGATATTGCTTTAATCAAATCTTTGGGAACCAATACAAGAGAATATCTGCCCGAATGGCATATCATTTATACACTGGCAAATTATAAAACTTGGTCCACCTGGGGGAGACATGATGGATTTCCAGCACGGGTGTCCATGCTTCTTGCAATGCAAGCACTTCAGGTGAGGAAGATATCCCAGCCATAACGTGACCGTGGAATCGCAGCACTGAACCCCTAGAGACGTCTTCAAACCACAGTCACAGCCTCCCTGAGTCTTTGTGAAGCGTGCAAATTCTACAATGAATTCCCTGTGGGCTCTCAGTCTCAAAGGAGAATGTCTGGGGTAATTTGACCATGAGTGTGAATTATGTCCTTTGCAGTCTGTTTGCCACACTGTGTGAAGTCCATTTCTCTCTGCTAGACAAATATTCTTCATTTATTGGGTAAATCAACATTTGCTAGCTTGAGCTCTGACAGCAAGAGGGGCTAACCTTCTCCTTAATGGCTTTTCATGCATAGCCTGGCAAGTGAGCTGTTATTAGATCCCACTTTTTCCTTCCAAGTTTTGTTCTGTCCATTATACCGTAAATGCCTTATGTAAGAGAAAAACAGGCTAGGCTTTGCCCCTTTCTCTTTGTACTTTGGAAGCTTCTGCAGAAAGTCTCCAGGCTTTTGTGTACTAATTATTTAATTTGTTGCATTGCAAGAAGAGTTAGCAAATTGCTGATAAGCTTTCCTCTAGGCATGAAAGGAATCACATGGTAAGGTGTTCAAGCCTTGAGTGAATAGCCTCTGTCCATATGCTTTGTTAAGTGGAGAATAGCCCTTCCATAAATTATGGGTTAGCAAGAACAGTGGGCTTTGTCTTGTGTGCCACCCTTGCCCATAAAGTACAACACACAAGAAAAGACTAGTTTACATACTCTGTAACCCTGATCTGCTCTGAGAATAACACACAGCAGGGAAATATTTAGTATTGAAATGAAATGAAAATAGCCTCGTGTCAAGGTCTTTTTTGTTGTTTCACTAAAACAGTGTTCTCCAACCTTGGGTCCCCAGTTGTTTTTGGCCTACATCTGCCAACCATTACCTTCCATTGGGAACACATCTATTTTTTACTGGAGCCCCAAGGTCCACCAACCAGAGTGAGGTGCAAAGTTGGGGCAGGCAGGGAGAGGAGATCATACACTAACAATTTTTTTTAAAAAAACACCAGGGTGTCTTTCTTGTCTTCAGCACCAGATAGGATGGTTTTATGCAGGGCTTTTTTTCTGGTGGAACTCACCGGAACTGAGTTCCAGCACCTTTTCTTCTATTAATTGCATTACAATTTAATCGCCATCTACTCCCGAGGAAATGTAATCCAAGAGTTCCGGTACCTTTTTCTCCAGAAAAAAAGCACTGGTTTTATGCAAATCCATGCCATCTTTTGTCCTCTGGATCAGTGTTCTCCAACCTTGGGTCCCCAGATGTTTTTGGCCTATGCTGGGAGTTGTAGAACAAAAAACATCTGGGGACCCAGGGTTGGAGAACACTGCTCTGGATGATGCATTTCCTCTACTCTTCTCTTCTCTTTTTTTCTTTTTTCTTTTTTGGTGCTGCATAAGTGGCCATCCTAGTACCAGAACTGAGTTCACAGTTCTTTCTGTCAAAAATCCACTCCTAGTTTTCTACATTTTAGCAGGCTCAATTAAAGTAGGGGGGGGGGTGTCTTATAGTTGTTGCTATTATTAAACAAATGGGAGTCAGCAACCTTTGCTGATACACTGCAAATTGCCCAAAGATCTACCAGTAGATTCTGATCAGGGCTGGCCCTACCATTAGGCAGAGTGAGGCAACTGCCCCAGGTAGCAGATGCTGGGGGGCAGTGATAGCAGACCCCATGGCTGTTCCTCCTGAGGCCCAGGCTGTTCATCTCTCTTGGAGGACAGAGGTGCATATACCCCACAGCCTGTCTTGGGGGCATCGCCTATACCCTTCAGGTATGGTGGAGGACACTATCCCATCACCAAGTTGAAGTAAGGTTCAACTGCCAGGCTGGTTAGCTTCTGTACATGGAATGGGGAGGGGGGTCACCATCTTGAACTTTGCCTTAGGCAGCAAAATATCTTGGGCCGGCTCTGATTCTGATCTACCTACTGCCAACTCCTGATGTATTGTGCGGGAAGCTACTGAGCTTCTGTGCTAATATGTCATGCCACAGTTTACCACAAGGTGTAGTGATGGCCTCCAATCTGGATGACTTTAAAAGGGGGTTGGACAAATTCATGGAGGATAAGGCTACTAGTCCTGATGACTATATGCTACCACCAGTATCAGAGGCAGTATGCCTATGTACACCAGTTGCTGGGGAACATGGGTGGGAGGGTGCTGTTGCACTCATACCCTGCTTGTGGGTCATAGATTTCATAGATTTCATAGATCATAGAGTTGGAAGGAGCCTACAAGGCCATCGAGTCCAACCCCCTGCTCAATGCAGGAAACTAGAGGAGGGATCTCCCATCCAAGTAATAACCAGGCTTGACCCTGCTTAGCTTTCCACGCTCAGACAAGCTGAGCCAGCATAAGCCACAGGCCTGTGGTCTCCCGTGGGCAGCTGGTTGGACCCTGTGTGAACAGAATGCTGGACTAGATGGACCCTTGGTCTGACCCAGCAGGGCTCTTCTTATGTTCACATGACTGAGTTCTTGTCCTCGCCCACCGGCATTAAGTTTAAATCGGGCCTGAAGCATCCCCTGACCCGGTCACATCCTACCACACAGTGATGCTGTTATGCCATTTCTCACCAGGAAGGCTGTTGCTGGTAAAGTGAAACTGAACAATATGTACATTTCTCTGGATTGAGTTCAACATCCTGATCCTCATTGTTAAAAATTCAAAAAGCAAGTATTTGGGTTCCCATAACCCCTCTTTGAATTAACATAAAATGGTCAGATTTTCAAATCTCTGAAAAGAAAGAGAAAGGGGGCCGCTGAATTGTGTGAGGTGGTTGAATGTATTACCATTTCAAAGTCCCTTTTATGTTTCGGGGGCTTTGAAATTATAATCATCATAGCACAGAGAAAAGCCTCGCTACTCTCAGTGTTTCTTATTCCTGTTTGCATTGAAAGCCTCATCATTCTGGCCATTTAACTCATGAGGTTTGAATGCCTGCAATATTGAACTAAAGAACAGGAAGAAAATAAGCAAAGAAACAGTTTTTAAACACTGAATTTAAAGAATGAATGGAACCCATAAGAGCAGGGGTGGCGGTGGAATGATGAGTGTAAGCCCCTGAACCCATAATGACTCTTGCTAACACCAGACTCAGACCAACAGTCAGCACTCAGGTATCTTATGTTCTGAATCACAACAGTAAGGGGAGCTTTAAATACAAGTATTCCACTTTTAGATAAAACTATTGAAACTTCTGAGGAAAGTTTCGATAAAATGAGTGAAATTTGTCACAGAGACTTGGACAGCCCTAGGTGGGAGAGAAAAAAATGGGATTAAAATTCTTGAACAAAACCACAGAATGTACAGGGTTGGCTCCGGGTTTGAAGGGCTCCTGGGCAAAGTGTCCTCTGGTGGGCCGCCTCCTCTCTCAATGGGCCCTGGCAGGCTTCGCTGGCTGTAGTGGCAGCACTCCAAGCAGCCCCAGACGCCCCCTAAAGGCTTGACATGTCACAGTCACAACATTGGCCGGATTGGTCTGGCCACCCTTCTAATTCCCCACCATGCTCCCAGAGTTGTGCTAGGCCAGGGGCATTGTGGGAAATTGAAAGGATGGCTAGAGTCAGCCAACTGGCTCCGAGTGCCAAGCCAGGAAGGGGGGGGGAAGCAAGGAAGGGGGCAGAGGGAGAGTAGGCATTCGCACTGGCCCTACCAAGGCACTGGCCCCTGTCCAAGAATGCCAGGCGCTTGACACTGGTTCTGAATAGAGTCCATCAGCCTTCCCCAACCTGGTGCCCGCCAGATGGTGTGGACTTCTACCCCCATCACCCCAGCCAGCATGCTCAATGGTGAGGAATGCTGGAAATTGTCCAAGACATATGGAGGGCACCAGGTCAGGGGAGACAGTGAGACATTATTTAGCTATCTTGGGATTAGGTAACAAAAGTCAAAGATTGGGGGGTGGGGACTGGGGAGAATTAACGGATAGAAAATATTGTCGTGGGTCCATTATGACAGAGGGCTGGTCCTTTCTTAATATTTCTTTTTCAGATGCAGTTTGAGTCTCTCCTTGAGTAGATAGAATCAGGGGGTGTTTTACAACAGAATACGGAAGAAATTTCAAGTGAAGCTCAGCAGCTTTTGTTGCTCTGTATGACCTAGAGATTCTAGAGCAGAATTTCAAAAAATAAGACATTCTGCAGCTGTGGTTTCAGAAATAGTGGGGGGGGGGGGACGACACAATTATTAATTCATTTATTATATTTAAGAAATATGAATATTTATTTATCACATTGATCTATTTATATGTAAAACATTAATACCCTTTTTTCCCCTTTCAAAAAAGGAGTCGCTCAGAGCAGCTTGCAAAATATATAAAAAGCATCAAAAACCAATCATCATTAAAACACGTTTTAAGCAAGCTAAAAGTGACAGCAAAGACAAAAACAGAAAGGAACAAAACTAGCAGCCAGAAAATAAAATTGAACAACAACACAGGGGCAAATGCTGGCTGAAAGAGATATTACGGTTATATGACCCCACACCCCACCCCCGCAGCGGTGTGGAATAAGGAACCACCCACCTCTGGCTCTAGCTGTTCGTGGATATTGCTTGCTGGGAGGGATACATGAAGTATAGGAAGACATGGTGCTAGCTGCCACACTGTGGCCCAGCATCAGGGCTGCCGAGAGCCTGGATTAATCTAGGCAGATAAACACTTACCCGCTTTATATTTTTATGCCAAGATTGAAGATCTTTACAACACGGTGGACATGAGAAACACTAAACTCTGATGCCTGTTCTTTACAAACAACAAACAGGCCTGCGGCTCATGCTGGCTCAGCTTGTCTGAGCGTGGAAAGCTAAGCAGTGTCAGGCCTGGTTATTACTTGGATGGGAGACCCCTCCTCTAGTTTCCTGCATTGAGCAGGGGGTTGGACTCGATGGCCTTGTAGGCCCCTTCCAACTCTATGATCCTATGAATCTACCTTTGGAGACACTCGAATTGCTTACCTAATGTTTTCCTTGGAAGTGTAGGTTAATGTGCGATGAACCTTATGAGATGCCACATCCTGCTTCCACCTCATACTATACTGTAGGCTTGTTTGCTTGTATTTAGAATGGAAATAATCAGCACGGAGGACCATCATTTCTTAGAATTGCAAGAGTTGCAACAGACATGCAACTACTTGTAATGTGTAGCCCGATCTGGAGGCAACATTTTCTGAGAGCAATTCCTCCCTCTCCTCCCCTGTGGTGGCCACATATGAATTGCCAAAACAGAGGAAACGCATCAGCAAAAAAAGAGGATGAAAGAGGACACTAGTCTGCATAAAATTTGCATGTGCTAATTTACATATCGGGATGCAAATTTAGAAATCATTATTATAATATAAAAGAGAGATACAGTACATCTCACCACAGCGTGGAAGGCTGTGACCAGGTGAGCTGTGTACCTGCCCCATTCCGTCTGCTGTCCAGGTGCTAAGCTGATGGACCACAGTTTTTATGGTTAGGGTCTGGGACCAGACAGCCTTTCAATTAGAGGGCACCTTCAAATAGACCAAGCCACCCAAAATACTTTACATCACAACAAGGAACAATAGATTGTTGCTGGGAAAATTCTTCTCCCCGGCCCAGCTACCATTGCAGCTAAGCTCAGAGGGAATGGGGAAGCCTGAGGACGGTGGCAGATGATGCCAGTGTCCCTGCTGATGGGGGGGGGGGAAGTGCTGTCCTTGCGTCCCTGTGAGCCACCTGGCATATATTCTGTTGGGGATTGCCAAAAGACCTCGGAGAGGATATTGTGATATATTATCTCTCCCCTCTTGCTTTTGCAAACACAGCAGAGTATACCCAACTACAGGCAAAAAACGTGTGCATGCGGAGCTGCTGGTTAAAGCAGGGCTGGGCATTTAGTTGATACAGGCTGTCCCTTTTGGACAGGCTGGATCTTCACCTGGTTTCCCCCTTACACTACCAATAAGACAAACAGTCTTTTGGAGGTTAAAAACAGAGTTTACTCACTCAGATCTTGCAGATTGGATACAGGCAGGCTTAAGAATGTATTTACAGTTGTGCAGGAATCATATGGTAGTCGACCTGTTCTGAACTTGGGAAAAGTTCAGAACTGCAACTCGGCTACATCTTCAGACATGTTGCACACACAAGTTCATGGCTCAGACTGTTTTCCCGGGGCAGGAAGAGAAGGCGAGTGGCAACGCCCACATCCTGCACCAGGTGAGTCCTGAGTAGCATTCCACAGAGTGTCTGCTCTAGGATGCAGAGACTCTGTGGTCCCAATTACATCATGTACTTATACATGGCTTGAGGTTTTGACTGCTCATTCCCAACATATTCTCTGCCTGGAAAACAAATGCTATGGAATGCAGCCAAACTGTGTTCAAATGATGGGCACCGTACCATAGGGGCGCTCAAATGATCACCCTCGCATGTTCACCCTATGCTCCCAAACACCAACACACCTCTGGCCATGCCTATGGAGACCCCACGTTCATCAGTAGTATGAAGGGGCACTATGTGCATGCAGATGTATGTGCATGGGGGCTTCGTGGAAGAGAGAATCCTGGCCAATCAGGGTTCCTGCTTGCATGGGGGAGCCCACGCGTACACACATCTGTATGAGTATAGTGCCCTTCCACACCAATGCTGAAGTCACAGCAGCCAGATGTGTGTGGCTAGTGGGCAGGAACCCACTCCTCCGGTCATGCTCAGCGAACACAATCGTTGTGATGGGGGACGCTGTTTAGTGAACACCCCTTTGAGAACATTTTGTCTGTCTCTCTTCCCCCATTTACTTCTGGAGCTACAGAGATGCCCGCTGAACCTGAGCACGGCGGCGGCGGTGCCTCACAGAGGAATAGTCATTGGTGGCTCCCAATACTTTGAATGCTCTGAAGAGCAGTCTGTTCTTTATGGAAATTTTGACATTATCTATTAATCATTTTGGACCATAAAATTGCTAGTTCTTTGGTTAAATAAATATCTGTGGGCATGTTAGAATGCTCCTGTTTGTCATTGTGCCATTTAGAAAACCACTCTCAGAGCAAACATCTCTGCTTTAGAAAGAAAAAAAAATACCTAATGATTTTGGCTTTGCTTGCCAAGTTGAAAATGATGAGGCCTCTGAGTTTGCTTATATAACAGAACACTTTTAAATTACAACAATGCCAGCCACAGCATTGAGATGATCATAGTTTTTGGAGCACTGATGGTGTTTCCTGCTTTCCAGCTGCTATTGTTATGCTGAGTTAGTGCCTTACCAGTCTGAGAATACAATCTCATATCCACTTGCTTCCCTGGGAGTAAGCCCCATTGAACTAAATGGGGCTCACTTCTGAGTAGACATGTACAGGATTGTGCTGTAACTAAGGGTGTAAGCACACACACTTGTAGTGTCAAGGTAGAAAGGTACATTGCACCTCTTGGGAATAGTACTAATTGTTGGGGAAGTGATGGAAGATGTTGTCATCCCTTCTTTAAAAAGTTATTTATTTGATTTATTTAATTTATACCCCACCTTTTTTCCTGCAAGGAACCCAAGGCGGCTTACATAATTCTCCTCCTTCTCCTCTCCATTTTACCCTCACAACAACCCTGTGAGGTAGGTCAGGCTGAGAGTCAGTGACTGGCCCAAAGTCACCCAGTGAGTTTCATGGCCGAGCGGGGACTAGAACCCGGATCTCCCGAGTCCCAGTCCAACACTCTCAACACTATGCCACACTAGCACTGCAGATACGGCACTGAGAGATGGACTAAATTGGAGGTGTTGGGATTTGTTGGGTTCTCTATTAAGCAGGTTGGAAACACAGCATCTAGGGCAGATGCTTTATAGAAAACTTTTGCCGCTGATTTATCCAGTGCCATTCCAATGTGGACACCGTGAACTGAGGAATTTCATTACCAAAAGTCATGTTGGCCAACAGCAGAGCTATCTGTTGAAAACAAAGCAAGACACCAGACATCTTAAGAGTTATTTGCTATGTCTGTACTTTCTTGTGGTACAGCTGATTTCTGCTTGAGGCACACTAACTGTACTCTGGACCAGAGGTTCTCTAAGAGAGTGGAGGTGCCTCGCTGGTCTTAAATACATTTTATTTATTTAAGGCACAATCCTATGCAAGTTTAGACAGAAAAAAGGCCTACAACTCCCAGCATGCCCAGCCAGCATGGCTAGCTGGGGCATGCTGGGAGTTGTAGGCCTTTTTAATGCCTAAACTTGCATAGCATTGTGCCTTTAATATGTTAACTATATTTAGAGAGCCGCCCTGTAACATAAGTTGCCTGGGCAGCTCTCAAAATACATACAACAGTAATGTAATATAAAAACTGTTAAACTTACAATACAATTTAAACACAGATTTTAATCTGAGGGGCCCAGAGGATAAGACATATGTTATTTAAAATGGATGGGTCGATAAATAAGTATTCACTTGGTGCTGAAAAGACCATAAAGATGGTGCCTGAGAAGGCTGTTCTGGGGTGCCACTACTGAAAAGGCTCTCTCCCTAGTGGCTACCCGCCTCACTTAATTTGGCGGGGGTACTCAGAGCAGACAGACAAACAAAAGGCAATCTAAGGTTTTGGTAGATATGGAAGAAGCTGGTCTTTCAGTTAACCTGGGGTGGATCTACACTAAGCATTTTTACCAGCATTGAATGCCTGACTCACTGGCGTGTCACATGACGCACACCCCACACTGTCCTCCATGCACTATTTCTTTCATTATATCCCAGATTTCTTCAGACCAGTTATATCACAACTTTGTTATATGTTGCGGTTTTCCCCTGGTATATATATCATTGTGTTCAAAACTTGTGGTCCTGTTCTGGGGCCAGGAAGAGTGGCTTCAGTGGGCTGATGGGGAAGAGGAAGTGTCCTATCGGGCTTCGGCAAAATAGCAGCAAATTAGAGGAGATCCTTCAGTTGCTTGCCTTCCTTTCCCCCCCCGCCCTCCCCACGGCTTCTCCTCTCTCTCTCTCTCTCTCTCTCTCTCTGTCCAGTTAATGCAATGCCGCTTCCCCCCTCCCCTCCCCTTTGAAAAAATAAAGTTTGGAATGTCCCCTTTGTCCCCTTACCTCAAGGAACAACTAGCTGAAAACAAGCCAAAATGCATGTCTACTCAGAGTCAGAAGTAAACCACATTATCTTCGATGGCCTTACTCAGAAGTAAATCACATTGATTTCAATGGTGCTTATTCTTGGGAAAGTCATCATGGAAGAGGGACTACACTTGCTTTTGGGAAGCGGGGCTGCACTTGCCTTTGGGTGGAGGGGAATGGGGGTACTGATCCCGCTGGCTTCACCCCATGGGAGGACAGCAGCAGCACCGCAGCCTCCCCCTTGTCTCTTCCCATCCCCTTTATTTCATTTTATTTATTATATTTATTATATTTATACCCCGCCTTTTCTCCTGCAAGGAACCCAAGGGCAGGCGGCTTACATAATCCTCCTCCTCTCCATTTTATGCTCACAACAACCCTGTGAGGTAGGTTAGGCTGAGAGTCAGTGACTGGCCCAAAGTCACCCAGTGAGTTTCATGGCCGAGCGGGGACTAGAACCCAGATCTCCGGGGTCCCAGTCCAACACTCTCACCACTACGCCACACTGGCTCTCCCCTTCTCCTTCTCCATGATTTTTTGTGAGGGGGCAGGAGGAGCTGTCAATGTTTTCCCCTTTTAAAAAAAAAGAATCTCCGCTCCTTTGCACCTGCACATAGATGAAAAAAAACACCTTTTTTTAATGGGCCGTTTCCCCTGCACACATCACCTTTCCAACTCCTCATACCTCTCCTGCAATTGTATTTCTGTGTGAAACAAGATCACGTTTTCTTTTTTATTTTTTTAATACATTTTATTTAAATTTTAACATATAAGATACAAAATACATAAACATACAAATTATACAAACAAACACATAAAAATAATAATGATAATAAGTGCACCCCACCACCACCGGGACCAAATAAACTACGTAACTATTCAACCTTCCAAAATTGTAATGACTCTTGTGAAGGTATGCACCCTTTCCCACTTAATAAAACAAAATCTACAAAAACTCTCCATATATCTTTAAAATCATTTCGTTTCGATAATCCCCTTTTAACTTGAATACTACATGTTAATTTATCATTAATAGCAATGTCCCAATACTTCTTTATACCAAGATCACGTTCTCAACACTGTGGAAGCTGCGCTGTATTCCTTAGCATGTGCCCCAACAGCGGTAAATACGTTTTGCACAAATACTGCGACAGAGCTCCCTGATTAACGGAAGGGACTCTAATGTAGATACGCCCCCGGCCCCAAGCCATTTGGAGCTTCCAGCACTTTAAACTGGGCATGGAAATAGACTGGCCTTTTGGGCGTGTGTGTGTGTGTGTGTGTGTGTGTGTAGCAGTAAGGGAGGAACATATATATTTTTTACCAGAGGGTGGAACTAGATGCGTTTTTGGTCTCTTGCAATTCTAAGAAATGATGGTCCTCAGTGCTGATTAGAGTTGAGGAATTACTTTAAGAAAATGTTGCCTCTGGATCAGACTACACATGACAAGTAGTGGCATGTTTGTTTCCTATGTTTGTTTGTTTGTTTTTAATGTGAAAAGTAGCCTTGGGGGCAGCAATCAAGAGCAGTGGGGCAGAGGAAGTTTATTAGCCCTTTCCCTTCCTGGCCATTGGTCCACTCAATATTGGCTTTCCCAAACTACTTTTCTCCTGAGAAGGAAACAAAGTATGGAAATCTTGTGTCGCCCACACACCCCAGAAAAACCACTTGGATAAGAAAGCAGCTTGAAAGTGTGCCAATGTCATGTGTGTGTGTGGGGGGGGGGGGGATTTTGAGCAGACAAATGGCTGGCAAGGAAAGAGTTAAACATCCACCCCTTCTGCAGCCAATGCGTCAGGTCACCACCAACTCCCCATCACCATGCCTGTTGCTCTTCTGCTCTGAGTGGCAACATCTCCAGCTGCTTTTCGTTTTAAAAACACTCAAACCATTCAGGGACATAAATGCAGCTGCTTGTAATGTGTGTCCCTCGACCCTCAGGCTGGAAGAAGGTGGTGTAGGGCAGCCTCTCTCTCTCTCTCTCTCTCTCTCTCTCTCTCTCCCTCCCTCCCTCCCCCCCCCTGCAACTACAGCCAGGAAACATTTTAATTGTCAGGCCTGTTTGCGCAACAGTGCGCAGTCTGTCAGCACATATCAATACTCGATGGAAAGCATCCATCCGCCCACTCACATTTAGGAGTCAGCTCCATCAGTTGTGAATCTTAGTTAACAAATCTTGACAGCACTGGAGGCTGAAGCCCTTTCCTCCCCCCCCTCCCCCCCCCCCCGGCAGCAAGATGCAGACAACACTGACTAGGTATCAGTAAACCCATTCCTGGAAGCAAAGCTCAATTTCTAACCCAGAATTTTTTTTTCCAGAGACAGCAGGAGTATGTTGCTTTCAAACCAAAGTAGAACTACCTTTTCTGGATCCACAAGACCGTGCAGTGATCGTGCAGCTCCAAAATGGAACCACAGCAGCCTGGCACTCACCACATGCTCAGTTGTACTCCTAGATTCTGCACTCCTGAGGGCTAATATTATTGCTGGGCCATCCTGCTCCGAACCAGCTCCACTTTTCTACATACCAAGCATCCCACAAGTACTCGCCCTACCTCCTGTGATGCTGCAGCAGCAGAACAGGCAAGCAAGACACAGCCACTGCAACTTTGCCACACTGACATTCTCTCTCAGGGCCAAAACGGACATTAAATGTGTGTCCAGCTGCGACATCTTTTTCCATCTTAATTTTTACTCTAGAGTAGGCACAGGGTCCCCAATGTGGACTGGGACCCTAGCATGGGGAGTAGGGGGCTTTAAAGATTAGATCAGCCCCCTGGGCCTACTCTAGAATAAAAATGAAAAAGGTGGGGGGGGGACGACACATAGCTGCTAGACACATTTAAAGTGATGTCTGTTTTTGTCCTAAAAGATGTAAATTTACAGCTTGATCCAGTGTATACTCAGGAGCAAGTCGCACCGTGAACACATGGTCCCAAGAGATTTTGCTGTCCAAAGTAAAGGGCAAGACCCCCCACCCCTGCATTCCATAAACAGAAGCTGATTGGACTGGCAGCTGAATCTTAGTCCAACACTAGCACTAGGGGAAAGCATCCTACACCACACCTGGAGGGCTGCAGACTAGTGTAAGGGGTGCAGGACAGGCATCCTCCCCACCTTCCATCATTGCTCCCCACCTTCCAGCACTCTGCCTAATGGTAGGGCTGGCCCACCCAAATAGGTGCACGTTGGATTGGATTGTCTGTTTGTCACCTTTGTATCCTGCCTTTCTTCCAAATAAGGTGGCCACTTAACATGGCACCAAAAAGAGGAGGGAAGAGGACAGGTTTGCATACAATTTGCATTTGCTAACTTATACTATAAGTTAATTAGAAATGGAGTACATTTCACCGTAGTGTGGAAGACCTGTCTGCCCGCTCTGTTTGCTGCCCAGGTGCTATCTGCTGGTGGGCAACTTCAAGGCACCTGCCCTTTTTCCTTACAGTTCTTTGTCTTAAGAAATGGACGGCCTTTCAATTAGAGCAGTGTTCTCCAACCTTGGGTCCCCAGATGTTTTTGGCCTACAACTCCCAGCGTGCCCCAGCCAGCTGGCTGGGGCATGCTGGGAGTTGTAGGCCAAAAACATCTGGGGACCCAAGGTTGGAGAACACTGACTTCGAGGATGCCTTCAAATAGAGGACTGTCTTCTGGCAGCCCTTCAAATACAAGGTAAGGTAGGAGGACACATAGCCACCCTACACCAAAGCCCCAAACTTGAACATCTTTGGAGCTTGTTGTTTGAACAAGCACTTAGTATATGTGTGTGTGTGTGTGTGTGTGTGTGTGTGTTCATTCATGTGTTCATAAGATTTTAATTACGGTAACTCATTTTTTAAAAAATATTGTTTACCACCCTAAATTGGGGCAAAATATAAATAAATAACATTATTTTGCAGTGTTTCTAAATTCTGCTTCAAGGCACATCCTGCTTTTACTGCTGGTCAAGGAAGCTAAATAAGAGAATGTGGTGAACTTTAACTGGGAGAGGCTCAAATGAGAAGGCATACAAAAATGCAGCCCCCCAAAAATGTCTCTTAAAACTGCCATTAAATGTTGATGTAATGCCTCAGCGCATCTAGGAACTTAAAATTTTGAAAGCACAGGAAAAACTTGGGAAATATGCCCATAACTAATTTTGTCTGTTTCATGGTATTTTCTGTCTTAATCATGATGTGGTGGTTTTTAGTGTGTGTTTTTTAAATTTTTATTTAAAATCTTTCAAACAATATATAAAACAACTAAAATGACATACATACAACTTATATAGTGCTGCCATCACCACGGGACCAAAATATACTTTCTATCTCTATAATCAATTATTGTTCATTATTCCAAAAATACAACATATCTTGACATGGCATGTTCCCTTTCCCCTTTATTAAAAAAAATAATCTAGAAATAATCCCCAAATGTCCTTAAAAATATTTTTCTTAAGTTGTCCTTTTTGCATTTGATAATACAAGTTAATTTATCATTTAAGGCAATATCCCATGCCTCCTTATACCAATCAACAATTTAAAAAATCATGTTGAACTTTCCATTTCCTTGCTATCATTAATCTACCCGCTGTTAACAAATTTACAATTAATTCCTTTGTATCTTCAGAACAAACAACTTTCTCCGTTATTGATAACAATGCTAATTTTGGGCAGACCTCTAAATGAATACCAATAATTTCTGATATTTCTACCAAATTGTTTTCCCCAAAATTCCAATACACTTTTACAACTCCACCACATATGAGCATAGGTGCCTAGCTCCTGGCATCCTCTCCAACACAATGCTGGACAATTACTACCTATTTGATTTAATCTCACCAGAGTCAGGTACCATCTCCAAATAAGTTTATAAAAGTTCTCTTTTATCCTGTTTTTAGTGTTTTTATTGTATTATTATTTCAATTTATATTTGTACACCACCCCGGTAACCGCAAGGATGAAGGGTGGCTTTAAAATGTTTTAATTAATCACAATAAATAGATAAATGACCAGGGATGGGGACTTGGACTCCAGGACTCGACTCGTGAGTCGGACTGAGTCCCCCCCTCTGACTCGAGTCAGACTCGAGTCCCAATATTTTTAATGGGACTCGAGACCAAGGACTCGTGTTCCAAAATCGTGTTCCTCAAATGCGACATGGATAGGTTTTAGGAAGTACAGCAAGTTTATTTTTTAAAATCATTTTCCTAAAATGCAACCTTTCAGGCATTTTGGGTTTGGCTGCCTCTGCCTGCCTGTTTGGGGTTCCCTGCTTCTTCTGCCTGCCTGGTCTCTTCTTAACCAGTTCCACAGTTTGAATTGTCCAAGGCAAAGGCCCCTGCCTGCCTGCTTTGGGGTTCCCTGCCTCCTCTGCCTGCCTGGTTATTTTGGATTTGTCTGCCTGGTCTGTTCTTGCCAAAATCAGTTGCAGAGTTTTGAAATAAAAAGGCACACTTGTGCCTAGAATTTATTTAAGCCACACATCTGAAATAGCCTTATTTTGTTGGGGGAAATCCCATTGATTTTAATAGGGACTCGTGGAGTCAGCTTTGGAAGTGACTCGTGACTCATGAGTCACCATTTTGGACCAAGGACTCGGACTCGAGACTCGGGTCCAAAGACTCGTGACTTGACTCGTGAGACCAAGGACTCTTCAACATCCCTGTAAATGACTGTGGAATGTTTCCCTGCCTGCTTTCATCCTACAGACCTCGTTTATAAAGGAATAAAATAGTCAGCGGGATGATAATAGGTTAACACAAAAAACTTCAACAGGCAGGAGGGAGAAAGTGTTTCAGGTGTGAAGGGGTTGCAGTGATAATATGATTGTAGAAACATTTGTGGGAGGGGCCATAGGTCAGTGGCAAAGTCCCTGCTTTGCACGCAGAAGCTCCCAGGTTTGATTCCAGGTAGGGCTGGATAAACTCCTGCCTGCCTGAACCCCTGGAGAGCCGCTGCCAGTCAGTGTCAACAGTATTGGTCTAGATGGACCAATGGTCTGACTCACTTTAAGGCAGTTTCCAATGTTGTCCCGTTTTCTCAGAAGCTGGCAATGTGAGAACATAAAACCAACAA
Source organism: Shinisaurus crocodilurus (assembly GCA_021292165.1). Taxonomy (NCBI): domain Eukaryota; kingdom Metazoa; phylum Chordata; class Lepidosauria; order Squamata; family Shinisauridae; genus Shinisaurus; species Shinisaurus crocodilurus. The sequence goes on along the minus strand of CM037879.1, from coordinate 172,590,768 downwards.
AAGGAAAGGCACTAAACCAAGAGAGGAATGATTCTCAAAGTGCCTGAGATATCTATTTTGCCCAACACGTTTCAAAAATAAATATAATTCCTTCTTCAGGGGCTTTGTCTTCCCACAAATCTGCAGCAATGAGCCCTTCTGCTCCTTCCTCTGCTGAAACTGACTGACAATTTGTGGACATACCCTCAGAGGAAGGCCTGAAACTGTTGGGGGGGAGGGGAATGGTTAGTCTTTAAAGTCCCACAAAACTCTTTGCTGTTTTTGAAAAATCTGTTGACTGATGCTGCAAATTAAAATGGTGTGTTATGCCAGTCCTCATTCTGTGCTTTTAAATGTCCACGGACCCTGAATCATTATATGGTTTTTTTTTGTTTATTATATTTATACCCCGCCTTTTTTCCTGCAAGGAACCCAAGATGGCTTACATAATCCTCCTCCTCCTCTCCATTTTATCCTCACAACAACCCTGTGAGGTAGGTTAGGCTGAGAGTCAGTGACTGACCCAAAGCCACCCAGTGAGTTTCATGGCTGAGCGAGGACTAGAACCCGGATCTCCCGGATCCCAGTCTGAGGAGGTCACTGGAATACCCTAGCAGCTAGTTCTATAGTCATGGCCCCCATAGAGCTTTATCGATCAGAAACTCCTTGTATCGTGCTCTGAAAGCCGAGTTCAGGGCAACCCTTTCTAGTTAGACACTCTCAGTCAGACACCTCTGTCACGAGAGATCTGCAGACAATAATCAAGACTGTCCCTTTTCTTCACACAGTGCATAGTTAAACTGTGGCATTTGTTGCTACACATTGTGTTGACAGCCATTGATTTAGGTAGCTTTAATGGGAGATTAGACAAATCCATGGAGGATAAGGCTATCAGTGGCCACTAGTCATGGTGACTATATGCTACCTTCATGACCAGAGATAGTACGCCTCTGAAAAATATCAGTGGCCGGGGTAGAAGGCTGTTGTGCTCTGATCTTGTGTATGGCTCTTCCATAAACACCTGGTTAGTCACTATGGGAAACAGGTTCCTACAGGCTTTTTTTTTTTTCAGGGCTGCTCTTATGATCTTATCCATTCCTGCCTTCATTCGCTCAAAGGGAAGATGGTTATCATTTTGAACATCTCTCAGCATCTGTTGCTGCGAAAGTCAGAATCAGAGCTCCAAACATTCCCTGGTGCCAAACTGAATCTGGAGAAAGACAGCCTGGTCCCTGAGCAGAAAGCATTCCGCATATGAATGAAGAAGCTTTCGCTGAGTTTATTCATCTGGTCATGTTGCACAGTGCCCTGTAACCGTTCTTTGCTTTGTGAATAATCAGAAGTGATAGGGCTTTGTGGAAATACGAGATGCTCTGGACAGACTAGGGCCTCACAGATGAAATAATCTCTTTACAGCTCCTCCGAATTACTTCTAATTAATCTCTCAAGGGCAGCCAAAGATTATAGGTTAGTCTTAACAAGATGACAGTGAACACTAAACACAGTGAGAACTGAACACCAGGGGGCACTTCCTGAAGATAAAACGGTCAGGCTTGCCAAGGGAGGAAGCAGATTCTGGCAGGCAATACTTACAGTGGTCCCCAACCTTTTTTGAGTCTCGACCCCCTTTTGTAATGGCAAAGTAACCGGGGACCCCCACCACATTTGCATAAATTTGCATAAATTTGCATTTTGATGGGGTAAAGAAAAAACATGAAAAAAATACAATTCTTTTTGTATTTCTATTGTTGTACTTGCTCACCTGCCCTTCCTCTCTCTGGATGTTGGTGGAAATAGGGCCCAACAGGGAGCAGGTGAGTGAGCGGATTTATCATTTGACTAGCCAGCTTTGTATCAGAAAGGAGAAGACATTTTATTTATTTATTTTACTTTATTTATACCCCGCCTTTCTTCCTGCAAGGAACCCAAGGCGGCTTACATAATCCTCCTCCTCTCCATGTTATCCTCACAACAACCCTGTGAGGTAGGTTAGGCTGAGAGTCAGTGACTGGCTCAAAGTAACCCAGTGAGTTTTATGGCCAAACGGGGACTAGAACCCGGATCTCCTGAGTCCCAGTCCAACACTCTCACAATTACGCCACCCTGGCTCTCTGTTCTGCTGGGGACAGCTAAAAATAGTTCTGCAACAGCCACAGAAGCAAGTGAAATGAAATTCATTCACACAGTCTCTCTCTCTCTCTCTCTCTCCCTTTTGCTCCCCTCCCCCTTTACCTTCTTTTTTGTGTGTATGTGCAAAATTTATCTCTTCCCCCCCCACCCCATCTCCTCTCCTGCAAGCTCCTCTTCCCCCCACCCTCTCCAATTTCTACTTTCGCGTGCATGCAAAATTCTGGTTTATTTTTTGCTTCTGATATTTATTATTAAATAAAAAAAAATTAATTTTTTTGCTCCCCCAGCCCCCCTTCCTCCTCCTCCCCCACCCCAACCCCCACCCCTTTTATCATTCTCCCTGGCTAGTGGGGGGGCTCCTCAGCTTGGGGAGAGTTCACTCTGGTTACCCCCCTCTCTCTTTCTGCCTCCCTCCCTCCCTCCCTCCCCCCACCCACCTTCTCCAGCGCTGCCGCGGCCGCCACCTCCCTCCCTAACCCCCCCTCTTCTCCTCCCCTTATCGCCCCATGTGCTGTACGAGAAAGCAGCTTAGAAACAGGAGCAGCATAAGGCACGGGCAAGCGGCAGAGCAGCAGCAGGAGGACAGCGAAAAAAAGGAGGGAGCCGCAGCGGGGAAAGAAAAGGAGGAGGGGGAGAGAGAGAGAGAGAGAGAGAGAGAGAGAGAGAGAGAGAGAGAGAAGGGGGAAAGAAAGACAGGAAGAGAAAGCAAGCCTGGGGACAACAAAAACAGAAGAAGAGACCAGCACACGGGGAGAGAGAGAGAGAGAGAGAGAGAGAGAGAGAGAGAAAGAAGCGAAGCAGAGGGGGAGAAACCAGGGAGGCTTCTGATTTGGTGTGGTTTCTGTGCCCCATTTAGCCTCCCCTCGCCCCTGGACGCTGCCACGACCACCTCCCCTTCAGCTCAATCCGCCCAGCCTCCTCCAACTCGTTCTTGCAGAGCAGAGATCTGCAGCAGCAGCAGCAGCAGCAGCGTGTTGGAGGCAACTGTCTGCAGGCAGCGGCTCCTTCTCAAGGCTCGCATGCCTGTTACCCACAAAGCACCACGTGTGGGTGCGCGCGCACTCTCTCCTTCTGTAGCAAAATACCCACCCCTCCCTCCTTCCAGTATAGTCGTTCCAGCCAACAGCAAAGGGGCACAGGAATGCTACTCTCTTCCACCCTGGCTGGCGACCCCCCAGGAAACACGTCGCGACCCCCTTGGGGGTCGCGACCCCCAGGTTGGAGAACGTTGCTGCAGAATGCTGACAAAAGTGCTGAGCAAGGCAACAATAAAAAGAGTTGAATACAGGAAACCATTTCCCTTTCCACCCAGTTTTCAACTACCAGACTCTTGGTATCTAGCTAAAAAGATTGCCAGCCCAGAACTGATCGGTGCTGAACACATTTCTGGGAGGGAATGGCTGTCTCTTTTGAATAATATTGAATATATATCACCACGGTAAGAAACTCCACCCCCAAAATAGGTTCACCACCATGGATAGCCCCTATAATGCTCAGAATAAAAGCTGCAATGGATAAGTAGCCCCACTGACATAGGAGTCACCTACTGTATATGATGGAACATTCAGATAAAATAGTGGGATCAACGGACGTAGACTTGGCCAACCTGGTGACCTCCAGATGCTTTGCACTTCAACTCCTATCAGCCCCAGCTAGCATGGCCAATGGACAGCAATTCTTGGAGTCCAAAACATCTGGAGGGCAACAGGTTAAGGAAAGCTGTTCTAGGGTTATCTTCGAAAGGGACAGGTATTACGTATTTATTTAGTTTATTTATTAGTACGTGTGTATCCCACCTTTATTCCTCCAGGCAAACCATGGCAGCTCACATGGTCCTCCTTCTCCTCTCCATTTTATCCTCACAACCACTCTGTGAGGTAGGTTAGGCTGAGGATTAGCGACTGGCCCAAAGTCACCCGGTGAGCTTCATGGCAGAGTGGGGACTAGAACCTGGATCTCCCGAATCCCAGTCCAGCACTCTAACCATTATACCATACTGGCTCTGATATGATGCACGGATCACAGATAGAGAGGACAGTCTGAACCATTTGTAGATTGCTGCATAACAAAGTTGCCGCCTCTTCCAGGAGAGAGAAAATGAGACTGTTTTTCATTTGATTAGATTTCATTCATATAGAGGGTGGGGGGAAGAGCCCATTACTTAGAATGGCAGACAAACTTAAAAGAAAGATGGGGAGAGAAGTCAGGCTGTGGCTCCTTCTCATGCCTGTTGTCACTCTGCCAGAGAACTACTGGAGCAAGGATGAACCAGGGAGAAGCCTTCTCCCAGGTGTCCTTTGACTGGGAACATCCCCACACAACAAAAGGCAATGTCAGATATAAGCCCTATCTTGCATTGCCAATGGTCAGGGTTGCTGGGAACTGTAATCCAAGGGCACCAGTTTCTCCATCCCTACCTTAGAGTCTGAACCAAACTAGATAGGTCATACATTTCCCTTAATTTGCTCCAAGTACTTGTTTAGCTTCTGCAGACTTGCAATCCTGCAGTTTTAAACGACTGAATTTTGTTATTTAAAAGTTGAGTGTGCGGCAGAAGAGCTGAGGGGAGGGGAGGGCCCAATGTTGGCAGGATGGATAATACAGTAGCAAGATGCCCAGAAACCCTCGGCTAGGGATGGGTGAACAAGCCATTTTTGCAACCGCTGTGACACTCCAAACACCACCTGGACACCCAGCTCACCTTGTTTCCCATGTTCGATTGAGCTCTTTTTTGGTTTCTTTCAAACAGGGAAAGTGTGCACTTTGAAAGGGGAAATACACATGCATACCCAAAATGCATACTTTTCCCCCATAGAAAAAAGCGTGAAAATGTTCATTTAAAGTGCTCATTTTAAAAAATGTGCTTTTAAAAAATGTGAATGCAAGTTCAGGAATTTGAAAACATTTTCAGAGGATATGCTCTCCTCTCACGTTCTGGGTTGCGAATGGGACATGCTCGAATAATTTGGGAATATAAACAAAATTCTCGAATAATTTGGGAATATAAACAAAATTCTTGTAGATCCCTACTATTCAGTTGTGTAACTTTTTGAATGAAACTAGGAGGACATCTAGAGGTGAAAGGATGCAGTAAGTCAATCTAAGCCAAAGATCGTTTTTGTTTTCCAAAATTATTACACCTGCCAACTGAACTTGTGGGTGATAACCAAGTATGTATCAAATATGGCAGCTTATCTGCAAATTCCACCAGTTTGGACTGCCACAATAATCTGTGCCTTACCAGGTCTCACAACCTTGCTATTGGCCAGGTTCACACACAACAATGACCCAGAATTTAAAATTCTGGATTACTGAGAACAAGGCACCCTGCTGGTGCCCGCAACCCAATTGCTCCCACTTTAAGTAGGAGCAGCTAAACAAATGATGGATGTTCTGTTCACATGGCTTGGTTAGAGTCATGTGTGAACTGGGAACTCTGGCTTGTCTCTGCCCTGACAAGCCAGAGAAAGGGGAGAAACAAGTCACATTCCTGGTTCACACATAACACTAACCAAACCATGTTCACAATAATCCAGAATTTTAAAACATTCTAGGTTATCGTTGTGTGCAAGCTGGGCCATTGTGTACTGCAGGGGTGAACAAATAGTAGGTTGCTGTCCACCAAGAGGCCACTGGCCAGTCTCAAGTGGATTTCCTAGCACCCGTTGGTTGCTGGGATCCTTGTAAGAATGCTGGATTAGATGAAGCATCGGTCTGATCCAGCAAGGCACTTATGACATTCTTAGTGATGCTGTTACTCAGGGGTAGGCAACCTGGTGCCCTCCAGATGTTTTGGACTACAACTTGTTAAGATGAGATATAGTTCTGATCATTTGGTTATGGCTACACTTCCAAAAGGAAGTCCACAGCCCTCATAAGAAGCGTTGGGTAAGCAAGGGTTCAAGAGAAAAGAAGCAGCCTGCCCACCTCCCCAGCAGGGCAGAAGGCAAAAGGTCATGACTGAAGGCTTGAATGGAAGAGTGAGTGAAGCCTAGAGGCACGCATAGGCAAATGAGTGGCAGGCTTGCATTGATTAAGACCTGAATATTGCATATCGCCTAAAACACAGGAGGATTTCTCCTGAAAAGATATGGCTCCCCCCCCCCCCCACTGGGCGAATACCACCAGAAGCTTACTCCAAAAACAGTCCCATCAGCAGGAAGACCCAAACCTTTGCTTTCCTTTGTACACCCATCAAGAGCTATCAAAATACAAAGAGTAGGGTCGTTAGCAGGGTTAGAAGACATGGGTGGGGGGAAGACCACCCCCACTGCTCTCATTCCCTCCAAAAAGGCGGGAAAGAGACTATAAGAACTAAGAGGTTTTAGCAAGGTGAGTCGGGAGAAAGAGCTGAGGGGGTCACCTTGAAACGTGGACTGCAGGGCTACAGCTGGAACCTCATCACAGCAGACAGGTAGTAGCTGGGACTTTGCTTTTCTATCCTTCTAGGAGGGAATCTCTCCCCCCCCCCCTTTTCCTATTCAGGCTTGTCAGGGCAAAAGGGGCTCTTTCTCCTCTCCAGAATACAAGGTGTGTTTGAACCATAGCGTAAGGATATTTTGCTGCCTGACATCACTAGGTTTGCTTTACCAACAAGTAAGACGCTGTACCTACTCTGTATTCTTCTTCAATAAAACCACCCTTTTGTTTCTAGAGTCTATGTGTGTGTGTGTAGGTTTGTTTAAGTATAAAAGGAGCAAAGCGCACACTTTCCACCCCAGCAGCGCAGGTTTTACCCCAGCCAAAGATCCTAAACCTTTCGTAAGAGTGTGGGGTTAGAGGGAATCTAGCGCCCAGAATTATCTGTCGTAACCAACTCACACATTAGCCATGCTGACTGGGGCTGATGGGCATTGTAATCTGAAATGTTTGGAAAGCACCAGGTTACCGAGCCCTGCTGTTAAGTCATGAGTATGCACTCCTGCTTTTTAAAACATGGACCTTGTGGGTTCTAACCATGTAAAAAACTAGGAGGAGAACATGCACGACTGATGTCAGTTGAACCCCTGCTGTACTAAATTCAGAAATCCTAACCATCTCCATGTATGGGAAGTGCTTAATAATTTAAAAAATGTGCATCTTTAGAGCGTATGAAGAGCCCTGCTGGATCAAACCGAATATCTATCTAGATCCATCGAGTCTGGCATCCTTTCTCTCCCTGTGACCATAGAAGAACAAGAGCGGAAGGCACCAATGTGTAAACAGAAACAAAAGAGAAAGAAGCCTCAGCTGCCAGCGAAAACAGTTTAATGCCCAATGCGTTGTGGTGGACAGCTTGATGAAAATGACAACCTAGTGTGCAGCTGCTGTGAAAAAGGCAAATTCCATGTTGGGCATAATTAGGAAAGGAGCTGAAAATAAAATAGCCAAGATCATACTGCCCTGATACAAATCTATGATGTCACAACACTTTGAATACTGTGTACAGTTCTGGTCACCGCACCTAAAAAGGACATTGTAGAGTTGGAAAAAGTGCAGAAAAGGGCAACTAAAATGATCAAGGGGTGAAGCAACTCCCCTGTAAAGAAAAGTTGCAACATCTGGGATTGCTTAGCATAGAAAATTGGCAAGTAAGGGGAGACATGATAGAGGTGTACGAAAGTATGCATGGTGTGGAGAAAGTGCATAGGGAGACATTTTTCTCCCTCCCTCATAATACTAGAACTCGGGGTCATCCCATGAAGCTGATTGGTGGGAGATTCAGGACAGATAAAAGGAAGTATTTCTTCACACACGTATAGTTAAACTATGGAATTAACTTCCACAAGATGTAGTGATGGCCACCAATTTAGAGGGCTTTAAAAGGGGTTTGGACAAATTCATGGAGAAGGCTATCAATGGCTACTAGTACTGATGGGTATATGCAACCTCCAATATCAGAGGCAGTATGCCTATGTACACCAGTTGCTGGGGAATTTGGGTGGGAGGGTGCCAATGCACTCATGTCCTGCTTGTGGGTTTCCCATGAGCAGTTGGCTGGCCACTGTGTGAATAGAATGCTGCACTGGATGGACCCTTGGTCTGATCCAGCATGGCTCTTATGTTCTTATCTTAGAGATTTTATATTATGTTTTTATTATCTTGCATTGGAATGTGTATTTTTTGCCAACCACCCAGAGAGCTTTGGCCATTGGGCAGTATAGAAATGAAATAAATTGTTGTTGTTAATAATAATAATAATAGTAGTAGTAGTACTAGTAGTATTTATTTATTTATTTATTTATTATATTTGTTAATCGCACCATCTGGCTGGTTTATTGCTTAAACATTGCTTAGTAATGTTTAAGCAATAGACTCACTGGGGCACAAGCAATATAATATAGGGTCAAATCCAACGTTACATGAGCGCACATCTGTTTGCGCAACAGGAACTCCCCTTTGCTCTGTTGCCTCCTGTGTCACCCCCAAATCTGCTCCGGAGAGCCTGCCAATGGCCAACCCTCTGGAGCAGATATCTGAGGGGCACTTGGCGAGCTGCAGAGAGAAGGGGAAATCTGTTTCTGTTCCTCTAGCAGAGAGAGGGTATTTGAAACGCAATCCACAGATCCCATGGTTTTTACTAAAGCAGTTTGCCGTACCCTCTGCTAGGATAGCTGCTTGAGAGTGACCCATAGAGAGAAATAGCAAAAGCTGCCTTTGGAATTGAAATACAAGTTGACTTATGTTTTCCCCTTATAATGTATCCTGTTGTACTGAAACTGGTAGCTCACACCAGTTTGCAAAGCCCATGCCCTCAGAACATAGGGCAGAAAATAGCATTAGGCTGAGAATATTGCAGCTGAGCATAATAGTCATTTTACTGTAAAACCTAAGCACAATACAGCCACTGGAGGTCAGCAGAAACCTACTGAACAATTGTGCAGAATCCACGAAGGCAAATTCCTAATCTGTCCGTCAAAGACTGTTCACGTGATGTGAAGATGGCTAAAGAAGAAAAGAAAAAAGGCAGAGTGTAAAGTCATGTGAAACAGCACATGACAAAAGGGAGAAGTGAATTCTCTATATTTGGGCTCAACCCTATGCATGTTTAGACGGGGGTGGGGGAAGTCCTACAACTCCCAGCATTCCCAGCCAGCGATTTTTCTGTCTAAGCATGCATAGGATTGTGCCCTAAGGGAATCAGAGGTTGCTGCAAAACCTAGAGAAGGAGAGGAGATGTGACATAAGAACACAGTCTCAGAACGTTAGAAAACCTCTTATTTAAACAATTTTGTCACAATGAGGCTCTTTATGACTTGGTCCACACTAGGACTTCTGCATAGGTCTGTTGCACCATTGACCCAGACCCTCTAAACTACAGGTAGATGATGCCAGTGTCTGCATTTTTATCAGTAGTAGAGAGAATGCTGAGTGCTAAATCTATAAACAGAATAATATATTCATATCATCAATCATCATCATCATCATCATCATCATCATCGAGAACCTGGCTTAATATACTTACCCAGGACAGGACAGTGGACAAATCAAAGCAAAAGATGGCTGTGGAATGCTTTAAAGGTCCTCAAATCACAATTGTTTATTGAGCATTATTGATCAATGCTCAATGGGGGCTTATAGAGATCCAGAAAGCAGCCTGACATAAAAAGAACACCTGGTAGCCCATCTCTCTCTCTCTGGTACTTTTTTCCCTATCAGATTACAGTCAGTGAAAGCTAGATTTGAGCTAAAACAGATAAGCAGGGAAGTGCTCTGAATCTGAAACTGTTATGGGTTGAGAGTAGCACCCAGGGCCGGCGCTACCGCTAGGCAGACCCAGGCGGCTGCTAGGGCGCGTGGCGGAAGAGGGCGCAAACTCTGCGCCCCTTCCTCGCCTCCGGCGCGCTCCTGCCCTGCCTGCCGCCTCCGCCGCTCCTCCCCGTCCGCTTGCTGGCCGCCGCAGAAGCAACCGCCCCCCGCGCGCGTGTGCGCGCGCCCGCCAACCATCTACCTACCTTAGTCCCATCGCGTCGGAGGAGGAGGCGGCAGCAGCAGCCAGCAGCGGTGGGCGGTGGGAAGGTAGGTGGTTGGCGGACGGTCGCGCGGTCGCGCACGCGCGCGGGGGGTGTTGCAAAGCAGGGCTGCTTTGCTCCGGAGGCCCCCCCCACGGCACGAGGGGGGGCGCCTAATATAATTTGGCCTAGGGCGCCAAACAGCCCTGCACCGTTCCTGGTAGCACCACTTATGAACTGCACAATCCAGGAGACTGTTGTTCCTCTGGCCTGGCCTTGGAGCCCAGCCTGTAGTGTCATGAGATGTACAGCACCTATTGTTGTTGCAGAAACCAAAGTTCTTGGGTACAGTCTGAGGGTGTATCCTGACCTTCCAGGAACACTGATGTCTTTGATGCCGTCTCATCCAGTAGAATCAGGGCAACCCTAAGACAGCCTCCAATAAACTTTTTGCAGGGCTTATCCAGGCCCACTGTTTGCAAGCATACAAATAGAGGCAGATCAGAGTTTGCTTACTCAACCGTGTGGTGGGGGAGAAAGCTGCCCTATCCCATGCTGCCAGTGCCCCAGAACTCCATGTGTGGGAGTACAACATATTCACGTACAATGTCATGTATAATCCAGCATTCGTAGGCTTGAACTGCATGATCATCTGATAAAATCTGAAAATCAGTTACACAATCTGGGCCTAGGCACTCTGGAGTTTACATAGGTATGCCTTTATTGCAGGGGTGCACAACCTGGGCCCCCAAGACCTTTATTGAGGCCCTCCAGGGGTGCCAAATGTCCCCCTGCTGACAGTTTCCCCACTGTCTGTACTCTACACTCTCTCCCTGAGAGATCCTCATACAGTTTGCTCTTCTCCCACTATTTGTATCAGGATCACTGGGTGTGTGTGTGTGTGTGTGTGTAAGAGATATTCCTAAAGTAGGAAAGATTTCTGGAGTAGGAAAAGTAGGATATAAGGGAATAATTTAAAGGACACTAAGTTGAAAAAACAGGCCTGTGGCTCATGCTGGCTCAGCTTGTCTGAGCATGGAAAGCTAAGCAGGGTCAGGCAGGCCTGGTTATTACTTGGATAGGAGACCCCTCCTCTAGTTTCCTGCACTGAGCAGGGGGTTGGACTCGATAGCCTTGTAGGCCTTCCAACTCTATGATCTATGAATCTAAGTTCCTTACCTAATTGATACAGTTGTTTAATTTAAAAGGATCATATGGAACCTTGCCCAATTAAGACGTTATCCTACAGTTCCTACCTGATATGTCTAGCTTAAGGTCTTAAGGATGTGGCTTGCCTTTGGCACTGGAAAGTACTGACCCATAAGTAACAACTGGATAGAAGTTCACATTGCTTTTTATTAATAAGAAAGATCATATCACACTTACACACACACCACATACCTTATGGAAAACAGGAAAAGAAATCAAGACAAAGTATAGACCATACGTTGCCAACACAGCTTCCTGTTAGCAGAGGTTCCTCCCTGCAGGGAGCAACCCCACCTAGTATCTTTCCTTTTCTTTTATAGTTTTACATTTGGATATATGTGATATGATTGCTTACTGTACTTTGATTGGCTACTGTACTCTTCTAATCCTGCCTCCACATATTTATTCATATTAGATTATGTATCTACAGTTCTACAGAAATTTCCCAACTTGTTTTCTATGGTTTTGACCTGCTGGGTCATGAACCTTACTGAGCAAGAAATTTTCTTGTAATGTTCTCTTTTCCCCAGGTCAAGCTGTCTGCCAGGAATAAGTCGAAAGCAAACTTATGGTTCTTATAGACCTCTTTGATATGCCTGATGTGACCATTACCTTAAAATTGCCTAATTTGTGCACATGCAGGTGTGTGTATATGTGTATGCATGTTCATATGTGTGTGTGCGCGCTCAGGTATGTCTGTAGATGGGGGCTGCTCACACGTGTGCACACAAGCCGGAACCAGGGCCGAGAAAAGGTTGTGCACCCCTGATTAATTGAAATGTTACCTTCACGCATGGGCATCTAAGGTGTCAGTGCCTCGACCGAAAAAGGAAATGTTCATTTCCTCATCATAAGGTTGGATAAGCAATCATCCAATCCAACATACACCCATCCTCAGCCCCAGAAGTGCACCCAGGAATTCTTGATGCTCCCAGGACCCTAATTAATGAAAGTGAAGAGACATCATGAATAGCCAGGGAGAAAACCTCACCTACAATGTCAATAATTTCATATCACTACACATTGGTTTGAGTTTTGACATTAAATGAAAGTGATTAATATAGGCCAGGGGTAGGCAACTGTGGGAGGTCTGGGGGGCATTCCCCCCCAGCACCCTCACATACAGGCCGCATGCCACAGGGCATCATGTAGTTTGTGGGGTGCCCTATTTTTTAAAAATTAGTTTTCTGCCAAAATTCGGCAGCAAACTGCTTTGTGCTGCTAAAAGGGTTAAATTTAATTTGTTCTCAAGCTAGAGTTGACCCCTTTTAGCACTCTGAAAAGAGCTACAAAGTGCTAAAACGGTCCAATTTCACTGCAGGGCAAGCTAAATTTCACTCTTTTAGCACTCTGTACTTCTAAAAGCACCAATTTTTTCACTGAAAAAAAATAAATATTGGCAGTAGACAAACGTATCAGAATAAAATGTTTCCCTTTTCATTCTAATTTAGCAACACAGAGCATATCAGTGGAGACAAAATGCTCAGAGAGGTGGTCAAAGTACAGATTAATACAAAACATGTAGGGTTCTACCTAAAATATAGAACATTTATTGCTTTGAAACAAAGATAATACAGTAGGCAACAGCATTTTGGGCAGTGTAATACAGAAAAGTAAATAAAAATTACATACCGCTATTCCTTTTTAAATGTTTTTCTCTTTGCTAAAAAATTTTTTAACAGTCTATATTTCCCAAGAATCTACAATAGAAAAGGAGGAAGATGACTGTCTTTTGCTCAGGACTTCTGGACTACATGCTTCTATTCACAGAAGAAATCAATGGCCTGAAGGAAAAAAAACAGATTTAAAAGTGTTTTTGTTGCTGCTTTGATCACATAATGGGCTGGTTCAGATGCAACACTAAAGCATAGTTTAGCATTACGAGAACAAGTCTAGTCCCCACGAGCTTGCGTACTCTCTTCTCTCATCTTCCAGTGTGGCCATGATGACGACTTTAGGAAGCTTTCCCTTCCATTTTAGTTTAACTGCAGCTTGTCATGACATCTGAGCCTGCTTATAGTGGAAAGTTAAACAATCCAACTTCAAACCACAGTTTATGAAGTTGGCTTGTTTTCACGAACTGACCACTTAGGGTTCAGGGGCAACATGTTAAACTGTGGTTAATCGAAAGTAGGAGTTGCTGATCTCCTCCCCACAGCCACATGAGTAGAGGAGGAGCATCTGTCAGGGATGCTTTAACTTGGATTCCTGCACTGCAGGGGGGTGGATTTGATGGCCTTGTAGGCCCCTTCCAGCTCTACTGTTCTATGATTCTATGTGAAATTGCAGGGAGGCTAGGCTCATTCTCGTCATGCTAAACCAGTGTTCTCTAACCTGTATCCCAAATTCTTTTGTTGGCGTTGTAGTGCTGGCATGTAAAGCAGCTGGTAAGCTTTTTAAAACCATTCTTGCCTACTGCCTCTGTAGCCTGGCAAAACAACCCACTGTTCCGGGTTCACACGTAATAAGTCATGGTTTAAACAACCTAGAGTTCACAACCCAACAACAAACAGTGGCCACGTTCACACATCATGCTAAACCACCCTGTGAATAAATTCAAGGAACAACCCACAGTTCACCCAATAGACCATCAGGCTCACCATGGGTTGTTCTCGCCCTCCTTCCCCCTCGGTCCTCCAGCCGGTATCTCAGTCTCCTTTGTGGCAGAACCCGTCTTGTCTCCCCCCCACTCTAATCACTACCCCTTTTCGTTCACCACCTTTTTTTTTCAGAGCCTCAAAAATGTGCAATTGGGGTTGTCTTTTTGTTTCCGCTCCAGAAAACTGTGCAGCTGTGTTCATATTTTTTTAAAAATAAAAAAATTGTCGGTCTATTGCAGTTGCATAAGTGTGTACTTACAGCTTTTCAATATATGTAGTCTTGCCTGGTCAATGTCCTTGTCTGTTTCAGCTGTCAATTGAAAATCACCTGTAGGGGGGGGGAGTAGGTGCACGAAAAGGGAGTGGCGACAAGTTCTCCCCCTTAGCAATGTAATCTTCTGGATTTCAAGTGTTTAACTGACAGTTCTCAATGAGTCAATGCCCTTCATATTCATAATGCCTTCTGAAAAGAAGTCACGGAAAGTTGGGACTAATATCTCCCCTTTCTGGAGTAGCTAGAAACCCGGGGAAGTGACGAAAATGTGGAGGGCACTGAAAAGTGTCAGTTCAACACTTGAAATTGAGAGGATTACATTGCTTTTGGTGCACCTACTTCCCCCCCTTTACCAGTGATTTTCAACTGACAGCTCAGCAACTGTGCGCAAATAAGCCTATATGCAGTCTCGCCTTGTCAATTTCCATCTACCTTACCAACTCCACTTTGCTTCCTTTGACTAATGAAACTTACAAGAACATTGACCAGGGAAGACTACATATATCGGACAGCTGAAAGTGCACACTTGTGCACCTGCAAAATACTAGCAACTTTTTTTTTTACACTATGAAGACATGTGCACACATTTCTGGGGCCAAAAAAGGGTGAGGGAAATGGTGGTGAACGACTGACGGTTGCTCCAAAGTGCCACTTGGGCATAGGTGGAGGGGCTGTCACTGGTGGTGGCACAGACGAGATTGCGAAGAGCGGCGAGGAGTTTTTACCACTCTTGCCAAGCAGCTTGCTAACTGCTCCCCACAACCCATGATGGAATCACCCTCCCAGGTTCAGACACAACAGCCGATCATGGGTTGAACAACCCCTAGCACAAGTCATGGGTTGTCAGGGTGGCTTGCTGCCCAAAAATAAGCCACCCTGTGGGAAGCAGTCTGCATTTGGATGACATAACAACCCACCATGGCTAATTACCCATAATGGGTTGTCAGTGTCGTGCGAACCCAGTCTGGGTTCTCTTTCTGGATTGTTCATGGCTAACAAACATGGTTTATTAGCACAGCTGGGTTCGCACAACAACCCAGAATTCAACAACCCATACCATGGCTTAGCGTTGTGTGTGAACCCAACCACAGTCTCAAATTAGACCGGTCTCTCCTCAGCTGAGGCAGTAAACCTGTGTCTAGGCTGCACTACTACAGCAGGTGTGGGCAACTTGTGACCCTCCAGATGTAGTTGGACTGCAACTCCCATCAGCCCTAGCCAGCATAGCCAATGGTGAGGGATGGCAGGAGTTGCAGTCCAACAACATCTGGACGGCCACAAGTTGCCCACCCCTGCACATGACTGGATGCTCTGCCATTTAAAAAGGTTCCCTCCATACAGCAAAAAAAAATCCATAGATGCCAAGGAGGAGAAGAGCAGATACCAGTATGGTGCCTGCATTTGTAATAACAGCTTGTGGAGTGGAGGGGGTGGGGAGGAGGGATTCAATAGGAACAATGAGGTGCAAAGCAAAGCTCCCCACTCCAGCTACTGCCTGAGTCCAATGTGGCTACTTTTTAAGGTAAAATTAAAATGCCACGAGATCTGATCATAATATATACTTTGGCCCAGAGTCTCTGCCTGCAATCTGAAGTGGCGTAGTAGTCTGGGGAATGCAATGATCAGATTGGCTTACTAGCCAAGCCTCTAGCCGTCTTCGCTACCAATGCCACACACAGAGAGACATGCACAGCCACATGGGATGTGCAGAGAACTTCTGGAAGAGCCCGGGGATTCTCTCATTTGTGCTGCAGGATGAAGCAGCTAAGAATAAGCAAGAATATTTATTTATATATTTATTTAATATATTTCTTCTACACCGCCCATCAGCCAAAAGGCTCCCTGGGCAGTTTACAAGAAAAAACAAACAGAATAAGAACAATCATCTTAAAACCAAAAGTATCATTAAAATAGAAATACAAACACAATATAATACAATAAAACAAAAGCAGCCAAATGAATCAATCTGGAGGTACGGTAGTGATAATAAAATAATATCTCCTTCTGCCCTTTTTTACCTTCCCCAGGGGCGCACATGTGGCAAGACTCCACCTCTTTTCCATGCACTCCCCCCATAAGCACAGAGGACTTGAGAGAGAGGTGGGGGCCTGGTCTGACTTGTACAGAGGTATGGGGAAAAAGCAACAGTGGAAGAAATGCCTGCTGCTCCTTTTCTTATTCAGATCTCAGCTCAAGTGAGAAAAATCCCCGTGTCTCTTCTAGGCCCTCTGTGCTTGCTAGAGGGCTGGGGAAGGAGAAGGGGAAAAGGGGAGCTCTTATCTCATTTACAGGAAGCATTGGTTTCTGATCTTCTCCGAAGCTTCCTGCGAGTCAGGCAAGACTCTGCCTCTCTCCCTAGGAAAAAACGGAGGGTTTGAGGGAGAGACAGGGTTTCCGTTCACTTCCCTGAAGCCACATATAAGGACAGAAGGAGCAGGAAAAAGGCCTGCCTGCTATTTCTTCTCCTTCAAGTTGCTGCGCAGGTGAGGACCTGTCCAAAGTCTGACTCTCCAGAGAGTAAGAGGCCCTCACCCCAGTGAGCAGGCAGGTAGAGTCGTCAACAACGGTGTGCAGCTGAGATGCAGATTTGCCACCTCAGTAAGAACTAGACCTGGGTTATGTTGAGAAAGCAATCACGTTTTCGGAACTTAAATAAGGAGCAGGGGGGGCATAATCTAGATATTCCTCAGGTTCCCCTCTGCAAAGGAAACTAATTGGATAGAAACAGGGAATGTGGCATGCAGCCCAGTCAGGAAAAAGGCTGCTTCTAGCAACAGGAAGCAGTCCTGCCAATAACCACAGTGCTTACCTTGTTCCCAGAGGAGTGCACCTCTCTCAGCGTGCACAGGGCCAGAGCCAAGTCAATAAGGAACCTTCTGCAGAGGTTTATTCAATAATTTCAATGAAGCTAGACTGTTACTCAGCCAGCTTAGTAGAAATATTCCTCTGGATATGAGAGGTCACTGCTATGGTTACAGGCTATGAGGTTTTGATGATAAATCCACACTAACCAATTCAAAACATTCACAAAGCAAAATTTACCTAACTGGTTCGTTCCGTACCTTTGTGGAAATTGTCTTGTTTGCTTCCTGATAGACATGCTGTTCTGTGACTAAACTCCTGGGGAAATAACCAACAGTGCCCATCTGGTCCTCATAGTGTTCGCTATAAACCTGACAGGTTACATAAAAGAAACTCAGAATTAAGCACAGCCATTTATCCAGAGTAAACTAGCTTGCTTCTTTGTTGAACCAAGGGCTACTGCGGTTTTTTATATATCATTGGAGGTTATTTTGGCCACAAGGAGGTGCTAGCAAAATTGATCATAGTTATTTTGATAAATCTGTCTTTTTATAGGGTTGGGTGTACAATAAAGGGTCCAATTAAACAAAGGTCATTTCCAAGAAATGGTGAACACAAAGAGGTTTTAGTTGTTCATCCATAGCCTCTAATAATGTTATTCTCAAAATCTCCTTTTTTCTCAAATTGGTATTGCTGGAAAAGGTTTGCCCTGGATCAGGGCTGACTCCAGTTTGAGGAGTCCCTGGGCCCCCTTTGTCAGGGGGTCCTGGTGGCCTACTTGGCATGTGGGGTGGAGTGGGCAGCAGCAGCAATCTGAGCAGCACCAAGTGGCTGCCATTTAAATTTCCCACAATGCCCCGGAATGACGCTACGTTCAGGGGCACTGTGGAAAATTCATCCACCTGGTGTTGCTCAGCGCAGGGCAACCATCAAGGGGGTAAGGTATGTTCAGGCAACTGTCAAGGGCCCACATCCCAGAAATCCCCACTGACCAGAGCCCACTGGAGATGCTCCTTCCCTTCACATTGCAACCTGCTCATTCACCTGCCTCTCACTCTGGCCCAGACAACGGTGGTGGTGAGAAGGAGGGGCAGGAGATGCCACGGACTCCTTGCTCAGTGGCTCTCTGCCTGCCAAGCAAGCAAGTGGTAGCAGTGATGAGAAAGAGAAGGAGGAGCCATAGCAGCTGGTGACAATGGCGGTGAGAAGGCAGACTCACTGAGGGAGGGGTGGTCTATGGAGGGTCCCTTGCCCAAGGGCCTTCAAAAACCGGGAGCTCAGAGCGCCAGATCAGATTTTGTTTTAAAGGGGAGGCTCACTGCAGGTGTCAGCCATAGAGGCTGCTGAAGCACTGAGAGCCCAGTAGCTGCCAAAGTCTACTAGATGCTGACTCTGGACCTGCCCTAAACATTTCAATAAATGTTAATAACTAAGCAAAACAGAACTGCTTTCAATCAGTAATGAGTTCTGTCCTAGAAGAGAGAGTGTGAGTGGAGGGGGGGGGAGGGAGAGAATACATGTGTACATACGCCCAACATACAGGATGAAATATTTCATTGTTTCACTACAACCTAACATATTTACTAGTCTTGCATAATACAGACCCAGTGCTGATGGCAGCCTGCTTAAGAAGCCCGAGTTGGATCCTAAGCAGCACAAGCAGACTCCATTCATCCACCCAATGGAGCAGTCCCACTCCCTCCTCCTCACTGCAGCCTCCTGACCCCAAGTCCTGAAATCAGGAGACCTTCTAGAACGACGCAAGGTGGGTTGGGGGCAGACTTGGTAGGCATTGGGAGTTGGACCTTGCATGAGTGGACAATTTCTTCTCATGCGAGATCTCTCTGGATTCAATCCCCATTGTATGCTACTTTGAATATCAAAATGGAAGAAAAGGGAGATATAAACGTAACTTTTTAAATTAAAAAAAAAAGCAAAGGTTTGAGTGTGTATGCATGTGTGTTTTTATAGTACTTTCTTTCATACTTAACCCCAATACACTATAGAGGCTTTCCCCAACCTCTTACTTTTACCCTGGCTTTTGACCAACCACCCTCAAATGCAAGACTCTCATCAAAACTCACACACACGCCCATCAGCCTAGAATATTCCCCCTACCCCTTGGCCTTTCAAGGACTCTGGAAAACTCCACCGCTTTAAATTTTGGGTAGTGAAAGTAAATCGCCAAGGAGAGAGAGAGAGAGGATATTGTTTATATTTCACAGATTCTTACACTTCCAGCCCAGAATTCTCCAGCTCCTCTTTCTTTCACTAGCTTTGTGTAAACGTAGATCAATTGCCCCTTTTTAATATTGATGAATCGGCAGTCTGGTGCATTGTAGTCGTCTTCTGCTCTTGCCAAGGAAATGGCATCTGGGGTGGTGGAGCAAAAAAACAAGTATAAGACAGACTGATTCTACAAAGAATTAAACTGGGGTGGTTGAGGGAGAAGCTATCTTTGTAAATCTGCAAATGCAACCATGCTTCATATAATCAAGAAGCAAATTGTCCATTTTCAGTGCAGCCACAGTTCTCCTTCCTCTAAAGCACAGAATTGCTTGTAGGCATCACTTTAAGAAGTATATTTATTGATATATAACTATTAACTCCAGGATGAGGCCACCACAAACAAACTCTGGACCTGCCCTAAACATTTCAATAAATGTTAATAACTAAGCAAAACAGAACTGCAAGGCTGTTTAAGCAAGGCTGCACATTAAGAGCACACAGGTTAACAAACAAATGAGAAACTTACATAAACACTCCTCATCGGCACAGAGCTTCTTGCTGGCAAGTTTGTCCATAAAAATGCCCTTTACGATTGGGAAAGTAAATCCAAGACTGAGCAGAAATATCAGTAAACGAACAGGGTGGGACATTTTCCTTTGCCCGTCTGCTCCCTCTCTCACAAGTACCTTGCTCTCCCTTGCATAAGTGAAAGGCAGGTTAAGGGTGGCTCTCTTTTATAGGAACACTAATACACATCAAGGGGGTGGGGGAGAGAATGACAACCTCTCTGACCAATGGGAAGTTATGAAGGTAACATTCCATCACTTTTAAAGAGCTGCAGGAGTTCAGAGGGACCCTCATCATGCTTGACTTTCCAGTCATTCCAAAATGCCTTTATCTGCTACACGGACAATTAAAAATGATGTTCTTAACATTACATCAGCCTTTCCCAAACAGGCACCCTCTAGATGCATTAGACTACAACTCCCAGCATCCCCCAGCCAGCCATGTTGGCTGGGGGTTACAGGGAGTTGTAGTCCAACACATCTGGAAGGCACGAGGCTGGGGAAGGCTGCATTACATCAAGCAAGCTTTGCACGAGGACGAAAAATTATCCAACAAGTCACCCAACCCCTCTGGGTTTGTTTAAACTGCAGGGGCACAAGAAATGCCTATGTCAGTCATGCACTGGGGAGTGGGGAAGGAATTGGCAGAGCAGCGTTGCCAAGGAAATCTGGGCCTAGGGATTGCCACCAGTACAAAGGGACAAACTCTTTTTCCACAGGAACCTCTGACCCACTGCCTCAGTACAGCAGCTCGTAGGAATGGGATGCAAAGGAATCCATTTCAGTCTTCAAATTCCGAGATTCTCCAAACAGCCTTTGCTTTTGATCTTCCTCTCAGACCCAATTGTTATTTCAAAAAGTTGACATTAGAAGCATGCAGTGCTGGCAGATCATACAGAATGCCTTAAGAATACCGATTGAGCTACTGTGCAGTATAAACGTCAAACAAAAGCCCTGGGCACCATCAGGCCCTTTTATCGATTGGCTTGAACCAACCTAGAGATCCCATCAGTGGAGTGAGATGACCCCATGGCCAGAAGGGAGGAGACCATTTCCGCTGATTCCTCCTCCCGCCCCCATAAAATCTACTCCGAAGGTTATAGGATACCCAAGAAAAGTGTGGGAGGTGGCATTGGGGGGGGGTGAGGAGTGGGAGTGGGGAAGGTTGTTGGGAAAAAGTGGGACCAGTGAAAATCATGGCCCCCGTTCAGCTGGCAGGAACCACCACTGAAACCAGGCCCCTCTGTGAATGGAAGGAGGCCTGATGTATGAGGAAGGGAAACTCTAGATCAGGGCTCTGCAACCTTGGGTCCCCAGATGTTGCTGGACTACAGCTCCCAGAATCCCTTGCCATTAGCCATGCTGGCTGGGTATGCTGGGAGCTGTAGGCCAGCAACATCTGGGGACCCAAGGTTGCAGAGCCCTGCTCTAGATCAAAGCCATTATATTTATACCCTGCTTTTTAGCTAAGATCCAGATGGTTTGGCCTACAACTCCTATGACCCCTTACTATTGGCTATGCTGGCTAGAGCTGATGAAAGTTATAGGCCAAAACATATGGAGAACTACAAGTTGCCCACCCCTGCTCTAAAGCTTGGATTTGGAAGCAGCAATCGCCATTGGTATTGATCGGGGGGGGGGGGATAGTTTTGTATGGAGCAAGCATGTATTTCAAATTATTAGCACTTCCAAATTCACCCAATTCCTATAAAGCTAATGCGTAAAAATGAACAACTATGAGAAAATAAGACTGCACTTTACATTCCCATTTTAAGAAATAAAATGCAGCTTCATTCCTAAACCAGAAACTGTTCTTAAAGAGAACATTTCACTTTGAAGCACCTATGGTCACAGTCTATTAAAAACTGACCTATGTATTTCAACAAAATTTAACAGTGTTTAGCACAAACAGTTAGCATTCTTTGAATGTATTTAGAATTCTTACAGGTGTCTATCTACTGAATTAATTATCCTTGAAACTCAAGGAACCACACTTCAAGCTATCAAAACAACCTCATGGTATGTTAAAAAAACAACAGCCCATAAGCAAGTCCTTTGCGGATCCTAGTTTACTTCCGGGTGTAAGTGATTTTCACTGCATGAGGGGATAATTTCAAATCATTGGAGGGCATCTAGAGCAGCTCTTGCCTGTCCTTCACTTTCAAAGTCCACACATGCCATGTCATGTCTGCCAGACACACTTCTTTGAAACTAGGAAACCTTGAGAGAGAAATATTTATAGAAGATCAAATTCTTTATTACCTGCAAGTTATGGGGCTAGTCTTACCCTCTAACAAATAAGTTCTTAAAACTGAAATTCATGGTGGAGGGGGAAAAAACCTTGAATTCTGCATGTCGGTTTTGCCAAGTAAAACATACCACAGAAGCCAGGAACATATTTGAAACGAGATGGGAAATGGAGCAGTTGATATGCAGGAATTACAAACTTGAGGCAAAAAGCAAAACAAAAAAAACTCACTTCATGATTAGCATGCTGAAGCATTTTTCAGTGAATTCACATTCAGCAGAAATGATTTACAGAATAGATTTTTCCTTCTATTTCCAAACCTTCCTACTGGATTAATACAACACAGTCTTTATCCGACTTTGGATAAGTCTACAACTGATTACTTCATGTTACTTATGCTTTGTTAAGTATTTCCAAATTCTAGAACAGGGGTAGGAAATGGGGTGCCCTCCAGAAGTTTTGGAGTACAGCTCACATCCGCCCCAGCCAGCATGGCCAATGGTCGGGGTGATGGGAGCTGTAGTCCAAAACATCTAGGGTGCACCAGGTTGCCTACCCCTGTTCTAGAACAGCATATTCTGCATCACATTGTTAGAAGTACCAATGTGCATTCTGCTGTTCCTAAAAGCTATCTTGAGTCAGAGACCTGATTCACACGATCACCGCAGCCCGCTGTGGCTTATTTAAGCGGAGGTGGGTTTGCAGCACGTGTTGGGCGGCTTTTGAATATTCAAGCTGCGACTGCGGCTTGTCGTGTCGTCCGAACCTGATGTGGGGTTATGTGAAGGTTAAAACAAGCCATGGCTTATGTGAGGGTTGTTTAACCCTTGCACAACCCACCCCCGCCAGGTTCAAATGACACAACAAGCTACAATCACGGCTTGAATATTCAGAATGGCTACCCACATGTGCCACAGCCCACTGTGACTTAAATAAGCTATGGTGGGCTGTTTGATCATGCAAGCCAGCCAAGAGTATAAACATGAATTCCCTAAGTGGCATTGGAAGGGGGAAATCCAATACAAAAACAGATATAGGATGGTGAAAGTTACATGAACTTACATGAGCCACCTCTGTGTCATTGGAATTTATTTTGCATTGGTGCCAAAAACTTAAATTCATTCAGCTCGAACATAACCAAGGAAGTCATGGCTCACCATAAATCATGGCTCACCATAAGAATGAGTGCTTTATTCTCTTGAGGTCAAATGAATGGCAATTTGGAAGAAGGAGGTGGACATCTAATGAGCCTTGGAGTTACATAGGCTGTGTCATCAACTCTGGCCTGCACTGAAGCCTCCTCCATCTCTGCCCATCCAGACTGTCAACATAGTTGCACAGAATCAGCACAAGCTGGACTCTTTGCACAGCACGCATCAAGCATTTAGTTCAAATGATGGGGCCTAGTTTTTCCCACACTTCCAATCTAGCACAAAAGGATATTACATGTGCAAATCTAATGCAAATGACAGAAGGTCAGGAGACTACATTCTCTCTACACTGTGTTTTCAGAGTTTCAGCAAATGATTAAAAAAAATTTTTAACAGCCCTATCCTATACAGTTTGTACAATTCCTGTACAGTTTGCTAAGTACCTCCGCTAATCTCAAAGAGATGCACTCCCAGGAAACATGCATAGCATTGAACTGAAGTGTACTTGGGGAAGGGAAAACCATATCTATTTCTAGAGTAACTTAGGGCACTATCCTATGCATGTTTAGATAGAAAAAAGTCCTACATGGTTGGCTGGGGCATGCTGGGAGTTGTAGGCCTTTTTTCTGCCTAAACATGCATAGAATTGTGTCCTTACTGATCAAATAGCACTGATATAATTTCATTAGTCTCTCTTCCTCAACAACTTGCCAGAAAAGTAGATAGTTTGGTGAACTATCAGGCACCTTGTATCAGCAGCAGCAGCAAACAATGAGCTATGGTGTACCAAAAACAAATTTGCTTTAGCATTTATAAACTTTTACAATGGTTTTATTGGCATTCATATATATTGTTGTCCCACAATGCTGCTAATTCTCCATTTGATAAAACAACAGATCTGGGAAAGGCATAAGCAGCTTCAAACTGTTTCTCCACCCTTCCGAATTCTAGGTTGGCCAAGGAGCCTAGTATAATCTAGACCAAGGCTTTCTAACCTTGGGTCCCCAGATGTTGCTGGCCTACAGCTCCCAGCATACCCAGCCAGCATGGCTAATAGCAAGGGATTCTGGGAGCTGTAGTCCAGCAACATCTGGGGACCCAAGGTTGAAGAGCCCTGATCTAGACTTCAAATGCTGTTCTAGATTTTTCAATTAAGAACAGTTCTATATAGTACTCTGTCACTATGTAAACATGGACTCCACAACTTCTACTCTGCCCTACAGAAAGCCCAGGTAGTCTGTACACCATTCATTGAGCAGCTGCTTGTCAGCTCAGCAGTAGCTTTTAAAAACCCTGATATAGCAAGTATTCAATTTGTGCTGTGTTATCTTCATGTTTCAAAACAACAAATTGAGGCACAATTGGGTTGATTTTTTTTTGTTTGTGCAAATTTTGTTTTATATACAATCATAAATATGGGGATAGTTATGTAGTAATACTCACTCTAAGCCAGGAGTTTGCAACCCGGTGCTTTCCATATGTTCTTGGACTATAACTCCCATCATCCCTGACCATTGGGCATGCTGCCTGGGGTTGATGGGAGTTATACTCAAGCACATCTGGAGGTCACCAGGTTGCCTACGCCTGCTTTAACCAAACACTAACAGATAAAACTGATCAATAGCAGGGCCGGCGTTACCACTAGGCGAACTAGGCGGCTGCCTAGGGCGCATGGCTAAAGGGGGCGCAGAAATGCTCCGCTCCTGCTTCGCCTGTGCCCCAGACCCACGCAGACACTCGCCCTTCTTTCCTCCTCCTCCAGGAACGGACGAGGAAGGGAGGGCGTGGGGCCTGCGCTCCGCTTTCCACGGTACGTGACGTGTGTACGGAAGAGGAGGAGGAAGACGGGAGCGAGCGAGCCTGATCTCCTGGTGGTGGCAGCGGCGGCAGCAGGAGCGTGCGAGGCGTCAGGCAGCCAGGGCTCGCTGCGCTTGGCGCCTCCGATCTGGGCAAGGAAGCCGAGCAGGAGAGCGGCCAGGCGGGCATGGGGCAGCAGCAGCTGCGCCCATGAAGGCAGCTCCACGCGGGGCCACTCGCTTGGCGCCGAATCCCGTTCCGCCTCCTCCGCCTCCTCCGGGCAGGCGGGCTCGCCTCTGTCCGCCCGGGCGCAGCTGGAGCGGCTGGTGGCTGCTGATCCGCCGCAGCTTGGCACCTCTTCTCGCCTTCCTTCCTTCCTTCCTTCCTTTCTCCCCGGGCTGCGGAGGCCGGCGGCAGCAGCAGGAGGAAGCTCGCTCACTCGGCCGACTCTTCTTCTTCGCCGCCGGGACTGCCGCCACCGAGGGTGGGAGGGCTCAAGTGGGAAGGGGGGGGCACTAAATATTTGATTTTGCCTAGGGCGCCAAACTGCCTTGCACCGGTCCTGATCAATAGTTTCTCATTTACAGAAGTAAATGAGGTCACACAGGAAGAAGCCATATTGTTTCCAAAGAAAATGCATCTATCTGTATACAAAATATGCTGGGCTAACGAGCCAAATGCACTGATCTGAAACCTGTTTACTTGCAACATGAGAGAGATGGTAAGAATTACCTGTTGATTCAAAGGGCTTGTATTTATTTTAGAAATTGTCTTGCAACATGCTCAGATTTAAAGAACAGGGTTACATACATGAGATTGCATTTTAAATAGTTATCAGTCATTCATTCATTCATTCATTCTTAACCATTTGAGTTCTTCATAAGACACAAACCACTTGCAGTTTTTGGAACAGTTACTGGTAGAAAATGGGGGATGGGGTTGGAGCAGGAATCAATTGCCACAAACAAATCGCAACTCCTAAATCACCAGCACATATGAGGGACCTTGCCCCACTTTCCAACATCTCCACTCTCTTGTCTTAGGCAAAGAAAAAGAGTGGATATTTTTAGAGGGGCAGTATAATTCAAAGGCAATATAAAATGCTCTGAGAAAAACAAATCCCTAGAGCTCTGTAAAGTAAATTAAAGGCTTGAATTCCTTAAATACTTTTCTTTTGGCAATACCAACAGTGTCCCATTAAACCCAAACAGGCCAGCCCTAGAGATTCCTTTCCTCTTACCGGTGGCAGCAGGTGGCATGTCCTCGGTTCAAAGGGTCCAAATTTTGATCAGGAAAAATATGGAGAAAGCCTGCGCACCCACAGGGGCACCCACAGGGGCATGAACCCCAACATAGTTTCCCCTTTAGCAACCACACGCAGTTCCCCTGGCAACGCCTGTCTGAATAATCCCCCACCAGGGGGGGAAACAGGAGATGCAGGACTGGCCAGACAGGTATACAATAGAGGAACATCTACTCGAATCCACAAGAGGACACCTGGATCATCCGGAGGTAAAGGGCAGTCTCAAAGAGCTGCAAAGTATCCCCTGAAGGCACCGGTAACTGCCAGACGTCATCTTTCCCAGGCAGGAATAAGCCCACCTGACTGCAAAGGGGCAGGAATAAGCCCATCTGATTGGCAAGGGGCGGGAGAGGGGGAGGGACGGGGTAGAAAACCCCTCTACCCACCCGAGAAGGGTTGTTGGGAACACAGGCAAGCCGACAACGTCCAAGTCCAGCTCCGGCTGGATCAAGCAGTTCTCTTCCCCGAGCCAGGCAGGCTCGGAGTCAGGCTAGAAGCCGTACGGTGTAAAGTCTTTGGTCTAAGGTAAAGCTTTGCTACAATACGCTAGCCTGGGAACCAACTCATTCATAGATCTGAGGTCACGATCAGGTCTTGTTTATGTGTCCTAGAAGTCTATTAGTTCCGCTCCATTTAACCTATAGTAAATAAAAGTGTCTATTCTTGTTTTATGAATGGACTGGTGTGCTTTTTAGCTCGCGGCTGAGTTTAAGTTGCTTTAAATTGCTTGACGGGCTATATCTCAGTGCCGGTTAACCCGTTAAGTGCCGAACTCACACAGAAGACCCAGTTGCTGGTCTTCCACAAAAAAGTACTTCTTTCATTAACTCCAAACTGCATGAAGCTGGCAAAAAGTATGGAATGTTGTAATTGTTAGTCTCAATTTCATGTGTTATTTGTAATAGCCAAAGTTAGTGTAAGAGCTTTTCAAATGAAGTTGCCCTAAAAAACATTCTGTTAGTTGTTCCATTTGTCTGGTTTGTTTTTGAAACTGGTCTGAAAAGGCTTAGCATAATTATTTTCTATATGCACCTCAACCTAATTATCCTACCATTTAGTTATGGCAAACATCCATGTTAGTGGTTAATGCCTAGGCCAATGACATTTACAACTAGATTGGGACAGATGCTCAGGAACAAGCTAAGAATACCGGTAGATCTAAGATCACAGTACACCCAGGGGTCCCCAACCTAGTGCCCATGGGCACCTGAAAACATTGTGTTTTTTTGTTTTTTCCAGGTTTTGTTTATACGTCCATGGACTTGTATGAAATGCATACAATATTCCAGCAATTATACATAGGCTTCAACAGAAGCGGACCAAATATCCAAATAAGTATCCATTTGAAGTTGGCAACTATATGCCATCCATTCATATATTGAAAGCATTTTATGGCACTCAATCCATTGCATTAAAGGAGGTGAGTGTTTATCTTTCCAGTTTTGTAATACCAGTTTTTTAGCTGTCAGAAGGACGTGGAGAATCCATTTCTCCTTCAATTTGTTAATTTCCATGAAGCAGGTAAATAATTTAAAAGAGCGTGTATATCAGTGAATATTAAAGACTGTTCCAGTACAACATTTCTGTGTAATAACCTCCTCCCAAAAAGAAGCAACTACCAGACATTGCCAAAACATATGTTTAAAAGAAGCATTAGCTGTATAGCACTGCCAGCAATTAGCCAATCTAGGCAATCCCTTATTAAAGAGATGTTGCGGTGTCCAATAGACACGAAACAAAGGTTTTTGCTGAATAAGACGCAGCCTAAGATCCATAGATGCGACAGGCAGACAGCACAGTGGCGATGCACTGTGGCGGTGCCCACAGTTTCTCAAATTCCCAAATGTGCCCATGGATCCAAAAAGGTTCAGACCCCTGATATACCCAGTTAATGAACTGTCTGAAAGTTAAAGCTATATTGTATACTGACACGTAGAGTCCAACAGGCTCCCTTGGATTTGGGTTGACTGCACGGTCGTAAGCTTGCTGGCCAGAACAGTGATGGAAAACTTACCACCAGAGATGGAAACACCATCCCTACAGTAGCAGGGGCTCCAAGAGAATCTTCCCATCTCTACGGGCAGGCATACCCTAGCCCAGTGATGGCGAACCTATGGCATGCGTGCCACAGCTGGCACGCAAGGACCTCTCTGTGGGCACGCGAGAGGAGCGAGATCAGGCAGGGGTCCCGGGCGCCTCCTGCCGCAAGGATTCCCCCTTGGGGCAGGAGAGCAAGCGGGGAGAGGCGAGGCGAGGCGGGCAGCTGCCGCTTTAAATGCTTGGTTGGCTGCTCTCTGCCTCGCACGCTCACTCTCTGCCCACCTCCTTCTCACGCGCCCACCTCCTCCTCCTCCTCCAGCCTTGCCTGCCTGCCTGAGAAGGGGTGGCTGGGCTGCCGCTTTAAATCTCCACCTCGCGCGCTCACTCGCTCTCTGCCCATGGGGGGATAGAAGGGGCTGTGGGGCGGGGGCTGATGTGGAGGAGTCAGGAGACAGCCCTTGCTGGGTCGGGCTCAAAAGACGCACTGGCAGCTTGGAGGTGGTGTGATTTAAGCTGTGGTGGCTTGTGCGATTCAACTCTAAACTAAAACCTCGATATTCAGGTTTAATTGCAGTGTTGGCACTTTGAAATAAATAAGTTGGTTTTGTGTTGCAGTTTGGGCACTTGGGCTCAAAAAGGTTCGCCATCACTGCCCTAGCCAGTAACAAAGTGCATCCCCAAACCCAAAACAATGTAGTAGCCAGGACAGGGAAGAGCAGCTACACAACACTTTAGTTTTACAGCTAGTTTTAGTTCTTATCCTGAGTTCGTTGAAATGTTAACTGTTTACAATCAATTCATTTTATTATATAAGTTACTTTACAGTTCCCCTTATTGTCTAGTTTATTCTTCACTACAACCATTACATTCACAGCACCACTACAGTCTTTAAAGAGAAAATAGTTATTTACCACATTAGAGCAAATGTTATCAAGAAAGGCTTGCTGGTGACACTTAAAATAGTATCTGCTTGTTAGCATATTGCTCTTATACATTTCCCTCAGTTTTCTTCTTCTTCATTTGGGATTTAATGGTGGATCAAGGCCAAAAAGGCCCCATGACCACCACTAACTGGAAACCAGAAAACATCATGACAAATTCCCACAAGTATAAATGCCTATAACCTTACTACAAGTCATACATCCATGATGGCTATATTTTGCCTGCACTATTGAAGGCAATATGCCTCTGAATACCAGTTGCTGGCGAACATGAGCGGGAGGGCGCTATTGCGCTCATGTCCTGCTCATGGGCTTCCCATTGGGGCATCTAGTTGGACACTGTGGGCGCAGAATGCTGGTCTAGTTACACCTTTGGTCAGATTCAGTAGGGCTCCTATGTTCACCTGGACGGCTCTCCATTCGCACAGGGAGAGGCCATTTTAA
The DNA here is from genome assembly GCA_021292165.1 of Shinisaurus crocodilurus. NCBI lineage: Eukaryota > Metazoa > Chordata > Lepidosauria > Squamata > Shinisauridae > Shinisaurus > Shinisaurus crocodilurus. Next base: position 172,561,124 of record CM037879.1, on the reverse strand, counting down.
AGATCAACTTGGAACTGCCTGCAGGCAACCAGCAGTGCAATCCTATACATGCCTACTGAATTCAATGGGACTTATTCCAAAGTATGTAGGTATCGGATTGTAACCCAAAGGACACCAGCTAATTGTTAGTATATCCTATTATATATTTCCCCCAGAAAAAGCCAAATGCAATATGTACTAAAGGCCAATCCTCTCTCATGGTGGAGGAAGGAAGGTAAGAGGGGTGGAATACATCCACAGAGAATCTCCATTTCCTGACTCAAGTCACCATAGCTCAGAATAGGGCTTTAGGGTGCAATCCTATGCAGAAAAAAAGTCCTACAACTCCCAGCATGCCCCAACCAGCATGCCTGGCTGGGGAATGCTGGGAGTTGTAGGACTTTTTTCTGCCTAAACATGCATACAATTGCTCCCCTGGTATCATAGCACTCACTCTCTGGAACTTCCTACCACTACAAACTAGGCAGGCATCAACCCTTCTGGTTTTTCAGAGCCTACTAAAAACTTACCTTTTCTAACACATTCCCAGAAAGGTAATCTTGTCCTCTGTGCACCACTAGAAATTTCTTCAATATAATGATTCTTTAATATTGTTAAATTAATAAATAAGGTAGAATGAAAGCTTTTATTTATTTTCATACCTTCCGTTTTAATTTTGCTGTTAACATTGATGCAAAGTGCACGGTTTGGTCAATATCCATCTTCTGTTTCCTGACAGGCTGACCTAGAAAACAAGATAATTTATTCAGCATATTTATATATTTTTCTCCAAGGAACTCAAAGCACCTTACATGAGGCTTACATGACGTTTATCCCATTTTATCCTCATCATCATGCCGTGAGATAACAGCTGGCCCAAGCCCACCCATTCAGCTTTGAGGCTGAGCAGGGATTGGAACACAGGTCTTCCAAGTCCCAACTCTCTATGCACTAAATCACAACAGCCCTTTACAACAAAGCTCATGTATTTTAAATTAAAAATCACAGTTGATTATCACAGCCACAGTACAAATTTTAATTAAACAAAAGAATAAGACCAATTTCCAGGAGTTAGGAAGCCATAAAAAGTAGATGAGCTCACTGTACCCTTAGGTAAGTCACTTAGGGTGCAATCCTATGCATATTTAGACAGAAAAAAGTCCTACAGCTCCCAGCATTCCCCAGCCAGCCCTGCTGCCTGGGAGTTGTAGGGCCTTTTTTGGGGGGTCTAAACCTGCATAGGATTGCACTGTTACTCTGAAATATGTGGATAATATTGGCCTACCTTACAGACTTGTTGTAAGAGAACTAACAAAGAAAACAGAGGTTTGTGGCAACTTAAAGACACAAATTTATTCTGGCAGAAGCTTTTGTGGCATATAGTCCACTTCATCAGATGCATGAACTGTTATCGAGAGTTTCGGTTTTTTATACAATGCATATGGGGGGGGTGGTTGACAGTGAGATCCTTCCAACAGTGAGGGCAGAAGAAAATTAAATGCAGAAAGTACAGACAATAACAATCACATTACTAACAGTGGCCATTCACAAAACAGTTGTTGCAGATAACACACATACTGTCACTAGTAAGCCAATTAACACATGTAACAGGATAAAAATCTTTTATCCAGATTCAAGCCTCTGGGGATAAAATTGAACCGGCTGATAAATTATAACTCAGCAGACTCTCACTCTAATCTCCCTGTGAAGTTTCTTTGCTCCACAACAACCATTTTAAGAGGCTGGGAAGCAGAAGGGTTCTCCCACCAGTTTTTGAATATTGCCTTTTCTGATGTCATGTTTGTGACCATTTATTCTTTTACATAGAGAACTGTTTGCCCTGTGTAGAATGCAGAACGGCATTGCTGACACAAGGTGGCATGCCTTACATTGGAGGATGAGCAAGTGACATTACAAATGTTGTGGATGACATTACTGGGTCAGGTTGCCTGGTAGAGATGGAAACAAGGCTGGCATCTGGGTTTCTTGCAGGATTTGGTCTCTGTGTTTGTATGCTTGTTACGTGGCTTGTTGTGGCAGGCGAGTACAGTCATGCCTTGGATTGAGAGCATAATTCGTTACGGAAACAAGCTTGTAGTCCAAAACACTCTTATATCAAAACGAAACTCCCCCCAAAAAAATTGTACAGAGATTTTTAATTTAAGCCGTACTACAGTACTTGTATTGCAAGACATCGCTTGTATATCAAGTCAAATTTTTTTTAATAAATATTTAAAAATTTGCTTGTCTTGCAAAACGCTCTCAAACCAAGTTACTTGCAATCCAAGGTATTACTGTAACTGTTTTATGGGAAAGGGAGGGGAGTGGAAGGTGCTGCCTGTTTTTGTTTTACTGCTATTGGAATGAAATGAATGTTTTTAGTTTAGGCGCCAAATCCCTCACGACCAACTCCTTGTGCGTTCAGGGTTACGGGGGGTGGGGCAGACAGTTCCGCCCCCTTACCTTATATAATGCCCCCCCCCCGTCCTATTTAGAAGGCTATAGGGTGGTGGTAGTGGCTGCAGGACTGGTGGGAATAGAGCTTGCGGATTTCACTTAGGAATAGATTTTTTATTTTATTTTTTAGAATAGATTGTAAATCATACTACTAAAAACACAAGACAGAAAAAAAGGCCCTACAACTCCCAGCATGCCCCAGCCAGCATAGCTGCCTAGAGGGATGCTGGGAGTTAGAGGACTTTTTTCTGTCTACACATGACAGGATTGCACCTTTAAAGAGCTCGGTGGCGGCGGCAGAATCAGCAGCTTTTGTCTTCCACCATCTGGAAAAGAAAAATATAGGCAGCTAACAAAGAAGTGTAGGAGCGTGCGTAGGAAGTATATCTCCAGAAGTTTTGGACTTCAACTCCCAGAATTCCTGACTATTGGCCATACTAGCAGGCGCTGATGGGAGCTGAAGTCCAAAAATCTGGAAGACACCCGGATGGGGAAGGTTGGCGCAGAGCGAACCCCTCTTGGTGTCCCTCCCTGTACCGTACTTATGCAAGGTGAGGGAGTCTCTCCTCCTCCACCAGTCACTCCACCTCCTGAGCGATGTCATTTCCGGTATTCCATCGCACTCCAAGTTCTAAACGCACACACAGTGAGCACCATCGAGCTTTCACCATAGAGGTGCCAGGAATAGAGCGACATTAACATAGAAATTGAATCGAGTACAAATCTTTGCAGCTGAGGAGAACTTCCATAGAGATAGGAGAGGGGAAAAGAAGACTCTGCTGTATCAGACGTACACTATATATTATACAACCAACTTCCAGTAAAAGTGGAAATTAGCCATTGGCCATTATTTTCTATGGTGTGCTCTAGATCTCATCATCTCTACCGGTGAAATTCTTGTATATTTTGTTTGCATTGGAAGCTGGAGCGGGAAACCTGTTCAATCTTAAACCAGAAGTGCTAATAAGAAGTGGGATGTGTGGGACTACTATTCCCTTTTCCTAGATCATTGCTTTTCTCCTTCAGAAAAAGGCAGCCGAATCGACCCCGAAACGGTGGATGGGCGAGGTCGCCGCCGGACGACTTCTGTCAATCTCCACTTCCTCGCTTTAGGAGCACGGCTGACGCTGAGCGAGCTCTATTGGATGCCCGCGGGGCCTGAAAAGGCACCAGTGCTCGTGATTTAAGAGAGGTTTAGCCCAGGAATTGATTGTTTAATTATGGGATGTAGCTCCAGGACATGAATTTTGCAAGAAAGATGCCTCTGAGTATATGTACAGAGTGCCCCTTTGAACTGCCGTAACAATGAGTGTTGTGGCACCTTAAAGACTAACATTTATTGTGACATAAGTTTTCCTGGACTAATGTGCAATATGTGGCTTATGCCATAAGTTTGTCTTTAAGGTGCCACAAGACTTCATTGTTTTTGCTACAACAGCCTAACATGGCTACTCCTGTGGAAATCCTTTCAGAAAGAATTTGTTCCCCAAACACGTTTGAATACTGGTATCCTAAAGTATCCTTGGAGCACAGTTGGACTTTGAGGAAACATGCAAAGGATTGGACTATCATTTCCCTGGTTATTACTTGGATGGGAGACCCCTCCTCTAGTTTCCTGCATTGAGCAGGGGGTTGGACTCGATGGCCTTGTAGGCCCCTTCCAACTCTGTGATCTATGAATCTATGAAAACAGCTTGGAATAAGCTGGGGGCCATTGTACTCAATGGGGTTTACTTGTGAGTCAATGTGCAAAGTAGCAGACTGTTCACAAATTAAAGAAACCCATCACTTTTCTTAAAACAAGGAACTCATTTTTCATTTTGGTCTAAAAGTTGTGCAGTTATTTGTGAAGTTTCACAGTCGCCTTTCCAACAAAGCCCTGCTGGCAGCATACAATAAAATCTAAAAGCCACTACAGTAAAATTATACTAAACACATAAACATTAGCAGAAAACCAGCAAATCCCAGCAATCAACTCTGCAAAAAGGAAAGGTTTTCCCTGATGGCAGAAACAATACAAGGAGGGAGTGTCTAATGTCAGGCGATCACTCGTGACCGAGTAAGATTGTCTTCCAGGATTTAAAAAAAAAAAAAATTACAAAAAGGAGATTTTAAAAGGAGGAAAATTCTAAAGAAAATTGTGTAGACTCTAGCGATGGGTCCGTAAGTGACTGTGGAGGCCAATTCTAGATCCACACAGCTTCCCACAGTGAGGACACAGGTTACCAGATGGAAGATGGTCTTGTAAAGGATTCATTTGACGTGCTTTTCTCTTAGCACGTTTCTCCCTTTCACCTTGCACTCGAGCTTCTTCAAAGTCCATAGAACCTTTGTGAAAGGCCAACCTCCAGTTAGATCGTTCATGGGCCAGAGCTTCCCAGTTTTCGATGTTTATATTGCATTTTTTTAGATTAGCCTTAAGAACATCTTTAAACCTCTTATATTGACCACCGATATTCCGCTTTCCATCCTTGAGTTGGGAATAAAGTAACTGCCTTGGGAGACGGCAGTCAGGCATTCGAACAACATGACCGGTCCACTGAAGTTGACGTTGAAGGATCATTTTTTCAATGCTAGTAGTCTTTGCTTCTTCCAGTACACTGACATTTGTTCGCCTATCTTCCCAAGTAATTTGCAGGATTTTCCGGAGGCAACGTTGATGAAATATTTCAAGGAGTTGGAGGTGACGTTTATAGATAGTCTATGTTTCGCAGGCATACAATAAAGTTGGTAATACAATGGCTTCATAAACCAGTGTTTTGGTCTTCTTACAAATATCCCGATCCTCGAACACTCTATGTTTCATTCGAGAAAATGCAGCACTTGCGGAGCTCAGACGATGCTGGATTTCACTGTCGATGTTAGCTGTAACAGAAAGATAGCTGCCAAGATAGAGAAAATGATCGACATTTTCCAGTATTGTCCCGCCAAGCAATGATTGGCAATGATCCAATGGCACGGTTACCCTGATGATTGGAAAACCATTCTCTGCTGCAGCCTTCATCCGCCTGTTCTGCCGTTGAGGACTTTTTGTTTTGGATCGTTCTTTGTCTGGTTCCTCTCCCCGGACCTTACCGCCATGGGTGACCCTACCGGGAGTATATAGCTCCCGACGGCATTGCTCACAGGGTTCATCGGAACACGCAAGCCCACTCACCACTTCAAGGTGACGATCCGGCGAGAGGACAAGGAGGGAGTAAATCTAATATGTAAGAGTGAGTTCCATGGGCTGGGTATCATAGTGAAGAAGGCTCTACTGGTATTTTTTGCCCCATCTCTTTTGTCTTTGGCCCTGCCAAGGTTGCCTTGGGCTCCACCCACCACTGGAATCCAGCCTCCAAGAGCTTCTCCGAAATTGAACTTCTCCCTTGAACTGAAAGAGGTTCCTCACCCTTGCTCTGCTCTACAGTACTCCCAATTCTAACCAATGTAAGGAGTGATACAAAGCAAGGCCACTCCAAATGACCCCGGTTAATAAAGAGAAAAAAGCAGCAGCTTTGGAGATTTTAAATAAAAAGGCAGTGTTGTTTTTTAAATTAATTAAATCATTAGGAGCTTTAAAGGTGAGAATCACCTCTTTGAATAGGGCATGGACACTAATAGGCGACTGGTGCAGCTGTGCTAATGGATTTTTTTAAAAAAACTGTTGTCAACAAATGAGCTGTGGCACTCTGCACCAGCTGAAACTTCTGAATGGTTTTCTAAGGGCAGCCCAGTGTTGACAGTAATCCAAATAGAGGTTACCAGTGCATGAAGAGCAGAAGCAAGATTAACCTGTTTAACAGTTCAGTAAGTAGGTAGATGTGTTAGGCCTTTCTGAACATGGATCCATTTTATTAGTGGCCCAAGAACATTTTAACTCATTGATCTGATCATAATTTAATCATCCTGCTATCTCAATTAATGTCATGTCGTCAGGAAAGAGGGTTGTTAGCTCTGTGAAAAAGCTTGTTTTTTGAATCCTGGCAGGGGCAGCGAGTGTGCAAATGAAATGGTAACACTTTGGGACAGCATGCAATGCTTAAAGGAGGCATGTGGCCAGTGCGTGCTAGAGCTCCTGCAAGTATTGACTGAGTGCATGGCTCCCCCTCCCAAATGGAATCCCCTTGCTATTTCCAATCTCTGCTTGGGGATAAGGGGATTCCCTTTTGTGCCGCTGGCCCTTCCACTGGGAGGGGTGGTACACACGGGATCCCCTTGTTATCTCCAATCTGTTATTGGAGATAACAAAGGTGTTCCTCTCTCCACCTCCTCTCCAAGCCCCCAGTAGCCTCTGGGGGAGAGGCCTAAGCCTCCACAGGCAGAATGGCAAACCTCTGCAGGCTGGATTAGGCCCATGAACTGGAGTTTCTCCACCCCTGCTGTATAATCTCTCTCATTCATGGCCACAAAGGACAAATTAAGCATCTGAATGTTAATTTGGACTTTTCAAGCATCCTTCTACATGATAGCTAACATTTTGCTATCAGCAGAGAACACCCAAACTAACATAGTTATTCTCAATAGAAACACTGGTAATGAGAGAAATATATATATATATTACTCAGATATGATATTTCAGAAGCTACTGTGCAGTAGAATCCTACAGATGTTTACAGAACGGTCCTACTGTGTTTAATGGAGTTGATTCCCTAGTAAGTGGGTTTATGTTTGCAGCCTTTGAAAGATGAAGAATGGAAGCTTTGTTATGCAAGGAAAAATTTGCAGGTGAGTGTGCAGTAAGAAGTTTTTTTATTACTGTTTCCCCCTACAGGATTAATACTATGTGACTCAGCAACTTTTGACGAACCAGGGATGGCGGTGGTTTAGAAATCCCTATATAGGCACACACAAAATGTTTATTCAATAAAAGCTGTTTAGAATTATTGAAAAATAAAGATGACCAAAATATGTATTTTTTAATTTCCTTGAGTTGCCTACAGGAACAAACTTTCCTAAAAGTACAGATGATGAATGCTTGGAATCAGTTTGTTGGCAAAATGCCTTGATTTGTGTGAATGAGCAATCATGAAGTATTTTTCAAAAGGAGTTTGCTTTGCGAGAGGAAGCCTTAACCTTGTTGTAATGTATTTGACACTAATATATATTAAAAATGAAATTATGAGGCATCTGGTGTTTAGATTGCTGATTATGTTTGGTACATACTGAAACATTTCTCGGCAAAGTCTTATGTCAGTGATCATTCCCTCTATCTATGAAGTTGTGGGGCGAGTGCTGATCCTGAGGTAGAAAAAGCGTCATCTTCCACACACAAAACCAGCAGGCTTGGAGGAACCCCAAGGATTATAGTAGTACAAAAAATATTTAAGGGGAGAAACCCTTAAAGGGGGTGGAACAGCCCAATGAGGACTGAGCATACTCATGATCAGCTGGCAGGAAGGAGACGCTAGCAGAGAGAAGGCAAGGAGTGCAGAGGAGCGAAGGAAGAGAGTAGAAGATGGGCAGTTCTATCTCTGTGTCTCTTCCTTTGTTGTCCTTTGCTCCAAGAGAAAAAAGAAAAGAAATGAGCAAAAGAGGATGGAGGAAGAGACACGTATGAAGGGCTGAGAGAACCATCTCGTTTTTAAGTGTCCCCAGGAATGAAAGCAAGAGCTGCTCATAGGAAATCAAAGGGCAAGATCCAAGATTTTAATGTAGCTGGGACTGGGCACCAGTGTCACCACCACTAAAAAAAAAACAAATTGTAGCAGCAAGGGGAAGAGTTGCTGCTCTGTCTAACTCAGTTCTTATTTAATGTGAAGCATTTTTTAAATTAAAAAAAATAGCCCTGCTAATGCAAATGTCAAAGCAAATGCAGTTCCTTATCCCATATTGCAGGTTGGAAGAGGCTGTGGCTGGGAGAGAATGGCTTGTGACAGTCTGCAGTGTTGTTCACACTGAATACTGCAGATCGGACCATGGCTGGTTTACAACAGCCCTGCAGTGTTGTCCAGAGGTATTAGACGTGTATTGCAGGTTGAGCTATAGCTGGGAGAGTAGCTTATAACAACCCTGAAGTGTTATCCATTTCTTTTATCCCCATATCGCAGGTTGGGCTGAGGGAATAGTATGCAATGGGGGTGGGTAGAAGGTAATCTACTGGTAGATCTCTGGGTGACTTGCAGTAGATCAGCAAGGATTTCTGACTCCCAATTGTTTAACAAATAGCAGGAATAAAATGACTCCCCTGCCCCAAATTATACTGCTGAAATGAAGACTTTTGGGTGGAAGGACTGCGTGCTTCATTCAGTTCTATAGTCAGAACAAATGCCTGGGCTAAGAGTTCTTTTTAAACTGTTTTTCTTTTGCACCAGGCTCCAGTTGGTGGATCTTGAGATTGTAGTATGAAAAAACAAAGTTGATCCTGCAAGCCTGAAGTCTTCCCACCTCTGGTATACAACAACCCTGCAGTGTAGTTCACTGTTATATGCTATTGCACATTAGGGGGGGGGGGCTGAGCTGAGGCTGAGTAGCATACAGCAGCCCTGCAATGTAGTCCACTGTTAATATTGCAGGACAGTGGTGGGGCTTAGGCTGGTTTGGATTCCCAGCCTCACACACACACCATATATCTCAGGTTGCAGCAAAGGTTAATCTACTTGCGTTGCTCCCTCAGACCACCTCCTCCCAGGCCAAAATCCAGCACTCAGCTACATGCAGAAGCCTCATGCTCCACTGGGTTGCATGCAGACTGGTTACATTTTTAAATGCTCAAGAACTTTATTTAAAAACCTTCTCAGTTTTGCACACAAAATAAGACCCAAGTCTTACCTTTTTGGGTTTTTCCCACCACAAGTTTGGAACACACACATGCCAGGGACACTGCAACATTTGTTGCAGGACCCCACTTGTAGTGTGACTCTTTCCTTTTGCATGCTGAAAGAAGACATCCAGTAGTGATTCTAATTTTTCAGAGGCTTTCTGTATTGTCCTGAACGGAACGGAAATAGCCGAATTACATAAATAAATCATTTCTAAAAGTATGGGTATGCTCACCTCCATCTCATAAGGCCGGGAAGTGGTTCACATAAAGGTCTGAGAACATATTTATTTATTCATAGATTTTATCTTCTTTCCAACTGCTGCTTATAAACAACCAGAAAAAAATGCGTAGGCCCTGATCCAGAGATTATTGATTGTCATGTGTTGCATCTGACTAGTGTCTCAGGAGAGAGGATGGATGTGTGTTTTTCCATTTAACATTACAGAGCTAAATCATTTCCCTCCAGTTGGCTAGATTCATTTCACTGCCACATCACATTTCCGTCTCTTCACTTGTATTATGGCCTTTCGTGCCACTTTTGACACAGACACTTGCAGTGCTTAAAAACTTCTAATTACTTTCGTTAAATGAACCGGAGATGAATGTGTCTTCTTGACATTTGCAGCTAATTGCATCTCGCGCAAAACCGTTAAATCGTGCCCCCCATCTTTGTCTCTTACCAACCATGCAGAAATAAAGTATCACTTAAGAGGAGGAATGGAAAGACACAAGCAATGAGTGTTGCTCACTAAGCATAGTCCCGGAACATCTAGGGCAGCCTTCCCCAAGGTGAAGCCCTCCAGAGGTTTTGGACTACAACTCCCATTCCTGACCATTGGCCATGCTGGCTGAGGCTGATGGGAGTTTAAATCTAAAACATCTGGAGGACCCTAGGCTGGGAAAGGCTGAATTACGCCTTTTGGTGATCAGCCATGTAATATTAAAGTTGCCCATGTGCCCCCGCCCAAGAGCTTTTCATTCTGTCCTTTGTTGGTAATGTGAACCCAATATGCTTGTCGCGTTTTTGATTTTGACCAAAGTGTGCATCAAAGGTGGGAGAAATACCAGGAGTGTGGAACAAACAGGGCTGGCCCTACCACTAGGTAGAGTGAGGCAATCGTCTCAAGCGGTAGATACTTGGTGGTGTGGAGGGGGCAGTGCTGGCAGCCCCGTGACTATTCCCTTCTGTCAGAGGAAAGGGCTATGTATTCCAGTCACCCCTGATGCTAACCTGCTGCCATTTGGTGAGTGGGGTGTGTGTGTGCTGTCCCATCACCAGTGTTCAAGTAAGAGTCAAATGCCAGCCCTGTCAGCTTCTGTATGTGGAATGGAGGGGGGGGGTGCCATCTTGAGGAAGAATGCATATTTGGGGAAACATGCATGTGTGCACCTGAGAAAAGGAGATCAGATCAGATGTAGAATTCCAAAAGGACATCAAATGGCACAAATGCATTTGCAAACAGTCATGGGCAGACAAACTGATCGTAATCAAGGCTCTTTAAAGATAGCAGAGTTTCTCTGCAACACTGACATTCTTTCCTCATTAGTGAGTGAGAGCAATTTAAATCGATCCAGATTTGGGGTTGCGGAGGGGGAGGAAAGAGAGATACTCCAGTAGCTTGAATTTTAACTATGCATGCAAACTTACAGAATCTAAGCAGACCTAAGTAAAAGTGACTTATCTGCAGAGCGAATAGGGCACTTATCAGAAAGCCTGGAAGTGACAGGCTTCAAAGGACAGATTCACTAGACCAATCAGCTGGAACAGTTAAGCACATCAGAAGAGCTGTGCTGGATCAGACCAAAAGCCTATCTAGTCCAGCGTTCTTTTCCCACAGTGGCCAACTAGATGCTCATGGGAAGCCCACAAGTAGGACATGAGCACAAATACCACCATCCCATTTGTGTTCCCCAGCAAGTGGTATTCAGAGGCCTCTGATACTAGAGGTAATGCATAGCTAACATGTATCGGAAGATATATGGATTGTACTTTTAAGTGCTATGGTTGTGGAAGACGATTGCACCCATAATCGTCTTTCAAAAGAGAGGGTCCTTTATGCTGCATGCAATTTCAGCCTCAGAGCCAACCAAGGTGCAGTTCATCTACGTTCATGCTTTATCTGTCTCAAATTCCTCATAGCAAAGAGTGGCCTGTTCCAAGGAACCAGCCGCAAGATAAAATTTGAGAGCCCATGGCTTGGCTACATTTTATTTATTTATTTATTTATTATATTTATACCCCGCCTTTTTTCCTGCAAGGAACCCAAGGTGGCTTACATAATCCTCCTCCTCCTCCTCTCCATTTTATCCTCACAACAACCCTGTGAGTTAAATTAGGCTGAGAGACAGTGACTGGCCCAAAGTCACCCAGTGAGTTTTATGGCCGAGCGGGGACTAGAACCCGGATCTCCCTAGTCCCAGTCCAACACTCTAACCACTATGCCACACTAGCTCTCAACATTAACAGAAAAACCTCAAAATCAGCGGTTAAACCCACCAGAGAGTTCTGGGATCCACTTCTCTGATCTCTTAATTGTCCTGTTTGGCTACCGTGACGTAGATATGGGAGAGGAAGATTCTGTGTCCCCAGACATTTACTGTTATAATTGTGTACCTTTTCTACTGTTATAATAAAAACCTAAGTTCATTTAAAAAAACAACTTACTTGTATACTCATTCATTTTTATTATATGTATGTCCTGCCTTTCTTCTGTGGAGCTCAAGGCATCATATAGTAGGTTCTTCAGTGTCCCCCATCCAGGCATCCAAACCTGCTTTGCTTCAGCAAGTTTGTTGCATTATGTCTCTCAGGCCACAGCCTTGTCCCCTAAGGATCTCATCATGCTAACAAGCATCCATGGTAATCAGAATTCTGTGTATCTTAACACATGCCAGGGATTGTTTAGAGATCACCATTACCCTACTATTGGTTGTATACAGTATAAGCATTTTACAGAAATCTCTTCAATAGTTTGTGGATGGATGCAAAATATTATGCAGACCAGTCTACATGTTTGTTTGTTTGTTTCTTTTCAGTCAGTGTATATTTGGTCCACAGACCTGCAGTCTACATGTGGTTACTGAGTTCAAAAAGGCCCGGTTTGCACATCATGACAACCCAGATATTTTTTTTTAATTGTGGGTTATCATGAATAAGCCTAATTGCTCAAATTGCAAGCAGAGTTGGCTTAAACAACCCATGGATGGTTTAGTTAGTGTCATGTGTTGGGTTGTTTCTCTGGCTTGTCAGGGGAGAGACAAGCCAGAGTTCTTGGTTCACACATAATGCTAACCAAACCATGGATGGAAGATCTACTGGTTGTTTAGCTGCTCCCAGTTGGGTTCATTCATGATAACTTTTCGTTTTAATGTGGGCTGTCATGATCTGTGAACTGCGCCCAAAATTGATATCCTTTTCTGTTCTCCTTATAGCATTTTTTCCCATCTAAAGCATAAATGCTTTGATCTAATTCCAGTTATGTGGGACCCATGGCTTTCCCAAAAAGAAATTCTGCCTTATCAGTCCTATTCATATAAACACACCCACTGATGAATGTTTGCATTTTGCATGTTTGCTTATATCATTTCCACATGCTAACACACTGAAGATGAAACTGGCGGATGAATTTAATTTCATTCAAATGTTAAAAATTAGTTTTAGATTAGCAAAACACTAGCTTTTTTGAATATATCCAGTATCGTGCTCATCTGTCTTCTACAGCTTTGTTGTTATCTAGTTGATATTTGTTCATGGATGAACAGCACCAGTGACAGAGTACTGCAGCATTTTGTAAGAGGCAGCATGGCTAGGAATTATTTTGATTGTCCAATGCATTGAATTCAGTTACACCAGGGTTTGGGTTGTTCGTTGTTTTGTAAATATATCAAAATAATGTTCATCCTTGATTATTCCCTTGATATAACTATTTCCACTGGATCTGAGTAGTAATGTTTATATATTGATTTTTCTCTTAATATATGTGGTGGTCATATGTCCTACTTTACAAAGGACATTCCTCCATTTGAAGGGCTATCAAAGGATGGTCCTCTGCTTGAAGACATCCTCTGTTTGAAAAGCTGTTCGGTTTGAATCCAGTTTAGAGATAAAGAACAATACTCATGGAGAGCAGGGGCCTTGAAGTTGCCCATCAACACTTAGCAGCAGGAGCTGGCACACAGGTAATCTGGTCACAGTCTTCCCCACTATGGAGAGACGTACTGTATTTCTATTAAAATTATAGTTATTATTTGCATCTATACATATTCATCAGCACATGCAAAATGTATGCAAATTTGTGTCCTCCTTTTTGGCGACTGTGTAAATCACCCCCCTACTTAATAATTTATTGGATATCAGTGTTATTGGATATAATTGGAACATTTATTGGATATCAGTGTTGATTAATAATCTCATGGTAATGCTCAAAATTCAGTGTAAGGTTTGAGAGGGAGAGAGAATAGTATTCTAATAATGGTCCTATATCATAGTTTATAGTGGAGAGGTCCAGAGCTCAGTAAGAGAGCATTTACATTATGTACATGCAGAAGGTCCCAGTTTCAATCTCTGGAATCTCAGTTAAAAGGATCATGGGTAGCAGGGCTGGGAAAGACCTCTGCAAGAGACTTGTTGCCCAATTGGACTCAGTAAGGCAATACTGGCATCTTCCTATGAGACATTGAATTCTGGTGTTGTACTCTGTCATGGAATTGGCTCTATTCCTTACCTTGGAGAGCAGTATTTGTTGTTCTTGCTCTAATGGCAGTTAGACCTTGACAGATTAATAACTGGGACCAAGAGGTCTGAACATATAACACCTGTTCTGGCCCGCTTGCATTGGCTGCCTGTATGCTTCCAAGCCCAATTCAAGGTGCTGGTTTTAACCTATAAAGCCCTACACGGCTTGGGACCGCAATACCTGATGGAATGCCTCTCCCAACCACAATCTACCCAGACACTACGCTCAGCCTCTGGGGTCTTCCTCTGACCTCAGCCCCCAAGCGCCCGAGGGAGGCTCGGAAGGTGGCAACAAGGGGGAGGGCCTTTTCTGTGGTAGCCCCACAACTGTGGAACAGCCTCCCCACTGACGCCCGCCTGGCGCCAACTTTACTATCCTTCAGGGATGTTGAAGAGTCCTTGGTCCCGAGTCCCGAGTCGAGTCCCGAGTCTTTGGACCCGAGTCTAGAGTCGAGTCTAGAGTCCGAGGTCCAAAATGGTGACTCGAGTCGAGTCCCGAGTCCCTCCCAAAGCGGCGGCCCATGGAGGGAGCAGGAGGGTCTCCGCGAGAGGAAGAAGAGCTGCCCTTCCTCCCGCGGAGACCCTCCTGCTCCCTCCGTGGGCCGCTGCGCTGCCGCCCCACCTCCACCTCCGCCGCCCTCACCTCGCCACCGCCGCCGCCCTCACCGCTGCCGCCGCCCTCGCCTCTGCCACCGCCGCCGCCCTCGCCTCCACCTCCGCCGCCCTCACCTCCACCTCCGCCGCCGCCGCTGCCCTCGCCGCCGCCCTCGCTTCTGCTGCCGCCGCCGCCGCCGCCACCGCCGCCCTCACCTCCTCCTCCACCTCCGCCGCCGCCGCTGCCCTCGCCGCCGCCCTCGCTTCTGCTGCCGCCGCCGCCACCGCCACCCTCACCTCCTCCTCCACCTCCTCCTCCGCCGCCGCCCTCCTCGTCGCCGTAGCACACAGCACGCCGTAGTACACAGCACGCCGCCGTCCTCGTCGCCATCGCCGTAGCACACAGCACGCCGCCAGCGCCGTCGCTCTGTTTTTGGCGGGGTTGCTGTGGTTCAAAAACAGAGCGCCGTCGCTAGCGGCGTGACGCGGCATGCCGCGTCACGCCGCCAGCGCCGTCACGCGGCATGCCGCGTCACGCCGCCAGCGCCGTCACTCTGTTTTGGCGGGGTTGCTGTGGTTCAAAAACAGAGCGACGGCGCTGGCGGCGTGACGTGACATGCGCGTCACGCCGCTAGCGACGGCGCTCTGTTTTTGAACCACAGCAACCCGCCAAAAACAGAGCGACGGCGCTGGCGGCGTGACGCGGCGTGCTGTGTGCTACGGCGATGGCGACGAGGACGGCGGTGGCGGCGGAGGAGGAAGAGGAGGAGGAGGAGGAGGAGGAGGAGGAGGAGGTGAGGGCGGCGGAGGCGAGAGCGGAGGCGAGGGCGGAGGCGGAGGCGGAGGAGTCCTTGGGCTCGAGTCCCGAGTCGAGTCCCGAGTCCCACATAAATTATTGGGACTCGAGTGGGACTCGAGTCAGAGGGGGGACTCAGTCGGACTCACGAGTCGAGTCCCCGAGTCCGAGTCCCCATCCCTGCTATCCTTTCAGCACTAGGTTAAAACTGTCCTCTATGCTGAGGCATTTAATAGCTGCAAATAGCACATAGAATCATAGAATAATAGAAAAGTAGAGTTGGAAGGGGCCTACAAGGCCATTGAGTCCAACCCCCTGCTCAGTGCAGGAATCCAGGTCAAAGCATCCCTGACAGATGATTGTCCAGTTGCACCTTGAATGCCTCCAGAGTGGGAGAGCCCACCACCTCCCTAGGTAGTTGATTCATTGTCTTATTGCTCTAGCAGTCAGGAATTTTTTCCTGATGTTTAGGTGGAATCTAGGTTCCTGTAACTTGAGCCCATTATTCTGTGTCCTGCAAACTGGGATGATCGAGAAGAGATCCTGGCCCTCCTCTGTGTGACATCCCTTCAAGTACTGGAAGAGTGCGATCATATCTCCCCTCAGTCTCCTCTTCTGAAGGCTAAACATGCCCAGTTCTTTCAGTCTCTCCTGATAGGGCCTTGTTTCCAGTCCCTTTATCATCCTTGTTGCCCTCCTCTGAACCGTCTCCAGTTTGTCTACATCCTTCTTAAAGTGTGGTGCCCAGAACTGGACGCAGTACTCAAGATGAGCCCTAACCAGTGCCGAGTAAAGGGGAATTATCACTTCCCGCGATTTGGAAGCTATACTTCTATTAATGCAGCCCAAAATTGCATTTGCCTTCTTTGCAGCCACATCGCATTGCTGGCTCATATTCAGTTTGTGATCTACCACAATTCCAAGATCCTTCTCACTTGTAGTATTGTTGAGCCAAGTGTCCCCCATTCTGTAACTCTGCATTTGGTTTCCTCTCCCTAGGTGCAGCACTTGACATGGGGGTGATGGTTATGTCATCTTTTTATCCAGTCTATTTTTTACATCTGTCTTAGCTATTTACGTAAGTAATTTTAAAAGTGTTTTTAAAATGTTTGTGTAATTTTTTTGACAGAGTACTGCAGCATTCTGTATTTGTTGTTTATATTTATTGTTTGTATTTTTTATATTGTATTTTTATTGTATAATTGTATTTTATTATGTAATTTTATAATTGTTGTAAACCACCCAGAGAGCTTCGGCTATTGGGCGGTATAGAAATGAAATAATAATAATAATAATAATAATAATAATAATAATAATGCAATACACACTAACCAGTTGATAAACCAAGTTAAAATCTGAGCAAATATAATCTACAGTGAATAGTTCCCAATTCAGAAAGGTTTTGCACTGGAGCTTGGAGCTCTGTGAGTGTCTTTTCCCCCTCACTACCATAAGTTCTTCTCCAGTTTTGAATGTAAAACAAGATTCAGCACCTATGTAGTCAGCATTCAGGATGCTTTTTAAGTCCATGTGCAAAGACCCCTTACATTCTGTGAAATTATACAGTGAACTACAAAGCCATCTGCTTTGTAGGAACAGGTGCCAACGTTCTTTAATGTTAACACCTTTTCTCTTCTCAAACTCTTTTTGATGGCTGTCAACTAAGTGGCCAGACCAGCCAACCCAGCAGGCCAATGTTCAGTAAGTATCTTCTCTATTTGGATGAATAGATTTTCCTGATAGTTTCTTTTTTCAAATCATTTTATGTGATTTTTGTCCCCCATCCAGATTGAAAATCCTCTCATTTCCAGATGTCTTGCTTGAGAGTGGGGGAGAGGTGCTGAATATCCAGGCTGCCACAACCAAGCACACTGGGTGCCATGCGTGGTTGTGGAGTGTACATTTAGAATGCTGAAGGTGTGTTTCTGCTGAAAAGAAGGGCACCTGAGAAGTTAGCCAAGGTTGTGACTGTACAATGTGGCCCTGAGGTAGAGGCAGGCTTCCCATTGTCCCTGCAAAGGCCAGAATAGGATGCTCTCAAGATCCCACTGGTCACTGAGGAGGAGCCAGGACTGCACCACATCCAGGATCTGTGTGGCATCATGGTCCAGGAACATATCACCTGGGACTTCTGCAGGAATTGAGGGTAAGCATGCAGCAGCCAGGTTGGGGGGGGGCAGAGAGAGGGAGGCCATGGACATCAGGTCAAGGTGAGCAGGTAGATTGCACAGCCCGTGCTATGCCAACTGGATATGATGCCTGTGGGTATTGGTAGAAGGGGTTACAAGAGTCAATTCCACCTTGGTGCTGGGCAAACCAGAGCTATTCAGGATAGGGGCCACCCTGGAGATGTGCCTATGACATTATCCATTGAGTCCTGCTGTTCAGTGGTACCTAGGGTTTTGTAAGTGAATCTTCAATACGTCTCCAAGATAGCACCAGCCACCAAATGCCTCCTGGTGTCCTAGGGGGCATGACCACGCCCAGGTGTCCAAGGGGCTGTCTGGGACCTCTTTCTTCCTCCCCTACTGTTGCCCCACTGCCTGCCTAGAGCTTGTCTGCCCATTGGTGTGGGAAAGGAATCCCTATCTGTTTACTGACCCCTCGCAAGCACAGGAACAATATCTGTGGCATGGCGATGGTATTTATTGCACAGCATATATGATGGGGTGGATCCTGAAAGGCAAAAGATAGATATTTGGAATTGCTAACTGGATGCTCCAGCAGGGCTCCTGTGCCTATGACAGTCGCATGATAGAGTGAAGAGGAGCAGATGTGGTATCCCTCATGGCTTGGTGTCCATGCTAACAGGATTCTGACCAGCCATTGTTAGAACAGAATTCTCTACTAGATGTAGTTTGTTCTGATCCAGCAGGTCAGGCCTGTGGCTCACGCTGGCTCAGCTTGTCTAAGTGTGGAAAGCTAAGCAGGGTCAGGCCTGGTTATTATATTGGACTGGAGACCCCTCCTCTAGTTTCCTGCATTGAGCAGGGGGTTGGACTCGATGGCCTTGTAGGCCCCTTCCAACTCTGTGATCCTATGATATTATGAAGTCAGTTCTTAAAAACAAACCTATGCCGGCTACCAATCATTCTTTTACATCCAACCACCAACTGATCTACTGTTGTCAATGCAGACTGCATCTAAAAATACGCAGAACAATTACTGTCGAAACATATCCTCATCAAAATCAAAATTCTGAAACTTTTCTCAAGCTTCCAATTTTGATTTTAAAAATTGTATTTCTTTGTTCATCCCTTCTGGGGATGCCATTTACTTCTGGGTCTCCAGCATGGTGCCCATGGGCACCATTATGCCCACAGATGCCTCTCTTGTGCACCTGCCAGGCTTCCTACCCCTCCTGATCGTTATTTTATTTCCGAAGAGTTTAAAATTATTTTTAGCTGGGAGGCTGCCATGCTGCAAAGCAAAGGGCTGCCCCCCAGCGCCATCTTTATTTGGGTTCAAAAGAGTGGTTTTGTGTTTTGGAGCTCAGACCCCGGCCACCTCTGCCTTATATTTAGGTTCTTGGACAAGTTACTTTTCTTTTAGTTCCACCAGTTTGCCTTCTGGGAAATTAATGTTTTGTGACTGACTATGCCCAACATGACCACCATTTTATGAATGGGCAACCCCAGCCCTGCTCAGAAGCCATTTTGTGAGGACACCCATGACACTCTCTTAAAATGCCAAAAAAGGTTGGGGACTCCTGATTTACTTCATCAAAAACAGGATCAAGTCCTGGGGGAAATCTAAAAAGAAATGGAATTATCTCATGACTCAACCTTAGACCATATGGATCCTCAAGAAGGCTTGTTTGACTCTTCACAGATGCTTGATATTTATTAGCTCCTCCATAAATCTTACAGCTTCTGCTCACAATGCTTTTCCATGGCCTGCTGCCAATTGCCAGCCTGGATATATCCACGCAAACATCTGCCAAGTGTCTCTGAGTTTTTATGGAAGTAAACACTCATTTAAACACTATTAATAATGCATTTCTTTACTCATTCTTGTCAGTTATTCCCCAGGGCAAGAAGAGTGTGTGGTGTTTTGACATGACTAATGTCAGTACAGGAGTCTGAGGTAAGTCTCTGACCAAATTTCTTAGAGAATCAGCTCGCAGACAATAAAACAGGCAACCTCTATTGCCACAATTTCTTACTGTTTTGTTTATATGCTGCTTTTTGGCCAAAGGCGTTCAGGCAGCAAACAAAAAGGTTAAAATTACAAATAAAAAATATATCAATAAAATTACAAAACCAAACAAGCAAATATTGGGCCTGTAATGGACCTTTCTTTTCCACCTTCTAGAACAGATAGTAGAAGTTATCTATTGCACAACCAGTTCACAACCCACACACACACTCACACACTGCTTGACACCATGCAAAAGTGCATCCCACCCCCTTTTCAAGAAAAAGGAGTTTTGACAGCTAGTTGGGTCCCCTTTAAAAGGGTTTTTTTTGATGGGGGGGGGGTTTGGTCAGGGACAACAGCAAAATGTCCCAGACCAAAACAACAACAACATGTATTACCCTGTCTGAAAAGGGACCCAGAGTTTTCCTGAAAAACTGCTTTTTCCTGAAAAGGGGGTGGGATGCACTTTTCTGAGCAACTAGAGTCTTGGGGAAAAGTGCAAAATGTGCATCACCCTGAGGATGGGCAGGGCAAAAAGAAAAAGAAAAAAAAGATGAGGATCTCATTGCAAAGGGGGTACAAATCTCACCACCCCCTTTTCGTGAGCAAAGATCACTCATGCCTTTGCTTTCCCTTGACAGCTTGCCTTTTGACAGCTGTCAGCCAAAAGCAAAGTGGAAAAAATCCCTCTTTGGACCCTCTTTGGCTCAATCTCCAAGGTTGGTACTTGATGTACTTTGACAGCAGGTAACCCCCCCAGGACATTGCCCAGGCGAGGCTTCCTATTTCAGACCTGCAGAAGTGCACGCCTCTGCACTTAAGCAAGTCTGAATAGACAATTAAAAAAAAAAAATGCATCCATTTGGAGCTCAATTGGAAAAAAAAGGGGGGTGGCCAACCAGTGACAGCCCTTCCAATCTGTTGCTTGGGCACTTCAGAAGGGCTGTTACTGGCAGCAGCACAGGCAAGACAAACAAGGGTTGTTGTTTTTTGCCACTCTTGCCTTCTTCTTTTTTTAATTTTTACACACACACAAAATAAAAACACATATAACTCCAAAGTGCACTCATCACCATGGGGCCAAAAGGTAATTCTATCCACATAATCCAATATTATTCAATATTCCAAAAATACATAATATCTTGACATGGCTTACTCCCTTTTCCCTTTACTAAAACATAATCTAAAAAAGGTCCCCATATATCCTTAAAATTATTTTCCACTCTTGCCTTGTGCCTTGCTCACTGCTTCACTTTACCCACAGTGGGATCGGTTGCCTGGGTTCAGATGACACAACCCACCATGGGTAAAACAAACCCCCAGGGTGGCTTGTTTTGGGGGGGGGGGAACAAGCCACCATGTGTGAACTGGTCTGGGTTTGGATGGTACAACAACCCACCATAGCTAGTTACCAATGATGGGTTGTTGTGTTGTCCGAACCAGATCTATGACTTGTGGCACCTTAAAGAGTAACAAATGTATTTTGGCATAAGCTTTCATGGACATTGGTCCACATCATCAGATGCACAAGGTGTTAACCTCAAATTGGCAGAATGAATGATATACACATGCTGGGGAGGGATCAAGAATGTAAACTTTTTTGTCAGAGGGATTTGAAATGCAAAAAGTACAAGCTATGATTATTACCTCAATGGCTGCCATTCACAAAACCTTGTTGTGTGATAACAGAGACGTTGTTGCAATGGTGGGCCAATTAATATGTGTAGTGTGATCAATAATTAATTTTTAAAAACTCTTTGTCCTTATGCAGACAAGAAATAAAAGTTGAATCTCTTGATGAATTGACTTCAGCAATCTTGCATTGATATCTGGTGCGTCACTTAAGGCAAAGTATGGCTTGGAGGGGGAGACTTAGACACAGTTCGGAACATTCCTGTGTTGTTATTTTGATGTCCGAACCTGGAATTCTGGGTTGTTTAGTAGTTAATCCAGAGTTAACAATGGATTAACTACTAAACTAACAATGAGCCATGGGCAATTGTGGAAAATTGGCAGGAGTGCTTAAACTCCACCCACTGCTTTTCAACTGCAACTCCCCCCAGCTGTTTTTCCTGTTTACTATTTACATGTTTACTATTAAGTGCCTGATTAGATGATTAAGACAATTTGATTACTGATTGTGCTTCATCGAAGCTTTGCCTCCTCATTCAGAGGCCCAGAACAATTTCACTGTTGCCGATATCATGGGAGCAGGGAATGCCATCATTTTGCATGAAAAGTCAGTTACAAAAACAGAATGGATTTGGAATAAGACAGGGCGGGGAAAAGAGAGAGAGGTTTGCTTTCCCCTTGTAGTATGTTGTGCTTGGCCTGTATGAACCATCCTAGAGTTATTGTTTTGCTCCACTTTAAAGTGGCACATCTGTTTATCCTTATGGAATGCTGAAGTCTGGACTGCACAGGTTGATCTGTGAGGGGCTGGACTAAATGTCTGAGAGCTGGTGTAGTGCAGTGGCTTCAGGCGCAATCCAATGTGGCTGCCCGTAGCATAGCCTGCCGAACTCGGGAGGATTACAGGTATCTTATGCAGGGTGGGAGAAGCATGGGAGGGTTGCCTCTGTGCTCCTCCCGCCCTGCAACTCAGCTAGATGGCTGATTTTGGCTATCTAGCTGAGGCGCTTTAGCGCAAGGGAAGGAAGCTGAGGCACCGCCAGGATACCTCGTATCTTGGTGGTGCCTGTCTCCTCCCCTCCCCCCTCTAAACCCCATCTCTGAGGTTGCTCTTGCGACCTCCGAGACACAGCCAGTGTGGTTCTTTCTGTGCCAGCTGCGAGGTGGCAGGGAGGGTGCTTCGAGTGCAGAGACCCAGCTATGAGGTCAGAGCAATTTTCTGACCTTGTAGCTGGGTCTCTGAAAAATCCTGTGGCTATCTAGACACTGTCTAGTGGCTTTAGGATTGCACTGTTAGGGACTTAGCTAAAAATCAGGAAGCCTCTGGTTTGAATCTTGCCCTTGTCATGAATTCACTAGGTGGTCTTAGGCCAGCCATACTCTCTCAGCCTCAGTTCCTCCATCTAGAATATAGGGTATTATTATTATTATTATTATTATTATTATTATTATTACTACTACTACTACTACTACTACTTCTTAATGTCTTTCTAAAAAAAGTCTCAAGGCAACTTACAGTATAATTAAAACATACAAAATTTAGAATAGCTACAACAATTATTCATTAAAATACAACCACCACATATTATTATTTATTAAATTTCCTGTTATCATTATTGCATTATTAAAATTATTATTATTATCAGCAGCAGAATTATCATAATGATTAAAAGTATTCATAGAAAAAAATCACTTATCTGCTTGCTAGGGTCCTCAAAGTGTTGTACAATTTAAAATAATACAATAAAAACATAACAAAATAAACACAGATCCCCCCCTCCCCCAAATAGGCCGAAACAATGTTAAGATTCATCAAAGATTGTTGTAAGGATTACAGCTAAAGAATGCATGGAAAGCACTTTGAACGCTTAAAGGCACTGCAGAAATGTTAAGTATTATTATATCTGTCTTATAACAAAATATATAAAAGTCATTTTGCATAGTTGGGTTGATTGGTGGCTCGCAGAAATTTCTTTTTTGTTCTTGCTTTTACAAATCATACACAATCAACCCAGTCCAGTGACTAGTTCCAAGTATATGAGAAGTGATAAGAACACAATACAGGCCTGTGGCTCACGCTAGCTCAGCTTGTCTGAGCGTAGAAAGCTAAGCAGGGTCAGGCCTGGTTGTTACTTGGATGAGAGACCCCTCCTCTAGTTTCCTGCATTGAGCAGGGGGTTGGACTCGATGGCCTTGTAGGCCCCTTCCAACTCTATGATCTATGAAATCTATGAAACGCTCCCAGGGTGCTTCTGGACGGAGGGCTCCTAGCACTAATAATCAAAAGGCATTGTGCAACTATTTCATGTTGTCCTCTTTAATGTTCATTTCATTCATTCATTCATTCATTTCATTTCTATACCACCCCGCAGCCGAAGCTCTCTGGGCAGTTCACAATTTATACATAAAAACAACAATAAAACATACAATAGAGTTAAAAAGATTAAAAACCAAATTTAAAAGCACAGTTTAAAATGACAATACAAAAGTTAATAAAACTAAGCCTACAGGTGACACGTCCCCCCCACCCCCCCATGTGCTATTTTGAGCCCTTAACTGTTGAATGCCTTGGCATAGAGGGAAGTCTTAATGTGGTGCTGAAAAGATAGTAAGGTTGGCGCCAGGCGGGTCTCAGTAGGGAGCTTATTCCATAATTAGGGGGCTACCACTGAGAAGGCCCTCCTCCTTGTTGCCTTTTCCTTGTAAAAAAAGAAAGAAAGATGAAAGAAGCAGTGGGAAAACACAGGAGGGCTACAAATGGAAGACAATGATGACTGGAACCCCTGTAAAATTCTGTGAATGTGGCAGTGCAATTGTACAATAGAAGCCTCATCTGGAAGCACCCCCAGGCATAAGTGGCTTGCCTTTTTCTTCTCAATGAAGGATGCTGCAATCTGTGTGTACATTCCATCAAAATGATACAGGTACCGGATCTCCTTGCAACCTTTGGAAAGTGATAGAAGGCTCTGATTTGGGGTACTTGATTCTATACATCTGTGGGGTGCTGTAGTTGCGCATGGTAAAACGAACAAAGGAGAAACAGTAACGATGCTACTTTTGCCCTTGTTTTAAAATTAGATGAATTAGATGTCTTCCGTCTTCCACTCTAGTCTACACAATTAATTCATCCAATTAATTCACTCAGAGTCATTCTAATAGTTAAATCAGAATAATATGCTCATTTCTAAAGAGCTGCCTAAGGTGCAAAAATTTGCACACTTTATAAGCTTTAGTGGCACATTAAGAATTGAAAGCTTCACGGATGGGTCTGCTTTTAAAAAATGGCTGAGAAGGAGTCATTAACAGATTCAGAATTATAGCCATATCCTGTGCTTATATGTATGTGAAAATCCCCAGGCTTCTATTATGGAATTCAAGTAAAATTGGGATTTCTTCTAATTACAATCATCATCTACTCTGAAATAATTCTTGCCTAGATCTAAACTCCAAAGGATAGTAGGAAAAAAAATACCCTTCATGATATTTTGAGTGAGGATTTTCATTATCTTCAAATATTTCTTTATCCGCTCCCATGCACTCACACATCTTCTTTGCTGTGCAGATATTAAAAACTGCTGTGTATTTTTACCCACCCATGTTGTGTATTTTATGTATTTATGTTGATTGCAAAAGAATGCTCTATTACTGTGCTGCTAAATTTCATTGATTTTTCTAGATGTCTTCTTTAGATTTGCCAGTGCAATCACATACTTTGAGTGGCATGTGCACCAAATAGGCCACTAGAGGGAGAAAAAGTTGCTTCTTTTATTTTGAAATATATACTCGCTAGGGATATACTAGAATTTTGCTTCTGTTTGCAAGTCATGCGAACACGTTTCTGTTCTCAAATGTGAATGTGAGCAGCACTTTATTCCCTGAATTTGCGATTGTGTTAGAAAAATGTGTATTTCTTTTTTAATGCACACTTTGAAATGTGTGTTTTCCAAAAGCATATGCATTTTCATGCTTTAGTCAATGGGGGAAAGTGTGCACTTTTGAAAAATATGCACAGGAATGCACACTTTCCCCAGTTTTTATCTGAAATGAGCTTCAAAATGATTTTCAGAAAATTTAGGCAAGCTTGAAAATCATTGCTTCTCCTATCCCTATTGATGACACTGAGATCCTTGACATACTGGGCCATTGAAACATTGGTGTTTCTACTTTATTCTATTGGGCTATGGATCATCTGACAGTTGTTAATGTGGACAAGAATGCAGAGAAGAGAATATTCCATGTAAATGAGTATTTTGGCCAATGTGTTGTTTACAGTCACGTTATAAAGAATTGAAGAAGGGACCCTTTTAAGCCTCATGCATGAAAATACTCAGAGTTCTTCACAGTTCTGCTTCCTGGAGGGCCATCCTGCTCAGTCCTTAAGATTGAAGAGGGGAGCATCCTGTATCATCTGTCCACTCAAACTCCCTGGTACCCCCAGATTTGTGTTTCCACTGTAACTTTTCCTTCATTTCATTGATACAGCATACTAATCGATCTTTGCAGAGGCCACAGGAGGGGGCCAGATAGACAGATCGTAGCAGGACAGGTGTGGGAAGAGGGAATCATGGGATCTGCTCTTTCTGGCTGTATCAAGAGTTCCAGAGTATTATCAGAATTGGCAATACTGAAGCACAGTGCTTTTTTTCTGGAGAAAAAGGTACCGGAACTCTTGGATTACATTTCCTCGGGAGTAGATGGCGATTAAATTGTAATGCAATTAATAGAAGAAAAGGTGCTGGAACTCAGTTCCGGTGAGTTCCACCAGAAAAAAAGCCCTGCTGAAGCATTAGTCACACTACCTTACTGAAAAGTTGTCGCTAGAAGCCATCTCGACAGCATAGCTGCATACCTCTGCTGTGATAACCTTTCTGTGCGAAAGGGATACCCCATCTCCTGACTTACCTAGTTAAATTGATGAAGATATTAACATAGACATTGATATAGATATGCATCCATATGTGACTCCATGCTGCAGAAGAATTAACTTTTAGCAAAACTGGCATGCTCCTGTTAGCATTGCACTGCACTCACAACAGCACCTACGAAATGACTTAGAAGCTTTAGATCACTGTGCTTTCTGGTGAAATGTGCCATGAATCCATACAAGGTGCCCAGTCCTAAGCTAGGGGTATGGGGTGAATGGGTACTTGGACCCCAATAGATTTCTCTGTGCTCCTTAAGACAATCTCTGGACATTCTACAACAACACCATGCTGCCACCCTGCCCAACAACACTGACAAAGCTGCCATAGCAGAGATGATGGCATGTGCTTAAGCCTGCACAAGAGAGTCCAATGGTCTGACTCAGCAGGACAGCTCCTTAGAGGAGAGAAGCCATAGATCTGTGGAAAAACACATAATTTGCATGTATTAGGCCCCCAAGTTTAATCTTGGGCATCTCCAGTGAGAGGATCTCAGAGAGCAATACAGCTCTTCTTGCGACCCTGGAGATGTCACAGGACTGGTTCTAGATTTGAGGGGTCCATCAGCAAAGGACCCTCTAGTAGGCCTCCTCCTCTATTGGTGGGCCCCAGTGACAGCAGTGGCAGATAGCAGTAGCAGCACTGCAATCTGTGCTGAGTAGCTTGGAGCTACCATTTTAATTTCCCACAATGCTCCCAATATAGTGTTGCTCTGGGGCAGGGGTGTTGAACCTCTTTCAGCCCAAGGGCCAAATTCCATTTCAGAGAAGCTCTTGAGGGGCTGCCTTCCAGCGGTGTGTAGGGCCAAAGGCAAAAGGGGTTGGGACAAAATACTAGCATATTGTAGCTTAAAGCTCTTACTGCCAGTAACTTAGCCTGAGGAGAGGCATTTCAAATCTGAGGAACCCTGGAGGGCCGGATTTTGGCCCCAGGAGGGCCAGATGTGGCCTCTGGCCTGAGGTTCTTCACCCCTGCTCTGTGGCATTGCAGGAAATGAAAAAGGTGCTTTCAAGCCACCCAGCACAGGAGGCCCAGAGCAGGTGTCAGCACAGCCGTGAGTCCCACTGGAGCACTGCTGATGCTGATGCTGTTTTGAGAGCTGCTGCCAATCAGAGCAGATAGTAGTGGGCTAGTTGAACTTGGCACTGGAAGCTAGTTTATTATTTTTTAATAAGAAGTGCAGCATAATTGGTAATGGGTAAATACAACGAGGAGATAAGCCATCTGGAGTGAAGGACTGTAGTAGCCGGAAGCTAGCGGTAAGGTAAGGGCTGAGTGGGTACCTGGACCCCAGTAGATTTCTCTGACTTGACTGCTCCTTAGGATGATCTCTGGAGTGCTGCAGTAGCACCATTCTTAGGCCGAGTCTACGCTGCAGGCCTTTGGTTTCAGAGGCGGCCTTGTGCCAGTATTTTTGACAGCGCAATTACTTCTCCGTGGGCACACGTTAAATGAAAACCACACAGTATATTCTGGGTTCATAAGGTCTTCCTGCACCAACGTGTTGTGCTGCAGTTGTGAGAGAATTGGGTGGTGTTTCCATGTCCTTTCCAGGCTTCTTGCTCACCTTTGCTACAGCCTGGAGAAGCAGGAGCTATGAGTATCAAGAGCGTTTTTTTCCTGCCCCCCCTTCCCCCCAAACTCTACCTTGCTCCTTTCTCCCCCTCCCTTCATAAATACTCCCCACCCACCCCCACACCAACACGAAAGCCAATGCCCTCCTCTCCCATGCTCCCATTGTCATGTCTCAACAATACACTCCTTTCCTTGCTTGATGTCCTCCATACCCACTTACCTGGGAGTAAGTACCACTGAGATCAATGTGGCTTACCTCTGAGTAGATGTCCGCTTCCTAGTAGTTTTTTGTTGTTGTTGAGGGAGGCAATGGAAGAAAAGTGGGTAATTGGGTAGGCTTGTAAAGACTATTGTAATGTGGTGTGTGTTTTTTCCTTCGAAGGAAGAAAGGGTGTTGGGGGAAGAAATATTGTTTTCACTCTCCTTTTGATTGAGCAAGGCAGAAAGAGAGAGGGGGGGAGAGAAGGGGTGAAGCTGAAGAGGAAGACTGATCAAGTCTTCAGCCATGTGTCAGAGGCTTCCTGAAAGAATGCGCTGATGATGACTCTCCTTCTCTACAAAGTGCTATTTTTTCTCCTGCTTGTGGGACCACAAAGATATCCTATTGTGCACAGCTGTGCAGGACCATTTTTGCAGGTAACTTAATAGGAAAATGTGCAGGTACTTGCAGCTGTGGTGCACTGTAAGTGCGCATTGAAAAGTACCATTAAAAGAAAACATTAAATGGCTGACCATCCAGCCTGGTCAATGATAGTCAGCAAATGGAGGACAGAGGCCCAGTTCTTCCCCGCAGTGCCACACTGCTCCCCCACCCCTCCATCCAAGATGAAGGTAGGGACGCTGGTTCTGCAGGGTGAAGCCACTCCCAATGATACGAGTTATAACAGTGCATAGCTTTTCCACACCAAAATCACTACTGCTGGATTCCGCCCAGTACCTAGAACTCTCATAGCGATCCACTACAAATAGTTAATTGCACCATATGCCATCTTTCCTTGAGGTTTACAAGAACAGAGACTCATTGCAGCATGCAGCTTTGCCCACTTGTGTATAATTATTTGTGGGGCATCATACTGCACGTGTGAGCTCGACTACTGATGGTTCAGCAAGGTGAGCACATCAATGCATGTTTCCTATGAAATTAATGTCAGCTCCAATGGGAAGTTGACTGAAAAAAAGGCTGACTTGCAATACTCATAGGAACATAGGAAGCTACCTTATCCTGTGTCAGACCACTGGTCCAGTATTGTTGACACCGACTGGTAGAAGCTCTCCAGTTTCAGGCACAAGTTTTTCCTGCCCCTACCTGGAGATGCCGGGGATCAAACTGGGGACCTTCTGCATCCAAAGCATGCACTCTACCACTGAGCTATGGCCCCTCCCGTACTCTATTGACAATGAAGCAAAAGGAATAAAACCAAAATGTAAGCACAGAGCAAAATATATCCTGAGTGAATGATAATGATGATAATAATTTTAAAAGGCCCATTGGCAAGATTTAATGGCAGCATGCACCTCAGTAAGAAATGAAGATTACCGACATCCTGGTGCTATACATCAAAATAGTTTAAAACAGTCAGATACAGCCTCAGGTAGTAATGCTGAGAGACAGAAGAAGATCAGCTGACGAGTTGATTTGCAGTTTCCTTCCCCCAAAAGAATTCAGGGGGATCAAAGGGAAGGACAGCTTTGGAGAGGAACTGATCTGCAACTGTGATGAGATGACATTGCCTTCAAAGCTTCTGTCGAATAAGAACGTCTTGCTGATTTCTCATGAACCAGAGATCAATCTTTTATTTTAGAAAGATGGCAGTTATGCTGTTTGGAGCAAATTGGGAAGTACGTCCTCAAGCCGCTTGCTCAGAATGGTGCTTTCTGTGATCTATGACAACTGTAGGAAGGCCTGCATGATGGCAGCCAGACAGTTTGGAGAATTGATTTTGACATGGCTTTATTCATCAAGTGTAAACATTCTGCACACAGGCTGTTCCCCATGTTCATTCCCACTAGGCCCTTTACCTCTAACGTAAATGTCAAAATAGGGCAGGAGGGGGGGGGGCGGAATAGTCTCTAAATCAACCTAACACAGACATTCTACATTTCAATTACCGGATAATGGCTGAGAGCTGAGAAACTTTAGATTATTGCTATTTCTTTTTTTAAAATGGCATTGACCAGGTTTGCACAATTGGGGAGGGAAAGAAGCCACTGTGGCTTCTTTTCCTTACCCTGTGCGTGCCTGTTGCACGTGGCCGCATTTCCATAAATACCTGCGCCCGTGGCTTGTTCTAGGGTTCCGGGGTGGTTTGGAAGCCACCCCCACCCTCGCTCGGTTCAGACAACATGGCAACCTGCACCCAGCGCGGGTAATTATGGAAATGAGGTGGTGCGCAACAGGCACGTGTGGGGGGGAGGGGCGGCGGCAAGGGAAGAAGCCACCATGGCTTATTTTCCTTCCCCAGTCATGTGAACCCAGCCATTGAAAGGTGTTTCACCTTCACCCAACTCACAGCTCTGCGTCTCTCCAAATATTAACTCCAAATAACTTCTCTCCAAATAATTGTTTCTCTGCCCTTTGCCATTAGCTGGAGGGTGTCAACTAACAGGCATTACATTCCAGAAGCTGCAGATAGACTTTCAGGTATACTGAGAGCTTGTCATTAGCTCCCATTGATGAAACATTAACTGATCTTCCTGCACTATTAGCAAACCATTAATCTAAGAAGAAGATGGCCTCCCAGCTTTATCTGATTTACTAGCTATTGCCTTGTCAGGGCTTTTCTAGACCTTTAAACACCAGGGTAAAACCAGACCTTTCATGGCCTCTGTCCCCTACATCTTAGAATTCCTATAAGTCCCTCTCCTCTTTTCAGACCTTTTCTTCTCCTCCTATTGCAAGGGTGGGCACCTTGTGGCCCTCCATATGTTGTTGGACTGCAACTCCCGTGGTCCCTCACCATTGGCTATACTGGTGAGGGCAGATGGGAGTCGCAGTCCTACAACATCTGGAGAGCCAGAGGTTGCCCACCTAGTGAGATCAGTAACATAATGGCCTCTTTCCTCCCTCTCTTCCCATTGTACCATGAGAACACCCCCACCCCCCTGCCTGCCATTCTTTCATTTTTCAGTATGGAATTCTTTGGAAATAAATTACAAGAACTCTTCTCCCTTCTCCTCCTCCATCTGTTATACACAAGAGCCCTATTTCAGCATTCACTCCGTGTGAGTAAGAATCACGTGGAGCAGGGGAGCACCCCATTTAGGGAAAACACCAGTAGAGTGGACCACAGTGTACGTGTCTAGGCTCCCACTGTAATATGGAATCCCATCTGCAGATGTTTCATTTATTTATTATTATTTACAGTATTTGCATACTGCTCCATATCTAAGCAGATTCTGAAGCAGTGAACAATAAAAAGATAAAAACAGATAAAAGAATAAAGACAATGCATTGAAAACAAGGTATCATTAAAAACCATGGCTGATCAGCAAGGAAGCCTTCCCAGAACAAGGAGGTCTTCAGCAGGCACTGAAAGTAACATAGTGTTGGAGCCTGCCTGACCTCCAGAGGCAGGGAGTTCCCTAGAAATGGAGCCACCACACTGAAGGCTCTTCTCCTGGTGTACTCCAGTTGGGCCATAAGTCCACGTGGAACCACCAGGAGAATGTCCTCCGATGACCTCAGTGACCGGGCAGGTTAGTAAGGGAGAAGGCACTCTCTCAGGTATCCTGGTCACAAGTTGTTCAGGGCTTTGTACACTAGTACCAGAACCTTAAACCTGGTATGGTAGCGAATAGGCAGCTAGAGCAGTTCCTTCAGCAAAGGAGTTGCATGCTGAAAAGGGGCAGCTCCCGACAACAGCCAAACTGCTGCATTCTGCACTTGCACTAGCTTCCAGACCAGCCTTAAGGGAAGCCCCACATAGAGCGCATTGCAGGAATCCAGTCTTGGGGTTACTAGTGCCTGCATCAATGTGGCTAAGCTATCCCTGTCCAGGAGAGGCTGTAGCTGGTGTACCAGTTGAAGCTGGTAAAAGGCACTCCAAGCCGCTGTGGTCACTTGGGACTCCAGCAACAGTGATAGATCTAGGAGTACCCCCAGACTACAAACCTGATCTTTCAGAGGGAGTGCAACCCTATCAAGAACAGGCAATGAACTTATCTCCTGGACTTGGGAACTGCTCACCCACAGGCCTTCCATCTCGCCAGGATTCAGCAGGGATGTTGAAGAGTCCTTGGTTTCGAGTCACGAGTCGAGTCAATAGTCCTTGGACCCGAGTCTCGAGTCTGAGTCCTTGGTCCAAAATGGTGACTCACGAGTCCCGAGTCACTCCCAAAGCTGACTCCACGAGTCCCTGTTAAAATCAATGGGAGTTTTCCCCAACAAAATAAGGCTACTTCAGATGTGTGGCTTAAATAAATTCTAGGCACAAGTGTGCCTTTTTATTTCAAAACTCGGCAACTGATTTTGGCAAGAACAGACCAGGCAGAAAAACCCAAAATAACCAGACAGGCAGAGGAGGCAGGGAACCCCAAAGCAGGCAGGCAGAGGCCTTTGTCTAGGTCAATTCAAACTGTGGAACTGGTTAAGAAGAGACCAAGCAGGCAGAGGAGGCTGGGAACCCCAAACAGGCAAACCCAAAATGTCTGAAAGGTTGCATTTTAAGAAAATGATTTTAAAAAATAAACTTGCTGTACTTCCTAAAATTAACCATGTTGCATCTGAGGAACATGATTTTTTCTAAATGTTTGCTCCCCCATTCTGGAATGGTGAGGTTTCATCACAATTTCACCCTCACTCTTCGCCGGCGATCACACTCCTCTCCACTCCTTCTGGCACAGCCCAGGGATGTTGAAGAGTCCTTGGGCTCGAGTCCCGAGTCGAGTCTCGAGTCCCATTAAAAATATTGGGACTCAAATCCAAGTCGAGTCAGAGGGGGGACTCAGTCCGACTCACAAGTCGAGTCCTGGAGTCTGAGTCCCCATCCCTGGGATTCAGCTTCAATTTATTGGCCCTCATCCAGCCCATCAGAGTCTAGGCACTGATCCAGGACTCACACAGCCTCTCCTGATTGTTGCCACAGGAAGACAGAGCTGTGGGTCATCATTCAGCATACTGATAGCACTTGGCTCCAAATCCCCTAATGGCTGCTCGGCATCATATAGATGTTAAACATTGGGGGCAAGATGTTTTGGAGCAGCATGCGATTCGTTGTAGGACAGGGCTGGTGGGGATGTAATGGCAAGAGGAGGGCCTTGCTAACAATCAGCTGGAAGGAGCCTTGCTGACAATCAAAATTCTCCACATTCCTATACCTGTCTGGAGGTAGACAGGCCTGTGGCTCACGCTGGCTCAGCTTGTCTGAGTGTGGAAAGCTAAGCAGGGTCAGGCCTGGTTATTACTTGGATGGGAGACCCCTCCTCTAGTTTCCTGCACTGAGCATGGGGTTGGGCTCGATAGCCTTGTAGGCTCCTTCCAACTCTATCTATGAAATCTATCACCTGCCTCATGAGTCATCATCATCAGGCGATCACTCGTGACCGAGTAAGATTGTCTTCCGGGATAAAAGGAGGAAATTCTAAAGAAGATTGTGTAGACTCTAGCGATGGGTCCGTAAGTGACTGTGGAGGCCAATTCTAGATCCACACAGCTTCCCACAGTGAGGACACAGGTTACCAGATAGAAGATGGTCCTGTAAAGGATTCATTTGACGTGCTTTTCGCTTAGCACGTTTCTCCCTTTCACCTTGCACTCGGGCTTCTTCAAAGTCCATGGAACCTTTGTGAAAGGCAAACCTCCATTTAGATCGTTCATGGGCCAGAGCTTCCCAGTTTTCGATGTTTATATTGCATTTTTTTAGATTAGCCTTATGAACATCTTTAAACCTCTTATATTGACCACCGATATTCCGCTTTCCATCCTTGAGTTGGGAGTAAAGTAACTGCTTTGGAAGACGGCAGTCAGGCATTCGAACAACATGACCGGTCCACTGAAGTTGGCGTTGAAGGATCATTTTTTCAATGCTAGTAGTCTTTGCTTCTTCCAGTACACTGACATTTGTTCGTCTATCTTCCCAAGTAATTCGCAGGATTTTCCGGAGGCAACGTTGATGAAACCTTTCAAGGAGGTGGAAGTGACATTTATAGATAGTCCATGTTTCGCAGGCATACAGTAAAGTTGGTAATACAATGGCTTCATAAACCAGTGTTTTGGTCTTCTTACAAATATCCCGATCCTCGAACACTCTATGTTTCATTCGAGAAAATGCGGCACTTGCGGAGCTCAAACGATGCTGGATTTCACTGTCGATGTTAGCTGTAACAGAAAGATAGCTGCCAAGATAGAGAAAATGATCGACATTTTCCAGTATTGTCCCGCCAAGCTGGATAGATGGCATCACCAAAGGGTTAGCTTGCACTTGCTGATGAAGCACTTTGGTTTTTTTGATGTTAAGTGAGAGACCAAGTTTTTCGTATGCTTCTGCAAAAGCATTTAGGATAGTTTGGAGATCATCCTCTGAATGTGCGGAGACCACATTATCATCAGCATACTGAAGTTCCACAACGGAGGTTGTAATTACCTTACTTTTTGCTTTCAGTCTGCTGAGATTAAAAAGCTTTCCATCTGTTCGATATATAATTCCCACACCAGTGGGAAGTTTCCCCTTGACAAGATGTAAAACCATGGCGATGAAAATGGCAAATAATGTTGGGGCGATAACACATCCCTGTTTAACACCTGATCCCACTTTAAATGGAGCACCATGAGAGCCGTTGTTGTCCAAAACCATTGCCGTCATGTTGTCATGGAGAAGTCGCAAGATATTCACAAATTTATTGGGGCATCCCATTTTCATAAGGATAGTCCAGAGAGCTGTACGGTCTACAGTATCAAAGGCCTTAGCCAAATCAATAAATGCCATATAAAGGGGTTGATTTTGCTCCCAGCATTTTTCTTGGAGCTGACGTGCAGTAAAAATCATGTCTACTGTCCCTCTAGAGGGGCGGAAACCATATTGAGTTTCAGGGAGGATCTCTTCTGAAATAGATAGAAGACGGTTTGCGAGAATCCTAGCAAATATTTTATGGGGTTCCTATATGCACATACCAGCTTGTAGCAAATGTGCTACCTGTTGGTTCTTTCTAATATCACTTACCTGTTCAGGAATTATAGCTTTTAATGAATTATGAATACTGTATGTCTTTCCTATTTTCATGCAAGACAATATAAATCCATCTAATATTTTCTTAGGGTCTAAACTGAGGTTTTGGTAATATGCAAATATATTTAAATATAATTATCAATTACATGAGTGATGATTACCGTAAGTAAAATATTTTAAATCCGTTAACAGCTCTGGTGGGTGTATTCCACTAAAGCTAAAATGTGATTGGGGCATATTCTGACCAAGTCGTCTATCTGAGAGAAGAGAGGGAGGGAGTGGAAGCATCACTTGCATACAGAAACTTGTGCTAACAGACTTTGTATGTCATACTAGGCCATTCTACTGAGCAAGACTTACCGATAACTAAAATCCAAGTACAAATGACTTAGGGTGCAATTCTATGCATATTTAACAGAAAAAAGGCCTACAACTCTCAGCACACCCCAGCATCCATCCTCACTCCATATACCATACACATTCCAACTCTTTGATGTGAATGTGTCAACCAAAGGGGTAATGCTCCAATACAGAACAGTGTTCTTGGAATGGGCAGCAGTGCACTATATCACTACTCTGATACAGCGAATCTGAAAGTTCTACTCTTTAACCCTGGTTGCATTTATGTTTATGTAATTATATTTATATATTTGTAAATATAGATTACACTTATATCTTACATCTACAGAACACTGTCCATGTGCATGGTGCTTCATGGAATAACAAGACCAGTCTCTTTCTTGAGGAGTATATAATCAAGGTTTGGGGTCATCATGGTGATTTAGTGCAGAGACTGTGCACTCTGCGCATGCATAAAAGCAGCACCCTTTATTCTCAGAGTGGCATAATCCTATACAGTTTACTTGGAGGTAAGCCCCATTGAACTCGGTGGGACTTCTGAGTAACCATGAACAGGGGTTCGGGCTATTCCTTTTCAGAGGGTTGAGTCACATTTGTAAGTGTCTCTTATTCTTTACTACAGATCATTTATTTATTTATTGCATTTATACCCCACTCTTCAGCCAGAAAAGGCTCCCAGAGTGGCTTACAAAGATCAATAATAAGACAGTCCCTGCCCTCAGGTTTACAATCTAAAAGACATGATACAAAAGGAAAAGGGATTGGGAGGGAGGGAGGAAGAATGCAAAATTCAGGCACCATTTCTTAGTTAAAAGGTTCTTATAGGTTTTTCTTTCTTTCTGTTTTCTTTCTTTTTCTGGCAGGGAAGGGCAAAACAAGCTCCCTGCAGCTGTTCCTTCTTTGGCTGATGTATGGGGCCAGGTTGGTCTCCCCCTTGCTGTGATGTTACTCCTGGGAGGCAGGGGGTGCAGCCTCCCAGTGGCCCTTGCTTCTCTGGCTGATCCAATGGATGGATCATAATGTTTAAACCAGGGGCTGACAACTTGTGGTCCTCCAAATGTTCTTGGGGTGTAGCTTCCCTCATTCTGCACCATTGCCTAGGCTGGCTAGGGCTGATGGAAGCTGCAAGCCAACAATACCTGAAGGGCCACAAGGTGCCCATACCCCAGAATGAATTTTGGAATGAAAACTGGGTTTGGTTTGGTAGGGTTGTGCACATCTTCACGGGGCTCCAGGGAAGGGCCATAGCTCAGTGGTAAAGCACATGTGTCAACTGCAAAAATGCCCAGCTTCAATTCCTCCCTGGCACCTGTAGGGTCGGGGAAGAAGTGTCTGAAACCTAGGAGAGCCACTGCCAGTCAGGCAATACTGAGTAGATGAGCCAATGCTGGTATAAGGGCCAGTGTGTCATAGTGGTTAGTGCTGGACTGGGACTCAGAAGAACTGGGTTCTAGTTCCCACTCTGCCATGCACCTCACTGGGTGCCTTTGGGCCAGTCACTGACTCAGCCTAGCCTACCTCACAGGGTTATTGTGAGGATAAAATGGAGAGGAGGGTCATGCATGCCGTGTTGGATTCCTTGCAAGAGTAAAAAAAGGTGGGATATAAATATAATAAAATAAAAATATAAGGCAGCTCCCTAGGGCAATAATAGTGCCTTTTTCTCCCGTGGCTGAGCGCTGCGCCCGACTGAACTCCGCCTACCTGATTTCCATTGCTGCCGCAGCAACAGCATTGCTGCTGCAGTGGCCTTTGGGAATGAGCGAGCTTTGCCGCCGCTCTGTCCGCTTAAGAGGAAGAGTTAGAATGCGACTCGAAAATCTGAGTTTGCATGCGGCACCAATGGAGGAAAGAGCGCAGCTTCTCCTCTCCTACCACCCCCGCCCAGTATGGGGGAAATACTTGGAGAGATGTGCTCAGCCCGTAACTCTTAGCCACACCGTGTGACGTAAATATGGTGACCCAATGATTGATAATGTGGAGGCGTGGCAAAAATAACAACAAAACAACACATATCTCATTTGCATGCCTGCAAGCAACTGGCTCCCCAAGTCGCCGTCATCAGCCTCTGACGGAGGGAGTTTTACGGTCGGCCACCGTGGGCGGCAAAACAGCAGAAAAGAAAAAACCGCTGTGTCATCAGAATCCAGTCTAGGGGAGAAAGTTCTCTTTGACAACGGGCTGGCAACTGCGTTCGGCAGCCTTTTGTCCCTCGGCAGGACCCTTACGAGGGCCCTGCGTGTGTGGTAGCGGCGGTGTTTTGGTGCCGAGTCCGGAGGGGAGGGGCGGCGTCGGCGGCGCTGTTGCTGGCGCCAGGAGGACGGACCTGGCGCGGTCCCAGAGCATGGAGTAGCGCCTAGGGGGCGGAGGCGAAGGCGGGCGGGGGAGCCGGCTGGTGCCTGGTGATGTGACCCGCTCAGCCGAGAGGAAGCGCCTGCCTCCGGGAGAAAGTGGGCGCCCTTGAGGGGGGCAGGCGAGGGGGGCTCTTCGTTCCTGGACGGGGTGCGCCATGGCCTCGGTGAAGGTGGCTGTCAGAGTCAGGCCCATAAACCGCAGGTGAGCGAGAGCCCGACACTGAGGGAGGGACGCTTGTGCCCCCTTTCTCGTCTCCCCTCCCCGGCGGCAGGTCTGGCGGCGGCGGTCCTCCCCTCGACACGAACACTCGCCCTCCAGCCGCCTGCTGCGCTGCACACGCGCCCCGTGCGCACACAGGTGCTGAACCTGTTTTCTCATGGCCTTCCCCGACCTAGTGCCCTCCGGATGTTTTGGACTAAAACTCCCATCAGCCACGGCCAGTGGTCAGCTATACTGGGAGCTGGAAGTCCAAAACATCCGGAGGGGACCAAGTTGGGGAAGGCTGGCGTGCATGGATATACACCACCACCCCCTGGGCGTGCCTGCTTTTTGGAGCGCCCGGATCGACTTCGCTGCTTCGGCTGGCATAAGTCCCAGCGGGGCATTGGATAGCCGAACAACGACTGCTTCTGTTAAGCCTGCCAGTGAGCAGGTGCAAAGGAGGCGCTCCTCTGCCCTTTAGGAGTTGGGTGAGAAAGGGCGTTTAATCAGGTGTTCTTTTTTTCTTATTATCCCTGTACGGTAAAGGTGCACCTGCCAAAACTCCTTGTGATCTGTAGAACTAATAAAAGGCACAGGAGACTTTTGCCCTGTTTTTTAACCTATTCAGTCTGGAAAACTATAATATTTGAGAGTTCTACTTGTACAAGAAGATACTGCCAAACATATTTCTGGTATTAACATGTAAATATATATTTTCTGTTCTTCAGGAAGCTACTGTAAAACACATGCACATATGTAGGTTTCTAAAAAAGAAAAACTTGAGTAGAGTGTGCCATTTGTAAAATTGCACCAAAGTAGTCTTATGACTTTTTAGTTTTTCCTCGGCTTGCATTGTCATATAAGTTGGATTGTGATGATTAAGCGTTTGCTCCCTGGTGGCTAGTTATATCATTAAAATCTGATGTCAGCATTGTGGAGAACCAGTTGTCAGCAGGATTTAGACATGTAGGGAGGCTAGTTTTAACACTTTCATAACAATAGTTGTAG
Source organism: Shinisaurus crocodilurus (assembly GCA_021292165.1). Lineage (NCBI taxonomy): Eukaryota > Metazoa > Chordata > Lepidosauria > Squamata > Shinisauridae > Shinisaurus > Shinisaurus crocodilurus. The sequence goes on along the minus strand of CM037879.1, from coordinate 172,522,465 downwards.
TGCTCCCATGGTGGATTTACAAGTGACTGCCACTGGGCAAATGGTAGACCTGTATTCAGCCCTAAAATCTATAGTTAATTTGTACTTGTTAGAGCATTTGCCATTATTCCAGACTTGCACACAACCATTTGCCTCATTTTGCTTATTTTTCTGGTGAGCAAGGTCGCAATTCCTGGTTGTTTAACCCAGGAAATGTGGGAATGAGCCTACTTTATTGCCCTTGAGCCATTGCTGCTTGCTTCCTAAGGTGCAAACCTGGAAACGCTGGGTTGTTTATGGGTTGCTGCTGTGACATGCGAACCAAGGTATAAAATCCCTAAGACAGGCTCAGCTCTGAAGGTGATGAGTGGGACTTCCTCCACCCTTCCTACAAGCTGAGAGAGAAAGACAAGCATACTGCATCCAGAACCAGGGCAAACATGAGCATTCATTTCAGATTTCCATCTCATGAAAATGGCTCTGGCTAGCTTAAGTACCTGCTCTTGCTTCTGAGCTTTCAGTTTCTTTTTCCCTGACAAAAGTCACATGTGCAAAGATGAGCGCTAGATAGGATTGTTGTTTTCTGGTCATGTGGTGTAGGAGCTAGGCCAAGCAAGGCAGAACAGTTAGTTAAGACTAACTAAGCCAGTGTGGCTTAGTGTGGTGTAGTGGTGAGAGTGTTGGACTGGGACTCAGGAGATCCGGGTTCTAGTCCCCTCTCGGCTACGAAACTCACTGTGTGACTTTGGGCCAGTCATTGACTCTCAGCCTAACCTACCTCACAGGGTTGTTGTGAGGATAAAACGGAGAGGAGGAGGATTATTATGTAAGCCGCCTTGGGTTCCTTGCAGGAAGAAGGGTGGGGTATAAATATAATAAATAAAATAAATAATAAGACAGTCAATAAAGCAGGGTAGATCAAAATGACTAATTAAAAAAACACATACCCAGAAATAAGTATGTGTTTGATGCTGAAAATATGACATTGTTGGCACCGGGTGAGCTTCCTTGTGGAGAGTGTTCCATAAACACTGGGCTATCACAGAAAAGGTAGTTCCTGAACTGCACCTCCCAACAGCTTCTTTTGGAGAAGGTACATAGAGAAGAGCCTCTGAAGCCAGCTTCAGGGACTGGAGGTGTTCATACTGGGAAAGATGGTCCTTGAGCTATTTGCACCAGTAGCCAGGAAATTGATATCTAAATTTGTTGCTCAACTCTGAATGTTCCTTCTGTATTTGTTATGGGTTATAGATAAACAATAAAAATATTACTACCATTGCTGCTATATTTCCATACTTAACCTCAAACTGCTCATAAGAAAGACCCTGCATGGAAATGATTAAATACATTCCCTTTATACATAAAAAGGAAAACATGCAAAATAGATAGAGTGAGATGCAAAGCCTGCTTGTAAGAATGAAACAGTGTAAATACTGCCCTGTTTGATTGTGAATTAACATGGTTTAGTGATCGGATTTGCACCATTAGTGAGGAAATACAGTATATGGAAACGTTTCAATAGGAAACTTAATTTAAATCAGTGAATGAAATCAACATTTTTCCATGCTGATTTAAATTGCTTTGATTTAAATCAATCCACCCTCCATTCTGAAAGCTTTATGCTCCGTGATCTCTGTCTTCCTTTGGAAGGAAGCTTGACTAATCCTGTATTGCCAGACTTTCTACAAACTGAAAGCACATGATGCAGTTCTGTTACTGGAGCTAAGCAGGTTTAGTTCTGTAAGGGTGCAATCCTGTGGCTGCTAGACAGAATCGAGACAGCCATAGGAGAGGTCGGACTTCCAGCTCCAACCTCAGAAACGCACTCAAGGTTGGAGCTGGGACTCTGACCTCGGAGCACTCTCCCTCTGCCCTCACAACTGGCGCAGAAAGATCCTCACTCGCTGTGGCTCTGAGGTCGGAAGACCGACCTTGGAGCCGGAGGTTTGTGGGTGTTATAGGGGGCAGGGAGGGGAGGAGACAGGCTCCACCACGATACCTGGTGGAGCCTCGGCCTCTTCTCCTCATGCTCTGGGGCAAAAGAATTAGACAGCCGAAATTGCCATCTAAGTTTTGCAGGGTAGGAGGAGCATGGAGGAGACCTTCGCCTCCGCGCTCCTTCCGCTCTCCATTGGATGCCCACAATCCTCCTAGTTCGGTGGGCTCTGGGCAGCCACATTAGATTGTGCTGCCCGTTTTGGTTCTTGAGTAGGAAACTTCTGGGAACCTGTGAGTTAATCTTCAGCCCCTTGGAAGAACAGCAGGATATACCTGTAAGTGAAGCATGTATAAGTCTAGTTTGGCAGAAGTATGGAGCCATCAGTCCTGCAATTCATCATTTTTGGAATAACACAGTTCTACATACATCCCTCCCTTGTGTAAAAGTCACTGGAAAATGGGAGGAAAAGGAGTCAGTGGAATCCACCTGAAGCTGAGGTTACCTGAAGCTTATGCTGGCTCAGCTTGTCTGAGTGTGGAAAGCTAAGCAGGGTCAAGCCTGGTTATTACTTGGATGGGAGACCCCTCCTCTAGTTTCCTGCATTGAGCAGGGGGTTGGACTCGATGGCCTTGTAGGCTCCTTCCAACTCTATGATCTATGAAATCTATGAAGCGCTGAAATTATCTGCAGGATGCATATAGTAGAATGCTATCATGCTTTCAGCAAACTATAGAACTCTTGCCAAAAATAAGATGACATTTGTTATGCAATGCATCCTTTTGGATGATGTAGTTCTTAATAATAATAGTAGTAGTAATACTTTTATATAGTATTATGTAGCACTTTAGAGTGTTCAAATTGCTTCACATTAGTCCAGTCTGGACATATATTTCCCAGCTCGCCAAACCATTGTTTAGCAGCCAGGAACGAGTGTCAGGACCATGCACTCTTGGCTCCTTCCTTCCTTGGCATGCCTATCCTGGTTAGCTTAAAAGTACAGTTCCCTGTTAGGTTTGAAATGGGAAAGTGTGTGTTAACACAAGTTTACCAATCAGGATCTTAAACTTTGGTTTAAGATCCTGGTTAGTAAACTGATGTAAAAACACAGCTCCCTGTTTCAGATGTAATGGGGAACTGTGGTTTAAGTTAACCAGGATTGGTGTACCAAGGAGGTGAGGGGGAAGGGGAGCATGCAGTCTCAATGCATGTTCATGGTTGCTAAATTATGATTTAGCAAGCCAAAAAAGGTATATCTGAAATGGGCCATTATTTCATAGATTTCATAGATCATAGAGTTGGAAGGGGCCTACAAGGCCATCGAGTCCAACACCCTGCTCAATGCAGGAAACTAGAGGAGGGGTCTCCCATCCAAGTAATAACCAGGCCTGACCCTGCTTAGCTTTCCACACTCGGACAAGCTGAGCCAGCGTGAGCCACAGGCCTGTTCATCTTGTAATCCTTATGGCAAGTACTCTGTAAGGCAAATGAATAATACTGTGTGTTATCCTCTGTAGCAGATGTGGAGTGACACTGATAAAGAATGAATTGCCTAAGTCAATCTAGTGAGTTCAGAGCAGAGGCTAGATTTGTACCAGAGACTTCCTGTTCACAGCTCAGTTTCTTAGCTGCTATGCTACATTAGGGCCCCAATATGCAGGGGGTGCAAAAGTCACTGGGTAGAGGAGAGGAAAAAGTGGATCAACCTGAATTCCAGCTCACAAGGTACTGATAAAATGTCCACAGGATGTTTACAGTACAGGGTTCAGCATGTAGGAGCAGCTGTTCAAGGTAGACTTAGTGTAGAGCTGATTAAGAATTAAGTTTCTGATGTTAACATGTTTACTCCACAGTTGTTGGGTAGAGCCACTGCACTGCATGTGTCACCCAGACTTCCATCCCAATTATAATGGTCTAAATAACCTTGTTATGGCATACTGTTATGTGTGTATTATTGTGTGGCAATAGATGCAGGTGATGTTCTGATGGAGACTAGGTGTATATGTATTTAAGTATGTGCACAAGGTATTAGTGCTCAATGCTGGCAGTTTTGACTGATGTGACAGTTCATCTGTTCTACCATTTCCAACCCTCTAGTACTGTAATGTGAAAATGCTTAGGATAGGGTTCACCAACTGTTGAAGTTAAGCAATATTCCAAAGCATAATGTTATGTTGGTATTTGTTTTTGCCAGTGTTTCTCTGCAAACATGAGGTCTGGATACTTGAGTTTTAACATCAAAACTGAGCAATTGGGGTTCTCACTGCAAAATTTGCTGGTATTAATGGAACCAAGTTGGGTTGTGTACCTGACTTTGTGTTCATTAATAAATGCAACTGAACTGAGCTCACAAGTGTCTTTTAAAAAAATATATCATGAAATTTGTTGCTTTATGTAATGTCTTAAAAGCATTAGAATGTAAGTCTCTGCCACTGATTATAACATCTGGAGGTTCATTCTGTACAGTGGCTCGTTTGCCAGTGGGTGCTACCACATATTATAGTATCAGCCTATCTCTTCTCTTCCCTCCCCCCACCCCCTATGGTGATGAATTCAGGTGGAATTGATACTTTTTTGGTGGGGGGAAAATGGGTGTGGCCCTCTAGCACTTGCTGGGTAGAGAATTTGACCCTAGAACGTGTTTGAATTTGGCTTCAACACTAGGTTCCAAGGCTAAGTGAATATACTGTTTCAGCTGGCAATATAATATCCCCCATTTTTATACATGATGTAAAACTTCACATTTGTGTGCTAGTAATGGCAATAGTACCTTGAGGCCGCATGCATACCTACTTCATTGGGGCTTGCTTCTGAGTAGACATGTATAGGAATGCTCTGTAAGTCTCCTTGCATCCTTTATTTTTCTGTAAAGGACTCCATTGCTTGCAGTTTACAAACCCAGGGACGGTTCACTGGCCCTTCATTTGGACTCAGTTAGACTTCTTTTTTATAGTATACTGCCAGCAGTAAGGGTTCTTCAATATCTGCTAAAGATAGTGATGAAAACCTAGATGACACTTGCATAATACATGGCAGCTCTGCACTTAAAAACAGTTCTTCTTTGGAGCAACTGTGTTGAGGAGAGATATTTTTGATTAATTTGTGGTAATGCTTCTCTGAAATTAGAGTTAGCACATTCAAGATTTCATGTTCCCTGTCTGCTTTGAGTGCTGGATTAGGTACTGCAGCCTTTCTTGCATTTTAGTCAGTTTGCTTACCAAGTGTAATGACATTATTGGAGAGGTAAGGGAGGTTGCAGCAAGCTTTGATTATAGGTACTGCATCGCTACATAAACTATTTATTTATTTATTTATTTGAAGCATTTTTACCTCACTCTTCAGCCAAAAAGGCTTCCAGAGTGGCTTACATTCAGTCAATAAAACAAGATGGTCTACTCCATGCCTGCAGGCTTACAGTCTAAAAGACATGACGGCCATCTGTCAGGGATGCTTTGACCTGGATTCCTGCATTGAGAAGGGGGTTGGACTCGATGGCCTTGTAGGCCCCTTCCAACTCTACTTTTCTATGATTCTGTGACAGAAAAAGAAAAGGGGGTGGGAGAGTGCAGAGTTGGGTTTCTCTACCTGTCCTGTCCTAAGGGTTTGAAAAGTCACTTACCATTTATTTCTATGCTAAGTGTAGATGCTGAGATTGTACCCCCACAATTGACCCCATACAGTTACATCTTTAAAATTTCCAAGACTGGTAGGCAGTGAGTTGGGCGGAAATTTTCCAGTGCTTTATTTTTCCATGGAAATTTTTTGGTTTCATACGTTCATTAATAAAAAGGAATGTCTGTCAATTACAAGTACAATATTAAGCAAAGTTGGCAGTTTCAAAATTGTAATTTATGTTTTTCAGGTGATTATCCCTAGCATGTAGGTGAGAGAATACATATGTCATTGAAATACACACATGTCTGAGAGTCAAATGAAACTAATAAATAGCGACGATGAAACAAGGTTCCATAACAACCTCAGTGGAAGACAGTTGAACTCTGTTGAAATAGATGAGTGGCTGTCAGCATATCAAGCACAGTTCTTTGGGTTTCTAAAAATAATTAGTGTGTCTACAGCTTTCAGTACCTTCGTTTTTTCCTTATACTGTATTTAAACAGTGTAAGGGAAGTACATGCTATTGTCTTTAATTTTTTTTCAAGTATTCTAATAAAAGATTCTACATGATATAACACTTAAATCACATTAAGTGTGCTTTAATCTATTTCCTCAAATATTTCAGGTCAAATATATGTGGTGTATTGGGACAAAAAATTAACATGGGTACTTTTTTTAGCGCTTTTTTTTTTTTACTAAAAACAAGTAAAATAAACATGGTAAATTAGATCTCTCTAGGGCAGGGGTGGGTAACTTGTGGCCCTACAGATGTTTTGGCCTAAGGCTCCCATCAGCCATAGCCAGCGTAGCCAATGGTGAGGGATGATGGGAGTTGTAGGCCAAAACATCTGAAGGGTCACAAGTTGCCCGCTCCTACTCTAGGACATCAGAACGTTTTCTGATGCAAATTGAAAATTTTCTGATGCAAACAACTCTATGCAAATGAACCTAATTTGCATTGGAAAATTTCCCACTCCAAACTGAAAATTTTCCTACGCAAATTAACCTAATTCAAATTAACCAAATTCAAAATTTTCTGGAAAACCCACATTGCTGGGTCCTACCACATTTAGTAGGATTAAATTTTTGCTCTCATGCAGTGGTCTTTATCTGTTATTTGACCTAGTGTCTGAGAGGCACCATATTCCATGGTGCTGTCCTTGAGAAAACATTCTGGCTTGAGTCACTGTGACAGGTCTGTTGAGCCCATCAAGTTCATCTTACTGCTTCAACAAAAGATAATGCTAAAGAAATGGATATAAGGCAGCGTCAGTAATTTAATGAACCATGATAAAATATCTTCCCACATCAAGATATGGAAATAAGAGCAACTGGCTAGACAGGTACCATATCAGGCTCTGTTTCTGCTGCTCCTCCCTTTCTCAAAGAATGCAGAACAAAATTACAAAGAATTGCCAGGCTAAGCTGCTTATCAGAGCTGAAGTTTCATTAGGGTAACTACTAACTAGCCAAATTTCATAGATCATAGAGTTGGAAGGAGCGTACAAGGCTATCGAGTCCAACCCCCTGCTCAATGCAAGAAACTAGAGGAGGGGTCTCCCATCCAAGTAATAACCAGGCCTGACCCTGCTTAGCTGGGCCAGTGTAAGCAAATTGTCTGTCTTTTGTTTGTAAGAGATAAACATTTTGTTCAAAGTTCAGAGTGCTGCGGCTGCTTTTATTATACTCACGCATTGTTGGGGAGTTCATTGCCTTTTTGTGATCATTCTTAAGCTGTGTCATATGGGTTGTATATTCACCCCCTCCCTTAAATCTCTCATCCACCAGTGCACTTTCTGGTGTCTCTCCCTTCAACATCTTAGTGAGTTTTGAGCTGGAACAGCTTCATGTCACTGCAATCCTTGTGGATTGCTTGCTCACTCCTCCATAGCTTTCTCCTGCAAAATGTCAGATAAGTAAATATCACATGTTTGATACAGTATAAGCATTTTTGGTGCATTCTGCATTATTTTATTTATATCTTACTGTGTTTTGCTGGTGGATGTTCAATATATGTGGGATGGACTCTTGCTTGTTAGTCAGTGGGCTGTCCATCTCTTTCCTCCCATACCCCTTTGGTTTTTCAGTTGTGGAACCTAGGGCGCAATCCTATGCATGTTTAGACAGAAAAAAGTCTTCCAACTCCCAGCGGTCCCCAGCCAGCATGTAGGAGTTATAGGGCTTTTTTCTGTCTAAACATGCATAGGATTGCGCCAGGACCAATAGCAACAAGGTCAAGGTTAGCCTTCATGGCCTTGTTAGTAATGCAGTGCTAATAGTTATTTTCTCTTTTAAAAAAAAAAAAGTAGCTAAAATTATTTTGCTTTAGCGTTCTTGCTTCTGATCACTTTTATTATTAAAAAATACTTTATCATACTATCTAGATGAGCTGCTAGGAAAAATTCCTGAGGAATTCGCATGTTGATTATTAGTGTTGGTTATAAGCCAAGAAGTTGGTTTCCTGTGATTATGGAGCTCAGCACAACATGTGAAATTGCAGTGGAAAGTAGCTTATGGCTAGATTTCAGAGCAAACCAAGTTGCTAGGTTGACTTGTCAACTATTCTTCAGCTCCCTTCACTCAAGGAAGACAACGAAAACTAAGGCTAAGACATCTACCTAGAAAAATTACCTCAGAATTTCTGAAGGACTTCATATATGCTGTAAAATAAGACAGTGGAAAGTTCAACTGTGACACACATGGAAATTTACCATAATAGGTTTTACTGAAAATAAGAAAGGGTGTCATGGAGAGTTAGGGATGAAGCAACATTTCACAAAAGAAATATTTTCTGACCCCTCCTTCCCCAATGTAGCTGCCTGCAGTCCCAAAAAGCCTCTCTGGAGGGTTATGGGGGGGCTGGGCTGGGGGGAGGGGGAATCACCCCAAATTGGGCAGAGGCACATCCTATGAGTAATGCCATCACCTGATTTTTGGTTGGTTGGTTCTCTCCTCCCCAGCAGTTCACTATACACCATCCCACATTTTACAGGAGGGCCCCGTACAAGCTTTTCAGGGGCACAGGTGTCTGAATGGGGAGGGAGTGATGGGAAACTTTGTGGAGTGGAATGGGATCATAGGATCCAAGCCTATCTAGTCTTGTGTTAAGCGTTTTCAGATGGAATTAGCAGAAGATATACTCCTCAGCTTCTTTATTATTTTCTATCAGTAGGGCAGATTGTTGGTTTCTAATCCAACCTTACCTACTGCTAGAGCTTTTGGTACCATGTAAGATGTGACCGCAGGTGGCGTTGAGAGCACATAATGCAGGCCACATGCTGAAGCTAAGCAGGTATGAACCGGGTCAGTGCTTGCATGGGAGACTGCCTGGGCTGCCCACATCTGTTCTCCTGCATTGAGCAGGGGGTTGGACTCGATGGCCTTATAGACCCCTTCCAACTCTACCTATGATAGTGTGTCTATGATACCTAGCTTTCTTGTTTTACAACTGGGACAAACATTAGAAGTTAGAACCAACGTTTTCTTGATTTCTTTGGCAGTGGTTCTCTGTGTGTTTGTTAATATTTTTTGTTAATTAAACTAATGCATTGTGATCTGGAGGTGAGGTTCTAAATAACCTTATCTGTCCTCTTGGTTTTCTTGGGCAGTTGGGGTGGGCAGAGATTGGAAGCTGACTAAGTGGTAATTCAGTACCCTAGTTAGGTAATTTTTTAGGGTGGATCTCGTGCCAGTGCTAAAACTGGAGCCAGTATTCACCCATCTCAATTGAATTATCTAGTGACCTCCTTAGGTGTCAGGGGGAAAAGTAGGTTGAGGACTCTTTAAAACAGGTATGAGCAAAAGGTAGATCTTTAGATGTTTTGGACTTCAACTCCCATCAGCACCTGGCAGTGGTCAGGAATGCTGGGTGTTGTGGTCTAAAACATGTGGAGATCTACTTTCTGCTCACCACTACTCTAAAACAGCCTTCCCCAATGTGGTGCCCTCCAAATGTTTTGGGCTACAACTCCCATGATCCCTGACCAATGGCTATGCTGGCTCAGACTGATGGGAGTCCAAAAAAATCTGGAGGTCACCATATTGGGAAAGTTCCCAGGGACATCACAGAGGGCCACAATAAAAAAATGAAACTAGTATTTAAAGTAAAATATGTACAGTATTAATAAAAAATACATCTTGCTGCCTACAATTATTACTTTTAAGTAGTTTTCTTAACCAACCACAATATGTTAATTTTACAGGGAGAAGGATCTGGATGCTAAGTTTATTATATCAATGGAGAAAAATATAACAACAATTACAAATAAGAAGGTGAGTGTGTTCAGCCACTATGGAAATATTTTTCTTGCTTGATCATGTCAATTTCATTCACTTCCTGGTACAGTCATGCCTTGGATTGAGAGCATAATTCGTTCCGGAAATGTGCTTGTAATCCAAAACACTCTTATATCAAAATGAAATCCCCCAAAAAAATTTGTACAAGATTTTTAATTTAAGCCGTACTACAGTACTTGTATTGCAAGACTTTGCTTGTATATCAAGTCAATTTTAAAAAATAAATATTTAAAAGCTTGTCTTGCAAAATGCTCTCAAACCAAGTTACTTGCAATCCAAGGTATTACTGTAAATTGTTAGGACAGGACTGTGCCAGAATTTAAGGCTAGTGGGTCAGGATGGATAAGCCTTCTTATCATAGAGCAGTGATATGGGTTTTCTGGGAAATATTAAATTAGAAAAATATTTGGAAGATTTGAATGGTGCCCTAAATCGATTGGGATCTGATTTAGCATGTTTGACTTAGTAAAGAACTAAAAAAGGTTAACTTTTTGTGCTGTATAAATATCTCACAATTTTTTCCTAGTAGTCAAAAGGCATTTTAACTGAAATATCTGACTAGGAAGAACATTCAGTAACATGTACATAATATGATTCAAATATTGCATTCAGACAAATTCAAAGCCTTATTTGAAAATTATTTTTACAGGAATAGTTGTAAATTGTTTAAGATATGGTAACTTACTACATATACTCCTTAAATTTGAAGAGAGGACAAAGACACTGAAAATGAACTATACATTTTTAATAAATGCATACATGCTTCCTAGGGATAGGCAGCTGAAAAGAAAGCTAAATCTAATGTTGAAACTACTGAACTTGACTGGTATCTGTTGATTATTATACTAATTAGTTTAATGAAGCAATTGCTATCTTTCTACTTTTTACTTATGGCCTTAAACAGAAGTTACATATGACAAAATGTATGATAATCATTATAGTAAAATAAAATACAAGGTAAACTAAATATTCCAGTGATTTTTGAATCCTTGAAAAGAGTTGTCCTATGAAAGTAGTATAATCAATAAGCTCTACTAGGATAAAACTTAAATTGTAACATAAATAGAAATGTTGAATGCTTAGCTCAGTTCCTGAGTATTCCATACTCAAGCAGCCTTTACATTTTATCCTTAAATATCAGTTTAGTTGGACTAATAAAGGAGATAGATAAGTTTAAGTTACTGTCAGTATCTTGTGTTCTCCAGAGAAGGTGCTGGAAATGTACATACTTATTATCTCAGCATGGAATACAGAAAGAATTTGCTTGTTCTTGTTTAGATTCCAGAGGGAGGAACTGGAGATATTGGAAGAGAACGGACGAAAACATTTACATACGATTTCTCGTACTTTTCGGCTGATACTAAAAGTCCAAACTATGCATCTCAGGAAATGGTAGGCAGCTAGACACCTGTGATTCTCTTTCAGAATGAAAACATAATGCCAAAGTTTGTTCTTTGTTACTAATCTGCAGTGCTTTTTTTCTGGAGAAAAAGGTACCGGAACTCTTGGATTACATTTCCTCGGGAGTAGATGGCGATTAAATTGTAATGCAATTAATAGAAGAAAAGGTGCTGGAACTCAGTTCCGGTGAGTTCCACCAGAAAAAAAGCCCTGCTAATCTGACTGCACACTGGGAGTGCCATAGATGTTTGAGAGAAGGTTTTAAATGCTTCAACTCCTATGAAATAGTTTGTTATGAGAGTTTTGTTATAAATTCGCTGTATTTAGTGCATATTGACCATGCATGTTCAGAGGACAAAATTCAGGTAACCTGTGTTTAACCAAAACCACTGAATCATCAGGTAGTGGGCTGGACCCACCCAGTTGAGTTGGTTTCTCTCTCTGTATATATTTATATGTGTGTGTGTATTTTTAGAGTGCACCTGTATGGGCTGTTTTGAGGAACTGCAGAATTGTTATTTTTTTTATAAACACTTGAACTGATTATATTTAGTAAACAGTTTCATAAGGTAGCAATTCCTATAGTATGTTGTACTTTAGCAGTTTTGATACTTTACAGAAGAGAACAAATTAAAAGTTATGTTTTAGATTATATTATGAAACATTGCCAATGTTCTGTTGTTGATGATGATGGTGATGATAATGATGATCTTGTTTCTCCAGGTCTTTAATAACCTTGGCACTGATGTCCTCAAATCAGCTTTTGAAGGTTATAATGCTTGTATTTTTGCATATGGACAGACTGGATCTGGAAAGTCTTATACAATGATGGGAAATACTGTATGTCATACTTTTCAATATATTACTTTACTTGGCAATTTCAAGTGTGCTGTTTTTCAACAATGTATACAAGACAACCAACATATATTCTAAATTGTTACAAGGAATCTCCTGATTTTCTGGTTTAGCCCAGATGAAGGCAAGAATTAACAAAATTGACTTGGTTGGCCCATTTATATTTCTTTGGTTATAACTGGGTATGCCTAATGCGTATGGTGGCTTACCCAAATTATGTACCTAGAGAACAAAAGCTTCACCACACTCTGGTATACAGTTTAATCTCAAAGTTGGAAACAGTAACATATTAAACATCTTTAACAGACTGACAGAATTCATATTTGCTGAATTAATTTTTAAAGATATTTCTGCCTGAGATACGGTCCCCGAACTCTATCGGTTGGATCTGAATGTACTCTTCAGTTCAAGGTGGAAGGTGATCTTTGCTGATTCCCTCTACTCTGCATCCCATGCTGTTCCAGAATGTTCCCCAACCTTCCAGAACAGATTTTAGGGGGGTGCAAGTGACTGCAGGGTGAAAGGAGCTGAGACCAGAGAGTACCCCATTCCATGAGTGGAACTCCATTTCTTTGACTTTGAATATTATCTCTGTCAGTTATTTTTCAGATTGTGGTTGCTGTATTAAACATGCTGCAGTATGACAATGGCTGTTATTGTTGTAGGGGGATGCTGGTTTAATACCACGGATTTGTGAAGGATTATTCAACCGAATAAATGAGAAAACAAGATGGAATGAAGCCTCTTTTCGAACAGAGGTCAGGTATGTTTGTGTAGCAACTGAAAGGCTATGTATGGCCAAAGTTGTCTGTCTGCTGTTGCCTTCCTTTTTTGCTGTCCTTGCCTCAGCTCATTAGAATGTTAGTTCATTCTAGAAGTTAATGGGGCATATTTATTCAGGAGGATGAAAGAACTAACGAGTTATGAAGCTGTACCAGAACAGGGATTAAAAACAGGACTTTGGTCTGAATTTCATTACCTTTCAACCATATGACCATTACATAGAATTGTTTGTTTTCTCTATTCCATTTGGAATCTTAAAGTGTTTTTTTTTTTTGTAATTATCCTCTCTTCCAGCCCCCTAAAAGGCTCCACCAAGTTCACTCCTATTATGTACTACCCATAAGAATTTTTCCACTCAATCTACATAGGATCCTTTCAAATTTGCCATGGTCTTTAGTTACTCATTCTAGTCTGCCAGGGAACTTTGCACACCTCCTTGGGGCAAACATAGCTGTCTAAGTTATGTGTATATGACTTTACATAAATAAAATTTCCGAAATGAATTTTTTTCCAGTGCTTTATTTTTCTGTGGAATTTTTTTTCATTTCATAAGTTCATTAGTAATAATGGGCGTGTTTGCGTGTCACACCAACCCACCCTGGCAATATGCCATGGTGGGTTGGTTGTTGTACGAACAACCCACTTTGTGCCCGACAGACCATCACGATTATTTATTGTGGGTTGTTTGCCCTCTGCCCCCTTCCTCAGTCCTCCCGTGTGTATCCCAGGGGACCCTGTGGCAGGACTGACATGTCTGCCTTTGATTAGAGCAATAAGACAATGGAACCAACTACCTAGGGAGGTGGTGGGCTCTCCCACTATGGAGGCATTCAAGGTGCAGCTGGACAGCCATCTGTCAGGGATGCTTTGGCCTGGATTCTTGCATTGAGCAGGGGGTTGGACTCGATGGTCTTGTAGGCCCCTTCCAACTCTACTTTTCTATGATTCTATGCCCTCCCCCTGCTGCTATTACGAGCCCTTTTGCAGTCACCGTGGCTTTTCTGCCCCTTTTATCTTTTTTCAGAGATTGGTATCCGGTTTGACAGCTAGTGACAGCCCCTTCAAAGCACCCCAACAAAGTTACCCTAATTTGCATATGAAAATTTTCCAGTTCAAACTTTTCCAGAAAATCCACATCACTATGCATTAAGCAGTAGGCACCCAAAAAAAATGATTTAGAGAAATACATTCTGAGATGAAATTATAATATTTTCCCCATAGCATCAACAGTTAAAACCTCTTGCACGTGTTTCAGCCTTTCAGTTATGGTAGCATAGGGGTAGGCAGAAAGTAGATCTCCAGGTATTTTGGACTTCAGCTCTTTTATATGTGTGGTCTAGTGGTTAAAGACATGAGCTAGGAGCTGGAGGTTTCCAGCAAATCTCATTCCTGAACTAACTGAATTTCCTTCCCCAGTTTGCAAAACTGGAGTAATAATATTGACTTATCTCACAGGGTTTTAAGGATTTGCATGCAGTGTATCTGGAATACTTACAGAATGCAGTATAAACATTAAATATTACAGTTTCCAGAGGGTAGCTGTGTTATTCTATTGCAGCAAAAATTACAAAGAGCGTTGTGGCACTTTAAAGACTAACAAATTTATACATTCTCATGCATGTCCTTTATTTACAGCGGTTGGCTCCAATTTAGGGATGTGCTGATGCTGGGAAATCTGGCTCGTTTGAGCTCGATGGACTTCCTGCCTGCTTCCGAAACGATGACTGGAAGCAGGCCAAGTCTGGTTTTTCCGCAGACTTCTGTCTCTAAGACGGGCCGCGGTTTGCACATTAAAAAAAAATGGTAAGGATATTTGCACAAATGGCACTATTTGCACAACTTTAAGCAAATTGCGTAAATTGCAGTATTTTGCATGTTTTTCACAAGCCAGTACGTGAAAAGCATGTAGATCTAGCATGATTTGCGTCAAATTGGGCAGTTGTGCTAGATCCACGTGCTTTTTGGGTGCTGATTTGAGAAAAACATGCAAAATACCGTGATTTGCGCAAATTGCAGAAAGTTGCTCATATTGCGCAGTTACGCAAATTGCGCAAATATCACCATTTGCACAAATTTCCCCAGCATTTTTAAAAAATGTGCAAACCACGGCCCATCTTAGAGATGGAAGTCTGCAAGCTGGCTCGACTTGCATCCTAGCGAGTTGGCGCCAGTGCAGGACTGGCAAACTGAAATCCAGGAGGCAAACTTGTGAAAATCTGTCGGATTTTCACCCCCTATTGGATTCCTCACACATCCGTAGTTCCAGTTCAGTTGTGATAGTAACATTACTAAGTTGGGGAAATCTTAGATCTCAGTTGCTTTAGCAAAGATAAAAGGAAAATGCATTCTTGCATCTTTTTGTGATTATCCTTTATATTAACAAGTGAGCAACTTGTTGCCCTCCAGATGTTTTGGCCTTCAGCTCCCATGATACCTCATTGTTGGCTATACTATCTGTGAGTTGTAGGCTAAAACATCTGGAGGGCCACAAGTTGCCCACCTCTGCTTTAAAATATGTCATTGGGTTGGGTCTAAATGACCCATGCCTTCCACAGGATTCTCCTGCTGGAGGAAGGGAGGGAGGCAGGTTTTGTTGATCCCCTTTCCCGCTGCAGTCCCCTGAAAAGCTGCTCCAGATGGTTACGATCCTCCAGAACAATGTGAGAGGTGGTGCTGGGATCGCAGCAGGAAAGAGGAATTGGCAAATATCACTTCCTCTTTTCTCCGGTGAGAGATTCCGTTAGATCTCAATCCCTTCTGCTTCCAAAAGGACACATCTGGATCTAACCCAATGTGAATTGTGGTTACTAATATCATGTTGAAAAAGTTATCATTCATGGAACACTTTTAGGCTGCAAGAAAAGTGAGGTAGGTTATTAATAATCTCATTTTACAGATGAGAAGCTAATGCTGAAGGTTAGTGAATTGGACAAGTCACCTGATGACATATGGGACTTGAACTGAGAATTACATTCAAATTTCCATCCATTAGACCAGCCTGGCTCTCAAATAATTAACTGCGAAGTCCTTAAGACCACCTGTTCAACTGAAAGTTTATTATGACTCATTTAGATTTGTGACTGAAGTCCATATACATTTATCTATCTGAAGTTGGTGCTTGTATAAGATTCAGTTGAATAGATTGGCTTTTAGATTATCTTCTGATTTAAAGTACAATTTTTTATTTTTCAGTTACCTGGAAATTTACAATGAACGTGTCAGAGATTTATTGAGGCGCAAATCTTCAAAAACAAATAACTTAAGAATTCGTGAGCATCCAAAAGAAGGGCCTTATGTTGAAGGTGGGATTAAAGCAGCCTAATATGCTTCCGTTTATTGGATATCCAGTCATATGGTTAATTGAATAAATTTGTCTTGGTTATAAACTGAAGGCCAGTGTAAATGAAGTTATAAAACTCTATGATCCCTATTTGGATTTGCTAATTTGTGTGTAGTTTGTCCCCAGTCACTATGTAAATTTTTAAAGATTTCTTCTGGTGTGTGATGTCCTACTAATTGATTTGAGACTAATGATGGGTCTGACTTATAAATCAAAGGCACTTGTGATGGAAGAGCACTTATTAGAATTTAATTGGCTTAATCCATCCCCTTCCAATTTATGCCATAGTGTCTTGAGAGTACAAAATGTTTAGGAAGACTGCAGATTTCTCTTCAGGTTGCCATTCTGTACATTTAACATGCTTAACAGTTGTTCTTCTGCTAAAATAATTATGGTCATCTTATGCTTGCTATCTAGCTTCTGCTGTATTATGCAGTAGTAAAAATTAGCCTGATTTTTTCCCCAAGTACATCCTTAAGTTGTTTAACTTGGTAGTCATTAGGGCAACCTGCCAATTAAAGCAATCTTAATTAATCAAATGAGTTTTAATCAATTACATGTGTATATGACTAAGACATAGTTTTGAAGAATAAATATACTTTGTTTTTAGATGGTGCATGTATATGTTGCAGCAGGTGCCATCCTAGAAGAGGCTTTGCCTTCTGAGTGAGGCTGTCTCTTCTAAGATTATGTCTGCCATCTGCAGTATTTTTAAGAACTGATTACAATTACGTAGCAGTTCCTGAAAATGTGTTGCCTGATTAATTACAGATGTCCTTGTAGTCTTATTATTTATTTATTTATTTAACAATATTTAAGAATCGCTTCTATTAAAGACATTTCTAAGCAATGTACAGATATAACATCGATTTATAGCACACACACAAACACATACTTAGTACTTAGGCTGCAAGCTTTAACCAGTATGTCACACACACACACACACACACACACACACTCATCTTTGCTTGTGTTTTTATTAGACTTGTCTAAGCACTTAGTTCAAAATTATAGTGATGTAGAAGAACTTATGGAAGCAGGAAACATAAATCGGACCACTGCTGCAACTGGAATGAATGATGTTAGCAGCAGATCCCATGCCATTTTCACAGTCAACTTCACTCAGGTAAAAAAAAATAGTTTTTATTTATTTATTTATTTATTTATTATTTACATTTATTAATCGCCCATCTGGCCGGCAACCAGCCACCCTGGGCGATGTACATAGAATAAAAACAATAAAATACATTTAAAACAGTATAAAAATTATTAAAATCTTAACCCACCCCATATTCCTGCCTGAACAGCCAGGTTTTTAATGAGCGGCGGAAGCTCAGCAAGAGGGGGCATGGCGAAGGTCACTCGGGAGAGAGTTCCACAGTACGGGGGCCGCCACAGAAAAGGCCCTCTTCCTTGTCCCCACCAGTCTAGCTGCTCTGGCTGAAGGGTCAACCAACACCTTGAATTCGGCTCAGCAAGCAACTGGTAGCCAGTGCAACTCCTTCAGCACTGGCGTGATGTGGTCCCGCCGGCGGCTGCCTTTAACCAGGCGAGCCGCCGCGTTCTGTACCAGCTGTAGCTTCCGAACCGTCTTCAAGGGTAACCCACGTAGAGCACATTACAGTAGTCTAGGCGAGTTATTAGTGGACTATGAAATTTCTTGAATTGTGTTATCAAGTTGCAGCTCAAATTCAGCTCCCGCTGAGTTTGAGAAGGGACTTGAAATATGGCCTTTGTCTGCCATTAAATTGCAGCACATTTTTTCCAGTTTGGGAAGAAGGTATGTGTACTTAATGCAAGTGTTTCAGAAATGAGAGGTGCTTTGGCTGAAACCTTTTGGGATGTAAACCCTGTTATCTCTAGTTGTTACTTCCAATCCAAGATACAAGTGCTCTGATTGTGGTTGCTCTGCATTGAGGAGGAGACACACTCTTCTTCACCTGTTCAAGCATAAAGTTCTGATATGATAATGAGTTTTGAAGCTCAGCGGTGATGGAAGGTGGTTGTTTTTTAAATCTACTTTTAAAATTGGGCTCAGGGCTCCATGTTTCATTGGAGAGTGGCAATGGGGGAGGGGAATTCAACAGTTCTTCCCATGCCTTTCCCTCAGTCTGATGCCCCCCCCACAACTACTAATAGCTTTGGAGGAAGGCATTTAATTTGGAAAAGCAGCACAAGAGGAAGCACTGACATCCCTCTTCCACTGTTGCTAGTCCGAGAGCCTCCTTTAAAGAGAACATTGTTGGGAGTTCTGAGCACAGTCTCACATTTATTTTGGCCCTGAGATTAAGCACTAGGAGCAGAGATTGAGAATTAAGTCAATACAGGGCAGGACACTACCTTTGTTAATACAATCAAACTGCGAAAAAAGAAAAAAAAAAAAGAGGAACAAAACCTAACCCTTTGTTAACGTACTGAAGAGAGAGAGCAGAAGGCTGCTCAACTTCACTCAGGTTAAAAAAAAGTTATTAGGTGAACTGTGAAATGTCTTGAATTGTTTGGTAGTCTTATTCTGTTTGATAGTCTTTATCCAATCCTTATGTTCTTCCAGTCTCAGATGGGTATATGTACTCTTAGCCAATTTCCCCGGGGGGGGGGGTGGACTTTCGCGAAGGGAAGTGAGTTAGATTGAGTGTTCACTATTCTCTTTTTCATTAATGAAGGATTAATCTCTAACTACAGTGGAGAGAGAATAATTTAACATCTCCCATGTTCCACTTGTATCAGGAGCTCTGGTGTAAGCCAGAATATTAGGTTGCTATCTTGTGCTTATGAACTTCATTCAAATTAATGGGACTTGTGTGCACATGAACCTTGTGGGATTGCATTCCTCTAGGCAAGGGTGGAAGGAGGTATGGATAAATAACTTGGTCAGCCACAATCATCAGTTGTTAGAAGAGAAAACTTTCTATTTTAATACTGCTATTTGAAAATGTAAGAATGTAAGTGAGGGGCACTTTCTCATCTTGGCAGAATTGGAATGCAGCTTTATACATGGGGTTTCTAAATGCAAACTAAAATACTCCTCTCCCCCGCCTCCAAAGGGCTGCAAATGGAAATATTTATATATGTTGAAAATGTGGATTTATTGGATTTCAAGGTATTTCAGTTTTGCTGGCCTATGTGTGTTTTGGAAAAGGAAGACACTTTCATTTGATTTCGTGTGTAAATTACTTGAATGTTTGGAATAGAACTACTATTCAAAGGAGGTGATACTCCTAGTATACCTGCATTTCTGAGAAATGGAAAGAGTTTTGCCCACCCCACCCTTTCTTTTTTAACACTTCAGAGCTCCATAGAGCAACATGTTCTTGTTGTTTTTGTGTAGGCCAAGTTTGATGCTGAAATGCCATGCGAGACTGTAAGCAAAATACATCTGGTAGACCTTGCTGGAAGTGAGAGAGCAGATGCTACCGGTGCTACAGGTGTTAGATTAAAAGAAGGAGGAAATATTAACAAATCCCTAGTTACTCTGGGCAATGTAATTTCTGCCTTAGGTATGTCTCTCTGTTTTGCTTTTTAATTGTTGCATGCATAAGTGAGGATTGAGTTTGTTATCTGGCCATTTCCAATGTAAATGTTGCCTCACTGTTTTCCTCCTTCACAGCTGATCTATCTCAGGATGCCCCAAACCCTTTTACAAAGAAGAAACAAGTATTTGTGCCTTACAGGGATTCTGTTCTGACGTGGCTTTTGAAAGATAGCCTTGGAGGAAACTCTAAAACAATAATGATTGCAAGTGAGTGAGTTCTAAATTACGTAAATTTTACATAATTATGTAAATATTTTTAAATATTAAACATTTTAAAAGGCTTTCTACAAATCCAATTGATTGGCATTACAGATTATTCATTAAGCCAGGGGTACCCAACTCAGTGCCCGTGGGAACCTCCAGCAGTGCCCACAAAGCTGTCCACTCTCTGCCTCCTTCACAAATTTATTTTTAATTTTAAAAACTTGAAAAACGTTAAGGTTCCAGATTCTCTTTCCTGTTCCTGGACCTGCTGCTGATCAGCTGCAGAGGGAAAGAGTTGCTTCCTGGCTCCGCTCAATTTTCTTCCATCCCTGCAGACCTTTCCCCTTTGCTCTGTCTATCCACTCCCAGCCTTTAGCCTTGCTACTGCTCTCCACCCAACCCCATTCCTCATTTTTTCCCTCCCTTCCCTGTTCCTAGCCTTCTTTCTCTCCCTTCCTAACCCCTAGCCTTGCTCTTTCTCTGCCACTCACACCTTGATCTCACTGTTTCCACTCCCAGCCTCTAGCCTTAATATTTCTCTAACCCCACATCTCTTTACCTCACTTTTTCTCCCCGCCTCTTAGCCCCTCTCTCTCTCCTGTCCACCCCTTTGCCTTTCTATTTCCCCTCCCCCTCCGGCATCTAGCCTCGCTATTTATCACCCCCACACCTCTTTTGACTAACCAGGCCTCCATGGCAGCCATTATGTGATTAACCATATCTGCCATGGCAGCCATATTGTGGTGATGCCCACAGCAGTTTCTCAAATTCCCAAATGTGCCCATGGGTCCTGCTGCATTAAGGTTGGGGACTGCTGCATTAAGCAGTGGCGCTATTTCCTATTTTAATCAGTGCTATCTTTACAAGAAAGCTTTCATACTGTACTATAGAGGAGCAGAGAGATGAAAGTAGAGTTAATACACAGTATTAGGTGAAAACAACAACATGCACTTTTATTGAATCACAAGTTGTTGTTGTTAATAATAATAATAATTCAAATTATGAGTCACCCTATAGCCAGTGTTCTCAGGGCAACATACATAATAAAAACCAGTACAATAAAACCAATGATAAAACACATTAAAGGCACAATCTTATGCACTCTTAGAAAGAAAAAAGTCCTACAACTCCCAGCATTCCTCAGCCAGCATGGCTGGCTGGAGGATGCTAGGAGTTGAAGGACTCTTTTTTGGCCTAAACATGCATAGGATTGCATCCTAAAATAATTCAAAAGCAGTAACAATAATTTAAAATAGCTTTTTAAAAAGAGGTAAATATCAAAGCAGCTAAAATATGGAAAAGGATTTTAAAATGCATCTTTAACAATTCCAACAGTTAGGCATCTGAGGGCATGGACTGAAGCACTTTAACACCAAGCCCCTTCTGATATGTAGATCTTGGGAAGATGAATGGTGCAAGGCAGAAGCTGACACAGGGAGCTCCTGCTGCACTTAGTCATCCCACTGGGGATTCAAGTTGGAACATGTCCCAGTTCCTGCACTACTTTTGGTTTCCAAAGTGTCCCCTACTCCCCTTTCAAAACCTTATGGAGGCTCCCCAAAAGTTTATTGTGAGTTCCTTACAGTCATCCTCCAAGCCAAGGTCCCTGTCTTTGCTAAAGTGTCACCAGAGGAAGGGGATCTCATAAGCTTTTAAAGAACTGATACTAGTCATGAGACCTTGCTTTGAATTCACAGGGTTGTTGTGAGGATAAAATGGAGAGGTGGAGGAGGATTATGTAAGCCGGCTTGGGTTCCTTGCAGGAAGAAAGGGTTAGGTATAAATATAAATAAATAAATAAAATAAAGGAGCAGAGAGGCAGGTCTGGGTTACAACTCATCGCAGTGTCTGTCTACAGGATGGACAAGTAAAATCAAGTGAGTGAAGTGGCTGGCCTGGTCCTGCTCTTGCTGCCGCACACAGCCTACTTCGCTGTTTAGAGGAACGTAGGAAGCTGCCTTATAGTGAGTCAGCTCATTGGTCTATCTAGCCCAGTATTGTCGATGCTGACTGGCAGTGGTAGGTTTCAGTCAGGAATTTTTCCTGCCCTATCCGTAGGTGCTAGGGATTGAACCTGGGACTTTCTGCATGCAAAACATGCAATTGCCATTGAGCTATGACCCTCACTTAGGCTATGCTCCCCTCCCACCTCCTACCACAGCACAAAACACCATCCCACTGAGAGCACAAGATGCCCCTTTCTAATGAGTAACACTCTTCAGCTGTACAAGTGTGCCTTGAAGCCTGGCTGTTGCCTGATCTAGGCATTATTATGCAAGATACTAGAAAGTGAACCTATTTCAATGGTGGAAGCAAGGCAGAAAACAAAATATTTGTGTCAATATTAAGACGCCTCATATTTTTGTCATAATACATTAATTAGTCTTTAAAGTGTCACAAAACTCCTTGGTCTAGATAAGTCCAAATTAGGGCATTATATATTTAGAAGGATACGGTACCTTTCTTCTCTTCTCATAGAAGCTTAAAATGGTTCATGGTGAAGTATATTATGTTTGCCATTAAAGCCATGTATACAAATGGCAATCAAATTAATACAAATGTTCTGAAATATCATTCTAATTATACTGAAATATACCATTTGCTTTCTTTCCACTCACAAGGGGCTTCTAGGATTTCTAAATGAAACCTGGTGTTTGTATAACATAATTCTGAATTTATTCTCCTCAGCTATTTCACCTGCTGATGTCAATTATGGAGAAACCTTAAGCACCCTTCGCTATGCAAACCGAGCTAAAAACATAATCAACAAGCCTACCATTAATGAGGATCCAAACGTCAAGCTAATTCGTGAGCTTCGAGCTGAAATAGCCCGACTGAAAACTCTTCTTGCTCAGGGGAATCAGGTTAGCTAGCACTTGAGACATGAGTAGTTTCTTTGCGTGAACCATCTGTTTCTATAACTTAAGGAGCATACTCTTTTAAAATTACACTGGCGTGTATCCATATCAGTCTAGCTCAGATATTTTCCTGACACTATTTGCCTTTGGTTAGTTGATAACCTATGGCAATGTCTCATGTTTGTTTAATGTTCATATAATTTCTTTTATTGTAAAGTGTTGAGGATTAACTGACACAAGCACATTAAAAGTAGACATTTTATAATTTAGCTTACTAAAGAGCCCAGTTCTGTACTCTGCTGCATGTGCCCTATAGACTATGTAGTATAGTGTATGTACTATAGAACAGAGACCCCTCCATTAGTTTCCTGCATTGAGCAGGGGGTTGGACTCCTAGCCTTGTAGGCTCCTTCCAACTCTATAATCCATGAAATCTATGAAAAGGATTGGGCTTAGGCATTCCATTGTTTATTTATTTATTTATTTATTATATTTATACCCCGCCTAGACCTGCTACCTCATCGCAAGGAGAAACCGTTGCAGAAGCTTTACCAAACATTTCTTCAGGACAAAGTAGATAGCTCTGTGATGGCTAAAGCCCCTTTTTAAAGTTGGTGCTTTACTAGGTTGTCCCCAGTCCTGTTCTTATCGCACCTGTGTTGAGCCATCATTCTCCATTCTTTGCTGTGCAATTCCTTTGTCTGCAACCAATGTGTCACATCTGGTGCTTCAAATGGAAGTGCAGACCAACACTCCTAGGCTAGAAACGTGTCTTGCATTCGCTTGCAAGGGCATGGGTAGTGTTACTAGTACAGAAACTAGTAGAGTCAAGCTTTATTTTGGTGTTTCCAAACACACTCAGTTGAAAGTAAATCTCAGTATGATGTGTACTACTAGTACACATGTAAATTTGCCCTGTAGTAAGTGACTTTGTATTATGCTTTCTAATTCAGAATAGTGGAGAAGAAACAGCAAGAGGGGGAATGCACTACTGGTCAATATCCAACTGTGTCATTCCCTTAGTGAAAATGATGTTTCACTAGCAGAAACTAGGTTCCAAACTATGTGCAAGAGGTGAATCCAACTAAAATTATGTTTGTGCAAGTACAATTGTGGAAGCGGTTGTGCATTATGCTTGCGCAACCTATTCTGCACCCAGTTGTGCATTCCTCTTGTGTAACCTGTTGTGCAAGCTGCATAATGTAATTGAAACTACTGGTGTAATTGAAAGATTAAGCAGAACTCCACTAGTGCTATTTGAGTTTGTGGAATGACACCGTTGGATACTGCCCACTGTGTCCCAAAACAGAAGAGAAAATATTCTCAGGTGCCTGAAAAAACTTTTATTATGCCCAGCACATTTCGGAATCTACTTTCTCCACTTACCTTTCTCCAAATGTGTCACAAATAATCTTTCCAATGCTTCTTCTGTCTAAAACTGTTCAAAAACTGCTTTTTGAGCAGTTTAAGGTAAAAGAAGCATTGGAAAGATTATTTGCAACACATTTGGAGAAAGATACTGGTAAGTGGCCCCTGAGGAAGGAAAGTCCTTTCCGAAATAAGTTGGGCATATCAAAAAAAACTTCAGGCACCTGAGAATATTTTCTCTTCTGTTTTGTAATTCAGAATAGCAACAGAATTTGTTTATTTTCTAAATCATGATCTAACAGTATTTGAAAACACAACATTTAATCTCTGAAAATACTTACATATCTTCAAGATACAAAGTATTGTAGTAAATATCACCTTTATATATGTGGAAGAACAGAATATTTTGTTCATTTTGTTGTGTCGCGTGTTTCATTCTAGGGGGAAATCTCAATCTGCAATTTTATTTATACCTTGGATTGCAAGTAACTTGGTCTGAGAGCGTTTTACAAGACAAGCAAAAATTTTGAAAATTTTTGACTTGATAAACAAGCAAGGTTTTGCAAGACAAGTGTAGGGATGTAACCGCTCGCCTCGAGCAGGCGTAGCGGGCCAATATCAGCCCCACTCATGCCCGCCAGAGACTCACTTTAATATAAGAGTGTTTTGAATTACAAGCACGGTTCCAGAACGAATTATGCTTGCAATCCAAGGTATTACTGTACAGACATTTCTATACCACCTTTCAGCTCTAAAAAAGGACCCCCAAGGCAGCTTACAACGAAAATACCACAAAAACAAACAATAGCAGAATTAAAATAAATTAAAAACCATTAAAAGGCAGGTCAAGTAAAAATGTTTTCACTGTCTACCTAAAAGTAATCAGGGAAGGAGCTAGTAATCTTGAGAAGGAATTCTATAGCTGGGATGCTGCCAAAAATGGAAGCTCTGTTCTGCATTCCTACCAATCAAGCCTCTTTTGGTGACGGGGCGAATGAGTCTTGGTTGCCTTCCTCAATTGAATGGGTCAGCCCTGGAACATATTAAATGATGCAAAAGAGAGGAAGGCCTTTGAGCAAGTGCAGGATGGTCTTCCTTCATCACAGAACAATGAAACTTAGTTTGACCCATGAATTCTCTCATCTTTATAGATGGCGAGGGGACTAGGGTGGCCACTTACGTATTGCAAAAGAGGACAGATCTTTGCATATGCTAATTTATAGGAATAGATGCAAATATAGAAATTATTACTATAATTTAAATAGGAATCCAGTACATCTTACCATAGTGGGAAAGATGCAACTAGGTGACCTGCATGCCTGCTCAGTCTACTGCCCATATTCTATCTGCTGATGGACAACTTCAAGGTGGCTACTGCTATCCCTTCAAATAGAGGACTGCGATACATGGCCACTTTACAGGGGGGAGAGCAAGATAAATGAGGAATAGTGTGGGAGTGGCAACCAAGGGAGTTGAAAGGAGGAGGTAGAGATCAAGGGTTGGGTTAGTGACACACAGAGGTCAAAGGATGTGTAAGTAGCATGGGTGTCGTGGGTGGCAGAGAATGAACAAGAAAATTGGGTAGTAGAAAGAGAAGGTAGGTAGCTGGGTTGGAGAGAAGAAAATTGGACAAAGTGGTATTGGGGAGCAGGAAACAAAGTGAGGGATTGGGTAGTGTGGGAGAAATGGCAAAGAAGAAATGGATACCCAACAGGCCCGCACCACCTGCTTTGCCCTTTGAATAGGAGCCCGGAAATGCATAGGAAGATGCTATAGAATTTGTTTGTACCTAAGAGATAGTACATTATGTGCATTTTAAAAAAAAGCTTCTTCACAAGTATGCCCGTTTTCTCTAGGAAAGGGAGAGCTGGCAACTCTTGCACTTGCATAGAGGCACTTGTCTGTGAGATGTAATTTGAGAGTTATGGAACAAAGTGCAATCAATGACCCTGTTTTTCACATAAAAACAAACTGTTGTCCGTTATTTTAAGACTCCATTGGGATCTCTCTCTCTTGAAGATTCAGCACTGCTGGATAATTTTAAGTTCTGCTAAAGCCACTAGAACTTATTGGTATGGGGCTAGTTTCAGGACAATGGTATAAAACTGTGGTATAAGATGGCTTATATCTTGTTGTATAATAGTGTTTCTTTTATTAGATTGCACTTCTGGATTCTCCAACAGCGTTAAGTATGGAAGAAAAACTTCAGCAGAATGAAGCAAGAGTAAGTTGTAGTTTGACAAGTGACTTAAAAATCCCCAATTCTTTCAGCACAGTCTTATGCATGCCTACTTAGGAGTAAGTCCCACTGAATTCAGTTGAGCTTAGTCCCTGGTAAGGGTGCATAGGAATGCAGTCTTTGTCTATTACATCTTTAACAACTCATTTTTAGGAACCCTTGTTAAATGTTTCTGATTTTTAATTATATTTTGTTTGTTTTAAAACATTTGATATGCTGCCCTTCAGTAAAAGCAAGTAGGGTAGCTTACAGTAATATTTAAAATAATTAGAAATTTCAAAAATACAATAAAAATAACGGAGCCCAGTATTTGCATCCAATGAAAGGGTATATCATTTATCAGCCTTTTGGCTAAGATCAAATGTGTGTGTGTATGCCATTGTGTGTGTGTGTGTCTGTGTGTGAGTAAAGAGGTACGGAATGTTCCATAGTAAGTGAGCTCCTGGATGATCCATATCTCTTGATTCCAGCTGCTGTGTGTTTAAACCAACAAATAAAAGATCTTGGCCTGTTTCCTGTGCATGACCAGCACTCTTAATCTCAAGGCTATAGGCCACTTTATATATTATGTTGGTAGGTATGCAATAAATTGTGAATGAGACAAATAGTTTGCAAACATAGGTATCCTACACAGATACTTGTCACAAAGCTGTGATTGGCCACAGTTCTCTACTGAATGAACATTCAGTAGCAAACTCAGGTTTACCTCTGCATAATGTGTGAAATGGCATACACAGAGCCAAGAGAACTCATAAGAAAAAAACTTAAATCAACTGAGTAAATTGGTCAATATATTTGGTTCACCTCATATCTACCATCTCCTATTCAAGCCTTCAGCCCCTCTAAAATTTTATTTATGGTTGCACCCAAACTCAGATGCACAGCATTGGCAGATATCATCTCAAAAAATGCAAGTTCATTAACTTGTTTTTTTTCTTTAAAACATCGCAAACATAGTTTTGCATTTCTTCCTAGGTAAGATAAGATTATATTGGCTAATAACTGTTGTGAACACGGTTCAGAATAAGCACTTCAAAAAAATGTGCTAATTGGAATATATTATTCATGATCTGGCAGTAATCATTCCTTGCCCTGTTCAGAAATGTACTTCTGTGCAAGAAGTATATTGAGTATTATTTTTTATTATCCTTTGTTAACCTCTCATTAGTATGTTGCGTGATAGATTCATGCTAATTACAACAAGCATAATTACTGGAAATTCTATCTGTAATTTATGATAGTCTTCAGGTTAATGCAGTAATTAATTGGTTTTGCAAACTAAACCCTTTACTCTCCATGTTTAACTGAAAAGGGGAGCTTTCTTTTAATTGAATACATTTTTTTCTTTAATACTGTTCTCTAAAAATAATTAGTACAGGATCAGAACCACAGGATTATTAATGCAGGAGAACTGGGATGCAGGTGTAAATACCATATTTTTCGCAGCCATAAGACGCACCGGACCATAAGACGCACTTACCGTACTGGGCTAAAAAAAAATATTTTTTTTTAAATCAGCTGTTCCCCGGGAAATCAGCTGAGAGGCGGAGGCTTGCCCCGCCCCACCCAGGAGCCCTCAGCTTTTCCCGGACCAGCAAAGGAAAGTAAAAATAAATAAATAAATAAATAAATATTTTTTAATCAGCTGTTCCACGGGGAATCAGCTGAGAGGCGGGGGCTTGCCCCGCCCCACCCAGGAGCCCTCCGTTCTTCCCTGGACCAGCAAAGGAAAGTTTTTTAAAAATAATAATAAAATAAATAAGTAAAAAAAAATTTTTTTTTTTAAAATCAGCTGTTCCGCGGGGAATCAGCTGAGAGGCGGGGGCTTGCCCTGCCCCACCCAGGAGCCCTCCGCTCTTCCCCGGACCAGCAAGGGAAAGTTAAAAAAAATAAAAAAGTAAATAATAATAATAAAAAAATTAAAGCGAATATTCGCTCCATAAGACGCACAGACATTTCCCCCTATTTTTTTGTGGGGGGGGGGAAGTGCGTCTTATGGAGTGAAATATACGGTAGATAAAGGTGAACCACTAGTAGGCTACCCTGAATTCCTTGGAGCGTAGACATGAAACAACAGATAATTTTGATGGAATTTTATTTGTGAATAATACGCTGGTTTATTTTGTAGGTGCAAGAGCTAACCAAAGAGTGGACTAACAAGTGGAATGAAACCCAAAATATTCTAAAAGTAAGAGTCAATTAAATGCTTCATTGTCAAAACATTCAAATGGATAAAGAGTGGGCTCCTGAGTTTGTGTTTATAGGCTTTTCTTATGTTATATTTTACAAGTCCGTTGTTAAATATAATTTAAATTTTCCTTACTTAGAAAGCTTAAGTTTAAGAGAGAACTTGAGTAATAGCTTCTTCAGCATGAGGAAGAACTTTTATTATGACCAACTTAAAAGTTACAGAGAACTGGGCTGGGTTTGAGTTCATCAACATTCTTCATCAGGCTCGATGTTAAGTGCAAAACCCCCCAAGGAACGGCAGGGGAGAGAAACAGTTATTGCTGGGCTTGGTGAGAGCCCAGGCCTGCAGTTTGTAATAATTTAAGATGGAATGAAGGAGGTGATAAGCAGAAATAAGGAGATTAGGCTGCACTTGGTACTAAAGGATCTCTGGTTGTACCAGAAGGCTACAGAGAAGCTTGACTCCCATCTCTTAGAAAATATAAAAGCCAGCAGTTATTTAGATCTGCCTCTAGCAATAATCAGAGTGATCAGTTCTCTTGTAAGGCAAAGAGCAGGAGTAAAGAAAAGCATGCCAAGAAAAACATATTGTGCAACATATATATTGTATCATAGTAGCAAAATATATTATTATTCATAGCATGTGCTTCTGTTGTTTTTGGTTCTTTTTATATCAGGCTTAGCTTATAGAAGGGGTTGCATTTTTCTATAAATGTCAAATTAGCACAGTGCTAATTCCCATACAAAAACTGTCACACACAGCATTAATATCTGTATATGTTATATTCTCAATAAGGAAAACAAAGCAAGGATCCGGACATGATTGCGGGCATGTAACACTGTCTCGTTGCATCCTCCCACCCTAATTGCAGAGCAGAAAACCGTGCTGGTAAATCACACAGCTCAGAAGGCATTTACCTTCTCCTCTCCTCCACAAATGGCAAGCCTCTGTTGCATTAGGGAGTGTTGGCTGCAGTAGCTGCTGAGGTTGTGGTGGTGTTCTGCTTGCCTAAAGGGGCTCACTGAATTGTGGTCCCTATTCACATTTGGGTCATACTGATAGTGCTGCCTCA
Organism: Shinisaurus crocodilurus; assembly: GCA_021292165.1. Lineage (NCBI taxonomy): Eukaryota > Metazoa > Chordata > Lepidosauria > Squamata > Shinisauridae > Shinisaurus > Shinisaurus crocodilurus. The sequence continues at coordinate 172,492,796 of CM037879.1, read as the reverse complement.
TTCTCCCCCCCCCACACACATTCCCAACTCTACCATAGTGACATTTAAGAAAAGATAAGAATCAGTGTTAATATGTGTGGTGTTACCTGACTTGCCAATAGCATAATGACTTCATACTTCAACACTGCATTCCAGACTGTGTGTATTTTGAATTGAAAACTACCTGGCAGATGGCATGACAGAATGAGCTGATCTGTTTAATTTCTGCCTAGAAATTGAATTGGGAATTAAAATATTCATCTACTTCAAATTGTGCAATTTTTACATTATAGGAGTGGGTTTTTTTAATAGTGGCATAGTCTCTTTTTTATCTGCTTCTTTTGTTTGTTTGGTCCCACCCCCCATTTTGATGTGCCAATCATAAGGAGATAGCTTATGTCTCACATTTTAACTTGCATCTGCACAACATGCTTGCTTTAGGGGAAATGAAAACTACAGCTAATTTATCTGTTCTATTTTTATTTATTTATTTATTATTTTATTATATTTATACCCTGCCTTTTTTCCTGCAAGGAACCCAAGGCAGCTGACATAATCCTCCTCCTCTCCATTTTATCCTCACAACAACCCTGTGGGGTAGGTTAGGCTGAGAGTCAGTGACTGGCCCAAAGTCACCCAGTGAGTTTCTGCATGCTTAAACTCTGTCATTGGACGAAGCAAACTTTAAGTGTTTGCCATAAAATACACTGCTTCTACAACAGCTGGAACATAAAACAACAAGAAACACTGGCTTTCCAGAACTTACATTGGCTCCCCGTGTACTTGTAGATACAACTTGGTTTTCTCCTGCTATCCATTTGCTTTCCAGTGCAAACCTATCTTGAAATGGTTAACTGAGTGCTTCTGACATGACAGTGTACATCCTTAACATGTTTATTTCTAAAGTGACCCCCCCCCCCGCTGACTTGAAATGGGAAAATTCCAAGCATGGGTTATGAAGATTGTTTTAACAAATCACTGTTAAGATTAACCACAGTTTGCCAGGTTCAGATGAAATGGCAGTTCATAAAAAATGAAAGCAAAGGCCTCTGATCTCCTTGTGGCTAAGCAGAAGAGGGGAGCAGGGAATGCACAAGTCTGAAGCTCGCTGCAGCTTTTCCCATCACAATAAACCATGGTTTATTGTGACATTTGAAGCAGCTCAAAGTTAGATTTTTTTTCCTGATCTCCAAGACAACAAATTCTCAACTTTTTGCAATAACTGCAGTGTGAGATGTGCTGCTGTTTCAGGCACCCATGTTTTTTGTTAGTTGCAATGTGTTTATTTATTTATTTTATTTATTTATTACATTTATACCCCACCTTTTTTCCTGCAAGGAACCCAAGGCGGCTTACATAATCCTCCTCCTCTCCATTTTATCCTCACAACAACCCTGTGAGGTAGGTTAGCTCAGTTGCTTCCAGTTGACCCCAGTAAGCATTTTGGGGTAACTGGACTGCAATTTTAGAGCAATTACCTGCTCCCTGTGTAAGTGGAGATACATTGCAGCAGCAAGACCTATGAAAAATAGTTAAAGTTGCTCTTTCAGTGTAATAACAATTACTCGGGTTCACACAACATGACAACCCATCTTGGGTAGCTAGCCACAGTGGGTTGCCATGTCATGTGAACCTGGACCGCTTCTCACTGGGTGGCTTGTTTTTCGGCAACAAGCTACCCTGACAACCCATGGCTTGATGTAGGGGGTTGTTCTACCCATGATGGGTTGCCTGTGTCATCCGAACCCGGGTAACTGACCCCATCGTGGGTTGTGGCAAGTGGCAAGCAAGCCGCTCAGCAAAAGTGACTAAAACCCCTTGCTGCTCTTGCCGAGCTCGCCTGGGCCACCACCAGTGACAGCTGCTCTAGCAATGCCCAAGCGATACTTCGCAGTGATTGTCACTAGCCCAGTCTCCCTGCTCTGCTCATGACCCCTCTTTGGTCACCACAGCAGCTTTTTTCTTCTTTCACAATATTTTCATGATCTCTGCCATTGACAGCCAGTGACATTTCATGGCTGCATATTTCCCTGTCAGAAAACCTGTTTAGCCCTGTGAAAAACCCTGTTTTAAAAGAAACACTTTGTTTTGACAGCTATCAAAACGGGGTGGGATACACTTTCCCCCTTTCCAGAGCACCTAGAGTCTCAGGAAAGGGTGGAAAAGGTGGAAGACACTGAGAACTGTCAGGTCCACACTTCAAAACTAGAGGATCTCGCCGCAAAGGAATTTATGTACTCGGCACCCCCTTTTGCAAACAAAGATCTTTTTGCAACTTTGCTTTTCCCTTGGTAGTTCGCCATCTGACAGCTGTCAAGTGAGAAGCAAAGTAACAAAATGACCTATTTGCAGCCTTGCTTGGTCAACGTCCATGGCTGGTACTTACTGCATTTTGACAGCGGACACTTACCACAGCATTGAGCAGGCAAGACTTTCATTTTGGTCACCCATAAGTGCACATTTCCAAACTAGTGAACCCCCCCCCAGCTCAATTTTTTTAAAAATAAAAAAAAAATTGCGCACATTTCTGGTGCCTAAAACTTTTTTTAAAAAAGGTGGCGAACCAGATGGCCACTCCAATGTCCCTCTTGGTCAATTTGGAGGGGCTGTCAGGGACTGTCACTAACAGAGATTGCGAAAAGATCACAAAAGGGGGGGAAAGCTGTGGTGGTGACCAAAAAGGGGTTGCGAGCAGGGAGAGAAGACAGGATGGCTTCAGCTGTCAAGTCCCCTGGGATACCAGCAGGAGGGCTGAGGAGAAAGGAATGGAGGACAACCCACAGTGAGACTGATTGTCAAGCGCAGTTTGTTCCACAAACAACCCACATGGTGTAGCTTATTCGCAGGGTGGGCTGCATTGTTGTGGGAACTCACCCAATGTTTGTGAAATTAAGAAGGTACATACAGTAGGCTTTAGTAATAGTTTGGTAAACTGCTCATTACTCATTTGTCATTACTGCTGCTTTGTACACAAAAGGTTCATAATGTTTTTTAAAATTGTGGAGAGAGAAACATAGGCTTAGCCAGGTTGAGCATTTTTCATTTTGGCAAGAAGCTTCATTTATATTTTGGAGCCAGAATGTACTCTCTTGCATTCATTTTCTGTTTTATGTGCATGAGAATAGGATGTCTGGCTTCATGTATGATTTGGGCTGTTGGTTAACTTCAAAAGACAAAATCATCTTCCTGTTTTCTAACTAGAAAGAGCTTCTTCCTTTTTGCAATCCTTTTTATTTTGCAGAACTGCAGATCTTTATTATTATAGCTGACCATGATGGTTTAGTATTAGATCTGCCTTTGTTAGTTTATCTACTTACTTGGGGATATATATTTCTTTGCCCTTGTTTGTGTATGTGTTTGTTGAAGATTATGTGAAAAGCTGCTTAGCTTTGAAATCCAAGTAAGATGTTGACTGTTTTGACCCCATCTGCTGTGTACTGCCTTCCTAAATGTCACCAGCTTTGTCAATACAAAATCTACACAGCATACACTGCATTTGGGGGGAAATGTTCTTGTGTTTACAGGTGTCATACTAAAACTGCTCAGCTCACTGCAAAGGGATTGCCTGTTGGGGATCAAGGAGAGTAGCTTTTTATTTTTCTGAGATTTAAGTAACTGGATCTAAAACTTTGCCTTAAACTGTTTAAGTCTTGCCCTGAGTATATTCACCAAGCCAAATTTGTCCCGTGATATATTTTATCATGGGAGAAAATATATAAGTATCAGATAGAGTATCTGCTACAACAAGCATTGCCTGTTAAGAGTGGAGGAGGGTAGCTTCCCCTTTCATAAGCTTATTTGTCATGTGGACAAGCTGTGTGAAGTCTGTATGAAACTTACTGCAACAAATAAGGCTGCTTTTAAGTTGGTCTGAGTGTTGAGTTGCGCAGAATGCTCCCTTGGCTGTCTCTTAACAAGGGGATGCTTTAAGTCATAGTTTCTCAGGTCCTAGAACAGTGTTCTCCAACCTTGGGTCCCCAGATGTTTTTGGCCTGCAACTGGCTGGGCCATGCTGGGAGTTATAGGCAAAAAACATCTGGGGACCCAAGGTTGGAGAACACTGTCCTAGAACATTAACTTCTTCATAATGGTTCCCAAGACAAAGAAAAGGTAACATTTTTATGTTTATTATCACAGGTTTCATAGCTCAGTCTTAATGTTGTAATACTTTGGTTCCAATGAAAGTAGGTTATTTGGGGTGTAAATTTTCTGTTTCAAATTACTCAACATTTTAGCATATACCTGAGAATAAAACGTTTTATTGGGCCACTGATCTAAATGTGCAGGACTACTGAACTAAACCTGTGTAGTGGGTATTCCCTGTTGGAGTATCAACAACATGCTATGAGTTTTTATTTACAGTACAGATGGTCTGCTGTCAGGCATTGCTAGGCATTGTTTGTCTAGGCTTCACAGTGTTTGCTGTGTTTTTCTTAGGCTATTCTTGGTAGTTCTCAAGAAATGTGTGAGAACCAGTATCTCATGTGATCTATTGCTGGTGACTTGTGTGTGTTGGTCAGGCAGCAGCCATGTTATAGGTACTGTTCATCTCGGTCTGAAGTTGTTCTTCTTCTTTGCTCTACTGGACATATACTCTCTGGATGTATAAAGCTTCCTGGACTTTTGCTTGCTTTGCTTTTGTACTCTGCACATGGACTGTGTATATGGAATGCATACTCTGTAGTGATTACTTTGAATAAGTAAATAAACAGGTAGAATAGATCTGCTTGTGTCTACAGAGTGGTTCCTGAGTCCTGGATTAATCTGCAACTGGGTGAGTTGAACATTGCTTCATGTTTTGGACACAAACTTTGCTTGCTGTCTGTGGAAGGCCAACGTGCTGCATCTGTATGCAGGCTAGCACACAGATTACTATTTTTTTTTTCAACACCAACATTCCCAACTGTCCCAAACACTTGTGTCCTGTTCTTTATGTTTCTGGACCATTCAAACTTGTATTTTCCCTTTATGCATCTTGATAGGTTGAATCATGGATGGCCAAATTCTTCAGCATGGGGTCAGGGCTTGATTCTGCTATGATGTCACTCATTTCACACCCAAACACACAGAGACACACTGGACAGATAGTTCAGCCTCCCAACAGTGAAGAATCCTCCCAGTGTTAAATGACTGGATGTCTCAGAGGCCTCATCAGTACTGCAAAATCTTTCGGTCATTCTCTTGGTGTTGAGACTGATATGGGTGTTTTTGATATCTAGGCTCTGCCATTAAAAGACAGAACCAGCCAATCAGAGATGAGTATTCTATGCTCTGCTTTGCAGGAAACAGAATTGAACATATTAATCTTTGAGCAATTATGCATACTTCACATCTGATCTCACAGGAAGGAAGAAGTTTACCTCAAGCACTCCAAATTGAATTAGCATTGCTTGACTAACAGGATTGGGTGAGGAAGATTTTTTGGAGGTGCCGAATGAGATTTTAGGCCACAGAAGTAGGGAATCAACCAAATTTTCAGAATCCAGCTTATTTTCTTTTCACAGGTCTACTTCTTAAAAGATCTTTATTTTATAGAATATGAGCAAAATAATAGCAAGAAACGAAAAGATGCGTGGAATCATTTAGGAGAGGATCCAGATCTTTCAGAGCAAAGGACAATTTTGTTAAAAGGAGCACTTTTTTTTCTCTTCACTTCTCTTATCTTTAATTCTTTGTGATCAACAGTACTGTTTCTTGCTTTACCTGTTCTTGTGTACCTTAATCTTTTCTATTTTAGTTTCCTTTTTTTGTTTGTCTACATTTTAATTCTGCAATTCTACTTAAGCAGTAGATGTAACTACTACTAGTTATGCTGAACTTCCTGAATTTGATCATAGTTGTTTCAATATTCCATTTCTCGCACTCCCCCAAACACACATAATCTCTTTTCTCACTCTGTTGATTACCTTCTCCAACCCCCCCCCCCGGGTTAACTAATTTCCTCTTCTTATCCTCACTCTTTTCTTCGGCTGATTCAGTATGCCTAGTCATCCGTGTCATGGTTCCCACCCTTCTGTCTTCACCTTAGGAAGTTCTGCATGCTTGCTTGTCCTCCCACCAGCATGCTACCTCCCTTTGTTGCTCAACAATACTAGCAATAACTTTGGTGACAATGCCAACAAGATGGAATATAAAGCTGGGATTTAAAGCGTTAAAGCCTTCCTCCTTGTATTCCCCAAACTTTTGTCTAGATGCTCACCACTCAAAACATGCCCTTCTCTCAAATATGTTCTGGGCTTACGTAGGGCTTTATTGTCATTAGATCAACTGTTTAATGCTAGGCAAAGTCTTCTAGCATACTCCTTTGCCGAACAGTCAGGTCTCTGAAAAAGTGGCTGCTTCTCAAGATGAAGAAGCACAACTGCCTCTGCTAAAACTGAGGGCAGAACAAGCAGCCATTCTGGCATGTTGTAACATTGGTTACTGTGTCCATGGAACTGGCTAATTTGCCAGTTTCTGCTTGCTTCACCACAAGCACAAAATGTAGGTCGCCGTGTTCTCTCAACCTTTGCAAAAGTGAATTGGGAAAGGATGTGGTGACCTGTGCTTCATGCTTCTGGCTAAGCTAATGGATGCCTACTTCAGTGCCTGTGCAGTACACAGCAGCCCCTATTATAAACTAGCAGAATCGCGATGTAAATTGATCCCAGTGTGTTCAAAACCTAGCCCTGTATCTAGCTTGTAATTGCAGGTCGTATCTCATTGACAGTAGTGAAGACTTTACCTTTAAATGTTAATAAATTATTTGAGGCTGCTAGGTTATTGGCAACAACCAGTACCTGAATGGTCCACTGCTGTTTGCATACTAATGCTGAGCTTAGCTAATGATAGTCCATTGAAGCACTGCATTTCACTTTCAAGTTCTATAATTTCTGTACCTCTCTGTGGCCAGGTTTGCAGAACCATGGGCTGTTGTTCTGGATGGTTTGTTACCCATGGCAACAAGCCACCTTGACTGGGTTCGCATGATGTGACAAGCCATGCTGCCAAGGGTAATTATGCAAATCCTCCTGGCACACAGATGGAAATATGCTATGTTGGCTTATTTCCCTTCCACGATCAGGTGAACTGGGACGTGTGTCTCTGTTACATATAATGTAATATGGACGTGTAATAAGTAGAAATGACCAATCTTATGTATGTGTTTGATATTTAATGTAATTGAAGGTATCATAAGTTATTAATATAGGAGCAGGATCTCTAAAAAGATACACAAGTCAGATGCAAATATATGTTGCTTTTGTACCAAAACTTCTTCCTGTGAGCATTAATACATGCATTCTTAAACATGAATGTTTTTCCATCCCAGTAGTTGCTTCCTCTTTATGATCTATTAAATTATCCTGGCCTGTAAGTCTCCTCAATAAGAATTAAGCTTTCTTCTGATGAAGAGAGTCTTCCAGGAGGCCTTCTGTCAAAGGAAGCTCCTCCCATTATTCGAAGGGAATCTTTGCATCCAACCCAATATGCAGTTTCTTAGGTGGGAGGTAAATAACATGAATTAACAATTTAGATTAATTTCAGATTTCCAGATTACACCAAATTATTCTGTCTGATAGAATCAAAAAGGGATTGAGAACGTGTCCAAAAGGATCTCTCCAAATTGAGTGAAAGGGCAAGAAAATGGCAAACGTGGTTTAATGTAAGCGATGCACATTGGGGCAAAAAACCTAATTTCACATATACACTGGGTCATGGTGGATAGTTTAGTGAAAATGTCAACCCAGTGTGCGGCAGTATGAAAAAGGCAAATTCCATGTTGGAGATAATTAAGAAAGGAATCGAAAATAAAACTGCCAATATCTTAATGCCTCTGTACTAATCTATGGTGTGACCACACACTTGGAATACTGTATACAGGTCTGGTCACTGCATCTCATAAAGGATGCTGTAGAGCTGGAAAAGATGCTGAAAAACACAGCTACCAACTTAGCCATAGGTTCCTGAAACTCTGCTAAGGGAATGCAGGTTCACTGAACTATCCTGGTTACAGAACTTGTAGTACGTCTCTTGTCTTCTGCACCATGCACCTTGCTGGGGTGTAGAAGGCTTTGTCTACATCTCCTAGCTTACTCTCCCTGCCCCCTTTCAACTTCTGGCTATTTAGCCTTTACATATGTACCAGGGGCACACACTCTGCAGATATAGAACATTACTTGTTGTTTATGATCATGCCATTTTCTCTTTGTACCGAATGTGGGAGAGCACATAATTCCTTAAAAAAACATCAAGGTTGTGCGTTTGTGTGTGTTTGCATTTCATTATTCAGCTATGAGGAAAATATAGCTTCTAACTTCCCAAAACTTGTCTGCACTTTATTTTTTTCAGCACTAGATGTCACTGCAGATACAGATATTTGATTCCCCCCCCCCCCCTTCTATGCAGGATTCTGGCTACCGGTATTTCAAAGGGAAATGGATTGGAATAATCTGGCTTCATGTTCTATCCAGATAGCAGTTTGAGGAACTGCGAAACATTGCTATGGGTGCAGATTATAACAAGATAATGTAATTCTGGCTGAAGAACATGCAAACTACTGTTGTTCTTTGTTGCAAAGCACGTGTGCTTGTGCAAACAGATAAAATATTAATTAGTTTTCATTGTGACTCATTCCAAATTCTATTGGTTGATTTTGCAGTAGCAAAAGTCTTAATAATAGGAGGCCCATTTCTCCTTTCTCCTTTTTGAAGCTGCTATATTCACAGGGAGGAATCCCCCCATTGCCGCTACGAATGGGAGCTTTTCTCCCAATGTAGATAGCAGTTTCTGAGGAGTGATTTTCATCAGGATCACAGCAGTGGAGGAAAGGGTTAAACTTCCCCTTCCTGCCTGCTGTAATTCCAATAATTCTCATTCATTCCCCCCCCCCTCTCTCTTACACACACACACCCATGCTATTTGCATTTTTTAAAAATGTATGTTAACTGCAAGTCTTCAGACCAGACTTTATTTTTGGCATTTGTTTGAGGAGTAGGAATGGCCCTTAAAGATTTTTCTGATCTTTAGGGGTTGGGAGAAATCATACTTTGGTGGTGGTGGTGGTGGTGGTGGTCATGGTGGTGGTGGTGAGGAGGAGGCTGCAGAGGGCTTGGACAGTCTTCCTTTATATGAGGAAACAAAAAATACCAAGGAAACAAAAAATACCGCCACTTCAGGAAAACAGCAGTTCAGTGGTACTGCTCGTGGAGAATGGCCAAATGGAGGACATTCTTGTCTTTTGGGGCAATATCTAACTCTGTCATTCCACTAGTGCAAATGACATTGCGCTAGTGGAAACTAGGATCCGAACTACGTGCAAGAGGAAAATCAACTAAGATTCCATTTACAGAAGCGCAGTCATGCATTGCACTTGTGCAACTCGTTGTGCGTCATGCTTGTGCAAACGTAATGTGCATTACACTTCTGCAATCAGTTGCGCATCATGCTTGGGCAAACATAATGCACAACTGCTTATGCGATAGAAAGATTTGGCAGGGTTCCGTTAGCGCTATTTGAGTTTGCGAGATGACACTGTTGAATGCTGCCCTTTGTTTTTTAAAACTGGTAGCTGCTCCCACTGGCTATAATATAACCCTCTTTTGGAGGAAAAAGGTAGGGAAAAGGTACTTGGATTTTAAGCTCTTGTGAGCAGAACTCTGGTCATAGGATACTCCTGTTGACACTAGGGCTGGTGGAGGGAGAGCAGTTTCCACCAAATTTGGAAGTGGAAGAGCCACTGCCTGCTTCCCTAGGAATTCTAGGTAGCAAAGCAGCAGCAGCATCACAGAAAGAGAGCCTGCCTTATCCGTTTGGTGAAAGGGGGGAACTGATTTCAGAAACAAGAAATAAAGCATGTAGTGCCTGCCTTACATGTACAGAGGATATGACCGTGACTGCCCTAGATCCAGTTATTTGGAGTGTGCAAATAAGGCTATTGTTGTGGCTGCGTCCTTACCTTTTGAAGGCAATGACTCTTATCCTTTAACACAGGGATAGGCAATGTGATACCCTCCAGATGTTTTGGACTACAATTCATATAACGTCCAGTCAACATGGCCAGTGGTTGGGGAGTATGGGAGTTGTAGTCCAAAACATTTGGAGAGTACCAGGTTACTTACCCCTACTTTAACATGTGTGTCAGTGTGATGGACCAGTTTGATTGACTTTACCCCAGAGATGTGTGGATGCATCTAGCTTTCAGAATTACCTTGCGGATATTCCCACTGAATGACAACTGTGCTATTTATGGCCTTTTTGAACTGTGTGGAACAGAAGACTGACCATGGCTGTGGGAGCTATTGCATCATCTGCTGCTTTGCTGTCCCAGGTCTTTTTTGTTTATGAACAACCTTTGACAAATGAAACAATAAGGCATGTGTCTTTCAACTTGAGGTTATCCTCACAATTTATTCTTGAAGCATAGGAAAAAGCAATGTTTTCCAAGTAGAAAGTTTGTATTTGTGCTGTTGTACCTCATATTATGGATGACATTGCTAGCAACTATGCTAGAACCGGGCTAGACATCACAGAAGATCTGTGGTTGCTTCTCCAGACACCTTTTTTTTTCTTTTTTTCTTTTTTGTTAAAAACAGCCGAGGGGGCTGGTGGATTTGGCTGGGACTGAGGTAGTGGGAGAAGGGTTTTTAAAGCCTTTTCTCCTGTGTTGTTTCCCCAGTGGAAATCCCCTCTTCCAAGCTGTTATCTGCTGGGGGTGTTGGGTTGAAGACAACTCTGTGATCTATGAAATCTATGAACAGTACAAGTACTGGTCTCTTGGTGGGTGGGATTTTCATAGGAAATGGGTGACATTGCCATGCTATAGCCTCAATCTAATTTGAGGGTACATTGGCTATTTATTTTGGGGGGGGGAGAAAAAGACATTAGGGGATCCTGTCATGGCTCTCTGAGATCACATCTAGTTTGGCCCGCAGCTTGAAAGTGTTCACAGCTTCCAGCTCCTGCAAGATAGTGATGAGAAGTGCACTGTGCCTTGGGTCTTCTATGTTGGCACAGAAGGCACTCCCACACAGTTGTCCATGTTGTACAGGCTCAGCTTGTCTGAGCGTGGAAAGCTAAGCAGGGTCAGGCCTGGTTATTACTTGGATGGGAGACCCCTCCTCTAGTTTCCTGCATTGAGCAGGGGGTTGGACTCGATAGCCTTGTAGGCTCCTTCCAACTCTATGATCTATGAAATCTATGGGCCCTGGAATCAAGATTTTTTTGGCAAATAGGAATCTGTGGCAGCAGCTGAAGTTTGCTCAGAGGCTGTCCATAGTTGATGGCTAAACAGCTGTGCTATAGGCGACCAAGTAGCCAGTCAGATTGGCATTTAACAAAAAATCCTAGTAGGTTTTTGGGCAGGTTTTTTCCCTTTCAAATTTACCATTTTCTAGTCTTCCTGCCCCACCCCTTCTACCCCTTATGGAAATGTGAAATGCCACTTCTGTGATTGAGATGTAAGTTTTGCTATTTATCAAGTTCATGTGCTTGTAACCCTGAGAATCAAACCTATTTTGTATGTCTGCAAACTAATTTAATTAATTTCCTTTAAACCAATGCAATGATTATCCAAATTTAAATTCAATTATCACCTGAACCATAATATAGGTGCCTCTTGCTGGTATTGAAGAAAATGTAACCTAACTTACAATATTATAAACAGAAGCTTGTACTTACTGATGAAAGGACATCTTTAATGTTTTCCCTAGTCACACTAAAATATCAGAAACAAAATAAACAAGTATGCCCGTAATGCACACACCACCAATTGCCGTTCGCCACCCTCAATCAAAGCTTCCAGTCTGATTTTTAAAATCTTACTGGCAGCACAATCCTATGGCTGCTAGACAGTGTCTAGATGGCCATAGGATATTTCAGATTTCCAGCTCCAACCACAGAAACTCTCTCTGAGATCAGAGCTGGGACTCCGAGCTTGGAGCCCCTCCCCCCCCCCCGCCCATAGGTGGTGCGGAAAGAACTGCACCGGCTGCTTCTCCAAGGTTGCAGATGCGACCTCAGAGAAGGGGTTTTGTGGTCGTTCCAGGGGAGGGGAGGAGACAGGCGCCACCAGGATACGAAGTGTCCTGGTGGCGCCTCAGCCACCTTTCCTCCCACTCCGAGGTGCCAGATTTAGACCTCCAAAATCTAAGTGTTTTTGCAGGGCGGGAGGAGCACAGAGGCAGCCTTTTTTCCTCTATGCTCCTTCCACCCTGCACAGGATGCCTGTAATCCTCTGAGTTCGGCGGGTTATAAGCACCCTGATTGGAGTGCGCCCTTAAAGATTTAATGTTTACAGGTCTCATTCTCACAGGCAGAACAAATTAGATTTAAACTGCCTTCACTCCTTTCCCCCATTAAAACAAATTAAAGATGCCTATTTTTCTTCATCCCTTGTCATTGTTCTGATTTCTTAGATTGTACATTATTCTATTTTCCAGTATATTAGCACTGAAAGCCTCTCTTGCAGTGCAGATGGCTACACTTTGGCAAAGTATTAAAACAAACACACCCTGAAATAGTATGCAATAGTATGCATTAGAAAGACTGGATGCCTTCCAGCTCAGCTGCTGTTCCATAAAATTCCTTGCTTTGACTCTTTCCCTATTGGAGATTTCTGCTTGTGGATAGTATGTTGCATTTATACAGGGGGACAATTGTTACTGAAATTAATGAGAGCTTTGCCTGTGCAAATACAGATTATATTTTAAAAGACCTTTATTAATTTAGTCCACATCACTAAAAATTAAGGCCATGCTTTCTACAACATCATTTGTAGCTGTTAAGGGTTTTATAATGAAAAATGCTGGTGGAACATTAATTATGCTAGTGTTTGTCAGTGTGGCAATAATAATTTATTCTATGTGTTAACAAACATCAATATTTGTATGGCTAAGTTATCAAACAATTCTTGGGAGAGAAAAGTAATGGAAAGAGTAAATGGATGGAAAGAGCAAACTGATTTTTAAGATCTATAATAGGTCTGTAATTCCCTTCCCCTCACCACCCTGAAAAGAATGGCATCATTAATTGCACATCATTTCAACTTCACTGTGCCAGTAGTTGCTCATTTGGATAGAGCTGCATGCTACATCTGCCTTTTTTAATTGACATTCATTTTGGAGGTCTATTGATGTCTGGACTGTTTTGGCACCACCTGTATTTTCTCAATAAGCTGTTCACAACAGTGCTATGTATATGTAATGTAGTGCCCACCCACCCCCTTTATTTAGTTTGCTGCACATTCTTCAATGGATTTTCTTGATTGATGAAGATTGTATGACCTAACATACTGAGAGGGAAAAGCAAATCTAACTAGGAAATATCACAGTAGTGTGTGTGTGTGTGTGTGTGCACGTGCGCGTGTGTGTGCGCGTGCGCACGTGTGTGTGTGCACGTGCGCGCTGTGTTGGTTTTCTGTATCTTTGCACACAGTTTTATTACACAGCGTAGAAGTTTATTAAAGCACCACATATAAAAATTATTTTCTTTCCTTTGCTCTTTGGGTAGAGAATAACTGTCAAAACAGAGCCACACCTCAGTTCTGTTTCTAGAGAGTTCCTGGATATTGGGTTGGATCCGGATTTAGATGTGTGCTGGTGGTGGCAGACATTCCCACTCCCTCTTCCCCACAGCAGCTCCTTGAAAATGCTGGACTGAGGGGCCGGAGACCCTGCTGAATGGGGCAGGCTTTGGTGCAGAAGAAAGGAGAGGTCTCCCATAATTGGACAGAGGTGCCTCTGCCTGATTTTCAGGGATTCTCTTTTTACCACTGCTTACCCATTCAGCAGGGTCCCCTGACCCTCTGTCTAACATTTTAAGGGGGCTGGAGGGGCTGCTGTGGGGAAGAGGGGGTGAAGAAGTCTGCTACCGCCAGGCCTGTTGCATGTGCCTAAATCTGGATCCAACCCCTTGACTGCAACATAACCTATGTGCTGTACTTAGGTTTTCAAGCAGAGAGACATTTTTGTAGTCTAGAGTTTTTATTATTACATATATTTCCCACCTTTTTTTGCTCTTGCAAGGAACCCAACGCGGCATGCATGATCCTTCTCCTCTCCATTTTATCTTCACAACAGCCCTGTGAGGTGGGTTAGACTGAGAGATAGTAACTGGCCCAAAGTCACCCAGTAAGCTACATGGCCGAGTGGGGAGTAGAACCCAGGTCTTCCAAATCCCAGTGCAACATCTTTACCACTGCATCACACTGGCTCTGTATTAATAGTACAATCCAGATAACTTAACAAAGCTATGTAAAAGGATACTGGTATTGTGCTGACAAGGCCCACTGAATAAGCTTTTTCCTTAATTAATCAGTGTCATATAACTTCAACAGGGATTTGAAATATGTCAAAATAACTTTCTCACAACAGGTTTTGGCATTAATTGTCTTGTCAATCATACCCAGATGCTATTGAATTTTTCTTCGGTTTTCAATATTTTGTCTTAAATAGCCTGATTGAAGACATTGGGAACCATGTCAATTCTCACTTATTAGGCAAGCTTTCAGTAATAATCTATGTAGGCTAGGATCCAGAGTTCCTGTGAATAGAATTTGGATCATGGGATACTTCTGAGGGAGAAAGGCAATTTTCAATAATTCCTCATTTCTCCTGTGCCCTCTGAAATCTGCTCTGGAGGGGATCCTCCGGAACAGTATGGGGATGGCATTGGGAGCTGCAGGGGAAGGTAGAATCCCCCCCTTCCTTCAGCTGGAATGTCAACTCTGGATCCACCCCATAGTATGTTTACTATACAACATGCTTTACATTCCATAGCTCAAATCATTGCAGTTGTTCTGCGGTAAATCATTACTATTGCTATTTCATGCACGAAAGGCTGAACACAGTAGGTACTTTATGAAGTTCAAGGCCCTTCACATGCAAATGTTGATCCTTTTTGGTTTTAATACTTCTGTACTATTCCACCAGGATTGAAACCATTGCCATGCCTGTTGCTCTTCAACATTTTCATTCTCTTTTTGTGACTATAATGATTATAATTGGGTGTTCATATCTATAGTGCTCATTCCCTAACATGTGTAAGTAAAGAGCAAGAAAACCTTCTAATCATTTTTCCCCTAGGGCTCAGTTACCACAGTTAGAAATACTTGATTATTGTTACCATGTGTCTTCATGTACATGTGTACTGCCCGACCCACTTTTGGGTCCTTAGCCTAGACAGAGTCCCAGTGTACAGGAGCAGGAATTAGGATGTCCAAGTGGGGAATACTTAAGAAGACAACAGGCCAGAGCTTAGAATAATCAAACAATTGTATTACAAAACTAGGAAAGAATATATATTAGAGCAGCATTGAAATGGGACTGGCAGCACTGGGGTTAGTTCTATAGAGGGGATGTTAAGGAAGGGCCATCCTAAAGCCAAAGAAGGAGAGGAGAGGCCAGTAAGATGCCAGATAAGCCCATCTAGATCCCAAATGAGTGAGAGGAAAGGGTCAGGATATGAACAAGGCTTTGCTAGAGGCAGCGTGACTAACTGGCTTGCAAAGTTAGAGATGAAAAGGAAATACAAGCCGATTAAGAAAAGGAATTCAGAGCACAAATATTACCTATCCTAGAGTGAAGCAGGGAAAGGGGGTCATCTTCAGGGAGATGCTTGTAGATCAGGAATCTGTCTTTGGTGCCAAGCCACTGAGGCTGCCTTGATTGTTTGCGATGGGGAGCTGGGGTAAACAAAGCCCTACAGGTCCCTTAAACTTTATGTGGTATGATACTTCCATGGATAGAGATTTCGAGGGGGAACATGAGGCTGTGTATTCCTGGTATCTGTAACACAAAATAACAAAGAGAAGGAGAGCTGGGGAGGGGGAGGGGGAGGAAAGCTAGCTATCTGTTGAAGGCTGAGCACAAACTGAAACATTTAACTGTAAAATATTTCTTAGACTTTTCCTTGGAAAGGAAATTTCCTCTACGATCAAAAGAGGGGAAGGGAATCTAGAGTGCTAGTTGGATCCAAGCTTCCTTGCCATGGGTGATGAGTGCAAAGGTCTGCAGGTGAAGTTATGTGTGTATACCTTGGGTGTACATCTCTTACCTTAAGGGTTGTTAATGAGTGTTAATGTACTTATTGGTGGTAGCAGTTCCTTGGTGTAGAGCTTTCTTCACCAAGGCTTTAGGATGTCCTATTGAATGGGTATGCGTTGAATGCATTGGTTGCATTATGAATCTGGCAGAGAGTAAGGCATTTGCATATTTCCAGAGGTCCCACACCTGTTTCCCATAAGGCAGAACTCTTCCTGTTGTATATGCTAAAGGAGGACTGCCAGTGTACACCTGGCTTGCTGCCCTCAGTGTGCCTAAGCTTTTTGCTTTGCGTACCTTTCCCAGGCAAAATGGAGATTCTAGGAGGCAAGGTGCTAGGAAATTGTAAAACATTTACTATTGAGCTGCCTTGATTGCCATTTTCTTGGTAGAAATGAGGGGTACAAATCAAATAAATAAATTCCTTAAATTTATATCCTTCCTTTCCACCAAAAATGGTGCTCAAGGCAAGGCTGAGCCTCTTGGTTACAGTGGTGGTTCTGGAAACTATTAATTTCATGTTCTGAAATTACAGTCTGATGCTTGAGCATCTTTCCAATGGTTGGGGTTAGAATCCTTGTCTGCTTTTAGTGAATGTTGAATGTTCCCTGCATATCTATATATCTGCATATCTATAATAGTGACTGTATTATTGGTAACTGGTCTGATTCAAGATGCAATGGAAGCAAGTATTCTTTCTTTCAGCTTCTGAACCCATTGAACATATGACTGTATCTGCCTGGTCTTAACTAAGCTGCCACTGTTGAATATTTTTTTAAAAGCCTTGTGTTTCTCAAGACTGTTTAGATTTCATGAAGCCTCTCTGTGTGTTTGACCATTTCTTTTCTTTTCTTTCCAGGCAGATAACTTTTATTGGCTGTTCTCATTTCTTAACTGATGTAGGACATCATTATAATTTTAGCCTTTAACGCAAAGGATAGCTAAATGTTGAGTTGAGGTCATTTTGGCATCTTGGTGACAAACTTATGGTATGAAAGTAAAGGATACTGCGTGAATTACATTTTTCAGGTGTGCACCTAAGATGTTTTAAATATAAAGTGTGGGTGTAACATACATGCTGGCAAAGGAGAGTACTTTTATGATATACACATTAGGAAGCCATGGTCAGCTTCAGCTCCCTATAGCTGGTGTGTAATCTGTGAAACAACCCTAAGTTCTGGTGGCATAAGGACGCGTGTTTAAAATTGCAGTCTCAAGGAGCTACAGCACACCTGTTTCATGATGCAAACTGCTATTGATTACTGAGATTCAGAGTTGCCTTTAGGGTTGCCAACTTTAAAAAAGTAAGTCCTCTGGGTGGGGCAGGGTATGGAACCAATGCAAAGCTTGGTGGATCTTGGAGTGCAGTCAGTAGCATACGCACGCGCACGCACACACCCATACCCATACCCATTCTCAGACTCTAATTTTAGTTCGCTCCATAAGACGCACTCCCCCCCCAAAAAATAGGGGGAAATGTCTGTGTGTCTTATGGAGCGAGGCCAAGCCGCGGGCCCGCCAAACAGCTGATCCTTCGCTCAGTTGTTTCGCGCTTGGATGCGCTGTGGAAGGATGCACCTGCAAACACCTCCTGCAGGGGGGAGGATGCGCCTGCAAACACCTCATTCGCCTTCCCTCCCTCCTGCGGGAAGGATGCACCTGCAAACACCTCCTTCACCTTCCCTCCCTCCCGACTTTTGCAATCCTACGCGTGTTTGGAGGGGGGGGAGTCTTACAACTCCCAGCATTCCCCAGCCAGCCATGCGCAATCCTATGCACGTTGAGGCAGAAAAAAACCCCTCGGGCCTTTTTCTGCCTCAACGTGTTTAGGATTGTGCCCTGAGCTGTTGATGTTTGCTTTCAGCTACTCCGACCCAGCTGCCTGCAGCAGCAGCAGCACCACCAACAGCGGAGAAAGCGCAGGGTCGGGAAAGCCCTCCCCGCTCGGTTCTGTGACAGTGGCAGGGTTTTGTCGTCATTTCACCATTTGGTTCAGAATATTTTTTTTCTTGTTTTCTTCCTCTAAAACCTAAGTGCATCTTATGGTCTGGTGCGTCTTATGGAGTGAAAAATACGGTATCTATCAGAATGTGTTTGAACTTTCCATGGGTTCTGTTTTCAGTTGCTTTCCTGGGTGCTATTTTTTCCCCAGTTTTCAGAGGTACTAAATGTTTTTCAGTTGCTTTCATGGGTACTTGCTAATTTGCTCCTTATGGTACAAATGCTTTTATCATAACAGTGAGACTATTTGGTGAATGTATACCCTTCTAGAGCACAGGAAGATGGCCTTATACATCAGACATCTTTTTTTCTGCATCATGTTCTATATTATGTACATTTTCCTGCTGTGAATACATTCAAACCCATAATGTCGAGTCAAGAGGTTGTTTTGCAACTTATTCATATTGCATCAATAATAGAGCATATTAAGTTTGGAGAAGGTGATTGCCTATTAAGACAACAGATGCAAAGCAGAATTTGCATACTTGTAGAAGTACATAAAACAGTTGCAAAATCCATAGCTATCTGACCACAGCCAATTACCTATGACATTTGTGAGAGCAAGAACACCAATTATTTTATTGTATGGGTACACAGAATCAAACTGATAGGTTTTTAAAGGCCATTTCATCTGTCATTATGAAAACACTTGATCTTTTTACTTGAGTTCATGTTCTTTTCTTTTTGCTGTGTTTTGACCTTTTGATGGTGATTCTAATTTTTTCATTAAGTTTCCAATACCTCACAATTTAAACATAATGTCACTGAAATATGATCTGATGAAAATGAACAAATTTATTTCTAGAGGAAAATGTTAGGTGATGATGGCTTCATCAACTACCAGAAAATGTGCTATACATTCTGATCCCTACACAAAATGTTGTGGCTTTGTGCTGGTAAGCACTTCTGCTCAGGCAAGGCACCCAATTTTACTGCTTCACCACTGCCCAAATACACACTGCAGCCTTTCTTGCCCTATCCCATACTGTTCCAGAAGGTTCGCCATCTCCCTGGAGCAGCTTGGGAAGCGGAATCACAAGGGGCTGGGTATGATAGATTGATGAAAAGTTGGTGCCCCACCTTGTGCAAGTGGAAGTGCTTTCTGTGAGCACAAAACCACTGTAGGCTACAACCCAGTAAAATGTGTTAACAATTTGTCTCAATGCTATTCATGAAGGATAGATTCAGGGGTGTTACTCTTCCCACCTCCTTTCACTGAGCTGAAATATAGATATCCTGTATGTATTAGAACAGAATATAGAAGAATTTCAAGAATTAAGGGTTAGTTTTCTCCTCAAGGTAATTGTGAAGGCAATTCAGAGAACTAACTTTGTTTTAAGCAGGGGTGGGCAACTTGTGGCCCTACAGATGTTGCTGGACTACAACACCCATCAGCCCTGACCATTTGCTATGCTGGCTGTGTTGGAGTCCAGCAACATCAGGAGGGCCACAGATTCTCCACGCCTGTTTTAGAGTTTTGCTGGTCAGTCTCTTCTATGCCCACTTCCCGCCCCCCCAATATCTCCATCGTAGTCAATCAGTGCAGATGAAGGGTTATGTATAAGGCTGTCCTCTCCTCTCTCTCCCACCTCCAATAAAATACAACTTTTAACCACTTTTCCCATGGGCTTCAGTATATCCTACATTTAGTATACTTACTCTGCAGTCCTAAGTTCCCTTACTTGAGAGTAAGTCCCACTGAACTCAATAACACTTCTGAGTAAAAATGTATAGGATTATGCTATTAAACCCACTTGAAATCAGTAGAATTTAACTGTGTGCTGGACAGTAGCCCTGATGATTATATTCCACAACTGATTAACATCTATCAGAACAAAGTTATCAATATCCCACAGTATGTGAAAGCATCTGTCCATTGGTGTTTTGTGTGAGTATAGCATAAGCCTAATTCAGTCCCTCTATGTTCAATTATACTTCTAACATTTTTATTTTCCATATTGTAAAGTGTGTCTACTTGTCACTTGAAATCTGTAGAATTCTCTTAAATTATCAAAAAACAAAATATTTACTGGTTATAATATTAATCATACTTACGTGTCCTGCTAAGAACATCCATATGTGCTCAACTAATTTCTCTCTCTAACCCAATCGCTTCTAAATCAGTCCATATTAGCTGCAAATTACCAGTAGCCATAAAGCCAAACAAGCTAAATTGATAGGTCACATAATGTTTTATAGCAGAAAAGGAACTGCTTTGCAGTGTGGCTTAAATTTGTGTTCACCTAAATCATTCAAATTAACATGACAATCTAACCTGGTTTAACTTCTTACACCTAAACTAACCATGTGTAAAACCTGCAGAAGACAGTCATTTCCAGTTCCATTTTTCCAAACCCAAGCAAATTACCATTAAAAATCTGTCTGCCAATTTGAATTTTGGCTGGTTCTTCTGTTTTTGACATACCTTAAGTGTTTCCACTTAGTTTTTTCAGTTAAAGGCCTTGGGTGTTCTGTCAAAGGAGTTTTTGCTCATCAGCATAATATTGCATGGGGCTTTGGGTTTATAAAATTGCAAAAAGAGCTAATAATCTTTTACATGAGTATTTCTGCCTAGCCTGCACTGTGGCTATTCTTTCAGGGATCATTTCTGTAGTGTCAAACTGGAGAAGTGCATTTGAAAGTGATTGGTGAGCAAACCACTGTGCCCTCATGGGTTTTGTGCAATTTTAGTGACCACCTTTGAGTTGCCACAATCATGCAAATTGCAGCAGTTGCATGTATGGGCCATGCCTTAGACCATGCTGCAATGCTCCATCCTATGTGACTATGTGGGCCTGCCCTTGAAGAATGTTTAGAAGTTTCAACTGGAGCAGAACATGGCTGCCATAGTTGTTTCTTGGGCCCATTTTACAGCGCATATAACTCTGATTTTGTTTCATGTGCACTGGTTACTGGTACATTTTGGGGTACAGATGCTGTTACTACCTGTAGGGGACTAATTAAGGGGTAGGCACCAAGGTGTCCTCATACACTGTTGTTGGTGCCCACCAGGGTGCCCTCCCACCCTCCAACTTTAAAACAAAAATATTTTCTTACTCGGTTCACTTTTAAGCAAAGTGAGGGCCTCCAGCTACTGCCATCTTAATTTCCCATGAATGCCTCTAGGCTACATGATGGGGCTCAGAGGCATTCTTAGGAAATGAAGATGGCAGGCAGTTGCAGACCAGACCAATGCTTTCCTCTGGCATCCAGGCATCAAGAAAAAGAAGGAGGGGGAGGGAAAGGCACTGAAAGCTGTAGGTATAAAGGAGTTGTTTAGTGCATTGTGGCTGAGACCCCACCTTTGCTTTGTATACAGACATTTGGGCAGCTTACTTACCTTTTCTAACTAGTCACGCCTCCCATGACAGCCATTTTGTGGTGGTTCCCACAACAGTTTCTTAAACAACCAAATATGCCCACAGGTCTGGTAAGGTTGCCTACCCCAGCCCTAAACTGTTTGGGACCAGGATATTTGAAGGACTGCCTTCTCCCACACAAAACAGCTCACTTGTTGTGATTGTCATCTGTGATTGCTGTTCATCCTGTTGCCATCAGAAGTCTAATCAGCTTGGATAAGGGACAGGGCCTTCAATGTCCAGTTTATCAAGGCCCAGTTTATCTCAAGGAGCACCTCCAGCAACATCAAGTAGGCTGCTCAACAAGATCTGCCACGGACGGCCTTCTCCCTGTCCCATCAGCCAGAGAAACCAGGCTGGTGGGGACTAGGAGGAGGGCCTTTTCTGTCTTAGCCCCCAATTTATGGAACTCCCCAGTGACCTCCGCCATGCCCCTTCCTTGATTAGCTTCTGCCGTGCATTAAAAACGTGGCTTTTCAGGCGGGAATATGGGGTGGGTTAGGATTTTTAAGTTTTGTACTGGGTTTTTTTTGTTGTGTTTTTTAAATTGTGTTTTACACTCTGTTTTTTCTTGTATTTTATTGCACTGTACATCGCTCACAGTGGCTGGATGACTGGCCAGATGGGCGATTCAAAAATATAATAAATAAGTGGTGGTGGTGGTGGTAGTGATGATGATGATAGCTCTTGAGACTGTAGTTGTAGCATTTGTTTTTTGTTCAGAAATGTACAGTCAGCAGGTATAAACAACAACGCAATACTCCCATTTTATGCGATACCCAGCCTATGCAATTTACTGCCATAGGTCAGACGTTATGAGTTACAACAATTATTGGAGGAAGATGAGTGCATCAGTTACTATCCACCAAGGTGGTAGGATAGATCATTCTCCTTATTCCTAAATTTCTAAATGTCAAAAGCCATAATATATTTAATTTTTAATTCATTTGTTTGTTCATTTAGAAATAAATGTCCTGTTTCTTTTCGAATAATGGAATGGCTACAATCAATATTTATTTATTTATTTATTATATTTATACCCCGCCTTTTTTCCTGCAAGGAATCCAAGGCGGATTACATAATTCTCCTCCTCCTCTCCATTGTATCCTCACAACAACCCTGTGAGGTAGGTTAGGCTGAGAGTCAATGACTGGCCCAAAGTCACCCAGTGAGTTTCATGGCCAAGCGGGGACTAGAACCCGGATCTCCCGAGTCCCAGTCCAACACCCTAACCACTAGTAAGACTTTGTATTGGATGGACTATCAGTGTTTTCCATGCTCCATCCTATGTGACTATGTGGGCTTGCCCTTGAAGAATGTTTAGAAGGTTCAACTGGAGCAGAACATGGTAGTTCTCATTACAGTAGTTCTCATTTTCTGTTGATGAAAATTAGAAACTTCCCCTTCCTTTTTCCATTATGAATAAATGAGTCACTTGAAAAGTAATTATTAAATTCACTACACAGAATTAAATCCTATAAGCTAGTTTTGTCCTGTTTGTTTTTCAGGAGCAAACTTTAGCGCTCAGGAAAGAAGGAATTGGTGTTGTGCTAGATTCTGAACTGCCTCACCTAATAGGCATTGATGATGATCTTCTGAGTACGGGTATCATCTTGTATCACTTGAAGGTAATTCAATATTTATCTGCCTTCCAGTTCCTAAATGGACAATTTTAATTGTAGGGTTAATTTGCTGTCTAAATAAGCTAAGCATTCATTGCTTCTCTGAAGTCATGTAACATCAGCTGTTAGATACTTTTATATTAAACAAATTAGAGTATCAGTCAGCTACTGCCTATATCTGTCCTGAGGGTCAGTGATGAATGAATGGCATTCTTGTTGAGCATATTGGTTTTTCATTCATTTTGCTGCAGCTATGAATTGATATTGCTTGGAAACTTTTGCCTGGTAAGCATAGAACTAAAGGGGAATAACAATAATAACTTACAATAATCTTTTATAAACTCTTTATTATCTATTTTAAAACCCATTTCATTTAACTATTGTTTTATGGCAACAAATATTACAGATGTAGGATTTTGTACACTAATAAGTAACACTTTCACCTTTCTTCTGTAGGAGGGTCAAACTCATGTGGGCAGAGAAGATGCTGCAACAGAACAGGATATTGGTAAAAAAAAAAAAAAAAAAGCAATTGAGCCTCTTTCTTTAAGAATCTGACTGGGAGCACTTCCAAAGACTGAGGGATATTCCTCATGTGGTGAGAGTGTTGGACTGGGACTTGGGAGATCCGGGTTCTAGTCCCCGGTTGGCCATGAAACTCACTGGGTGACTTTGGGCCAGGCACTGACTCTCAGCCTAACCAACCTCACACGGTTGTTGTGAGAATAAAATGGAGAGGAGGAGGAGGAGAATTATGTAAGCCGCCTTGGGTTCCTTGCAGGAAAAAAGGTGGGGTATAAATATAATAAGTAAATAAATAAACTTGAAGGAGACCTTAGAATTTCTAGTCTGATCCCCCTTCTGTGAAACAAGCTTATGATGTAAAACACAGGGTGCCAGAAGTGTACAGAAGGCCCACTGCAGAATGCTTGCAGATCAAATAGCTCCAGTAGTTTTAAGTAACCTATAAGTCTTAACATCGGTTGGTGCGGATATAACACTGCAATTCTTTTAACAATGGTTAAGATATTGGGAGAAGGCCATGGTATTGCATACTCTTTCTTTCCCAGCCCTTCTCCATTTTGAGATTTTCCCTGCTTCCCTTATCCTTGCTTAGTCATGATATCTACACTTACGTTAACTATGATTAATGCTAACCAGGGCTTGTTCCTTACTAGAATTAAAAACCAAGTTTAAGCTACCTGTGATCACTTCCAATCCCTTAATGATGGTTAAGGAATGGACAGTATTATGGCTGCACTGGTCCTAGAGTAAAAAAAACAATTATTTCTCAGGAGAATATATAAGGCACAAGGTTACAGAAGAGGCTGTAAAGTTCATGTAAGCTTTTTTTCTATAATTGATACCTGTGTTATCGCTTGGGCATTAGGTGTTTTACAAATCTTAAGGGTAGTCCTCTTAATGGTAACATGAAGTGATTCTTAATGTCCACTGACTTAATTAGTTTCATTTGAGAACTGTTATAGTTTAAGTTACCAGAGAAAGTTACTTCAAAATGGAGATTGTAGACTGAATGAATTAGTCAGTGGTATCTGACTGTTGCAGGCATCAGATTATATCGAGTGATGCATTTTAGAAGAGTGTCACACATTTCTGTGGAATTTTGGTTCATCGTAATAAAGATATTGCCCAAGTGTGGATTTGGGATTTTTTCCCCTAATGGACCAGCACAGCTCTTTTCTTTCTCTGCTTTTAGACACCCATATTTACACATAAAACAGTGCGAGCAGTTATGAAATCTAGAAGTCCTTTTTGCAATGATTGAGACTGAAAGTCAATAGATTTAAATTTTAGGATAAGAGCCATATGATACATACAAGTGCTAGTCTTATTGGTTACTAAAAAGAAAAATCTGTTTGTCTCTTGTAGTCCTTCGTGGCCTTGATTTGGAAAGTGAGCATTGCATCTTTGAACATTTCAATGGAACAGTTAATTTAATACCACTCAGTGGAGCACAGTGCTCTGTAAATGGAATTCAGATTGCCGAGGCCACACAACTCAACCAAGGTACTTGACTAGAATTATGTTTTGGGTTTTTTTCTTCCCATTTACAACTACACTGGAAAAAAATAATTGAATCAAGACACAAGTTCCCCCTTCTGTTCTTCCTCGTTATATATTAGTCATCAAACGTCTGCTAAATATTTTCTTTTAGTTCAACTGCACAGATAATGCAATAATGAGAAACATGTCTTGTTGTTGTTATATCAGAGGAGGCCAAACTTGCTTGTGATCTCCATGCAGTTTAGGTGTGGCCATTGGGCCATTCCAGAAAGTAAATAGACCCTTGGTTTAAAAAGTCATCCCATCCACACACTTTTGGATTAAGGCCAGCCCAGGAGGAGTATGATGAGTGGTTAATGGTATAGTTTGCATGTCCTAAAGAAGTGGGGCCAAACAATAGGAGGGAAAAATGACTGGAGGCCTGGATTGAGGCTGGGCAGGACCATTTAATTAGACTGAATATTTGTACTAAAGCTGTCACTATGATGGTTCTCAGCCATTAAATTTCATTTTCACTACCCTATTAAAGGAAGAAGAATTACACTTCACTTTTCCTGTGCCATCCTCCTTTCAGTACAAAGCCTGACTTGTAACTGTGTTTTATGAAGTATGGAAAGGCAGTTTCTCTGGGAAATGCCAGATCTCTCATCAAATTCCCCACCAACCCAGTTTTTAAAAGTCCGGGTAAATGCTGACACCTAACAGGACACCCATCTATTTTTAATGTGTCTCCCTTGTGTTTCTCTCTCAGGGTTTTAAAAGCACACTCCAGGCCCTTACTATCCTGTTCTGTTTTCTTTCTCCTTTTTCTTTAAAGGCCAACTGTCTACAGGCCTGAGATAAGAATGTATCCAGCTAACCAATCAACCAGATTTTACTTTGTATATATTACATTAGAGAAGCTCAAAACAATTTTTTTTCTCCATGACTACTTCATGGGTTTAATTTTGAGATCCTGTTATTTTAGAGGAAAACAGAGTTTGGGATTACCTAGGCCACTGTAGCCAACTATAGGTGCACCAAATCACAGTTTGCAAACTGAAATGTCTTAATGCTAGCTTTTAATATGCATGTTTTAGCACTGCTTGTGAAATGGTGTTTATTTTTGCAGTATACAATAACAGGACCTTTAAATACCTGCTTCAGGTATTTCTGCTTAGCTCCTTTTGTGTTAACTATGTCCTTTCATTTTAAAATTACCAATCATTCGAAATGTGTTTATAGTTTAAGACATTTGTGGGGAGTACACCGTGTAATTAATTACCACTTCTTTGCTCAAGCTCAATGCCCATATTTATGAGTTGGCATTATTCTGCCTTTAAATTCAGCATAACTGAATGCAAGATTTCAATCTTACTGTGTTTTTAGCATTATCAGCTGTTGCTGAATGTTCTTGTTTGCATGTGCACATGAACTTGCATAAGTACGCATGCACCCAACAAACTTGGAAATGTTGGGATCTTTTGCCGAGGTGTGGTGCACACACAGTAAATTGTACACTGAACTTTGACAAAAGTGAGGAAATTAACTCAAGAATATTGGCAGTTGAAGTCTAGAAGTTTTATTTTACCATATGTATTTAAAGAAAGAAAAAAATTGATTAGTAGATCACCACCCAACACTGGATCAGCAGACAATTCCTGTGTAGCAGTGACAGACATTATTGTTTGCCAAATGGGGAGTGGAGAGGGCACTAGGGAAATGGCTAGGTGGGCTTTGGGAGGCCCGCCTAGCCATTTCCCTGCAGTGGGTAGACCTTGAATTTCAATGGCATAAGGTGGGCCATGCAAGGAACAGAGTGGATAAATGTAGAGCAAGATCAGAGTGAAAGAGAAATTAAGTCAGAGCAAGTATATTTTCCTTATTTCAGAGGAAAAGGAGCACAAAGGACTTTACTTCCTGGTTTGTAATGGTTTTTTAGAAGCTCATAGTGAGTACAGGCTACGCAGGTGTTGATCAGACTGTGGACATGAATTTTAGCTTTGTTCTGGATGGGGCTGAGGACTACAATATTCCACCACCCTCTCAAAGGCTGATATTTCCAAAGATGGTAGACTAAGGTGAAAATGGGGAGAGTGACAGCTGGTTAAGCCATTATTTGAGACACCAGAGCCTCATACAATGCAGCATGCAAAGGTCCTTCGTATACATGTAATGCATGATTATTAATCAGCAACCCCACCAAAGGTTCACATTATTTCATTTTTGCTCTTTCCAATATTATGTAACACTTCATCATTTTTTTTTATTTTTCATTATCTTCCCATGATGATAAAACCATATGCTGTTTAGTGGACAAAGTGGGGCTACTTCGAGATGCTGACAGTGTTTAATATTTTGCTATCGCACATCTGGCATCCTCCCAACTTTTGCACTTCGGCATTTAAAGAGTAGAAAGTCAAGATCTAGTAGTAGATCCCCCTTGGCATCATATTCCTTGCTATGTATGTCCCAAATCCTCTTGCAGGGAAAATGGTGTGCTAGGATGGGATTGAGAAAGGCCTGAAAGGAAAGCAAAAAGGCATTAAAAATAACCGAGAAATGAATATCACATTCAGAAACATCACATGATATGGTCCCCTTGGTACCATAATTTCAGAATGAATGTTCGAAAAGTCCTCAACATAGAAAACATTGATGAGAAGGGTTCTTTCCTACCTCTCTCTCTCTCTTTCTCTCTCTCTCTTGCATGCTAGTTTTCTACGCACAAGAAATTATTTCTTCTTCTTTTTTTTAATAAGAGGGAGCATTCAGATACATGGTCCCATCATGATTAGCAGTCTGAAATGTGTATAGACTTAGGAGGGATGTACAACATGATACTTTGAAGTGTATAGTTCAGCTGAAAGTAAAATGGGCAGTCATGTGTGGAAGCAAACATATATGACATGACATTTCAACTAAAACACCCTCCTCCCTTTTCATAATTTTATATGACATTGCCTCACTTAGGAACAAAGGAAGCTGCCTTATACTGGGTCAGACCATTAGTCTGTCTAGCCCAGTATTATCAACACTGACAGGCAGCAGCTCTCCAGGGTTTCATGAAAGATTCTTTCCTAGCCCTTCCTGGAGAAGCTGGGGATTGAACCAGGGACCTTCTGCATGCAAAGTACCGGTAGATCCTCTACAGCCCCTCTCTGATTAACTTCCCATTGATGTGGGACCTACTTTATGAATAGCTCAGCATTACATTGGGAATTCATATCCTGTGATGCAGGGCAAAAATATTTTAAAACTCAGTTGTGATCTCAGATTCTTGTTTTGATTGTAATATTTCTACATGCCAGAGCTGAGGCATACAAAAATGAGCAATGTTTATCATTCCATATTGAAAGATCAATTTTAATAGGAAAACGCTGTATAAGAACTTGGGTTTTGTAGCTTATCCAGTCTCAAGAGGTTTGTATAGTTAATGATATGTTAATTATTCTACTCTAATCACGGTCATAAAACTTAGTTTGAATAAAAACATTTCATACTTTTTTAAAACAACAACAACGTTTTATACTTTTTCCAGAAGTAGTTCAGACTTAGGCTTTGATGAATCTTCAGGGGAAGAGTATTCCAGAGTTCAGGGCAGCCACCAAGAACATATTTATAAGCCCTTAAACTTATCAGTGACATCCTCCCCAGTGGGATCTAGATTTTCAAATATAAACTAATTAACGTTAGTTAAAGAAAATGGTGGAAGAAATTAATTAACTAACATGGTATAGAAACGTGCTGCAGGGAGCCTTGGCTCCTGCCCTCCCCTCTCCTCCATGGTTTCAAGCTGGGTCATTTTCAGACAAATAGCATACAGTAGTTGTTGGTTCAGCTGAAATGACAAACCGCAGTTAAGCAAAAAAGGAAGCAAAAGCTGCCGGATTCCTCCTCCCAACCATGCAGGAGGAGGAGAAGGGAGTGGTGAGCATAGGAGGCTTATTCCTGCTCATTCACATTGCACTAAATCAGGGGTGATGAATCTTTTTCAGCCCAAGGGGCAAATTCCATTTCAGAGAGGCTCTTGGGGACTGCTTTCCTGTGCTGGGTGGGGCCACGGGCAAAAGTAGGTGGGCCTTAAAATCCAACACCCTCGACATACCATAGTCATCAATTTATGGTAGGAAGCATGTCTACTCAGGAGTAAGCATGGGCAACATATCTACTCAAAAGTAAGCATGAGCATTAGAAGTAAGCAGGAAAGAGTCACTCAGCATTTTTAAAAAGCTTCCTAAACACCAAGTCTCTGCATGTCTACTCAGAAGTAAGCATGAGCTTCAAGTCTACTCACAAGTATGCAGGAAAAGCCTTGGCATGTCTGCTCCTTACTCACTGTCTTTCAGATATATTTTCATGCTAAATTTATTGGGCAATACTTGAGCCACACACTCAATTCTCCCCTCTGCAGAGGCATCTGACTGCAACAAGCAAAGAACAGAAGAGGGCCATGACTGCAGAGTTCTTAGTCTCTAATCTTGTTTTATAACTAGGCTATGGATTTTGATATGAATTCTGAATTGACCTGATCCACCACATCTTACCCAAAACTCTCTCTTCAGCTGTAGTATGTAGCTGCAAGCACTCAGGGATTCTTGAAGCATACTAGCTGGGTTCAAATCCGTGTTTGATTGGTAAAGCATGCTACTATTATGTGGTATAATTTGTATTGACTATTTTAGAGATTTACTAGTGTAAACAAAAAGTTTAATTAATCCTGTTCCTAATATAATCTTGCAGAGTTGTCAGAAACAATCAGTTAATATTAAGTTCTCCACTTCGTTAGTCTTTCTTGGTGTTTCGGAACAGTGCTTCGATCACTGTTGGTTTAAATATATCTTGCATCTTTATTCATTATCAATAGAAAGGAGAATTCTTATCTGATTTACCTGTTTAGCTTTGTGTACTAAGATAATTATGAAGTGAGACATGCTAAACTATACAGCGCAGGTGTGGGGAGCTTTTTTCAGTGAAAGGGCCAATTTCCATTTTGGAGACGCTATTGAGGGCTGCATTCCAATGGTGGGCAGGGCCACAGGCAAAAGAGGGCAGGTTTATAAATCCAACTCCCTCCAATTCCTTTGTTACCAATTAATAGTAGGAAGCTTGTCTATTCAGAAGTAAGCATGAGCATCATGTATACTCACAAGTAAGCAGGGCAAGCCTCAGCATGTTACTCAGAAGTAAGCAGGTTCAGAAATCATTGTTAGGAGTTCAGGAAACAGTTGGTGGTTCTTATGTAAGACCAAACTACGTTTAGTGCTGTGTGAAGAAGCCCAAGTGCCCTCATCCCCTTCCCTTTTCATGGTTGGATTGTGCTTCTCGCTTCTGATTTGGCAGCAGTCCATCATTTGTCATTACATCTGAACTGAGCACAGCAGAATTTGTCCACAAAGCAGGATTACAAGCTGGTCTCATAATCCTAGTTAGCAGGCAAACTATGACAGTTCAGATATATTGACAAGCTGTGGTCTGCTGCTTAATTGGAAGTGAGGGTAAATAAGAGCATGCAAAGGAAGGGGGAGGGAGAGTGCACGAGCATACGGCTGCTTCATGTAGCACCAAAGCATTACATCTGAACTGACCCTTATTTCTGCAAGAGACCACTGTGTTTGCCACGTAAACCATTTGCGCGCGTAAAAGGGGAAAAGAAGAGGCGAGACACAAGTATATGGTGTAAATAAAGGGCCACATTTTATTAATCAAGATCTGCGAAGGGTGAAAGTGCGGGTACTAACTAAAACTGCCATTGGCCAGTGAGGAATCCCGGGCAGATACATCCAAACCTGGTGGGTGGCGCAGCAGTTTTACACCCTCTTGGGTGCTGGGAGGCTTTCTCACAGTCCCCACCTCACGGTGCCACAGAACACCAATCCGTGTGATGTAAGCCATCCTCACTGGCGATCCGTATTTCTCCCCACTGAGCCGCAAAACTCAGCAAGCGTGGAGCTACAGGTCTCGCCAGCCACCTGAAAAGTGCCATTGGATGATCACCAAACCCTAACCCCACTGCCTATTTCCGCACTTACTAGCCAAATGTGACCGGATTAGACCAAATCACACAGAAAACCCAAAATAAAAAACACCCAACCCTGCAACACAGGCGAAGAGTAGGCGAGAGTAGGCGAAACACACACATTGCCCCCCAGCCAATCAAGACAATGAGCCAAAATTCCTACTCGGCCCCTGGAAATGGCTTATGTTCAAACTAGAAATGATATTACTTGTGTGAATACAATTAATCTGCACATTTTTTTTGCTATGTAAATAGCAACCAAGGGAAAGACCCTACAAAAATCCCCTCACTGAAGCTATTTGCATTTCAAAGGAACCCTCCCTTGGAGGCTTTCTTCTCTATGCAAGTAGCAGCTTTGGAGAGGTTATTTTTGTCTGGAACATGACAAGGAGAGTTAAACTCCCCACCCCTGGTCACAAGGCTGCTTAGGCTTTCCCTTGGCTACTATTGACATTTTTTAAAAGTATATCTTAATTGCATTCTTGCAGTTAATGTCATGTTTAGAGGTAAAATTGAACTCTAAATCCCTTTGTTCTTCACAATTGACCTTGACCAGAAAGGGGTTACCTTTTGAATTGCCTGTTAAGCAGACTTTGAAGAACTGTAAAGTCTACATTGGTACTGTCTTTTCACTCAAGGTGTTATGTTTCTCCAGAATGTTCTTGTTTTCATAGATTCATAATAGAGTTGGAAGGAGCCTACAAGGCTATCGAGTCCAACCCCCTGCTCAATGCAGGAAACTAGAGGAGGGGTCTCCCATCCAAGTAATAACCAGGCCTGACCCTGCTTAGCTTTCCATGCTCAGACAAGCTGAGCCAGCATGAGCCACGGGCCTGTTTAAGGAAGTACTGCAGCAGAGTCTTATTCTTCTAAAGACATATGGACTTCAGTTACAAAGTAGCTCTGAAGTCTAAGACTCCCTATATGCTTGAGGAAGCATGTTTGTGTATCTTTATAGGACTTGAGTATAAATGTGCCATTTAGAAAGACTTTTTGCCTTTGCTTCCAAACAGTTGAGTGAGTGTATTTCAATCACTCTCTGAGCTTTTATAAAGAAAATAGTAAATTTAACTTTCAGGGTCTAACAAAGGATGAAATGGGGAGAAATGTTCTGGAAAGAAAGGCGCATATGTAAGAGTTAAAAAGGTAACTATTTTACTGTGTTAGCTGGCAGAATTCTAACCAGCTGGGACCCCTTCACTATAGTTTCATAAAAAATATACCAATTGAAAGGAAGGCAAACCTGGTACATCACATAAATTACAGTGATAGTATTGAAATAGCTTTGCAGCATAAAGTTTTATGAACAGTAAATCTTCTTTAAGATTAGACTCCGATAAAGTGCAATAGGCAATGTTAGCATAATTTTGAACTGAAAGAAAACACTATTCTGCCTTTCCATGGGGTGATTCGGCACAGTCTGCAAAGTATATTCATCTTACAACTTTTATTACATTTTAATTTCCATAGCGGATTGGGCAAACTATATTAAAAAGGGGCCTGAGATGGAAGTATTTTTTTAAAATGTTCTAAGCTATGGTGCATTGAAATCGTGGTTGTTGCTTATTTATTTATTTTTACATTTCTATACTGCCCAGTAGCCAAAGCTCTCTGGGTGGTTCACAACTTAGCATTATGAATGCTTAGCATTCATCCATAAAGTCCATAAAGTGTCAAAAATTACTGGAAATGTTGAAATTACTGGAAATAGAAGTAGACTGATAGAATTAACAAAAGATGTTGTACAGTACTGAAAGTACTTAATTGGCCGTGAGGATTTGACTTTGACATGATGTAGGAGGTTTTACTCAAGCCCACTTGCAAAGAGTATTTTACTCTTCATCTTTAACAAGATGAATAATACCTCTTTTTATCAGCCACTCTTGCCCTAATGAATTATTTAGATTGCAGTCTTTCCAGTGCATATGACATTTCATGATATTTACAGAATGGGAACTAGTTGGTAACTGGAACCTCCAGAGCATTGTTGTATCTTGCCAAGTCAAGAAAACTGTTTGAGCCTTTCCAAGAGTAATTAAGGCAGAACATAGATAGTTGGTTCACTTGGAAGCATCTACTTTGTTTGGAGTAGACAGATCAAGTTCAAGATCTGGACTGGGCTACACTTTGACACACAGAGAGTGAAATGAAAGAAGCTGAAATCCCATGCCTAAATTGCCCTGTATGATCCCCAGAATTGTCTTAATTCTTGTCTCCATTTTTGGAATGTCTCCCCCTACAGATTTCTAAATCTAGAAACACTGGTCCTTGATAAAACACACAGTGGTTACTTAATTGCCTCTGGGCCATCACACTGGGAGTGATTTGTTCAGGAACAACTAGCTGCATTTTGTTTGTGAATGAGAAAAATCTCAGAACTGTGAGTGGATGGGTAGTGTCAGACCACACAGCTTGTATTGCAACCTTTTGCACCTGGGATATACATTTTGCACATGTGTTTTAGATAAGGTCAGAATGCATACTATTATGACCATTGGCTATCTACTCATTTGACAACCAGGAGACCTGTGTTCTAATCCTGGTTTCATCAGAGAGTTCCCTTGTCTGTAAAGTTGGAATGACCTACTTCATGGGGTGGTTATGAAGATTACCGGTAATAGATGTTTAGAATTTAAAATTATTCTCTATACTGATGATCTTTTATTGTTTAGTTTGAAACCCCAGTCATCGGTTACTGCTTTGATGAAGGTGATTAAGAACTTTGGCAATTTGTCTGGCTATTTAATTAATTGGTCAAAGTCAGAATTGATGCTGATTGGAGATAATATATTGCAGAGTGTATTAACTCAGTGGCAATTTCAATGGTACCCAGATTTTATTACTTGGGAATACTTATCCCTAGAAACATATCCGAAATGATTAAACTTAATTTGAGTAAGTTGATTAATGAGATCTCACGGGATATAGACAGATGAATACTATACCTAGGATTGTATATGTTTTATGTGGGATTCCTCTATTTATACCTGGCAATTATTTTCAAAAACTTAATGCTTTGTACAGTTTCGCAAATTTTTCTGGGGTTTCTCACCTCCATGAATCTCTTTGAAAAGGATGCAGCTTTCAACTTAAGAAGGTGGGTTTGGTTTTCCAGATCTTGCCTTATATCATCAGACTTATTTGTTGACTAGTTCTAAATTCTGGTCTTTTCCACTTAGATTAGATTATTCAGTTTTGGAATCCTTATGGCATCAGGGTCTCGCTACACTAAAACAGATAGGGTGCCTCCTACAATCACGGCAGTTAGAGAGGTGTGGCATATTATACCTCATCAATTACAGTTTGACCCATTTTCTCATGCTAAACTGACTTTATGGGGTAATCCGGATTTAAACATTGGTAACAAAACGTTCCCGTGGCGGACTTGGCAGACAGGTTTATTTATTTTTTATTTTATTTTTTTTAAAATATGTTTTATTGATTTTTTCTAATCATACAACTTATAATGAAAAACAAAACAAAAATACAACATAAACATTGTGCACCCCCCCCCACCTCTTGGGACCAAGTTATAGTTCTCCCCCAATATATATATATATATATATATATAAGATATTATTCTATATTCCAAAAATGTAACAAATCTTGACAAGGTTCGTTCCCCTTCAACACATAATCCAAAAATTTACCCCAAATGTTCACAAAAGTGTCTTTCTCCAATTGTCCTTTTTGACACTTAATATTACAAGTTAATTTATCATTTAGCGCGATATCCCATACCTCTTTATACCATTCAGTAATTGAAAAGACATGTTGAACTTTCCATTTCCTAGCTATCATTAGTTTAGCTGCGGTTAACAAATTCACAAACAATTCTTTTGTATTTTTTAAACAAACTAACTTTTCTGTTATTGTTAACAATGCTAATTTTGGGCAGACTTCTAATTCCATTCCAATTATTTCTGATATTTCTGCAAACACTTTCTGCCAAAATTCCAGAACATTTTTACAGCTCCACCACATGTGGGCATATGTACCTTTTTCATTACACCCTCTCCAGCACAATGCGGAGCAATTGTTATCTATCCGATTTAATCTTACTGGAGTTAAATACCATCTCCTTACCACTTTATAAAAATTCTCTTTTATCCTAGTTGACATAACTCTTACAATACGTCTATCCCAAATATTTTTCCAACTTTGTTCCGATATTTCCTCATCAAATTCATTATCCCATAACAATTTAAGAGAATCTTTATGCTCTAAACATAAAGATGTTTAGACAGGTTTATTTTTACTTTCGATCAATTAGCGGGTGTAGATTATGAGTTTTTGTCATTTTCGGCTTTGCATACTAAATATAACTTGTCTGCCTCAGCTGAATGGCAATACTTGCAATTGCAACATTTGTTAGAATCTAGGTTTGGTCCTGCTGCTTTTACAGCTTCAGAGCCTCCTTTCCTATTGGATGCTTTGATTGAGGCTGAGCAGTTATATCGACCTACGATTCATGTTTATAAATACAGTACTTATTATCGGTGAATAAGTATGATACACAGAGTCTTAAAGATGAATGGAATAGGGAATTAGATGGTCTTATTTTGCCTAATCAATGGAACATTGTTTTTGCGTCTGTGTCAGAAGGGTCTATAGATCTTAGGTTACATCTTATTCAGCAAAAACTTTTGTTTTGTGTTTATTGGACATTACAACATCTTTTTAATAAGGGTTTGTCTAAGTCAGCTAACTGTTGGAGGTGTAATACTGTGAATGCTTCGTTTACTGGAAACAAGGCCCTATGAGGAGAGACTGAAAGAACTGGGCATGTTTAGCCTTCAGAAGAGGAGACTGAGGGGAGATATGATAGCACTCTTCCAGTACTTAAAGGGTTGCCACACAGAGGAGGGCCAGGATCTCTTCTCAGTCATCCCAGTTTGCAGGACACGGAATAATGGGCTCAAGTTACAGGAACCCAGATTCCACCTAAACATCAGGAAAAATTTCCTGACTGTCAGAGCAATAAGACAATGGAACCAACTACCTAGGGAGGTGGTGGGCTCTCCCAATCTGGAGGCATTCAAGGTGCAGCTGGACAGCCATCTGTCAGGGATGCTTTGACCTGGATTCCTGCATTGAGCAGGGGGTTGGACTCGATGGCCTTGTGGGCCCCTTCCAACTCTACTTTTCTATGATTCTATGATTTCTGTGATTCTACCCATATGTTTTGGCAATGCCCAGTGGTTGCTTCTTTTTGGATAAAGGTCATAGTATGGATAAATCTAGTAATAGAATGCTCTTTAATATTTACTGATGCACACGTTCTTTTAAATTATATACCTGCTGTATGGAATTTATCCCAAGGTGTTTTGCCACAGGTTCCCCCAAAGGGATTGGCAAAGGTTCTTTGAGGGATTTTCAGACCATAATAAATACTCCTCCAGGAAGTTAAAGCCAAACATCTTTATTGCAAAGCTGAACATGAAATACAACAATGCTATGCCTTCCTCCAAGTTCCCTGGTGGAACTCCCGCCCCTTAGCTACACAGTCACTGTATTATTTCAGTGGCAAGGTTTTCTGTCTCAACTGCTGCTTTGAAATAAGTATGAGTCTGCCAATCATGGAATATGGTTTCACTCTGCATTTTAATTATGAAAGTACTCTAGAAATTGTCCTTTTAAAATATGTTCCTAATTTAATGCAGTTGAGGGGGTATGAGAGAAATGTTTCATGTCAATACCCTAATCTAGTCAGTTGAAATAATGTGCTGCTTTCCAAGTGGATGGCTACGGCACTATATTTTTAGAATTTTAAGGCAAGGTAAGTGTATAGTAATCAGAATAATATCTGTCAAATCACCCTTCCCTGACAGTGGCTGCTCACAAATTAGTTACATGCTCATCTAATTGCTAATTGCAGTTGTTCGCTAACTCTAGATATATAGATTACTTGGTAATTAGAGAAAACTATTTTCTCCTGAAACTTGACTGTCTCTTACAACATCTGTTCTTGGTGGTTGAGAGTGGTCATAGTTCAGTGTTCTATCATTTGTTTGTTTATTTTATGGCTTTTCTATACCTCCCAATTAACTCTACAATCAAACTGAAAACAATCCATATTATATCTAAAACCAACACGGAAATCAGCATAAAAGGAATGCAGCACAGGATAAATTCAACATAAAAACTGCTAAAATCAAGTGGGAGAAAGAACAATTAGCCCAAAGATCTAAAATGCACTGGAACATAATTTAAAAGACCTGGGAAAATTAAAAAAGGTCTTCACTTTGTGCTGAAAAGATCCTAATGTAGGTGCTAGGCAAAGCTCCCTAGGGAAGGCATTCTGTAACTGAGGTGCCACCGCTGAAAAGGCTCTCTTCCTGGTAGCCACCTGCCTCCCCTCATTAGGCAGGGGAATCAGGAGAAGGGCCTCCGATGAAGATCTTAGGGTCTGGGTGGGTGTATGTAGGAGAAGATTATCCTTCAGGTAACGTGTCCCCAACCCATTTAAATGTTAATACCAACACTTTGAATCAGGCCTGTAAACGGACTGGAAGCCAGTGTAGATTGTTTTGCTGTCCTGTTTTGAACCAGCTGAAGTTTCCAGACAATTTTCAAAGGTATCCCCATGTATAATGCACTGAAGTAATCCAAATGAGAGGTTACCAGAGCATGAACAACTGTAGCTAGGCTCAATCCAGATAAGGTTGTAGTTGATATATCAGCCTAAGCCAGCCTTCCCCAACCTGATGCTCTCCAACTATTTTGGACCAACTCCCATCAGCCCCAGCCAGGGTGGCCAGTGGTCAGGAATGCTGGGAGTTGTAGTCCAAAACATATTAAGGGAGCCAGGTTGGGGAAGGCTGGCCTAAGCTAATAAAAGGAGCTCCATGCTACTGAGGCATTCTGTGCCTCCAGCAACAATACTGGATCCAAGCACATCTTCAGACTACAATCCTGAAGTGCAGGTTTGTAATCTGCACGGGGAGTCGAACACCACCTAAATGGACAGACAAACCACCTGCTAATAGAACTTCCACCTTATCTAGATTGAGTTTGTTTATTGGACATTATCTAGTACACTATCACACCCAGGCAGTGATTCTGAATACTCACTGCCTCACCTGAATTTGATGAAAAGGAGAGAACTGGGTGTCATCCGCATATTGGTGACACCTAAGTCCACTGCAGCACAGTACCTCCAACACCCCTCCCAGACAGCCTCTCCGGAAGGATGCCATGATTGATGGTATTAAAATCTGCTGAGAATTTTAAAAATCAACAGATTGACCCTTTCTCT
The DNA here is from genome assembly GCA_021292165.1 of Shinisaurus crocodilurus. NCBI lineage: Eukaryota > Metazoa > Chordata > Lepidosauria > Squamata > Shinisauridae > Shinisaurus > Shinisaurus crocodilurus. Next base: position 172,454,538 of record CM037879.1, on the reverse strand, counting down.
GTCCTCCTCTTGACAAAGGTCATTCCACAGGGCAACCAAGATATTTTGATATTTTCTGTTGCAAAACCAGGACTAAAACTCGATTGAAATGAATCTAGCAAATTAGTTCCACCAAAGAATGCCTGGACTTGGCTGGCAATTTGAGAACCTTGCCCAGGATGGGGATGTTGGCAACCATATGGTTGTTCACATCTTCCAGGTCCATTATTGGATTGATTGGATGAGTGCTTCTTCCTGTATAACGTCTTGTCAGTTTAGATTATAGGGCCCTGCTTGAATACTGTCCTTAGGTGGGTGGTAGGAAGGAACAGGAGCTTTTCTGCAATAGCCCCATATTTAAGTAGATGAGCTTATTATCTGTATAAGGCAAGTCCTTGTATTCTTTTAAACCAGAGAGAAGCAGTTAGGACCAATGGATGAAAAGGGAATACTGCAGATAGAGAAATTGTAGAGAAGCTAAAGTAATTATTTGAATGCACTACAGATGATCTGTGAAAGAGATCCACACTTGAAACATTGTTTTTGGAGAATGCATCTGAGACACTCCGTCAAATAGAGGATGAAATCTTAAAATTCATTGACAAATCAAAATGTCACATGTCAGCAGGGACATATGGCAATTCACACAAAACTTAAACTAACATGTGTGAAATAGTTAACTTTTAAAGTAAAGGGCAGTATCCAAGTGTGTCATTCTGCATTATGCTTGCACAGCCAGTTGTGCATTAAGCTTGCACAACTGCAATATTCTGCAGAGCTATGCTTAGCACTATTTGAGTTTACTGAATTGACACCATTGGATACTGCCCCAAATGTGTAACATTATTAAAACCAGGCTCCTTCCAAAGGATTGAAATATAGCCAGTACCAATTTTCATAGGGATCAATCAATTAGACTTATCAGCCTAACTTCTGTCCCAGGTAGATTGTTAGAAAGCTAGAATTCATTAAGGCTAGAATTATTAAAACATATAAAACAAGCATTCTCACTGAGGAAGAATCAGCATGGCTTCTGCTGGGAGAAGTTGTGGCTCATTTACCTTTTAGGATTCTCTGAGAGTAATCAAATAAGTAGAAAATAGTGATCTGGTAGATTATATACTGCTTTTACAGCACAATCCTATGCATGACTACCCAGAAGTAATACCCATTGAGTTCAGTGGAACTTACTACTAGGTAAGTGTGTATAGGATTGCAGCCTTAAAAAGGCTTCAGCATAAAGGCAGTAATTCCCAAAATCTCTTATATTTCTGAAGAATTTTTAAAATATGTATCAAAAGGTAGCACTAATAGAAGAAAATACAGAACACTGAACAACAAACTAAATGAAATGCACACACTTTCATTCATTTTCTTCTCAAAATGTGTGCATGCATTTCGGTTTGTTGGAAATAATGACCCGCTTTCAGAAAAGATAAAAATGTACTGACTGAAGCACACTGTATACCAATTGTATCCCTTCAAAAGGCCTTGAGGATGTATGTAAGAAAAATAATGTGAAAGAATTTGTAATGTCAATAAGTTGCTTTTGCTTGCTCGTAAACATCTAGGCAAGACCTTTTATCCATTTTTATTTTAAAGTAGTTGTGATGGAGAATCTAAACTGTAGTATAAAGTTTTTAAAAGTGACAGATCTGCACTTAACTTATTTTTTTAAAACACTGTGTTCAGTTTTTCTTGTTAAAGCAAACTAATTGTGTTTTGGTCAGAAGTGACAAATAATGAGCACTTGGGGAGCGCAATCCTATCGCCCCCTCCCTCGAGGCACGTAAGCCTCTGAACGCGGAGGCTCACGTGCATCCAATGCACAGCACAAGGTGCCTCATGCCCTGCATTTCATCTAGACGGCTGTTTCCAGTCATCTAGATCAGTGTTCTCCAACCTTGGGTCCCCAGATGTTTTTGGCCTACAACTCCCAGCATGCCCCAGCCAGCTATGCTGGCTGGGGCATGCTGGGAGTTGTAGGCCAAAAAACATCTTGGGACCCAAGGTTGGAGAACACTAATCTAGATGAAGTGCCACAGGGGGAGGGAAGGAGTCTGGGGTGCCATTTGGATATGGCGTAAGCCTCCTCCCTCCCCACCCCCTGGCATGCACCTTTTCCTCCTCTCCGAGGCCAATTTGCAATCTCGGGGAGGCAGCTGACATGTTTTTTTCTGCACTGGCTGTGAGGGGGCCGGGGCAGGGGCTTGGTGTTCGGAGTCCCAGCTCCGAGCTTGCAGTACCTCGGAGCTGGGACTATGAATAAGCCCCCCAGGCTTGGTTGGAGGGCCATAGGATTGCGCCCTCAGTATGGTTATGTTAACTAATGTTAGTTGGTAAGTGAAGTCTAGAGAAATGAGAATGATACTGTGCATTTTTCTTACCAGGTGCTGTTATATTGCTTGGGAGAACAAATATGTTTCGGTTCAATCATCCCAAAGAAGCAGCCAAATTGAGGGAAAAAAGAAAGGTGAGATTAGCTAAGTACTTTGGAAGCCTACATCACTTGTATTATTAATTTAATTATTACATTTCTATACCACCCAATAGCTGACGCTCTCTGGGCGGTTCACAACAATTAAAACCATAAAATACTGTATAAAAGTTTAAAAGTATACAATAAAAGATAATGACCAAATTAAATCTAGCTGCAGTGCAAAGATTTAAAATACAGTAACAGATTTAAAACAGCAGAAACTGAAAGACTAAAATGCCTGGGAAAATAAGAAGGTCTTCACCTGGTACTGGAAAGAGCACAAAGTAATTAATGTATTTTGGTGATTGAAACTTTTGCCCCAATTTTAATTATTTATTTACAAGATTAGGCACTGGGGAACATTTTGGGACAAGCTGGGCCTGTACAAGAGGAGCAGACTCCAGTTGAACCAAAATGGAACCTTAAAAATGGTGGCAGAGCAGCTTTTAAGCTGAACCCAGAAGGAAAGCTGACAGGAGCAGGGGAACGTCCGGTTCAGGTTGAATCATCCCTAGGAGATGAAGATGAAAATGGTTCCTATTGCCCAAGTGGAGATGGGGAGGAAATAGGCCATAAACATAAGGTGAAACATGATAGCCAGGCAAAGAGGCCTAAGTGCCAGCAGAGGCTGGTGACTCCGGTGTCAGCGGAACTGCATATCCGCCCTGGATTTTATTCCGAACTTTAAAGGAGCTATCCATGGTGCTGAACCCACCCCCAAAATAGGTTAGGCACCATGGATTGCTCCTTAAAAGTTCGGAGTAAATTTCAGAGCAGATACGCAGCCCTGCTGACATTGGAGTCGCCAGCCTCCACTGCTAAGTGCCATAGCAGAAGATGCACACGCCAGAGACATCTGGGGAGGGGCACCATATATAGCTGTTTCTATGCTAATACTAGAAGCCTCTGAGCAAAAATGGGAGAGTTGGAGTACCTGGTTTTAAAGGAGAACTTGGACATAGTGGGCATTATGGAAACCTGGTGGAATGGAGAGAACCAATAGCATACGGTCATCTCTGCACTTAAATTATTTTAAGTCATCTCTGGATATAAACTCTATATAAACTCTATAGGTAGGACAGGGAGGGGCGTACTGGAATAGGTGTTGCTTTGTACATCAAAGAGGGTATAGTGTCAAGCAGACTCAAAAACCTAAAAGGGGCAGACTTCTCCACAGAAGCGCTGCGGGTGACAATACCGGGCTCCAAAATTAATTTAGTACTAGGAACATGCTGTTGCTTGCCAGACCGGAACACTCAGGGTGATCTTGAGATGGAAAACAAAATCAGGGAGGCCTCCAAACGAGGAAGTGTTGTAGTAATGGGTGACTTAAATTACCCCCACATTGACTGGATAAATGCATGTTCCAGTCATGACAAAGAGGTTAAATTTCTCAATGCACTAAATGACTGTGCCCTAGAACAGTTGGTCATGTAACCAACCAGAGGGGAGGTGACCCTGAATTTACTCCTAAATGGTGTTGCCCAGGACCTAGTATGAGATGTGAGTGTTGTTGAACTAGTTGGAAACAGTGGCCACAGTGCTATCAGATTTAATATATATCTACCTGGAAAATTGCCAAGGAAGTCCAACACAGTCACATTTGACTTCAGAAGAGAAAATTTCTCTAAAATGAAGGAACTGGTAAAAAGAAAGTTGAAAGTGGGAGTCAAGAGAGTTAAATCCCTTCAAAATGCTTGGAGGTTCTCAAAAACACAATAACAGAAGCTCCACTAGAATGTATAACACAGGTTAGGAAAGGTAGCACCAGTCTAAGAGGTCACCAGCATGGTTAATGAGCAGTGTCCAAGAAGGTATTGGAGAAAAGAAGGCTTCCTTCAGAAAATGGAAGACTTGACCAAATTAGATAAAAGGGTGCACAAGCTTGCACAAAGGAGATACAAGCAGACAATAAGAGATGCAAAAAAAGCATTTTGAGGAGCATATCGCTAACAACATCAGGACCAACAATAAAGAATTCTTTAGATATATCAGAAGCAGGAAACCAGCAAGGGAGGAAGCTGGACTCTTGAATAACAGTAGGGTTAAGAGAGTATTAAAGGAGGATAAGGAGATTGAAGAGAAGCTGAATGAATTCTTTTCATCTGTCTTCGCTGCAGAAGGTATAGGACAGATACTTGTGCCTGAACTGATGTTTTCAGGAAGGGAGTCTAAGGATCTGAGGCAAATAGTGGTTACAAAAGATGAAGTTCTCAACCTTATTGACAAATTGAAAGACATTAAATCACTGGGCCCAGATGGTATCCATTCTAGAGTTCTTAAAGAACTCCAATATGAAATTGCTGTTCCTCTAACAAAAATATTTAACATGTTCCTAAGATCAGCCTCTTTATCAGAGGACTGGAGAATGGCCAATGTAACACCACTTTTAAACAAGGGATTCAGGGGGAATGTGGGGAATTATAGGCTGGTTAGCTTAACTTCTGTTCCAAGTAAATTGGTTGAAAGCATTGTTAAAGATAAAATTAGTAAGCATATAGAGCAGGGCTCTCCAACCTTGGGTCCCCAGATGTTGCTGAACTACAGCTCCCAGAATCCCTTGCCATTAGCCATGCTGGCTGGGTATGCTGGTTGCTGTAGGCCAGCAACCTCTGGGGACCCAAGGTTGGAGAGCCCTGGTATAGAAGGACAAGCCCTGCTGAAAAAGAATCAGCAAGGCTTCTGCAAAGGTATGTCCTGTCTCAATGACCTTTTAGAGTTCTTTGAGAGTGTCAGTAAACATGTGGACAAGGGTGATCCAGTAGACATTGTTTACTTGGACTTCCCAAAGGCTTTTGACAAAGTCCCTCACCGAAGACTCTTGAGCAAACTTACCAGTCATGGAATAAGAGGAAAGTCCTCATGGATCAGTAACTGGTTACAGAACAGAGAGCAGAGAGTAGGAATAAATGGCCAATTTTCCCAATGGAAAGATGTAAACAGTGGGGTCCCACAATCTGTATTGGGACCAATGCTTTTCAATTTATTCATAAATGATCTGGGATTAGGAGTGAGCAGTGAAGTGGCTAAGTTTGCTGACAACACCAAATTATTTAGGGTGGTTAAAACAAAAAGGGATTGCGAGGAGCTCTCCAAACTGGAAGAATGGACATCAGAATGGCAAATGTGGTTCAATGTAAGCAAGTGTACAGTGATGCACTTTGGGGCAAAAAAATCCCAACTTCCAGTGTAAGCTGATGTGATCTGAGCTAGCAATGACTGACCAAGAAAGAGATCTTGGGGTTGTGGTAGACAGCTCGATGAAAACATTGACCCAGTGTGCTAGAGATGTGCCGACATTGGGAAGTCCAGCTCGTTTGAGCTCACCAGACTTCCTGTCTGCTTCCAACCTGATGATCGGAAGCGAGTCGAGTCGTGGGCTCTCTGCTGACTTCTGTCTCTAATACAGGCCACAGTTAGCGCATCTTTTTTAAAACACATGGGGAATTTGCGCAAATTGCATAACCTTATGCAATTTGCACATATTTCCTTAGTGTTTAAAAAAAGATGCGCAGACTGTGGCCCATCTCAGAGATGGAAGTCTGTGAGCTGGCTCAACTCGCTTCATAGCGAGTTGGCACCAGTGCAAAGCTGGTGAAACAGAATCCGGGGGGCCAAATCACAAAAATGCATCTGATTTACACCCCCCTGTAGGATTCCTCACACATCCCTATGTGCAGCTGTTGTGAAAAAGACAAATTCCATGTTGGGCATAATTAGCAAAGGATCTAAAACTGCCGAGATCATACTCCCCTTAGACAAATCTATGGTGCGACCACACTTTGAATACTGTGCACAGTTCTGGTCACCACACCAAAAAAGGATATTGTAGAATTGTTAAAAGTGCAGAAAAGGGCAACTAAAACGGCTAAGGGGCTGGAGCAACTTCCTTATGAGGTTACAACATCTAGAATTGTTTAGCTTAGAAAAAAGGTGAGTAAAGGGAGACATGTCATAGAGGTGTACAAAATTATGCATGGTGTGAAGAAAGTGGACAGGGAGACCTTTTTCTCCCTCCGTCATACTACTAGAACTCAGGGTCATCCCATGAAGCTGATTGGTGGAGATTCAGGACAGATAAAAGGAATATTTCTTCACACAGCACATAATTAAACTATGGAATTCACTTCCACAAGATGTACTGATGGCCACCAATTTGGATGGCTTTAAAAGGGAATGGGACAAATTCATGGAGGATAAGGCTATCAATGGCTACTAGTCCTGATTGGCTATATGCTTCCTGCAGTATCAGAGGCAGTATGCCTATGTACTCCAGTTGCTGGGGAACATGGGTGGGAGGGTGCTGTTGCACTCATGTCCTGCTTGTGGGTTTCCCGTGGGCAGCTGGTTGGCCACTGTGTGAACAGGATGCTGGACTAGGTGGACCCTTGGTCTGATCCAGCATAGCTTTTCTTACGTTCTTATGTTCTCAAGATTTATACACCACTCTACAGCCAATAAAATATCCAAGCAGTGAACAATAAAAAGGGGAGGAGAAAATAATAATCATAAACATAATCATAATTGAAATACAGAATTAAAACCTTTACAATCAGATTGTAATAATAGAACCATGGTTGGTTAGTCGGGGAAGGCTTGTTTAAATAAAAAATGTCTTCAGCATGTGCCAAAAACAAAACAATGTTGGTGGAGTTCCATGGAGAGAGATGGAGAGTTACACAAAGCATGGAGTTCCACAGAGAGATGAGTTCTGTTATGAGATGAAAGCATGTTTTGGGCAGGAAAAGTGTCAATAGCTTATTCAAAATGTATTTAATTTTAGTGTAAGTAATTGATGAATCTTCTGCTGTCTTGTCAGAGTGGACTCCTTTCCACCTTCAGTTTGTCTATGTCAGATCTTTCAAAATCTTGTGAAAACCTCTCAGCAGTTATGCTGTATAATCCAGGGTGAGTACATTCCAAATACTATTATTCTTACTGATATCAATAATGTGGTGTGTCTGTTAATGTCAGTGTTTGAAAAGAGCAGTTTTCCTAATCTGCTGCATTTATATGCTTAAAATGATCAAACAATACATGTTAACTGATGTTAGCTGGTAAGTGAAGTCTGGAGAAATGAGAATACTAGGTTGAAGGGCTCTCTTTGATGGAGAAAGTTTGCAACTATCTAGAGCTAGTTTCACTACTAAAAGTGTTAGCAATGTATAGATTTGACCCAACATGTAAACAAATGTTCCTTTTATTTTCAAGAGTTTTGAAGAGGTATAAATGTAGTTCTCCTAGCAGGAATGTTTTTGAATAATGCTTTAGCCTTATGCTAAGAAATGGTCCCAAAAGTTAAGACAAAACAAAACAAAAATGGAAATATTTTAAAAAGTTTATTATGAAGAAATGCAGAAATAAATGTAAGGAATGGGATTTGTCTAGAAGGAGAATATTTTTATATTACTTGTGTACACTAGGTCAAATATTTAGGTTGTGCTAAAGCATAAAGCTTTGTAACATCTATAGCATTTCTTAGTTGTGGTCCTGCATGTAGTGTATCTGCAAAGTAGCAATTGATCCCAGATATCCCTTTCCTCTGATCCCTAATGGGTGATTAGCACTGTCAGTGCTGGCAGCTCTAATGTCTGTTCATTAATGGAGATGCTTGCGTACAGCAACAGAGTGAGGCCCTGATCAAAGCTGCTGCTGAAAGAAGTGTGTGTCACAATAAACTAATTATTTTATGACTACTTTTTATCACCTCTTTACTGCAGACTAACACAGCTATATCTGTAATTTGCTTCTGTTTAGTGTGTGTTTTGCTCTCCATTGTGTAGAGCAGCCTTCCCCAACCCGGTTCCCTCCAGCTGTACATAGGAAGCTGCCTTATACTGAGTCAGATCCTTGGTCCATCTAGGCCAGTATTGTCAACACTGATGGGCAGCGGCTTTCTAGGGTTTCAGATAGGAATTTTTCCAACCCTAAAAATAAATAAATCTCTGCACTAACTGATTCTTCCCTTCTTTGAGGCATTTAAAAATGTGTTCTTTCACAATGGAAACTGTTGAAGTTCACGCAACAGTTCTATAGTGTTGCAGTTTGCAGGGGTGGGAAGCTGCTATTTAATTAAAAACAACAGACACGCTGTTTGTAGTTTGCTGCCAAGAAGAATTGTCCTGCTGGGTCATACCAAAGGTCCATCTAGTTTGGCATCATATTTCCATCAGTGGCCAGCAGATGGTTCTGGGAAACCCACAAGCAGGTTGTGCAAGCAATAGCCCTCCCACCTTTGTTTGTACCCAGCAACTGATAGTCGGAACCATACTGTCTCTCTGGTCATGGAAGTTCCATTTGGTTGTCATGGCTAATAGCCCCCCTCCACAGATTTGTCTAACTTCCTTTTAAACAGAAACAATCCATGCACATCTTTGAAGCCTCAGAACCTGCCTTTCCAATTTTCACTGCAGTCATTCTATTCTTCTGCTGAAGTGCTTGTGAATCTGTATCCAGCACAAGTTCTGATGTGCATTGCACTTCAGAGTGGCACAAATCTACTATATAAATGTGAATGTTTGTACGTGTGTGTGTTCGTACGTACGTATGTCTGCATGGGGGTTTGCGTGCGTTGCATTGGCTCCTACCCGGTTGGACGGATCCGCCCCAACCTTGGCACGCATACTCCCCATCACCCAAGGACAAAGACTGGCGGGTTCAAATCTCCGAAAAACCCTCGCCGCGCCTGTACGGCCCAAAATAGATGAGAGCCAATGGCGTCACTTGGAATGCACGCAGGGGCCATTCAGGAGCAGTTATGCAAATAGCTCCAACGGCATTTAGAATGTTGGTATGCATTGTCACAGGGACCCAATCAGAGGCGGATATGCAAATCTCTCCTACGTCCAAACAGAATGTTCATATGAACTGCAGCCGGGGCCTACACGGGGGTGGGGGTGGGGGGAATTTCGAACAAACAGTGCCTATAGGAAAATGACGACCCGGGCAAAGCCATTGTGTAGTCCGGGGGGGGGGGGGATTCTGCAGCCGGGGCCTACACGGGGGGGGGGAGAATTTTGAACAAACAGTGCCTATAGGAAAATGACGACCCATGCAACACCATTGTGTAGTCCCGGGGGGGGGGATACACAGGGATTTCATTGTGTGGTCCCGGGGGCGGGGAGCAGGGAATTCATTGTTGTGTGGTCCCGGGGGGGAGCAGGGAATTCATTGTTGTGTGGTCCCGGGGGGGGAGCAGGGATTTCATTGTGTAGTGCCGGGGGGGGAGCAGGGATTTCATTGCACAGTCCTGAGGGGGGGGGAAGCAGGGATTTCATTGTGTGGTCTGGGGGGACGGGACAGGGAAAACATAGTTGCATAGTCCCGGGGGGGAGGGAAGCAGAGATTTCATTGTGTTGTCCCGGGGGAGCTGTGCAGTCCCGGGGGAGCTGGGATTTCATTGTGTAGTCCTGGGGGAGCTGGGAGTCCCGGGGGAGCTGGGATTTCAAGGGATTCCAAACAGTGGACAGCTACCTTAAGGAATTTCGAACAAATAGTGCCTATAAGAAAATGACGACCCGGGCAATGCTGGGTAAAAAAAGCTAGTCTGAAATAAAAGCCCAGTGCAAGCAAGTCTTCTAGTGTTTAGAGCAAAATCAAAAGAATTTAACTGTAGACCATATCTTCTTCCTGTTAATCCTGCAGAAGACTTATAATATCTCAAAACTACAAATAGCCGTAATTGAGATGAGAGGGCATTTTCCCTTTCAAATTACTGGTGGCTGTTTTCAGCCACTGTATGTTTGCTTTTTTATTTTAAAAGCAGCTATTTCCATAGTGTTGTGGAGTCAGAAGATACTTCGTCCATGCAGCTATGGTTCCATGACCAGATGGGATGCTGTATGAGGAGTGATTTAAAACAACAACAACAACACCTGAACTGGCTCCAAGTATCTTAGAGTTACCGTATTTTTCGCTCCATAAGACGCACTTGCCGTACCGTACGTTAAAATTTTTTTTTTAAAAAAAATCAGCTGTTCCGCAGGGAATCAGCTGAGATGCGGGGGCTTGCCCTGCCCCGCCCCGCCCAGGAGCCCTCCGCTCTTCCTCCGGACCAGCAGAAGTAAATAAAAAAAAAAATTTTTTTTTAAACAATATTCGCTCCATGAGACGCACAGACATTTCCCCCTATTTTTTTTTTGGGGGGGGGGGGGGGAAGTGCGTCTTATGGAGCGAAAAATACGGTATGCGGTAACTGTTAAAGTGTGAGTGACTTCCCACATTAGAGTGTGAACCGCATCCTATCATCACACTTACAATATAATTTGCATAAGGAGGAGGACAGCTCCACATGAGCTGCACAAACTCTAGATGAGGGAATATCTCACCAAAGGAAGTCATACAAGCCTATTACACTGGACATGTAAGAAGAGGAAGTATGGGTCACTTGCACATGTCCTGTTGTGGATTCTTTTTAAAGTGGAAATCCATCCTATATATATATATTAAACATCTTATAAAATATAGGTTGCATCCTAACATCTGCAAGTAAAGTTTCATCCCTCTACACCAGTGTTCTCCAACCTTGGGTCCCCAGATGTTTTTGGCCTACAACTCCCAGCATGCCCCAGCCAGCGTAGCTGGTAGTTGTAAGCCAAAAACATCTGGGGACCCAAGGTTGGAGAACACTGCTCTACACTCTCATGAATAGCTACTTCCCAAGGTTGGGGGACACCCGAACAGCATGGGATGTAATGTGAGGCACTGTAGCTGGAAGGGGTAGCCAGCAGAAATCTCTGTGTAGAAGTGCTTTCCACTCACGCTAGGGTCCCTTTTTCTTCAACCCTGTATATGTATGTGTTCGTACATGTTTATATTCTGTGGTTCGGTTGTTGCTGCTTTTCTTTTTAGTCTTATTTCTATAAACTCTTTGCTTAACTGATGACTTTATTTCTCTCTACCTCCTCTGGCAGTCTTTTCCCTGTAAAAGGACCAATCTGTCTAAGGTAGAGAACCTAAATTTCTTTATATTAATTGCTATACCTGCATGTACCTAAGTTGTAGAAGCAGTGCTAATAATTTATCTCTCTTGATTAATGTTGCTATATTGCGGTCATAAATTATATTAAATACAAAATTCATTTTGTTAAGTTGAGTATATTAAATTGTGCAGTGTATAATAATTTATCAGAATTCCTTTTTAATTTTGCTTTTCCTTTTTTTAATAAAACAGATTAGAATTTGAGAGACAGCAACGAGAAGAACTAGAAAAATTAGAAAGTAAAAGGTAACAGATGACTGTCTGATTGTAAAGGCATATGCTGATAAGTGGTTGCGTAAATGGTAGAGAAGGAATTATATTATTTCCTTTGCAATATTTTATTGACAAACAAAACAAAAGAAATTCTATTTGAGCAACATATTTTGTTGTATTAATATTAGCTTTCAAGCTTTACAGAGCTTTCCTTTAGACAAGTCTAACATGGCACTGTATTTATGTTCAAAATCCATTTGACTTAAATTTAGCCGTACAGTAGATCATAAGAACAGGTTTCTATCTCTTGTCAAGGACAGAAGATAACATGACTCCATGGCACAGCATTACCTCTAAACTTTCACCACAGAAATCAGCTATAAGGTAGAAACTAAAACTATGGAAACTAGCCCTGTAAGAACAAAAAGAAGATGCATATCACTTCCCTAGGTTTTTTTGTGCACCTTACATATTATCATTTTAATATTTATTTTATTAATTTTAAAAATATGAGCTTATTCTGGATCCAGCAAAAACCTCCTGTGGACAGAAGGGCTTCTCTGTCAGTGGGAGACTTGATCCAGCACAGCTTTTCTGCTGGTTAAATGGAGGAGAGGTGATATTTGCTGATGTATCCCTTCCTCTGCAGTCCCCTATGTCCCCCAAAATGTACTGGGAATGTACCAAAATGTACTGGGTTTCAGAATCCTCTGGAACAAGGAGGGAGGTGGTGGCACTAGGGTCCACTGAGATAGGGAGAATCTGTGAATATTGCCTTCCCCACCCTTCTTTTAATGAGTGGGATTGTTCTAATCAGAATTCCATTCAGGGACTTTCCTGCCATTGGAATAAAAACTCTGGATCCAACCCATTGGGTTTAGGGCACAATCTAATCAGGATGCCCGTAACCCTCCGAACTCAGAGGATTACGGGCATTCTATGCTGGGTGGGAGGATCGCAGAGGCGAAGGTTGCCTCTGCCCTCCTCCCGCTCTACAAAGATCGGCCATCTAGGTTTGGTGCCTCAGAGCGAGAGGGAAGGAGGCCAAGGCACTGCCAAGATACATCATATCTTGGCAGCACCTGTCTCCTCCATTCCCCACCCCCTGTAACACCCCCAAAAGCCCATCTCCGAGGTTGCACTTACAACCTCGGAGATGCAGCTGGCGTGGTTCTTTCTGCGCTGGCTTTGGGGCGGGATCCGAACACAGATCCCCAGCTACAAGGGTGGAGTGATTTTTCTGACCTCGTAGTTGGGGATCTGAGCAATCCTATGGCCATCTAGATGTTGTTTAGTGGCCATAGGATTGCTCTGTTAGTAAAGTATATCACCAATAATATAATGTGTTTTTTTACTGCATTAAACAGTTTTGTTAATACACATTTAGACTGATCTTGGTCAAGGACCGTTTCTCTCAGTAGTTACTTCATAATAGAACAACACTTCATATGTAGGAAAATAGAATGAAACAAGAAAGTCTTGTTATATAAAGTTTACCATCTCTTAAGTACAAAGTCTTTGGAAAAATAAAACCTCTCTTTTAAAAAAATAACGTTTAGAAAGCTGATAGAAGAAATGGAGGAAAAACAAAAATGTAACAAAGCTGAACTAGAAAGAATGCAACAAGAAGTGGAGTCACAACGTAAGGAAACGGAAATAGTTCAGCTGCAAATCCGAAAGCAAGAGGAGAACCTTAAAAGGAGAAGTGTTCATATAGAAAGCAGGATGAAAGACTTGCTGGCAGAAAAGGAAAAATTTGAAGAAGAGAGATTACGTGAACAGCAAGAAATTGAGCTTCAAAAAAAGAAACAAGAAGAAGAAATTTTTGCTAGATTGAAGGAAGAACTTCAGCGATTACAAGAACTCAATCAAAATGAAAAAGCGGAGAAAATGCAGATTTTCCGAGAACTGGAAAAGCTTAAAAAGGAAAAAGAAGAACAGTATATCAAGTTAGAATTGGAAAAAAAGAGGCTGGAGGAACAGGAAAGAGATCAATTACTACTGGTGGCAAACTTAGAAGAGCAACTGAGAGACAAACAAGTCATGATACAGCTGCTCAAAAGAGGAGATGTGCAAAGGGTTGAAGAAGAGAAAAAAGGCCTTGAAGACATCAGAGAGTCTCTCTTGCGAGTCAAAGAAGCCAGATCTGAAGGAGACGAAGACTGTGAAGAGTTAGAAAAGGTACAGCACAACTTCATGGATTTTAAGCAGAAGCAGCTAGAACAGCTAACTAGTTTAGATAGAGACTTGGTGCAACAAAGGGATCATCTAGAAAAAGAAGTAGCTGATGAACACGAAAATCTGGTCCGTTTAAAACACGCACATACACAGAACTTAAATCTTGAGAGAAATGACGAAAACACGCTGGATGTTGCATTAACTGTTGAAGAACGTAATAAAATAAAATTGGGTGAATATAGGCTGCAGCATAAGGAGAGGCAGCTTCTGTATCTGATTAATAATCATTTACCAGCTTTGTTGGAAGAAAAGCAAAGAGCCTCTGAAGTACTTGATCGAGGCCTGCAAAGCTTGGACAATACTCTTTATGAAGTTGAGAAAGAAATGGAAGAAAAAGAAGAACAGCTTGCACAGTATAGGGCCAGTGCCAGCCAGTTACAGCAGCTTCAAGAAACATTTGAATTCACTACCAACATAGCCCGGCAAGAAGAAAAGGTTCGGAAAAAGGAAAAAGAAATTCTTGAATCGAGGCAAAAACAACAACGAGAGGCACTGGAGCAAGCGGTAGCTAAGTTGGAAAGGCGACACTCTGCCTTGCAGCGTCATTCTACCATAGAAATTGAGGAGCAAAAGCAGAAACTTGCAACTTTGAACAGCAGTTACAGTGAACAAGCAGACCTGCAAGCTACTCTAGAGGCAGAACAAAAGGCCTTGGAACAAGACCGAGAACGGTAAGAATAATTATTTTTTGTCATCAATGCACACACACAGTTTCAATGCAGTTTCATAGAAAATACCCAGTTTCAGTGCTGCAGTAGAAAGAGATAGTAACCTAACTTGATGAGCCCTTCTCATGGTCAAGGTGTTCTTACTTGTGGGGAAGATGTTGAGTAAATGGGAGCTTTCCTTCCTGTGTAAAATAGCGGGTTTTGTGGTAGCAATTTTGTCAGGACTGCAGCAAGGGAAGAAAGGGTTAAACTTTCACTCCCCGCCTGCTGCAGTCCTGATAATTATCAGTAGTGCTCCTTACATTTAGAAAAACAAAACATAGATGTTAAATGCAAAGTCACTTTAATGTCATGTCTAGTTTGGCCCTTAAACTGCATCAAAAGTTTCCTTCCTTTCGGACTGATTGACATGCTATTTCTGAGCAGACAAGTTGAGAAGTTCTCTAAGGGTGCAATCCTATGGCCCATGGGATGGTGTCCAAGGGCTATAGGATTTATCGGACCTCCCCCTTCTGAGGGCACAGAGGGAGGTGCTATAAACTGCTGGGAATACAGGGTGAGATACAGACTAAGACTCAAAACCTTAATGCGATTTCTAGAATACCTTTATTTAGATAAAATGCAGTTAAATTCAGTTCATTCACACTTTCCACATTCACTCAAATAGTTACCAGTGTTGGAGCAGAAGCTGATGGCCAACCCAGGTCGTATACTCAGAAGCAGGAGGTGTGCTAGCTGCTTCACTGATGTTCTCAGGGTTCTCTGATTTTGATGTATCTTAAATACTTTTTCTTCCCAAGTCTTTGCATGATGTGGAAAAACACATCTTTTGACTATGTGTCCTATCTCTTTTGGAAATTCCTCTTTCCCATGTTAATAAAGGACATCTCCTTTCCCTCAGAAACCTGGACCTCCATTTCACCTGTTGGCAAAATTCCTGAATTAAACAACTCTTGCCTCAGGTTTTGGGCTTATCTTGGAAGTCTCTTTGTCCCTAGACTCATCTTGTTCTTTATGTTCCACGGTCAGCTTTGCATGCGTGCGCACATGCACGCGCACACACACACACACACACACACACACACGTTTTTCCAATTCTTCAGCATTTTCCTTCTGGTAACTTTGCAAATTTCTCCTGGTAACTTTCCTTCATTCAAATCTCAGGAACCTTTTCACCCGAAAGGATGCCATTATATGATTTTACATGATAGAGGTAAGGGTTAGGATTGCCATTTCAAACTCTTTAAACGGCCACTGGAACATTATAACATGCTTTTCTCTACGAATAATTCATTACTTATAAAGTGAGAGGAGAGAAGGAGAGATTTTTCTAAAATGCGCCAATATTCTATCTCCCAGAGTTTTCTGTATAGTTTGAGTTTTGTGTTTATTATTTTAGCCGTTACAGGAATCTCAGAACAACATTGAGCCCATGGTCTAACCTAGTTTCAATGCAGCAGGAAGAGTTAGCCACCTAACAAATGGTAGTTGTAGAGTGCTTCTCGTTCTGAATGGGGTTTTAGTTGCAGGGAAATGTTAAGCCCTGTCATTGTGTGAATCGTTGTGGGTTGAGGATATAACCTTTTGTTGTTTGTTTGGACTCGCTTAGGAGTGGACCACGCTTAAATAAATAATCTGTTCATATGACCCTGCAGCAGTTCTGCAGAAAAGAATGAGCATCATTGTCTCTTTATACCTAGGCTTGAAAACTCATACTTGAAGCAGTAGTGTAGTTACTCCTGTAGTAAGCAAACTCTTGTGATGATCATACAGCCGCTGGGTGGAACTGAAGAAGCTAACTTTAGATTTTATTAGTTAAAATGATTCAATACTTTTTCAGTGCAAATTTTAGATGATCATTAATATGTGCACACCATCTGGAGTGATGTGTGTAAGTTATTTTGTTTGAGACTCTTGGGAAATATAGGCTGTTCACATTTGAAAGCAATGAATGTTAAGTCTTCCAAAATAATTTGTCAGGGATGGGGACTCGGACTCGACTCGTGAGTCGGACTGAGTCCCCCCTCTGACTCGACTCGGACTCGAGTCCCAATATTTTTAATGGGACTCGAGACTCAACTCGGGACTTGAGACCAAGGACTCTTCAACATCCCTGGGCTGTGCCAGAAGGAGTAGAGAGGAGCGTGATTGCCGGCGAAGAGCGCATGGAAGCAAGGTGTGCTGCTGCTCGGCCACTATGGACGGCTACCAGGAGTGCAGCCCCAACAGTGTGTCAAGATTTATTTTGATTGATGTGTTGCGTACTTGGGAGAGGCAGAAGAAGGACCTGAGATTACTCTGTGTGGCTGCTCTGAGTGTGTTTCTGGTTCCAGCAAGTTCATCACCAGTGGAGCGGGTGTTCAGTGAGGGTGGAATTGTGATGAGATCTCACCGTTCCAGAATGGGGGCCAAACATTTAGAAAAAATCATGTTCCTCAAATGCAACATGGATAAGTTTTAGGAAGTACAGCAAGTTTATTTTTTAAAATCATTTTTCTAAAATGCAACCTTTCAGACATTTTGGGTTTGGCTGCCTCTGCCTGCCTATTTCAGTTTGGGGTTCCCTGCCTCCTCTGCCTGCCTGGTCTCTTCTTGACCAGTTCCACAGTTTGAATTGTCCAAGACAAAGGCCTCTGCCTGCCTGCTTTGGGGTTCCCTGCCTCCTCTGCCTGCCTGGTTATTTTGGGTTTTTCTGCCTGGTCTGTTCTTGCCAAAATCAGTTGCAGAGTTTTGAAATAAAAAGGCACACTTGTGCCTAGAATTTATTTAAACCACACATCTGAAGTAGCCTTATTTTGTTGGGAAAAACCCCCATTGATTTTAATAGGGACTCATGGAGTCAGCTTTGGGAGTGACTCGTGAGTCACCATTTTGGACCAAGGACTCGGACTCGAGACTCGGGTTCAAAGACTCGTGACTCGAGACCAAGGACTCTTCAACATCCCTGTAATTTGTCCCCCTCGGTTTTTATTTTACCATACTATTTATGTATTACAGACATTTCTTACCCACTTTTCATTATAAAATAATCCCAAAGTGGGGTGCAAACAACAAAACACAGTAAAATAATACAAATTTGACTTTTAAAAATCCTACTTTTCTAGTATGAGGCATCTTGAACTTTTGGGTCTATTTGAAAAGTCTGTATTCATCCAAAAATGATTGGAATGTTTAAAAAAAATTGTCTTCATCGGTTTGAATCTAATAACCTCTTTTGACTTGTGCCAGTTCCTCTAGAGGCTAAATAGTTGAAATCATTGTTGCAGCTCTAAAATGAGGCAAGGTTACTCAAGTGCTGTTAATGGTCTAAGACTCATGAATCAATCTAACTTTAATGAGCTGACTAAGATATTTGCTCTGAAAATAACTAGTGTTCATTTGTTTAACTATTATATTTACATCCTAATGTAGTTCCTTGTTGACAAATGAGTACTTTGCTATTTAAACAGTTGTAACATTATTTTTGTTAATGTTTGCGTGTATCTAAGGAAGTGTCCCTTATGGGATAATATCCTAATTTAATTTCTTCTCAAACCATATTAGCTCTAGTCTTGTGTCTACAATTGGATATAAGTATGTTATATCCAAAATACAATTGGATATAAGTATGTTCTGAGGCTGTTAATTTAAAGTAGCAAGTAGGTCTACATAAGGAAGTATGAACATTTACATGGGGAGGCCTTCCTACTATCCAACGTAGCATGAGTGGTTACTGAGTGCCAAGGGCTAAAAATCAATCCTCTACTTTTCAGGGTTTCGTTTCTTTAGGGCGCAGTTCTATGTATGTTTAGATAGAAATAAGTCCTACAGCTCCCAGCATCCTGTCTAAACATGCATAGGATTGCATCCTTAGAGTCCTTCCTTAAAGAACTTTGCAGCACTGATATTCATACCCTCAAGGTAAAAATGCCCTGT
This sequence comes from Shinisaurus crocodilurus, assembly GCA_021292165.1. NCBI lineage: Eukaryota > Metazoa > Chordata > Lepidosauria > Squamata > Shinisauridae > Shinisaurus > Shinisaurus crocodilurus. The sequence continues at coordinate 172,436,066 of CM037879.1, read as the reverse complement.
TAGCAGAAACCTCCCTAAATTTGTTTTGTCTCCTTTTTATAGATAGGCTCAAACTTAGGGGGCTTGTCTTAGGGATGCTTACTACAGCAGAGCTTGAGAAAGCCTACTGCGTTGCTGCATCTTAAATAATATGTGTTGAAATTTGCTGACAGTTTGGACTTGCAGATACAGCAGTTAAAGCAGAAGATATATGAAGGTGATGGAGTTGAAAAGGGCTATCTTGGAGCTGTAGAAGAGAGACTGTCTCATAGCAGTTCCCCTTCTAACATTACAAAATCTCCATCCCATTTTATTCCATTGGTTGATGACAGGTATGTATTCCTATTTTACCAGATTATACACCTTCTCCCCTGCAAAAAAATTCTATAACCCAGTTTTCTACTGAAGTATTTTTAGATGGATGCCTTTAATAAAATGGCTAAAATAATGCTTTCATTATTATCTGAGTCGAATGGTAGTTCTTTTGCTTTGAAGAATTTTGAATGTTTCCCAAATAAGAATCTGAACCTTGTTTTGATTTTACTTGGAATAGCTCATGGCTTAGAGCTCTTAAAATCTTATAAACCCATGGGTTTATAGCATTTTATGATTATACTTCCACAATGCTTGGGAAATGTGTTTAATTCCATGTAATCAAGGGAATATGAAATACTACCTAATAGCATACACAGAGCCAAATCTCTCACCCCATCCTAACACCCTTGGGGTTGTTTTTTAAACATCAACATACACAATTTCTCCCTTCTGTTGCTTTTAACCTAAATCCTGCTTTCTAGCAACTATAAGATAATGCTGCCTGTTATTATAAATAAGCAAATTTCACAGTGGGAACTAGAATTATATGTTGCAAGCTATGGTAGCAATTCTGTTGCTTTTGAAGGCAGTAGCAAAACATCAATTAATTTTTAATGAAGGATTGCAGCTAATGGGCTTCCGCCATATGTTTAACTTAATGGGGGAATTGACTGTCACCAATTCTTCTGTTTACTGCAGTTAGTAACAATAGGAAACATGAGAGCAAAGCAAGCAATTTTTGCTGTAGTTTAAACAAAACTGTTCTTTATTATTATTTTTCGCTTGTCCAAGGCTCATGACAGGTAACAATATATTAAAGCTATAAATCTGTTAGTTATTAACACTGCCATCATCCTACCCTATCTCTAACCACCAAAAGCCGTTGAAATAAATATCTGGTTTATGAGAGAAAATGTTGTAGCTGTTCGTAATACCTGTGTTCAAGATTACCCATGGGTCAGTGCCTTGATGGCCCCTTTCAGAACTGAATAATTCTTTTGTCTTCCTTTGTGCTGTGTTCAAAATATCTAGAATAAATGCCTTTATTGAAGAAGAAGTTCAAAGGCGCCTTCAAAATATTCACTATAGTTCTGGAGAGGACGATAATAGCCTGTTACATTCTTCGGAACTTACAAAGGTGAGAAAATAGAATTGCCTGGCCCTAGGCCTGCGTTTATGACCACTTCTGATGGGGAAATGTCTCCACAAGATTATATTTCCCTCATATTCTTCTGAGAGTTGATGTCTTGTCAACTCAAAAAAAGAAAGAAAAACTACTCAATACATTTTCATTCTTTACATATATTTTTCTCCCACAATTGTTCAAGCAGGAAGCTGTGGTAAACCAGCAAGAGTTTGAGCTATTCCTCTTTGCTAACAGGAGTTCCAGCCAATACTACTAATATTACTACTTGTTGTTGGTTGTTGTTGTTGTTGTTGTTAATACAGCACCATCTAAGTGTTTTTTAATGTGACCAGGGTAGCTTATTCCCCATAACCCCTAAAAAATGTGCTTCATGCAGCTTGTGCAAGCTAATCTATAAAACATTAAATAGCAAGTGAGGCTACAGAACAGAACGTTTCAATTTGTCCCTGGTGTGTGTGTTTTACTTAACCCTATGGCTGAAGAGTGAAAAAACCAAAATGTAGCATCAAAGAGAGAAGTCTCTGCTCTAACTTGGGTCCTACTTCATATGCAAAATTTAGGGTGTTGTTTTTTTTAATATACTTCTTTTAATATATATACAAGTGCAACCAGTCTGCATGCAACTCAAAGGAGAGTGATGCTTATGCATGCAGTGAAGTCCTTGATTTGGCCTAGGAGGAGGTCTGATAGCATTATACGTAGATCAACCTTTGCTGCAACTTGAGAAGTATGGGGGGGGCAGGGTTGATTGGGAATCCAAACCATACTTCGCTCTACCTCTGACCTGCAATATTAACAGTGGACTGTGTTGAGGAGTGCCATATGCTACTCTGTCAGCACAACTCCCACCCCCTGCAAACCTGCAGTAGGGATATCATAGTGAACAATACTGCAGGGTTGTTTTATACTAGCCCAACCTGCAATGTGATGTGGGATAAAAGCAATAGATAACAATGGAAACAGTGGATAAATTAATGAATAAAATGAATGAATAAATTAATGAATAAAAGCAATGGAAAATCAGTGAAGGGGTTGTCATAAGCTATTCTCTCAGCTTCTGTTCAACCGGCAAGGTAGGTCTAATACCTCTAGACAACAATACAGAGTTGTAAACCACTCAGAGCCTGACTTACAGTATTCAGTGTGAACTACATGGTGGGGCCGTTATGGGGACAATGAACTGCATTTGCTTTGAAATTTGCATTAGCAGGGTATTTTTTTTAAAAAAAAATTCATACTAAATACAAACTGAAAACTCCTCTCTTTGGTAACTTGGGGTATGTGGGTATGGACACACTGGTGGCCAATCCCAGATACATAAACATCTTGGATTTCTCCCTTGATTTCTATGGGCAGTCCTTGCTTTCATCCCTGGGAACATTTAAATATAGCTTCTCAGTCTGAACAAGGAAATAAACTATCCAGAAAATGAGATGTTTCTCTCAGCCCTTTTTATATCTGTGTCTCTTCCTCTGTCCTCTTTTGCTTGTTTCCCTTGGAAGAGGAAAGGGAAGGATAGAAATGGAGCAAAGGACAATGGAGGAAGAGGTGCAGAGATACAGTTGTGGTGCTGAGAGCACATAATGCAGGCCACATGCTGAAGCTAAGCAGGCATGAGCCGGGTCAGTGCTTGGATGGGAGACTGCCTGGGCTGCCCACATCTGTTCTCCTGCATTGAGTAGGGGGTTGGACTCGATGGCCTTATAGGCCCCTTCCAACTCTACTATGACTATGATTCTACAACCTTACACTCTCCTGCTCACCCCTTCTGCGCTCATTGTCTTATCTCTTGGCTAGCCTCTCTGCCCAACTGCCAGCTGATCAGGTGACAGACAATTCTGGGGGTGTTGTTGCCACGTGGTGATGCATCAGGGTCACAGACTGGTGGGGGAGGGTTGATAGAGATGGCTCAACCACCTTGTGTCCATCTGAATGCAGTAACTAGCATGCTGCTTCATGATTCAGAAAGTCACTAGTTAGAGGTGCTCTATTTTGCTATTCTGCTTCGGTCTTTCAAGCTGTTTCTGTACTCATAGAATGTGGCAGTATAAGGCAGCAACCTCCTAGTGATATGCCCACTCTCAGTAGTGTGTTTGATGAGCATGCCCTGTCAGCTCGAGCCCCATTGACTGAATGCCAGGCTGTGATGGAAGACACCTTTCCCCACAGCCTGGCATTCAGGTGACTGCCATTGCAGCACTGGTTGTCTCCTGGCATGGTTGTGGTGCAGCAGGCAAATCCTCACATATGGACTGGCTCTGTGGGCTGAATATGGGTGTTTCCATACACAGTCATTTTGGTGCATGGAGGAGCCTCCATTTGCATACTGAAAGCCAGAGCTGGTGCAATGTTCTTGAGCCAGTGTGGCGTAGTGGTGAGATTGTTGGACTGGGACTCGGGAGATCCAGGTTCTAGTCCCCGCTCAGCCATGAAACTCACTGGGTGACTTTGGGCCAGTCACTGACTCTCAGCCTAACCTACCTCACAGGGTTGTTGTGAGGATAAAATGGAGAGGAGGAGGAGGATTATGTAAGCCGCCTTGGGTTCCTTTCAGGAAAAAAGGCGGGGTATAAATATAATAAATAAATAAATAAATAAATAAAATGATTTCCTTGTGATTATAAGAGAAATATTGCAACTCTTAAAATTCTTACCTCTCTGTTCAGACAATGAAGAAATTTCCTTTAGTGGCATCAAAATATCTAATTTGCAAATTTGTGTGAACAGCTGTTGGAATTTTAAAAGTGAGTATATTACAAATCACTCTTGTTTTACACCGCAAGAGTTTTGCAGAAAGGCAGTATAGAAATAATAAAAATAAAAACTATCTTGATATTCTTTTATTATTTATCAGAAATAATAACTGGTGGCTATTTTCTATTTGCCATTTCTATTTGAATTTAAACCCATTTAGTACCACTTTAGACTAAAACTGACCTAGCTGAATTAGGTCATTTGTTGTTATAAAGTTTTGTGCCCCTTTTTAAAGAATCAAACATTTTGAGTGATATCTTTTCCTTGCTTTCCAGGATAACGAAAAATTTCATAATGGTACTGTTCAGCGCAAGTTGAAGTATGAGGTAAGTTATAGCCTGTCAGCTTGAAGAAGTGCTAATCTTAAATTATGGCATGCTCTGTAATTACATTTCTTAACATTTCGCAGCATAATTATAATTCTGTATTCGATCAAGATTAATGGCCAATGAGAAAAGATAAAATTAATTCTTCTGCTGTGGTAAAGATGTGGGTGGTTGTGATAGTGGTAATGTTTTATTAATATTTTGATGCTGCAACAGTATCCCTTTCAAAGATCTACAAGATAGAAACAAAGTTTATGATTAGAAACAATTGGTTACAATCTAACTACACTGAAATTCCTGTCCTGTTAGTGGTATAACCTGACAGTCTGGATAAATTAAGGTTCAACTTTTCAGATATCCAGAGCACAATGCGGAAATGGTGCATGGAAACCTTTGCAGGCATCCAGATCTTTAGTTGTCATAATGGGTTGGGTGTTTTGTTTTGGTTTTTTGCCAATACACTTTCATTGTTTTGTTCCAAATGAAAATGAATGTTTAAATAGAAGCTTTTCAGTGAATTCTGATTATTATTTTAAGGATGCTTCTTTCTGGGGAAGTAGGGATATAGGATTCAGTCTTAATTCATAAAATCAATAGGAATTCTGCCATTTACTTAGAGATGTGGACTGATGATCACTGAAGTGAAATGGATACTGTTCTAACTGCAAGATGGCAAAGGAAAATTCTGGCTTTTCTTTTTGAATCAGAGCTGATCTCATTTAATTTAATTTGGTTTTGATGCTCTATAATTCAGAGTTGTACAGCACAACTAAACCTGAATCAAAAAATTTAAATCAGAACAATTTTCCTGTTATGCCCACAAAAGCACCTTTTGTTTGTGTTTTTTGTTGTTGTGTTTTTGAAATTTTAAACAGAAAAGACAGCCTGGGTTTCCCCTTTATGGCTTTCCCACTCTATCTAATGATGACAGCCAATGTTATAAGCTGATGGATGAAGATACAAGAATAGCAGTCATCAATAAGCAGGAAAAAAGCATAGCCACGTTTAATCCTTATTGGAGGAGAATTCTGCAGTTCTGCGTGACTCAAGAAGCTACAAATAGAAAGAGACCGTTAGAACAGGAATCCATCAACTGGCTGTGCAGTAATGAATGTGACTCGAATGAGTCCAAAGTTGTTAAGAGCAAGAGAACTTGCTCTAAATATTCTACAGATCCTCAAACTCATGATAGATGTGGAATTATTAATTTGTCAGACAAAAAAGCAGTGCTTCAGCATTCTGGAAACGCAAGCCTACCTGCTTCTTCTTGGGAATACAGTAGCTTGGAAACAGAATCTGGTTCTTTCCATGCCCACCACATGCCTGCCTCAAAACTTTTAGCCTCTACTAAATTTCAGTCTGGTACTTACACTTTTGTCTCTCTCAGAGAATACTATAACAAAATTCCCAACGTTTATGAGCAGATTGCAAACCAGCAGTTGGATGAAAGTGCTACAGATGCCAACCAAAGGTATTTCCCAGAGTCACATGTGGGAACTAAATACATTTATGGCTTGGGACATCTATTCAGCAAATTCTCCAGTATTTACAGTGATACCAGTTGTCAGATATTTAAGAGTAGCTGGTTTTCTAAGCAGATCAAAGATCTTGTCAGTTTCTGTGACAAAAATGAGAAGTATTCACAGGTGGCATCATTTATTAAACGCTTTCCATTTATTAAAAAGATGCAGTTAAATCTGTTTTTAGGTATGAAGGTGAATGACTCTCATGATGCTAACATCAGCTCAGGAAGCCTTTTGCAAGAAGAAGACACCATTAACTTCTTGCCCTCACAAATCTCAGTTGATATGTGTACAGTGGATCGCGCTGAGGAATCTAGTAACTGTTGCAGAAATGAAAAACTGAAAACTAGCCTTGTGCTTAGGCAAAATTTTGTGTATTTCTCAGATGGGCTTCTGAAATTGCAGCTACGTCCTTGGGATGAACTGTTGCAATATGTGACCTCTGCCTTGCCAGAAATTTGTGCCAAACCTGATGAACTAAAAGGAATATACTGGATTGCTGTGGGAAACTATAAAAAACCTGGACCAGAGCCTGCATGCTTGCTTTTACTCAGTTCTGTCATATATGCTCTTATTCAACCCGCCAATCAACTAGAGAGCAGTCAGGACTCTCTTGAAATTTTTCATGTTCTTCCAATCTCTACATTAAGAGAAATCCAAATTGGTTATGCTGGACAGAGCATCAGACTTTTCTGTTCCAATGAAGAAAATGTAGTGAAGTTATTTACCTTTAACAGATACTTCACACAAAGAATATGCCGTGACATACTTAGCATTGTGATTTCATCATCCGAGTATGCTTGCTTAAATCACCCACTCTTACAAGGAGATCTGTTAAAACTTTCACTTGATTGGACCTCAGCGGTCAGGGACTTGGTTTTTGAAAGTGGTTTGCGTCTGTCATGCAATTTCGAGGCCAATTTAGCTGATCTGGTTTACCTGCTCCATGAAAACATGGAAATCAACAGACCCCCTTTAGGAGAAATTCAGTTATTGCTGTATACAACAGTGAAACTAGGAAGTGAAATGGGATCACTAGTCCTCACTAATACTCATATAGGTCTTGTACAGGAAGATAGTGCCTTCTGCCAAATTCCTAGAAATTTGCATTCTTTAGCTGACAAGTCTCAGTTTGACAGAATTCAGCTGCGTTGTTTAAGTGAACTCAAGTGTGTAGTTGTCCCAGAGAAAGACAATCTGATAGAAATTGAGCTTGTATTTTCTAAGTTAAGTAAGGTTGACTGTGATGCAGCCAGTAGTTTGTCTTGCACTTCTCAAAGAGAGAAAAATACCCAACTGAGATCTGTTTCATCCTCTTGTTGTGTTTACTCTAGCACCCCATCATATACCTGGAAATTGACTTTCAGTTCAAATGAAGATGCCATTAGGCTAATGTTACATTTGACAGGACAGTAAATCTGAGTGCTCTTTAAGCTTTTAAGTTCACACAAAATAGTCTTAAAATCCAGCACTCAGAAAAATATTATGCAAATAAACCATGTGTGTGTGCATGCGCTTGTCCAAATGTCTCTTGGATGAGACACATAAAGGGTTGCGTTCAGAGGGAAATTGTCATGCCAGAATTTTCAACTCCTAGTTGCTTTACTGTATCTAAGATGTATCTGAGAATCATTCCCGAGTGTTAGTGTCATCAGTTTTAAGTATTTGTTCTTGAGGGTTGGGAGACACAGATTCTTCTTCTCAAGCTTTCTGCTACCAGCCTGACAAAGTGTTCCCTAATCTTCTCAGAGATGCAACTATTTCAGAGCAAAAATGTATGAACTGAGTTCTGAGTACACTGCGTGTATGTGCATGTACATGTACATGTACATGTACATGTACATTAGGTAGTTTGAATTCAGAATACTTCCATGTTTGAGAAGGCATGGCTTTAGATTCGGCTTATAACAACCATCAGCGGTAGAGGTAGGAATTAATCTGTGTTATGCATGTGCGGGTAGGAGAGATTAATACTTACCTTGCAATAGGATCAAAAACCAACTGGGTCTGTCATGAACCTAGATGAATATTTATCTTTCCACCCTTATCCAGGAAGGACTTAATTTGAAAGCAGCAGTAGCAGCAGCTTGTCTGCAGATATAATTGAAATGCAATGGTTTCCTCTTCTCACTCCATTTAGTACTTCTTGAGTAACACACTTGTTCCGTTCCCTTTCACTGGTACATGAATTCTGATAGCTAGGATTCTTTTCTTCCATGTTATATGGGCTGCTTCGCAAATTATTTGAAACTGTCACTACATCATTCACTTCTTTAATGTGTGAATACTAAATCCTGAGGTGTATTCTGGGACCAACCCCCCCCGCATCATTTGACCCACTTTTCAATTAATACGTGTATTTGTATTGTAAGCCACCTTGAGAATGAAACTGCCATGAAAGAGATGGTTCTTAGCACAAACAATTATGGTGTTTGTTCAGAAATCAATGTGCGCATGAGCACACACACACACACATATATGTACTAAAGAGAAAAATGTTATATGAAATTAATCTCCATGCTATGTTATCAAAAACTCCCTGTGTTCAGACTATTAAATCTGTCATTAAACAATAATTTAATAAATTTAAGGTATAATAATGGCCTTAAGGAAAGAAGGCATTCATCTGGTTTTATTGGGGAAAGTAGCCTTGTTATAGTACAGCACAAAATTCTTGGGTGAAATCTTTATTGTGTGACTTTTTCTTTGCTTAAATACAATTAAAAACTCCTGTTGCAGATATCCATATATCACTTTATTTGTTTCTTTAAAAATCACATCAGGTGATAATGCAAGTGGAAGATTGCTCTTTGGCTTGCTGGTTATACACAATCATTTTCTTTCCTCCTCAAACACTACCTCCATCCGATTAGCATATTACTTTACAAAATATTGTCTGTAATAACTTCCAGGTAGCATCAGAGAATTTGGACTAGGTGTGTGAAGGGATGGAAAGTGGAGATGGAGAAATCAGGGGGAGCTGTTCTGTGTTTTTCTCCCTGAGGAATTAACTCACATAAGACTTTCAAATGTTTCCACATTTTCTAAATATTTGGAACAAGAGCAGTCTGAGAGACGACTACCAAGCATATTTCTCCTGCAACATAGTGGCAAGGTATTCTTACAGCACAGCCTCTGTGTTCTCTTCTAACTTGCTTCATATTTATTTATTTATTTTATTATATTTATATCCCACCTTTTTTCCTGTAAGGAACCCAAGGTGGCTTACATAATCCTCCTCCATGTTATCCTCACAACAACCCTGTGAGGTAGGTTAAGCTGAGAGTCAGTGACTGGCCCAAAGTCACCCAGTGAACTTCATGGCTGAGTGAGGACTAGAACCCTGATCTCTTGAGTCCCTGTCCAACACTCTAGTGAAAGAAACCATACACACTTTCTCTCCCCCTCCCTCTCCCCTCTATCAGGAACAAACTAAAACATGGAAGACTTAAGAAGCTTAATTCATTCATATTTTCTATTTTCTGACATCTATGAAGCTCACAGTGACAACTTAAAGTTGTAAACCATAGATCTTTTAAAACATCTGACTTTCATTAGAAAAATAAACATGAGTTATAACACTTGCTTTAATGGTGCGCACACTTGTTTGTGCCCCTCCCCTCGGGCACTGATTCCCCTCCAGGGGCCAATTGCTCACAGTTGAAACTGAGTGTTGTTGGTTTGTGAACTCTGGGTTGCTTAATGGGTTGTCGTTACATGTGAACCCAGAACCGTGTGTTGTTCTTGAGTTATTTTGCCAGGATACAGAAGTGGCGGGCAAGAGTGGTCAAAAAACCCAGCTGCTCTACATGCCAGCACTATAGCACCACAAAGGCATTTGGATACAGGGAGGGAGCATACAAAGGGGGAGAGGGAAACAAACAATCCAGGGACTGAGGAAAAAAAACTTGTTTGTTTGATCGTCTGCCAGACAAACCCTTGGTAGGAACAAATAGCATTGTGTGTGAACCAGGTCAACGCTTATTAAAAGGGAAATATCAAAAGAGGCCAAAAGGAAGCAAAGAATGAGTTAAAAAACAAAATAAAGCCATACCATAAATCTATCTAGTTTGCACTGTATTGAAAGAAGTAACTCCCATGTAGAGGGCACTGCAGAATATGGCATACACTTCCCCCATCCCGACAGGAAGAGGTGCCAAGATTCAAAACAATGGCACATCCAAATGATGAAGGACCCCAGAGATAAGGAGCCCAAGAATCTATGCCCTTTTATTAGGTTTAATCAGAGGGAGAGGGCAACGGAGTCATCCCCACATGACACACCAATCAGGTGCTAGCCAAACAGTTGCCAACACCAGTGCCCCATGTCCTCCCCAAAAGCCCCCATACTGCTACCTGAAGAATATATCCCTCCCTCCTATGCACATGTGGAAGTGTTTTCTAAGTATGCGTAGTGTGCCTGTATATATATATGGATCCTAGTCATTTGGGAATATTTATTTTCTGAACTTTTTCTCCACAATTAAACATTTTTCTGTTTCTGAATTATAAAAGATCTACACTGAGACTGTTCAGACATAACAGAAAAACATGGTTGGGCATTGTGAGAACAAGCTTTGGACTCACATGCTACAAGATTCCCTTGCATGCAGAAATTAGAAAATACTGTTATTGGTTTGTGGCATGTTTTAGTTTGCCATCCTATCTGAACAAATAAGCTGTGGGTTGCACTTACCTGCAAAGCACAAATCAGGGTTCGCAAGCAAGCACAAATCATAGTTTGCCTGTTCAGACAAAATGGCAGGCTATGATTTGCCACAAACTGAGAATGAGAACTGCATGCAAGGGGAAGATTGAGTGAAAACAGAGCACACACCCCAAGGCTCCTCAGGGCTCATTCTCATGAGACCAAACCATGGTTTGGTGGTTCACCTGAACAGCCCTATTGTTTCTAAGAGCTGATAATGAGACCTTTTTGATTACTGCAAACTTGATGCAGTTTGAGTTTTTTTACAGAGCAATCCTATGGCCCCCTATAGGATTTTTAAAATTGGTTTTTTTGGAATTGTTTTTTATTGGTTTTTTGGTATTGTTTTTTATTGGTTTTTTGGTATTGTTTTTGTAAACCGCCCAGGGAGCCTTTTGGCTGATGGGCAGTAAATAAATGTTTTAAATAAATAAATAGCATCTAGAGGGCCATAGGATCATTCGGATTCCCAGCTGTGAGGTCAGAAAACAGCTCCGAGCTGGAGATCTGCACTCGGATCCCCCTGGTCCCCCCCCCTCTGCAGCTGGCACGGAAATAAACCCAAAAACAACAAAGGCTGCAGTTGATAAATAGTAACCAATAAACCAGAGTGCCACAATGCACACAACTGCAAAAAAAAACACAAGTGTGAATATATAGAAAAACCAAATCATGAAGTGTTGAACACAAATTAACATAAGTAAGTAATATATATATATAGTCAAGATCATATATCATAAGTCAAAAAATTGACTTCAATGTTTACTTAGTAATACTACAAACAGTACCACACTGAAAGAAATGTTGTACGCAATGATAGTAAACCCAATACAATTATTAGACTGACATATACTAAGTATAATCAGGTGCTGATGATAAGAAAGCATATTATAGCAAACGACATGTAAGATAGTGAGTAACAGGTAACAAAATATAATGACACCTGAATACAAGCGGCAGCAACAACTTATATAATGTGATATTAATATAATGAGTAACAGGAGCCAATTCACAAATGGTCATTAACAAACAAAATATTTATTTTATTTATTTATTTATTATATTTATGAATCGCCCATCTGGCCAGACATCCGGCCACTCTGAGCGATGTACAATGCAATAAAATACAGGGGGGGGGGACACACAGAGTATAAAACACAATAAAAAACAGCACAAAACCCAAAAATCCTAACCTAATACAAACAAGTACTGGACAGAGAAAAAACCTGCCACCAACAGAGTATAATGTAGTGACAGATTACTATAATAACAGTAACAAATAGAGTACCACAAGCTGCGGGACACTGGAAGCACAACTGAATATAATATGGTGTATGATAAGTAAATGCCAAAGCAAAATTAACAATAACAAACAAGTGCAGGTGAGTATGAAGCAGTGTAGAAAACTGCTATAAACACTATGAAGTTGTTACAGGAATCCAGTTGTAAATACTGTTTCGTCAATCATGACTTCATCAGAAAAAATCTTCTTAAAGTCGCTGCTTACGAGCAATATCCGTGGGACTAAAGGATAACATTGGTTCCACACATAAATCTTATCATTTAAACTGAACCCATAGCAGGAAATTCTATCCGGACTAAAAAATCCTGTGTTCGCAGGCAGCAAGGACTTTCCTTCCAGGCACAGAAATAACCACGTTGACTGCATCTCCAAAGTTGTAAGACTGACTTCCGAGAAGGGGTGAAGAGGGCATTCTGGGGGGTGGGAGAGGAGGGGAGGAGACAGGGTCTATCAGGACATGACATATCCTGGTGGTACTCCAGCCACCTTCCCACCCCATCCAAAGCACCTCAGCTAGACGGACGAAATTGACCATCTAGCTGACTTGCAGGGTGGAAAGAGCATGGGGGTGAAGGTCACCTCTGCACTCCTCCCACCCTGCATAGGATGCCTGTAATCCTCCGAGTCTGGAGGCGTGTACAGGCATCCCCATTGGATTGCACCCTTACTTTATTCCCCCCCCCCCTGTTTTCCCAAATGGTTAAAACTAAGATATACTTCGGTATAGAAGGGACTTGCAGCTCCATCTCTAGCACTGAGTATATTTGCACTTTATTTGACTAAAACGAAGGCATACATATTTTGAAATTTCATAAACATGCAACAGTACAATTTATCTACTAAACTAATGGCTACATTCTTAGACACATGTATTGGAGAGTATGTTCCGTTAAACTCTGATTTCTCAGTAAGCATGCATAGGCTCATGCTGCACATCATGCATAAGACCTATTTTCTTAAAATATTCAAGTAAATTTAGACTTGATAAGTAAATACTGCATATATTTCAGGTTTTCAAAAATTGTAGCTCTTAAGATCTCTCCCCCCCTCCCCCATGGCTTCATAATTTTCAGAAATTTTAAATTTATTGCTTAGACACATTTCTTTGGTTTTAGCAAAGGCTGCAGTATTTTAAATTGGGAAAGCTACTAGCAAACAATCTCAAACCCAGAGAGAAGAATACAGGAATAAGCTCACCCTACCATGAATCCCTACCTCCCATTGGGTGCTATATCAAATTTCTTTTGTCAGTTGAGTGTACTTGATTCAGCAGGAAAAAAAGTAGAAGAGTTGCCCGAACAAGTGGTAAATCCATGTTCTGTTCTCTCTCTACCCCAAAGGCCGGTTGGCTGATAGTTCCAGACTTCCCTAGTACCCTTCTGCATCTACAACACCCAGAGACTGCACTGTCCTGCTGCCCCCTTCACTACATAGGCCTTAATATAATCTTGTATGGGTGGTATATCCTTGGATCCATGAAGTCTTTGATTTATTTTTTTAGCAGATCCATTCTCAAAACATACTACTTCTGCAGAGCATTTCCTCACAATTTTTTTCTGTTTGCTATGTTAACATTCCCTTGCCTGCATTCATGTTACACTTTTGTAAAACGTTGTCCAGCCTACATTTGTTAGATTATAAATCCTTATCAGGAATGAGATCTGTTCTGTACAACATGTAATACAGCTAGTGTAATATAAACCCACAATGTCTGAAATTATTATGCATATAATTACTCCCATCATCAAGCTCTTCCTGATCAATATCTACTTGGTGCATAAGTTACCCATTCCATATCTTTCTGGGGAAGCTGCTAATCCATGAATATCAAGTACTTTCAGAACTCTCATGTTTATGATGATAAGCACTTAGAAGAACCAATATTGACTTCATTGCTTAAATTACACCACTTGATAAAGCTGTAGTGCTAAAGTGCTTATTGAACTACAACTGGTATGGTTTCTTGAATACTAAAACGCTTGCCAGGTGTGTTGCTGATGTCACAACTAACGAAACAGTGGAATACCATAGTCCCTGTGATCACTCTGTTTCAAGATTGTCTTTACATGATCACAATAAATTATACCCTTGTACTACTTTATATTACACAGCTTGCAGACCTGTTCAAGAGAACTATAAACATGTCAGTGACATCTAATTTTGGCAAGCTGTTAGTGATGGATGCTAGGCTAGACAACATTTATTTTTAACATTAATATACTGCCTTACCTGCTAAAAAGCCATCCAGGCAGTGTATAATAATTTAAAAGAATAAAACGTTGCAACAATAAAAACAAGAATATTGAAAACAGTAAAAACATTCTTTAAAAACTATACATTTTAAAAGGCTAAATTGAAAATATGTGTCTTTACACCCTGTCTAACAGCCAGGAGTGGGAGCCAATAGTAGTTCTTGAGGGAGCACATTCCTTAGTTTGGGGTCAACAATGAATATACCGTATTTTTCGCTCCATAAGACGCACTCTCCCCCCCAAAAAAAACTAGGTGGAAATGTCTGTGCGTCCTATGGAGCGAATACAGTAAAAAATAAAAAATAAAAATTTTCTTTTTTTTACTTTCCTCTGCTGGTCCGGAAGAGCGGAGGACTCCTGGGCAGGGCGGGGGAAGCCCCCGCCTCTCAGCTGATTCCCGCGGAACAGCTGATTTTTTTTAAAAAAAAATTATATATATATATATATATATATATATATATATATATATAACTTTCCTCTGCTGGTCCGGAAGAGCGGAGGACTCCTGGGCAGGGCGGGGGAAGCCCTCGCCTCTCAGCTGATTCCCCATGGAACAGCTGATTTTTAAAAAAATAAAATTATTATTATTATTATTATTTTATGTCTTTTATTTTTTTTACTTTCTTCTGCTGGTCCGGAAGAGTGGAGGACTCCTGGGCAGGGTGGGGGAAGCCCCCGCCTCTCAGCTGATTCCCCGTGGAACAGCTGATATTATTATTATTATTATTATTATTATTATTATTATTATTATTATTATTATTATTATTATTATTATTATTATTATTATTATTATTTTACTTTCCTCTGCTGGTCTGGAAGAGCGGAGGACTCCTGGGCAGGGCGGGGGAAGCCCCTGCCTCTCAGCTGATTCCCCGCGGAACAGCTGATTAAAAAAATATTATTATTATTATTTGGTACCATACGGTAAGTGTGTCTTATGGAGCGAAAAATACGGTAGAACATAGTGGACAGTATCCAGTACTGTTGCTGTGCTAGCTGTAGCAACCACTAGCACAATAGGAAAATAGTACAACCGGAAACTGTTGCTTCTGGAATGGGACAAGTCAGAGAAGCTCGCAGCAGGGAGCTGAGCTGACTTGTCCCATTCTGGTAGCTGTAGTTTCTTGGGTTGCGCTAGCAAGTGCTACTTTCCTGTTGCGCTAGCGGACATTCCCTGCTAGTACAAAGTGTTTAGAGCTAGAGGATTGACAGCATTGGATACTGTCTTACATATATTTTTGCTGGGTTTGGATATATCTGAATTTCAAACACAAGCTTTTGATTGCAAATGCTAACTTGAAACTGGTCCCCTATATATCCTTTCCCATATGTGAACAACTTAGATTCTGCTCCAGAGATCATCTTTCTCACAGATGGTTATCTCCAAAACTAGGAATACATGGAGCCTGATCTGCAGAGTCTGTGGGTTTCTCTTAAGTTATATTGCACAGATTAGATTGTGTGTATGCTGTTAGATGCATAAGAGAGCAGATGAAAGTGATGTGATAAGATATGAAAGTGATATGAACCAACCCTTAATTGCAGCATGTAGGCTTAGCCAGTGCAGTATGTTTTCTAATTGTAGACTTCTGGAATTCTTGACCTGGAAAGGAACTTTATATCCCAAGCCAGAACTCCTACACATTTTACCCTCATCCTCATGGTGTGATGCCCTACTCCTCTCTCCCACCCACAACCCCTAGAAATTAATTACATGCTAGACCTGAGAAGCAGAGGACACAAAACAAAATGAAATCCCATTCTGAAGGTGCCTACATGGTTTAAATGAATAAGGGTGCAATCTTATTGATGGCGCCCTTGATGATCAAGAAGCCCCTGAACTCGGAGGCTTCCGATCATCCTATGCAGGGCAGGAGGAGCGGTGGAAGTGATCATGCTGGCTCAGCTTGTCTGAGTGTAGAAAGCTAAGCAGGGTCAGGCCTGGTTACTTGGATGGGAGACCTCTAGTTTCCTGCATTGAGCAGGGGGTTGGACTCGATGGCCTTGTAGGCCCCTTCCAACTCTATATGAATCTTCACCTCCCCATCCTCCCGCCCTTCATTTTTCACTAACCAAGCAGGCTTTTTTGCCCGTCTAGCGAAGGCTTTTCAGAGGGGATGAAAAGGAGGCTGGAGAGGCCTCAGGATAGCTCATATCCTAGCCTCTGCAGTCTCCTACCCTCCCCACCCACCGAACCCCCCCTCTTTTCTCCCTCTCCAAGGTCTAGTTCCTGACCTTGGAGACCAGCCGGCACGGTTCTTTCTCTGCTGGCTGCGAGGGGGAATGGGGTCAGATCTCCGACTCCCCCTTCCAAGTTCGGAGCACTGTCTCCAACCCCAGAGGGGGACTCCGAAGAATCCTATGGGCCCTCAGACACTGTCTAAGGGCCATAGGAGTGCTCCCTCTGTGTGTAAAATAATCTACACAGCGTTATCTTTAATGTCACACTGCAAAGATAGGCAAAACCCCAATAGTCTCTCCAATGTTACTTTTACGGAAATTTCTTCCCAATCAAACTTTGTTATATCCAATTGATTCTGCTTTCACCATATGTTGAGGTACTATCAGCATCTTAATGAGATTACAGAATAACAAACTGCTGCCCTTTTTAAAAAGAAGCAACACTTTTCATAATGGCCAGGTTCCTTCAAGCTTGGTGTCTTTTACACAGTAAATAGTATTTTATTTTTGATCATAAAGGCTTGTTAGGATTTCAATCTTGAGTGACCCTTCTATGAATGGAAGGATTCCTTTCATTTGTGGAAGGAATTGCAATCCAGCAGAGTCTCTGAGGTGGGGAGGGATACTGCTTTCTCTGATTCCCCCTTCCCCCTTGTGTCCCTGAACCCTCCAGAGCAGATTCGGGGTGGGGATTTGTATGAGGAATTAGCAAAAATTGCCTTCCCCTTCTGCAAGAGGGAGCATCTTATGAACATAGTTCTGCCCATGCAGATTTTGGATCCATCCGAGCCTGTGTTTGTTACGTAACTTTTAACTGAAAGTATAACGTTTTTATTATGTGTTTTCCATTCTGCGTAAAGCTGCAAGAAGATTAAGCAATACTTTGTAGTGGTGTTTTCTGTTTTCCCCTCTGTACTTGATTAAATGCTTGAGCATTCTTATTTATTTATTTATTTATTTTATTATATTTATACCCCGCCTTTTTCCTGCAAGGAACCCAAGGCGGCTTACATAATCTTCCTCCTCCTCTCCATTTTATCCTCACGACAACCCTGTGAGGTAGGTTAGGCTGAGAGTCAGTGACTGGCCCAAAGTCACCCAGTGAGTTTCATGGCCGAGCGGGGAATAGAACCCGGATCTCCCAAGTCCCAGTCCAACACTCTCACCACTATGCCACATTGGTCTCATAACTGGCTCACGCTGGTACTCATAAGAGGAGTACTATTTGCTTTCAC
Organism: Shinisaurus crocodilurus; assembly: GCA_021292165.1. NCBI lineage: Eukaryota > Metazoa > Chordata > Lepidosauria > Squamata > Shinisauridae > Shinisaurus > Shinisaurus crocodilurus. The sequence goes on along the minus strand of CM037879.1, from coordinate 172,418,343 downwards.
AATAAATCCTTTCATAAACCCTTCACTTTCTATCTAATCTTATTTGATTTTATTTTACTTTTCTGTCAGATAAAATATTTTGACCTCAGAGTATTGTTCCTGGAGTGATGCGGGTTTTAATTTGTTTTTCCTCTTTGATATTCATTTGATAGCGAATGATCTGTCGTTCTGGTAAAACAAACCCAGATGACCTAAAGAATCCAGTTAAAATTAGTATTCCACGCTATGTCCTTTGTGGGCAGGGAAAGGATGAGCACTGTGAATATGAAATAAAGGTAAGGTGTTTGAGCTTTTCTTTTCTTTTTTAAAGAAAGTTACTTTTCCATTTCCATTTGCATTTGTGATCTGTTCTCATGTGCTAACTTACTTCTTACATGTCTTCTAAATGGAAAGGCCTATCTTGAAAAGGGAAGAGTGGACTTTTCTGTTATAAATAATTGTAGCTTATTTTCTCTCTTGCATGCACACATTCCTTGAACCTGTGCTCTCAAACTGCGGGTTAGGCTGCCAGCAGTGGGGAGCACAAATGACTTTGAATTGTATCCAGTGATGGCTTTGCCTTAGTAGAAACTTCCGCAAGTCGAGGCACCTAACTTTCACTGGTCTTCCCTACCCACCCACGCCACCTGTTCTCCTCTAAAACTGTTCCTGATGATTGGGACACACATAATTGGAACAAAACACGATATGGCATGGTGAAGGGAGAGAACTGCGTGGATATACAAGGAGTCTAGCAGCCGAATCAGTTTATCCAGAGAAGCCTCTAGGTTGCGAGTAGAAGACATAAGATCTAGTAATTATACAAGGTAGTTATGATCTCAAGAAACTTGAGAAACAAAGTCTTGGAGTCAAGGGTTGGTGTGTTTTTTTTCTGTTTTTTTAAAATAATTTTATTTACTTTTCAAAACAAAATATAACAAAATACAAGAATAACACAAAAATATAACATAAACAACATACAATAAATCATAAAGTGCACCCCCCCACACACCCTCCAAGGGACCAATTTATATACTTCCATCCCCTTGATCAAATGAATTCCAAATTCCAAAAATATAACATATCCTAACAAGGCATGCTCCCCTTCCCCTTTATTAATACATAGTCTAATAATTGATTCCATATATCCATAAAATTATTCTTCTTTAACTGTCCTTTTTTGCATTTGATACTACAAGTTAGTTTATCATTTAGGGCTATATCCCAAACTTCCTTATACCAGTCAGTTATTAGGAAAACATGTTGTACTTTCCATTTCCTCGCTATCATTAGCCTAGCCGCAATTAACAATTAATTCCTTCGTATTTTGGTCGCAAATAAGTTTCTCCGTTATTGATAACAATGCTAGTTTTGGACAGACCTCTAAATTAATACCAATAATTTCCGATATTTCTGTAAAAACCTCTCACCAAAAAACCAGTACATTTTTACAACTCCACCACATATGAGCATATGTCCCTTTTTCCTGACATCCTCTCCAACAAAATGCAGAACATGGAGTCAAGGGTTTTATCACTGGATGTTGCTGACCCTATTGTGTGAGTCTAGTTCTTTTGCAAATCCTATATCAGTGAGTAAATTTGCTTTCCATGCACTACACCGACCAATGCCAATGTGCATTATCCATTCCAAAAATATGGGATAGAAATGTATAATAGGTTCGCTACAAAGGAAGAAATACAAGGTGAAGTCAAATTCACAACGAAGTTGGTAGCAAAACACATCTATTGATTTTCATGGAGTGATGGAAAGTAAGCTGTGTTTAACTCCCTTTGGTGTAGCTGTAGCATTATGGGAGCCACTTCCCTGTAGTATGATCCAGTACAGCTGCATATGAATGACTCAGCCATGAGGGTGGAGCCAGCTGTATGGCTCCTAGTAAGAGCCGCTTATAGACACAGTTGGCACCCTTCTTCCTGGTTGGTCCCCACCCATGCAGTCAGCCTTGCCCACAAGGTTGGGTGGGTCATTCACATGCAGCTCGCAGCCATGTGGGATTACACCATGGGGAAACAGCTTCCATGCCACTGCAGCTATGTGTGTATGGGATCCTAAATCCACTCTTTCCCAGTGTGCTGACAATGCAGGCTTATTTTATTTCCAAGTCTAATTTGCAGTTCAGCATCTATCATGCTTTCTTTCAATTAAACCTGCCAGTAATAGTTTAATTGGAGAAAATTATCCATTGTAGGGAACCATATAAATGTGTTTATCTGAAATCTATATGCTTCATTCTTGATGCTATTTTTATACCCTTACGAAACAGATTTCGGTCCTAGATGAGACATGGACGGTTTTCAGGCGGTACAGTCGCTTTAGGGAAATGCATCAAACGTTAAAATTAAAATACCCAGAGGTAAGATGCCAATTATTACTATTTTTACCTGTAGTTGTATTAATAATACAAATGTGTATTATTTGTATTTGTAATTTGCTTTTGGGTCTATGTTGATAGCATAAACTGGTGAGCTTCTCCATTTGCTTCTCGAGAATGTATTGTTGTTTACCTGGGAGAAAGCTTTAAATATGTTGTTTTGCTGTCTTTTCCAAATGGCTGGCTCATTATGAACAGTTATATAAGGATTTTTTCTTTATAATTTATTTTATTTATTATATTTATATCCTGCCTTTTTTCCTGCAAGGAACCCAAGGCAACTCACATATAATGTCTTTGAAACTGCAGAAGTTTAAACTGGATACTTACCTGTGAGCGGGGACACCATGATCATGAAGGTGGTTTTCCCAGGGTGAGGCTCATCCATTGCCCTCCACCAGGTGTGCTGACCCATGCAATTTCCCCAAATGCGGGAAACTCAGCTGCACAATCTGTGGTAGTGGGGGACTGCACTCGGGCTTTCACATATTAAAATAAATAAATCTTTTGGGAGAGTTCCTTCAGAGATTTTCAAATGGAGAGCAATTCATGAACATAATAAGTTTGATCCAGACCTGCTGTTCCACAAGTGGAAGGGCTCCTTCCATCCACTGAAGTGAGTCTGATCCAGCAGAGGCTTCTGCTCCGCTAATGGAATACTCCCACAGGCAGAAAAGGGGAAAGCAATTTTTGCTTTCCCTTTCCCCCTCCAACCCTCAGCACCACCTCCCACACTGTTCTGGAGGGTTCTTAAACTTTTCAGAGAAGATTTTCAGGGGCTCAGAGAAGATGTTACCCTTTTACTGTATTTTTATTGCATTTTCTGTGTCCTTTATCATAAAAGTATCCATAAATAGTGTGTGTGTGTGTGTGTGTGTGTGTGTGTGTGTGTGAGAGAGAGAGAGAGAGAGAGATCCTGCCTTGTACACGGTTCTCCCCCATTTTATCCTCACAACAGCCCTGTGAGATAAGTTAGGCTGAGAGATAGTCCAGCACATGGTCTTCCATGGAGCTTTCTGGCAGACTGGGTTTTTTAACTTGTGTCTCCCCAGTCGTAGTACAACACTATACCCACTACTACAGCACCTTGGCATAAAATAAAATGAAGGTTTGGAAACCACTTCTGTCTATTTGCTTTGGAGTGTAGGCATAAAAACACAGTTGCTCATGCAATGCCTGTGATCTTTGTAGTTGGTTCCCTACTAGTCCATGTGGCTGAGAGGGGCAATTGCAGGCTGTACCATCAGATAGCAGGTTTTCCACTGGCAGTGTGGGAGTCTCAAAGAGGAAAAGATGGCTGCCTTTTCCTGGGACACATCTATACTTCCAGATGACCATTGCAGTGCCCAGCTAAGAATGAGGTCCCTCAAGAAGATTGGGAAATTAACATTAATTTACTAAGAGCTGCTAGAATTGCAATCAGTTATAAATGGAAGCAAAAAGATATCCCATCAATAAGAGAATGGATGATGAAGGTTCTGGGAGTTACTGTTTATGCTGAAACTTGTGAATGTTATTAGAATTAGAGAGAGTAGACAGGAAAATATTTATCTATTATTATATTATATTATATTTATTTAAGGCTTTATTGAAAAGTGGTCTATTTTTGTTATGTTTTGGAATAATAAAGTACAGGACATGGTGCAACCCTATGAATTGCTAGGAAAATTGTAAAGAGGAAAAGGCAATGTAAGCAATTATTAATTGACTGGAATAATATTGTGAATGATTGTTCAATGGAAATATGTATAAAAACTGGGGAGGGGGCAGGGGAGAGAAGTGTTTCTGATCATTTAAGGCTACAATTCTGCACACACAGTTAAAGATGCTTCAGTCCCCTTAACTTCAATGGAGCTGAATTGCAGGCATCTAAACCTACATTTGCTGCTTAAGTTCACCAAAAGAGCATTCATCACCATCAGATTATGCCAATGAAAGCTAATTATAAGACGATTTACTTTTTGAGCTCTAAATGCATAGTAGTTTCTCAGATGTTCCAGAGGAGTACAGAAATCCTTTCTCAAGGAGTTGCTGCCGTTGAGAGAAAACTAATTGCCCAAGTGAACACAATGAAATAACTTAGTAAAATGTGATTTCTTCCACCTCAAAAAAAGAAAAGAAAAAAGAATATGGGCATCAGTTATGCAACTATGTATTATCTGTATTGGATAATTTCTGGCTGGTCTCCACCATTCCATTCTTGGGCAAGGTGATGGACAATGTGATGGCATCTCAGCTCCAGTGGTTTCTGGATGAAGTGGGTTATCTAGACCCATTTCAGTCTGCCTTTAGACCTGGTTAATAGGATAGAGACTGCTTTGGACACCTTAGTGGACAATCTACACTGGGAACTGGACAGGTTGAGTGTTCCCTGTTGGTTCTGATGGACCTCTCAATGGCTCCTAATGCCATCCACCATGGTATCCCTCTGAGGTGTCTCTCTGGGATGGGACTTGGAGGCAGTGTTCTACAGTGGCTCCCATCCTTCTTGGAGGGGTGATTTCAGAAGGTGGTGCTGGGGAATTCCTGTTCAGCGCCCTGGCCATTGACCTGTGGTGTCCCTCAGGGTTCCATCTTGTCTCCCATGATGTTTACATGAAACTACTGGGAGTAGTTGTCCACAGTTTTGGGGTCCAGTGCCACCAGTATGCTGATGACACCCAATTCTATTTTTATTTATTTATTTATTTATTATATTTATCAATCGCCCATCTGGCCGGTCACCCGGCCACCCTGGGCGATGTACAATTAAAATACAGCAAAACACAATAAAATATAATAATTAAAACAATATAAAAAATTCTCATTAAAAACCTAACCCACCCCATATTCCCGCCTGAACAGCCATGTTTTTAATGCACGGCGGAAGCTCATCACAGAGGGGGCATGGCGAAGGTCACTAGGGAGGGAGTTCCATAATGTGGGGGCCGCCACAGAGAAGGCCCTCTTCCTAGTCCCCACCAGCCTGGCTGCTCTGGCTGATGGGATAAGGAGAAGGCCGTCTGTGGCAGACCTTGTTGAGCGGCCTACTTGATGTTGCTGGAGGCGCTCCTTGAGATAAGCTGGGCCGGAGCCGTGTAGGGTTTTAAAGGTCAAAACCAACACCTTGAATTCGGCTCGGCAAGCAACTGGTAGCCAGTGCAACTCATTAAGCACTGGCGTGATGTGATCACGCCGGCGGCTGCCCTTAATCAGGCGAGCCGCCGCGTTCTGTACCAGCTGAAGCTTCCGGACCGTCTTCAAGGGTAACCCCACGTAGAGCGCATTACAGTAGTCTAGGCGAGAGGAGACCAAGGCATGAACCACTGATGGGAGCAGGTGATTAGGAAGGTAGGGGCGCAGCTGCCGTATCAGATGGAGTTGATACAGCGCCGCCCGGCTCACAGCTGCCACCTGAGCCTCCATGGACAACTGGGAGTCTAGAATGACCCCCAAGCTGCAGACCTGGTCCTTCAGGGGTAGATGTACCCCATTCAGCACCAGGTCAACATCCCCTAACCTTCCCTTGTCCCCCACCAGAAGTACCTCGGTCTTGTCGGGGTTCAGTTTCAGCATGTTCCTTCCCATCCAGCCAGCCACTGACTCCAGGCACTTGGACAGGGTCTCAACGGCCAACCTCGGTGAGGACTTAAAACAGAGGTAGAACTCTGTTCTACCTCTCCTTCCCATCTAAATCCAAGTTCTAAATCAGGGTCTGATGTTGGTAATAGACTGGATGAGGGCAAACAGATTGAAGCTTAATCCAGACAAGACAGAGGTGCTTTTGGTTGGTTGAAAGGCAGATCAGGTAATAGGGATTTGACCTGTGCTGGATGGGGTTACACTCCCCTTGAAGACACATGTGCACAGTTTGGCTATATTTGATTCATCCCTGAACCTGGATGCCCAGGTTTCAGCGGTCACCAGGAATGTGTTTGCACAGCTGAGGTTAGTGCACCAACTGCACCCATTCTTGGAGATGTCTTATCTAGCCACAACGACACATGCTTTACTTGCATCCTGTTTGAACTACTGTAATGGGCTCCGTGTGGGGCTGCCTTTGAGAAGTGTTTGGAAACGGTATCTGGTCCAGAATGCTGTGGCCAGACTGTTGATTAGGGCCAGTTACAAGGAGCATGTGATTCCCTTGTTAGAACATCTTCACTGGCTGCTAATCTGTTTTCGGGCACAGTTTGGAGTGCTGGTTATGACCTATAAAGCCCTATATGACTTGGAACCAGGCTGTATGAAAGACTGCATTACCCCATACAAGCCTGCTTCAATTTTAAGATCTTCTGGAGAGTGCCTTCTTAGTGATTGTTCCCAGGCTCAAACTCCCTGCCAAAGGAGGCTGTTGTCCTTCCGCCAGCAGGCAAAATGTTTTTATTCAGGAAGACCTTTGTACTGTAAGTTGGTCTGCTGTAGAAAAGGGTTTTAATGGGTTGGTTGCTCTCTTTTTTTATTGTTGTGTTTTTGTTTTTTATTTTATATTTTAATTAAGTTTTTGTTTTAATATTGATTTTATTGATGTTAGGCACCTTGAGTACTATTTTTGGTAGGAAAGCAGGCTATAAATCCAATAAATAATTAAAATACTTCCTCTTTTTACAATAGATATATTATCCATTAAGACTGAGAATAGTTGCTCAAAGGTTTCCCTCACCTTTCTTTGACATTTTCTTCATAACTATAATGATGTTAACTTTGGGGCATTTGAGAATTATTGCTCTCTCTAGCAATTCATAATAATTTTCATTTGAGGCCTCTGTTGTATCTGTCTTATTCACATTCTCTTATCGCGCACCATTTTATTTATTTTTAACACTATTTTTCAGAGCCATTTCAGCACTTCTCAGTGTTCCTTTGGAGACTCCTGTAATTTTTTTATGAGGCTTGCATTTATATCTTTACAAATAGTTGTCATTTTCATATGAGAAAGATTTCTCCCATCATACATCTTTGATAAGGAAATTGCTTGTTTGCACTGAAGACAGATTTTTCTCAAACATTCAATAGCAATTTTCAGGTTGATTGGAATCTCATTGGGTATTGTGCTACCCCACTGTACTTCTCTCTCTCTCTCTCTCTCTCACACACACACACACACACACACACACACACACCACCTCCTGATAGAATTTGCCCTCACCCTTGGTGGCTATTAACTCTTTTTAAATATATATATATATATATATATATATATAGGAGATCTTCATTGCAAATCTCCTGCAGCACATCTAGTTGTGCACTCAGTCTGTCCTGGAACCAGCGTATAATGGTACCTTCACTTAGCCCCGCTCCCCTGGCTCGCTCTCAAAGGGTGGTTAATATTCATGGTTGCTATATTGGGGAGAGGAGTCAATCCAGCTAATCCAGGATGCTAATCAAATGATGTTTCTGCTTCCTTGTGATATCTATTGAACAAGCCATTTTAGAGTTCAGCAATCTCTTCTGCTCTGGACAATCTGAAGTTAAAACAGAAAGTGTCCTTTCTTCGCTGCAAAGTCACGTTCCCCCCCTAGCTATTGGTGTCAGTATAGTAGCTCATTATTGAGATGTGTTCTTGTGTATTTCTCGGTAAATTAGTTAAAAGAAGCAGCAGGCCTTTGGGGGAAATGTACTAATTTATCAGCAATTAAATTGAATTTCTGTATTTGCTTCATTGTAGAAGGTGAGAATTCCTATGTTTCTGTTGTCATGTTCCTGGGCACTGACAATTTTCTGAATCATTGGTTTATGGATATAGAAATTGATAGTTTAAAAAGTTAAACTGGAAAGTGCATATTTGCATATATTCATGAACAGTGAATATATTGTAGTCTAGGTGTTTCTATTTGAGTGTCATCTCAATGAATTCTAATTGTTGACATTTAGAGAAGTTGCTTTATCTTTTCCTGTGCTTTGTACATAGTATGATACAGTGGGGGAACTCAGTTCTCTTTGGTAAGTTTGTCTGCTTTGTATAGTGATAACACTCTGGCCATGTTCACATGTAACACTAAACAATGGTTTAGCACTACATGGACAAGCCTCTGCAAACCTTGGGAATCGCACACTCGCCCTCCCTTCCTCCCACGTGATGGGCAGGAGGACTTACCAGGATTCAATTTCAGTTTTTACAATTCCTGGGTTGTCATTGTGCAAACCAGGAATCATAGTTTAAAACAAACTCTAGTTAGTTGAACTACTAGCAAAACAATCCAGGGTTTGTATGTAGCTGATTTGTTTAGCAATTGAGTTTGTTTTAAACCCTGATTCCTGGTTCACATGTAACAACAAGCCAGAAATCATAGAAATTGAAATTAAATCTTCTTTAATCTCTCCTCCCAGCCATGCAGTAGGAGGAGAGGTGGAACATATGAGTGTGAGGCTCCACCCTGGTTTGCAGAGGCTCATCCACATAGCAGTAAATCCTAGCTTAGTGTTACATGTGAACCAGGTCTCTTTTGAGATATTTGAAGACATTTGCCAACAACAATTGGTGAAGAAGCAAATCAATAGAAAAATATGCTGAGATGAAAAATAAAAAATCATTGATATAAGGCAAGCATAATGAATATGGAGTTTTTGTAGGCTTTGAAATAACTCTTGCTATTTAAATAGAAGAATGGTTAACTCAAATATTTCAAAGTATCCTCTGAATTATGGGTAGTTGTGTTTGCTCTACGGCATGCAGACCTGTTTAGGACAAAATGCATCCTGATTCATGATGATACCTTTTTTTAAAAAATCAATTGTTGACAACATTTGTACTTAAACAGCTACACTATTTACATATACTGTACTTCAATTTGAAGATGTTGGGTTGATGATTGTTCTAATGCCATCTTAGGAAAAATATTCCAAATACTGCACACTCATAATATTATTTTAGGACTATTTTTCACAGTTACTCTTCTAACTCCAGATCTGTTTTTATTATAAACACAAACATGTATGCTTGTTTAATATGTGCTGTGTCCTGTAGAGGTGAACTTTATAGCTCATTAGTTGTTCAGTTGTGGACTACTGCTTCAGTATTTTTAATTTGAGGCTGCATTTCATGTTTCTGCCACCACATTCCCAAAAGAAGTATATTGAAATATTGATTTATTGAGGCGGTAAAATCCTAACCCCTTAAAAAGGTAAACTGCTGCTATCTTACAACATTAAAATTTGCAGTATATAATTTTGATGAGTTGTGCGTGTAAATCAGTTAAGTAAGTTGATGTTGATAACTAAATGAATGTATCTAATCAAACTGTGAGACACGGCATTTCAAAATCAATATGACTCCAGTTGGAATATTGTAGGTGTGGGTACTAAACAGTGAGTATTAATTATGCACTTGGTATTAAATCATGTCTAGATGTCTACCAGGCTTTAGAGACTCATTATTTCCTGACCTTGTAGCATGTTGGATGAAAATGGTGCTTCACAATACAGTCCCAATGCTAAAGCAGCAATGGGCAGGAGAACTGTATAGAATTGACACTTGAACTAAGGTGAGCTACAAACTGAAATAGATAAAATAGCGGGAGGGGGGAGGAATGAAGTGTTTTGTTGTCTAAGGACACACACTGAGTTGTCTTCCCACAATTCTTCATTTTTGTATTTTGTTGCAAAAACTGTAAAAACGTATAAATGCAATAAAAGTAATGGATTCAACTATTTGTAGTTCAGTAATTACATACTTTTTCTTTTCTTTTTCTTTCTGGGATTTAAAGGGCCACACACAGTATTCTGTGCCCAGACCAGGTCTTTCTGATCCCCCTTCCCAGTGCAGCTTATCGCCACTCCTAAGGGTTAGGGGAACTTCCAGAGCCTTACGTGATGTTTAAAGAGCACACAACCAGAGCGATTGGCAACACACACACACCCTCCATGTGTGTGCGGAACTAATTTCTGCTTGTGTATGAGTTCTTTAGATCCCACCCTTAATCTTTATGTGTGTTTTTTTATTTTGCCACCTGCGATGTAAAAACTTACAAAATCATAAAACGTATCAAAACTACCATAATCAAATATAGTACGTAAAATAACATGATAAAACTGTAAAAAAAATCAGAAGAGAATAATACAACTTATGAGTCATAACACAAATCCCTCTTAAACATCCATTCTAAAAATCAAGGCAACAGTCAGCATCTCAACAGTCAGCCACCAAATGCTTAGTAGAGTGAGTGTTTTCACCACTTTCCTGAAGGAAAACAGAGAGGGGGGATGTGTGCAATTCTTTCAAAAGAGCATTGTACAACCTGGGAGTAATAACAGAAGGCTTTTCCTCCACCCCTATATACATCACTAGCTTTTGCCCGCGTGGATTTTAGGATGTGGTACAAATCCTGGTAACACTGGACTGAGTGTAATGTATTGCTTTTAGAAACACCATCAGGTTCAGATGGCAAATAAACCTCAAAATGGCCACCGGAAAGATTTTGCATAAAACATAACTGTTCTACAGGGTTACCGTACCTTCGTTACCGAATTTTGCGTGAAGTTCACCATTACGATAAACTTCGAAAACTACTGCGAAAAGCTGTCCACCCGCTGTCAACTCACACAAACCACCATAAGTATGGGGTCGGGACTCGGGACATGTTGTCAAAGTATGCATCGGCACTCGCATAGTTGTTTCCATCACTGTTGTGGGACATTATAGAGAATTCATCCCAGTTTTCAACAACATGATCAACTATGTGTTCACGTACCTCCCTACCTAGATTTTGACTGCCATACATAACGAAAGATAGTGCCCGGAATAGGAACGCTCCATCGCCTACAGTTGGTACGACTGTGTGTGATATCATCACACCATTTACATTTAAATTTTCAATTTGTATTTTGATTTATTTTTTTTATGGAGAAGAAGAAAAAAAAAGTTTAAAAATGAAAAGGGTTTTTTTTCTTTTTTTTTCTTCTTGAAGGTCTGCAAGAGCTGTATGGAAAAGATACAGTGTCTCTGACTGAAAGTGTAACGTTTAGGCTGGGTGCTGGCAGCAGAAATCTTGTCTGACAGAAATATCTGATCTTAAAGAAAAATCAGGTTAATCCTGATGAAGAGTGACCGTGCCAAGTTTGGGGTAGATTCATCAAAACGTGATGAAACCTATGCAACAACGCCCCACACACAACAGTCATTCAGTCAGTCAGGCATTTAAAAAAATTCCCTCTCTTTTCACCCCCTTAGAGAACATTCTAAATGGCCTAGGGGAGATTTGCATACCCACTCCTATTGGCCCCTGCAGGAATTCATACGAACATTCTAAGTGCCGTATGGGCTATTTGCATAACTGCTCCTATTGGCTCCTGCAGCAGTTCTGAGGTGAGGCCGATTTTCATAACTGCTCCCCTGTTGTTTTGCCCATAGGAGATATGAGAGTGGGATGATCCCCCCTTTTTCACCCCCTTAAGGATGGAATTTCCAAAAATCCTTCCTTAGTGGGTGTCTACGTCATAAAAACAATGTTCCTTCCAAATTTCACGTTCCTAGATTAAACGGTTTGAGCTAGGCGTTGATGAGTCAGTCAGTTAGTCAGGACTTCTTTTACATATATAGACTAGCTTTTTTTACCTGGCGTTGCATGGGTTGTCATTTTCCTACAGGCACTATTCGAAATTCCTTAAGGTAGCTGTCCTCTGTTTTGAATCCCTCCATAGGTAAGGTCCCCTGGGACTACATGATGAAATCCCAGCTCCCCGGAACTACCTACTACCCCCGGAACTACACAATGAAATCCCTGCTCCCCCCCCCCGGGACTACACAATGAAATCCCTGTTTCCCCCCGGGACTACACAATGAAATCCCTGTTCCCCTCCCCTGGGACCACACAATGAAATCCCAGCTCCCCCCCCTCCCGGGACCACACAACAATGAATTCCCTGCTGGCTCCCCAGGACCACACAATGAAATCCTTGCTTCACCCCCCCTCCCGGGACCACACAACAATGAAATCCGAGCTCCCCTGGGACTACACAATGAAATCCCTGCTCCCCCTCCGGGACTACACAATGAAATCCCTGCTCCCCCCCCCGGCCTACACGATGAAATCCTTGCTCCCTTTCCCTTGGGACTGCGCAGTGAAATCCCTGCTCCCCTCCCCCCCAGGATTATGCAACAGTGAATTCCCTGTTTCCCACCCACCCCGGTACTACACAATGAAATCCTTGCTTCCCCCCCCCCCCCGGGACTATGCAACCATGAATTCCCTGTTGTCATCCCCAGTACTACACAATGAAATCCCCGCTCTGCTCCCCCCCCGGGACCACATAACAATGAATTCACTGCTGCCCCCCCCGGACCACACAATGAAATCCTTGCTCCCCCCCGGGACCACACAATGGCATTGCCCAGGTCGTCATTTTCCTGTAGGCACTATTTGTTCGAAATCCCCCCCCCCCCCCCGTGTAGTGCATATGAACATTCTATTTGGACATAGGAGAGATTTGCATATCCGCTCCTGATTGGGCCACTGTGGCAGTGCATACCAACATTCTAAATGCCGTTGGATCTATTTGCATAACCGCTCCTGAATGGCCCGTGCGTGCATTCCAAGTGACGCCATTGGCTCTCATCTATTTTGGGCCGTACAGGCGCTACGCGGGTTTTTTGGAGATTTGAACCCACCAGTCTTTGTCCTTGGGTAATGGAGAGTATGCGTGCCAAGTTTGGGGCGGATCCGTCCAACCGTGTAGGAGCCTATGCGATGCATGCGAGCCGATCGAACGTACATACGGATGGACATACTTTCACATTTATATAGTAGATTTGCAACATCCAGGGAGCCTGAAGCAAGACTTGTTGTTCGCATATGAAAAAAGCACTGGAGACAAAAGGTTGTAGCCTATGCAGTAGTGTATTGGAAATCAAATAAGTGATGTACTTAGCTTATTCCCACTTATTTTTGTTGCTGGTAACAGAAACTACCTGAGATAGATAGATAGATAGATAGATGTAAAATGAGACTTGGATACAGTCATGTGAAAAAGAAAGTACACCCTTCTCGAGTTCCATGGTTCCACATATCAGAACAGAAGAAAAATCATCGGGCCTGTAGCAGGTCTCAAAATTAGGTAAAGACAACCTCAGATGAACAACAACACATGACAGAGTACACCATGGCATTATTTATTGTACAGAAATACAGCCAAAATGGAGAAGCCATGTGGGAAAAACTAAGTATACCCTTACTGCAGCCATAGGTATGAAGAGGCTAAGGAGCATCATTCTACAGTGAGGAAGATTATTCTGAAGTGGAAAACATTCAAGACAGTTGCCAATCTTCCCAGGAGTGGACATCCCAGCAAATTCAGCCCAAGGGCAGACCATGCAATGCTCAGAGAAATTGCAAAACATCCAAGTGTTACATCTCAGGCACTACAGGCCGCAGTCAGCAGGTGCAACATTAAAGTTCATGACAGTACAATTAGAAAAAGACTGAACAAGTATGGTTTGTATGGAAGGGTTGCCAGGAGAAAGCCTCTTCTCTCTAAAAAGAACATGGCAGCACGGCTTGGGTTTGCAAAGTTGGATCTGAACAAAGCACAAGCCTTCTGGAACAATGTCCTTTGGACGGACGAGACCAAAGTGGAGCTGTTTGGCCATAATGCATAGCGCTATGTTTGGCAAAAACCAAACACAGCATATCAGCACAAACATCTCTGACCAACTTTCAGGCACAGTGGTGGAGGGGTGATGATTTTGTTTTGCAGCCAGAGGACTTGGGCACCTTGCAGTCATTGAGTCGACCATGACCTCCTCTGTATACCAAGGTATTCTAGAGTCGAATGTGAGGCCATCTGTCAGCTAAAACTTGGCCAAAATTGGGTCATGCAACAGGACAATGATCCTAAGCACACCAGCAAATCTACAACAGAATGGCTGATAAAGAATCAAGGTGCTGCAATGGCCCAGTCAAAGTCCAGACCTCAACCTGATTGAAATACTGTGGCGGGACCTTAAGAGAGCTGTGCATAAACAAATGCCCGCAAACTGCAATGAACTGAAGCAATGTTGTAAAGAAGAGTGGGCCAAAATTCCTCCTCCACAACCATGTGAGAGACTGATCACGCCATACCAAAAATGATTACTTCAAGTTATTGCTGCTAAAGGTGGTTCGACCAGCTATTGAATCATAAGGTGTACTTAGTTTTTCCCACATGGCTTCTCCATTTTGGCTGTATTTCTGTACAATAAATAATGCCACGGTGTACTCTGTCATGTGTTGTTGTTCATCTGAGGTTGTCTTTACCTAATTTTGAGACCTGCTACGGGCCCCATGATTTTTCTTCTGTCCTGATATGTGGAACCATGGAACTTGAGAAGGGTGTACCTTCTTTTTCACATGACTGTATGTATTGATGTAGCTGTGTTTTACTTGACCAACTCAATTAAATATAATATAACAACTACTTACTTACATTGTTTCTGTCTTTGAAACGTAATTTTATTGCAGATGTGTGCCTTAATGCAGGGCTAATCAGTGTAAGCATCTTAGATGGCATCCAAACTGCCAAGGCTTTTTTCAGCCACAACAGCTCAGAGTGCAGACTGGTATTTTTATTGGGGGGGGGGGGCAGGGTTCTTCCTGGTAAATGTTGTTTTATCCTGCCCTTCCTTCAAGGAACTTGGGGCATTGAACATGGTTTCTCCCATTTTATCCTCCCAACAATCCCGTGAGATAGATTAGGCTGGTATATGGTGTTTAGCCCAGGGTTTTCCAGTGAGCTTCATTAACTAAATGTCTCGCTGGTCCAAGTTCCACAGTGGCTTTAGTTTATAGCCTTTGTACCCCTTACATTGTCTACACTGCTTTTATGCAAATACAAAGAATCAGCAAACACTGGAAGTATCTGTTAGTAATTAATGTCATGGATCTCCATGGACCCAGGAAGTATAGCTTCACAACAACCTTGTGAGGCAGTGAGCTTCATAACTGAACATAGATTTGTACCTGACTATCCCTCATCCAAACCCAGCTCTCTTGCTACTACATCTCACAGGCTGTAAAATGTCTGATTAGGCTGAATATGTGGCCAGAAACAGTGAAGCAAAAGTGTATATAGAGAGTGTGACTATCATGTGTCCCCACTTCAGTTCAGCCAAGTTTGATATATATTACTGTGTAATCATGGAAAATCCTTATTCAGGCCTGAGCAATTGAACTGTCATACTTCTGCTGCAACATAAATCTGTGGTTGCTGGAAAGTGTATTATCTATCAGGCAATAGAGCCTATATTTTATAACCTCTATGAAAATATACTTGCACTTGCTGCATTGTCAATGATTTTTAAAACTAGCTCCTTTCAGAGTAAAAGCATCATGTTAAATAATGGTCCTATTTTCCCAGACTCCCATGGTTTTATTCCTCAAGTTAACAGTCTCTGTTTCTCCGAACACTGTGCATGAGAAAAATCTTCCTAGTTTTGCACTGATGGAAATATCCACTACCAGCAGAAGCTGTTATTAAAAAATATATATCATTTGCTTTGAATGTTATAGGAATTCTTTTATTCCAGTGGATCCCCCCCCCCCAGTACTTCAAAGTAACTTCATAGCTATCTACCAGGTGTGCAGAGATGGATTTTTTCTTCTATATATAAGCAGCCAGATATTTTATTCATGCTAAACATTTGGCATCTTGCAACCATATTATTTGTGTGAGTAGAACTCCATATTTGTATGAGGTCTTTTTCTACACAGCTAATTAATGTGGAACTACTCTTTGAACACAGTGGTGTTTTAACCTGCTGCTAATATGCAACTTCATATGTCTTCAAGTGACAGCCTTGAGATGATGGTTTTAAGATCTACAAATGATATGCCAATAGATGAGCAGATTAAGGCAAAAAACCTCACACAGTAGTCTTAACATGAAGCTACTGCCAAAAATGTGTCAAGTTCTCTCCCACCCCTCACCCCCTATAACATAATAGTACTTGTCTTATGTCCTGAAATGATTACCATGTGTGTTCCCCCATCAGCAGCAGGTTATGATGTAGAATAGGTGGGGGTAGCTCATGCCATAATCTATACTATAGGGGAGAGGTCAGGGGAGATCTTGATAGGGGGACAAGGGGACAATTCCATGTGCAGGGTGATGGTTAGTTTTGCAGTGAGGTTGGGTATATCTCTCAGTGGAAATGAACCCCACACTTGTTTTTGTTAAGATTTTTAATAATGAACTTACAACTTTCATATGTGCAGAGACTTCCACACACTGGGATAGACTTAAGAAAGTATTACAGGAGTAATTTTTTGGTGGAATTGAGTGGATCAGTGATTCCTCTTTGTTCAGAATGTGTGTTATTTTTTCACCAGCTTTACAATGGGGTTGGATGAAACGCAAAACAGTTAAAAGATATAGGAAATCTGCACGCACATTAAGGGCAGTGCAGATATTACACCATAGTTAATACAAACCCTGTGGCACTCTGAATGAACCTAGCTTTTGCAGCTGCTGGTATTATGTCTGCACCAGCACTCTGTTATGGGTCTCTAGACAGCCAGGATGCATGTGTTTTAAAATAAATCCTAGATAACTCATCCAGAATACTTTCTTCTCTAAACAAAGAGTACATTTTAGGCAGCATAATATTAGAAATCAGTACTTTATGAAAACCCACTTGTTTTAGTTTGCAGTAAAGAATAATTCTAAGTAGTCTTCCAAAGTTCAGATGCTTTTTGAGTTAATAGTTTAAAAATCAATCTGTCAAGCATATTTAAGTATGATGGAGATGTGTGTGTTTTATTCCATTGCCTTATAACTGGGTGAGAGACCTTTCCCCTCCAATTTCCAAAGGAACGAGTATATATTCATTTACCTAAGGGCAGAACTCGGGCATAGAAAAGCACACAGTCCAAAGGTAAACATTTTTAGAAAATTCTAAGTACACAAACACAGGATTTATAACATTGATGTTTGTAGCGTTAAGTATAGTGTTTGTAGATAGTAAAGTGCATAATATGTTTATAAAAATGCCCTTTAGCAATGTATTCATTTGCATAAAGATAGTAAATTCAAATATGAACATTCTTTAAAAATGTTTTTATTCATTTTGGGGTTCTTTTAGATTATGAGTAGGTTCTTATCTGCAATGATGTGAGCAAATTTATGCATTTAAATTTCTAACCTGTTCGGTATATATAAGTAGCAAATTTAAACAAATAAAACAGGTTACATATAACATCCCTTTACCTCCTATGGACAGAACTACACAGCCACCAAAAGTGATGTCATGACATCGCAAGAGATTGCTGTTGGTCAGCTTGGAGATCGTGGTGAGGGGAAGCATACTCTTTGGTCCGTTAGGCAATGGTGCTATGAGTTTCATCACTGGATGATAAAACATGAATTTTCATCATGTCTACAACATAATAATGCAATTGATGTAATGTGCTCCAATTGTCCCACTTCTATGTTTCGGTTACATCTTGCAATGTGTGTGTGATTTTAACACTTTACTTTTTAAAAGTATGAAGAAAACCTTTCTTCCTGTAGATGTACTAATATTCTCTTAATGCTTGATTCAGTAAAGAAATACCCACAGATTTAGCACTCTCAGTTCTGAAAATTAACAAGCAGAGCTAGCATCCATTAATGTACAGCTTAAACACAGAAAAAGACAAGGCAGAATATTTGCTGCTGTATGTTAGGTAATCTTCAGTAAACCAAATTGTTACTCTTCTAACTGAAAGAAGTATGACAAGTATGTATCTTAATATTTATTGAGATGTCCATAGTTTCTGAAACAGACTGTGGGTAGCAGTTGTATCTTGCGGTTCATCCATGGACAAAGTCTCCTTGTGATTGTGGATATTACAAGTGCTATACCGTACAGATGCCACACACTGACAGGAACTAAACATTTAATTGTTAATAATGAAATATTCCTCTTTTAATGTGCCTTTCATTAGTTTAAGTGAATACCTCCTGGCTTTGAAACTCTCCGCACTCTGCTTTCAAAAATAAGGGCAGAGGACAGCCTTTTCTATTCCTCTTCTAATGCCAGTGTTGGATTAATTCTTCAACCCAAAGATCCTTCTACTGAGCAGCAAACAGCATGCACACAAGTGCATGCATGAATCTCTGCACACTCAGCAGTAGATGGTTGGTGCTGGGTTAGACGACTCAAATACTCAGGGTAAATTTAGACAAGGAGTTGAGCAGTAAAAGTTTAAGAAGCACTGGGTTAGAACAGGATTTTCTAAAAGCTGTTCCAGGAGCCCCATTGGGTAGAAGAATTCAGGATGGAAGTGTAAGAAATAATGAGTTTCCACTTCCCTGTGTGGAGAAATGGAAATTGTTTTCTTTCACTGTTATGGGAATGTACTGTGTAATAAATGTTGAGCCAGAAAAATACTATTGTAACTATCCTGGCACTTGCTTTTTTAATCAAGAGACTGCTTTGTGAACATTCCAGCTCAAACAGTTTTCTTTCTTGACTTTGCTCTTGTGTGACTGTTCCTAATTTCTGATGGTGGAGATCCACTTGTTAAGATTTCCTGATTTTTGGGGGTGAATAGGCGTCCTAAAGAAGAGAAAGCAAAAAATAAAATAAAATAAAAATCCTCAATGCAGAAAAAGATCTCTGAGATCTTTTGCTTGTTAAATTTTTGGTTAATCAGCCAATCTGTACAGAGATAACATTTAAATGGTCTTGATATACTAAATGTAAATAACATTTTTAAAGAATTGATATAATGCAAAATTACTTTTCTCCCCTCTCTCTCTTCTGTCTGGTTTGTCCTGAACAGCTACTACTGTAGTCTCACAACAAATTAAACCTAAAGGAAGGATACTTATTTTTGTGCAGGTATATTTCTATGTGACAGCAGTTATTTTAGGACCTGGGACCTGCTATTAATTCTGGGAAGTCAGAAATACATCCATCTCATCAACACTAAGAATTATTGCTATCCTTTGAGTTTTCATTATTAGCATTTCTTGGAGGCAAGGGTGGCTGAAATTTACAGCAGTGTTTGGTCTCACAAGATGAGAATGTTTCATAAATGCTGCCAGATGTTACTCAGCTGAGCTTCCGTGCAGCTGGAAAATCATCTTTGGTGTGGACTATTAATGCTTTTATGGATATTTTTGTCTCAGTTACAAGATAGAGTGAAATACCTTATCACTTTCAGGATTGCTAATGGAATGCAAAATTACCATACTAATTAGAAACTAGTGATGCTGTATGTGGAATTGCTATTGTTGTTGTTACTAATTTAGGGGGAAAGCCAGATAAAAAGCAAGGGAAAATGGCCTTAAAGGAACATTCTGTGAGTTCAGCCTTATAGTATCTTACAGAATGTACCTTTAAGACCATTTTCATCCTCCAGACACCCAGTGTGGGCCACAGTCTGCGGGGAGCCCCCAGAAATAAAAGCTGGAATCACCAGTTTGCCACCAAAATTCGTCAGCATAGTGCTACAAAGCACTACAATAGTTAAATTTAACTTGTTAGGACTGGGGACGGTTGTCCAGATTCCAGCCTGGCAGAAGGACAGTTTAACTCCCAAGCTGCTGTTTCCCCCAAAGAAGCTATTTGTTGCTGTGGTCCCAATCTAGAACAGAGGGCCAGTTATAAGATACTTAAAGTGTATGTTTAACTTTGCATGTGTACAGGCGAGATAAAGAAGAGGCAGACACAGGGTATATGGTTTCAAATCAGGGCCACATTTATTGAATTGAAGATCTGTGAAGGGTGAAGTGCGGTTCTAACCTAGCCCGGCCCTTGGCCGGGAAAAAAGACCAATATTGGGTGAATGCATCCTAACTGAACCGGAGGCGGGATGGCCCGCCACCGGCCAGTTGCCCTCCATGTGGAGCTGGAGGGCCTTACCATCGTCACCTTACTTTGGCGCCTCCAGGCTCCCAAAGTAGGTGAGAAAGGTAAAACCCCAAAGCAGTCCCAATCTCCCTTGTGCCAAGCCTCATGGCATTGGCGAGGGCAGCCTTGGGTAAACGTCAGTCACCTTGAAAGGTGCCACTATATGATCACCATAACCCTAATTGTTCCTGCCTAAACCCGCACTTCCCGCAAATGCGACCAATTTAGCTAAGATGAAGGCGGGAACCCAGGAGCTTAAATAAGCTCTTACCTGAGTCCCCGCCCTTTTGAGCCATTGGCTCATTTCTCGTGACCAACCAAACCAGGTGCCTGCCTCCTCTCTCCTCCCCCACGCGCAAGCCTTCTCCCTGTTTCCATGTAGGGGCCATTGGAAGTTCTTACTATGTAGTTCAGCCCAGTTTCTGTGTACAGCCAGGAAATGTCTAAAAACAAGTTTTAATTTCAAAGCATCCAAAGTGCGGTAACATTCAAGGTTATTAGTTAATGAGTTAACATCCTAGATTACTTACCTGTCTGTTCCTATCATTATCAGAGGAAAAATTAGTCATACATAGAAACAACTATATTTAGTTTTGGAGAGTAGTGGAACTAAACATGGGGGCCCTGGCTTAGGCTGGAACTGTGGGCTCTAGGACAGGGGCAGGCAACTGGTGCCCTCCAGATTTTTTGGGTTACAGCTCCCATTAGCCCAAGCCAGCATGGCCATTTGTCAGGGATTATGGAAGTTGTAGTTCAAAACATCTGGAGGGTACCAGGTTACCGACCCTGGCTCTAGGCCAGGGCTCTCCAACCTTGGGTCACCATATGTTGTTGGCTTACAGCTCCCAGCATACCCAGCCAGCATGGCTAATGGCAAGGAATTCTGGGAGCTGTAGTCCAGCAACATCTGGGGACCCAAGGTTGGAGAGCCCTGCTCTAGGCCATTCCTTTCCTATGATGAAACTTGAATGCAGCTGACGTGCAATTGAGAGTACAGTAATACCTTGGATTACGAGCATAATTCGTTCCAGAACCATGCTCGTAATCCAAAACACTCGTATATCAAAGTGAGTTTCATCATAAGAAATAATGGAAACTCAGCAGGGAGCCACTCTGCGCCTCCACGGGAGAGAGAAGGGGGAGAGAAGGAGAGAGATGTGGAGGATCAACAACCTGCAGAGTGAGCGGCGGCTCCCTGCCCTTAGGCAAAGCAGTGGAAGGCGACGGCCGAGCAAGGCGCCAGCAGAGCGTGTGGCTCGTGTTGCGTGCGAGACTTGCTCGTCTTTCAAATTTAAATTTATGCTAAAATTTTGCTCCTCTTACAAGAAGCTCACATACCGGGTTACTCGCAATCCGAGGTATTACTGTACGTCATGGGTTACCTTGTGAAACAATGGACAAAGCATATATTGAATTGAAGTGAGTAGGACGTGCAGTGAGCACATTTGGTAGGATAACTGTTTATACAATAGCTTCACTTTTCCTTGGTTGCCATCTGTATAGAACTGGTATGCCTTAAGGCAGGGGTTCTCAACCAGGGGGTAATTCCCCCCCGGGGGGGTATTTTAGGGTTTCAGGGGGGGAATTGGGATCATAAACACAAACTGTTGGAATACTGATCTTTCTACAAATTACAATTCTACAGATTGTACATAATCTACAGGACATCACACCTTACTGTATGGCACAGATTAAATTAAAAATAAAGATAAATATTTCACTTGTTATCTGTGGAACTATTCCATTTATAGTTATTATATATTATATGCATATTATTTGGAATGAAGCTTTTGAGTCAGACAATCTTGGAAATGGGGGAATGACATTCTGAAATATGGTGAAAAGGATGCATGGGGCAAAAAAGGTTGAGAACTACTGCAAGGGAATAAACTTAGTTCTGTGGTGATAGAGAGAGACAGAGAGAGCCTGTGGGTTTACTAGTGGCGGGGTGTTAAGCAGTCTACAATGCAGTTAAGACTACATATTGTTTATAGCACTATAAATGGTTTGCATGAACGTCTAAATTGCACTGCGATCACTTTTTATTAGCATTCTGCATATGAATGCTACCACACTACTTATAATGAATACAATGCTGAAGTAATTTATCATATTATGTTACCTATCCTGCCTGATACTACCAGTGTTTACTGCTATATCCAGCTAGGTCCAAAAATTGCTTTTGGAAATTAAAGATGCCCCTTAATCCAGATAATTTTTTTCTACTGAATTTAATTTGTTTCTCTATTACCATTGGACAGACTGATGTTAAAATGATGTAATAATCTCTGGTGTGTGGTCCCCACCCCACCCCCTATAAATGCATATATGAAACTAGGTAGGATTCCAGTCAATTCTTGCTGCAGAAGTTAGCATACTAATACGTAGTCTACGTAGTCTGTGAGACAAATGTTGCACATTATTATGAGAAGAATTATTAAGTCTGGTGCTGTCTGGGAAAAGAACATAAGAAACCAATGCCCATGGCAAAATATAGGAAAGAACACCCTTAGTCCTGGTGGTATCTGGCTGGAGAGAGAGAAAGAGATAGCCCTTTCAGGCACAGGCCCTGAGAAGCCACCTGCAGGCAGGATGCTTTTTCCTCTTTTTCTGGGTGCACAGCTGCCTGCTTTATTTTCAGTCTAACCATTCTGTCAGGTCAATGAAAAGGGAGTAATATGAGTTGTTACGCAATTTTAGCCTTCCAGGCAACTGAAAGCACACGTCACCCTCTTCGTCTTCGGAAAATTGACTGGGCTGAGAATGAAGAAACCGTGAGATGCCATAGTAGGGTTGGGGTCAAGACTGCCACACATTAATGGAAGTTGGAGAGGATTATGAATAGCAGCATTTTAATAATGCTGGTGTCCACTTATTCGTGCTTCTGTCCACTCCCTGTTTTTAGTATATAAAATGTTGAATGAATCGTTCTTCCTAGAGCTTAGAAGGAACTTAGGAAATAATAAGGGAGGGGGTAGGGTAATAGCCAAGACAACACAGGCTACTTCTCAGTGAGATGGACAACCTTAGTACCACTTCAGAATTCACTTGAATGAATGCTGCTCTATTACAAAAACAGCAACACTATGCGCATAGAGAAGTAGGATATCAGGGAGAAGGTTAAGCTAGGACCCTCTTCCCTCCTAGTTCTCTATGTGCTGGATTTTTTATTGTATGGAGCAGTGTTCTCCAACCTTGGGTCCCCAGATGTTTTTGGCCTGCAACTCTCAGCATGCCCCAGCCAGCATAGCTGGCTGGGGCATGCTGGGAGTTGTAGGCCAAAAACATATGGGGACCCAAAGTTGGAGAACACTGGTATGGAGGAACATGCAGTCATCTGAGTACCCACCTGTAGTCTGAAGTGGTACAGCCCAGGCACAGTTTGACCACCTCAGTGAGATGTAGGCCATAAGCTAGAGCAGCCTTTCCCAAGCTGGTGCCTTCCTGATGTTTTGGATTACAACTCTTATCAGCCCCCAGTCAGCAATGCCAATTGTCAGGGATGATGGGAGTTATAGTCCAAAACATCTGGAGGGCACCAACTTGGGGAAGGCTGATCTAGAGGATTTTGTTAGTTTGCATGTTAATAATTGCCCTACTTGAAAACTAGGTGTGCAAGTTGGTGGTTGTTTTAGGAAAAAAATAGACTTCACTTTAACATAATGGAATGTTTCTTAAATGTAAGACACTTTCAATGTGAAAGGAGCATCCTATCCTTGATTACAGTAGAGCAGACCAGTTCTGTCCCCTACTGCCCTAAACCCTGAACACTTACTATAAGGATGGCCACAAGGGGGTGCACACTTGCCTATCCTTTAGCCTAGTGTACCACATCTGTGTCTATTATGGAGATATGCCCAGTCCTGAGCACATTGTCATGACCTGCAGATGCATCACTGAGAACCACTGTGGCCATAACCTTCTGAGCTCATCAAATAGAGCCAAGGACAGCATAATTTATTTGAGGGGAGGGTGGACTAATTGCATGTTTCAGAAATACCAGTCGGCCTACAGCAGGCTATGAATTTTATTTCCCCTACATAAATTTTGAAAGAGATCTTACTTTGCCTTAATTGGCTTTTTAAATTAAATGATCCTCCTCCTCCTCCTCCTCCTTATTATTATTATTATTTGACCTGTTTTAGAGCCACTTGCTGCAAAACTAGCATTTCTACCATTCACCAAGTTTTGCTTCTCTTATTGTGCCTCTTGATAGCTCTATAGAAACCTAGGCAAAGGCTATTTTATCCTCAGATAAGTTACTGGAGAAATCTTCCAAGGCAAGAAAGATGAGAGAGTTGTCAAATTTCCAAATATATAGTGCTACTGCCAACTTAAGAACAGCTTTTTGTCCACTTCCTTTACTTTAGGAGTTTCAGGACTTCTCTAGAAGATGAGGCTTGAGTTACCTTGTTTAAGCTTCAAAAACTTGAAACTAGGGCACATTTTTTTCTTTCATTATTAGCTCAAAAGTAAGTGAAGCAGCCCCTGACAGTCTACAGAATGAGACCACTTCTGAATTTTCTCATATCAGACATAGAAAACTAGGACAAAAGATCAAAAGTCAGACACACACCTTGAAAAATTGAAGAAATCTAGACCTATGAATGTAAAGAGATTTAAATTACATTTAAAATGGCATTTATTTTAATATTTTTGTCTATGGATATTGAAAGTAATGCACAAATATCCAATGATGAAAGATTAGAAATTGCTCGTGATCTGCTTCTCTTTTCCTTAAAGTTTTTTTTTTCTTTCAAAGCTGTATTGTGGGCACTAAGACATAGACTTTACCCTAAATTGAAAATGAAGAATCCTGCACTCCTTTTGTGATAATCAGCTGGTGGTGGTTGCCTGGGTACCTTTTACCAACTGTGTAGGCTCTGCTCCTTCTTAGACAGAGAGGATCTGGCTATATTGATCCATGCTTTTGTAAGTGTTATAATACACTTTATGTGGGCTTCCCATCAAGATGACCTGGAAACTCCCGCTAGTCCAAAATGTGCCTGCTTGCCTACCTTCTTATGAATACTGGAAATCATGAACATATTCGGCCTGTATCTGCACTGTCTGCTAGTGTTCTTCCAGATCCAGTTCATGTTGCTGACTTTAACCTTTAAAGTCCTTTATCACCTGAAATCCATATATCTTAGAAACCGCCTGTTACTATATTAACTCCCACAATAATTGCATTCCTCAAATCACACCCTGCTTCATCTTCCATCAGTGCAGGAGATGTCAGTTGCTAGAAGCAGTCTTTGGTGTGAAGAATTCTATAGCTGCCTTCAGAAAAGGCTGCAGAGCAGAGTCATTTTAGTTGTGGCTGGCTAGGTTTTACAAGGTTTGTTGAGCAAAATTCAAGTTAGGAAAAACTGCTTTTGGTTTTAGGTAGTATTTTTTTTTTTCTGTTGTCTTAAAATGTAAGACTTAAATGGTGTTTTGTTTGCTTGGAAGCTGCTTTGAATCTATGGAAGAGTGGCCTATAAATCTTTTATATGAATTAATTTTAAAACATTATTTCCAAAGAAGAGAAGAAAGATTAGTGCGTAAGCATATTACTGGATTAATATTCTAAGGTTGCGCTTGTATACTCATTGTCGAGGGCCAAGCTCCCCGGCCTCCCCCCTCCTCCTTCCAGAGAAGAATCCACAGGCAGGCTTCTAACTGAAAAGCTTTATTAAGCCAGCCTAGCGATCTGACAAATGGAGTGATTAGCAGAGTCAGTCACAACGGACACCCTAGTTAGAATGATAGCCATTTAGGAAGTTAGCCCTAAAGCTGAGAAGTTGATTCCAAACTGAGGAGTTCCCCTCCCTTCCAGAGTCAACCAGCCCCCCAGCCACATCCCCTAAGGCAGGTCCTTATACTTAAGTGCCAATCTCACAGAGCGCCTGATACTTGTCAGCTGCTCCCTCCTCCAAAGTTGCATCCGACACAGGTCTGTGATGCTGGATACACCCCTCTCCCCATCAGAGAGCTCAGCCTGCTTTCCCAAGGCATTTGACACCGCCCGTTCCTCCCTGCCTGTAGAGTCTACCTCTAAAGCTGTCAGCCTTGGAGAGCCAGGTGCCGCTTCCCACCCTTCCAACTCCCCCTCTTCCTCCAAATCCGTTTCCAGGTCCTCCACTGCAGGAAGAGTGGGCCCAATCCCTACATTCATTTACTTGGGAGCAAGCCCCATTGGACAAAGTCCCATTGACTTCTGAGTATGAACGCATAGGATTGCACTACAGACATTTAACAAAAAGCCTGAACTGAAAAAGTGAGGCTGCATAACTGATGGAATAAGCAGATTGCAATTGCTTCTTTGCTCTTATTTGGTATGCCTTCTTTACAAGATTATGTGATACTGTGACTAATGTATGCTTAGTACCTTAGCTACTGGGTTATATTAATATGAGTGGAAGAGACCTACTGCAGTTGTCATTAAGGGCACAGTCCTGTGTACGTTCAGACAGAAAAAGCCCTACAACTCCTAGCATGGCTGGCTGGAGGGATGCTGAGAGTTGTAGGACTTTTTTTTTCCTGGCTAAGCATGCATAGGATTGCCCCCTAATGGTGCAAGAGTAGTTTATGTGTGTTCTACTGAGAAACCAGTAACTTTTGGCTCTTCATCTCTTTGAAATGTATTCACTCCAGCTGGTCATTGTAGATATATAATATATAATTTTATTAAAGGCAACCATATATACAGGTTTTAGCCAGACACAAATAAATAGAATTACAAGTAGAGTAAAACACAACATATAAAGGAAAAAAAAGTTAAACCTACAATCACAAAAGGAAATATAAAGTTCCAAGTCATGCCCCATAAGCTTGTCTAAGCTGGGCAGCTCTTACTGCAAACTTGGTGGTGTTGAACATTACAGACCTGTCCGTACTGGATAGCAGATATTTTATTTTATCCATATCACTGAGGGTAGGAATCACTAGTAGAAATCTCTCTAGATACTTCTTCCTAGGAATTTCATACAATTTACAGTGTAGCATATAATGTACGGTGTCCTCTACCCACTGGCTGCCGCAGTGCCGCAAGTACATAGGCGCTGATTTTTTGGGATTTTGTTGGTTGTAAGAATATTGTAACTAAGAACAAATGCTTGAGTTCTCTCTCCCCCCCCATCTCCCTCCCAGTCCCTTTCTATTTGTGTCATGACTTAGATTGTAAGCCTGAAGGCAGGACTGTCTTATTATTGATCTTTGTAAGCTGCTTTGGAAGCCTTTTTCAGCTGAAGAGCAGGGTGGAAATCCTTCAAATAAACAATAGTAAATAAATAAATATTAATTTATCCCTATCTGTTTCATAGCTTTTAAGAAATGTTTGTTAGCTGATTCATTTTCTGGTGTCTCTTGCAGCTGGCTATGTTAGAATTTCCTCCCAAAAAGCTCTTTGGAAACAAGGATGAACGAGTCATCGCAGAACGTCGGAATCACTTAGAGGTAATATAATTTTTTACAACAGCTTAATGCAGGTCTATTTCTACAGTTCTGTCTGCTTGACCAATAGGAATAGTTTCTGTGTGGTAGAAATTAAATAACCTATTGGTAAATGCTGCTGCTTCATTTAACACAGGAGATGGCAGCAATAGATCATAAAGTAATGAAGCATATACATAATAAATATTATTCTGGTCTTGTAAGGCAGCATCTTTTGGAGTTCATAGGAAGTATGTTCATTACAGGGCTAAGAAGTTATACATGAGATGAGTATTTAGA
The DNA here is from genome assembly GCA_021292165.1 of Shinisaurus crocodilurus. Taxonomy (NCBI): domain Eukaryota; kingdom Metazoa; phylum Chordata; class Lepidosauria; order Squamata; family Shinisauridae; genus Shinisaurus; species Shinisaurus crocodilurus. The sequence continues at coordinate 172,390,465 of CM037879.1, read as the reverse complement.
ACAGAGAGATGAGCATATTCAGTGGCCAACTCACTGGGAGAGGGGAGTGAAAAACCGGAAGGGAAGGGGAAGGGAATGGAGTCCCCTGAGTAGGAGCACTCCACATTGCAACATTTTATTGCAGTTCTCATTTGTTAACTTCCTATATTTTGGGTGTTTTATTGGTGCAGTGTAAGTATGATGAGGCCAGCAATTTTCACGTAATTTGGTTTTATGTAAACATATGAAACTGCCTCATAAAGACAGACTATGGTCCATCTACCCAGTATTGTCTACTCTGACTGGCAAGTGGATTTCCAAGGTCTCCACTGGGTGCTCTGATTCCTGAAATTCTTCTAGCTGGAGATGCCAGAGATTTAATCAAGCCTTCTGCATTCATGACATGCACTCTTCAAGTGAATTATGCTTTGACTTGTGAAAGTCATGTCCCCTGGTGGGACTTGGACTATACAACTTGTATCCCATTGCCATACATTTCTCCAGTCAGCTGCCAAGTTACTACATGTTAATGAGCTTTCTTTGTGCCATATATTGGTGCACCTTCTACAGTGAGCTGATTTCAGTGCCATCTGGTTAATGTGGTAAAGAAACTAGAGAGGTCGCCTTCACAAAAAAAGTATATTTTTTTATTTTTGTGTTCTGTGTAGCAATGAAAGTCACTTATTTTTTACTAGAAAAAGGGGATGGTGTACACCTTTTTAACCCTGTTTTTTGCCATTGTTTCCCCTGTCTGCTGCTGCTTCTACACCATTCTGGTACCTGGATGATTCACATGGGTAATCCTACCTGATTGGGGTCATGTATTGAACTAGATGCCATCGTGACGCTATGTAGCCAAATAAGTTTTGGCTATAGTTAGCTTCTCATATTTGTCTCCACATACAGAATGAATGGTACTGTGCCAGCTGGCTCTGCCCTGATATCCATTCTTGGGGGCCAAAGGTGAGAATATGGTTTTTACAACCATATGGCAGTATGTGTAGAGAGACCTTTGAATATGATCAGGAACCCTCATTCTCAGCTGTGGCTGGCGGGGGGGGGGAGGTCCAACGAATGCACAGAAATGAGAGACAGAACAATGAATTAATACACAATAAAACAGTGAATTAATACACAATAAAACAATGAATTAATACACGATAAAACAATGAATTAATACACAATAAAAACACAGCAATGACAGAATAAAACAGCATCCAACCCATCAGATCCATTTACATGCCAAAGGCCTGCTTGAATAAAAAGGTATTTGACTGCCAGAGGAAGGACAGCAGAGAGGGTGCCAACCTAGCTTCCCTTGGGAGGGAGTTCCACAGCCTGGGAGCAGCCACCAAGAAGGCCCTCTCTCACATTGCCACCAAATGTGCCTCTGAAGGTGGCGGTATGGAAAGAAGGGCCTCTCCAGAAGATATTAAGAACCAGGCAGGCTCATATAGGAGAAGGTGTGAGTGCATGCACATGCATACACACACACCTTGTATTACCTGTGACAATGGATTCTCTGGCACAATATCTTTTTATTTGTTTATTCAAAGAGTTCTTATTCCACTCTTCAGTTAAAAGCCTCTGAGAGCATTTTACAAGAATCAATAATTCGACAAGTCTCTGCCATCATGCTTACAATCTAAAAAGACATGAGAGGCAAGGAAAAGGATTGGGAAGAGGGGGAAAGGCATATGGTTGATTCCCTTCTGGGCTGGCGTGTTCTTTGCTGGCTTATTCCTCTTCCTTCTCTTCTGCAGTTTCTCTTCTTTTGAGTTGGGAGAGGGAGTGGGCACCTCTAGATGGTGGCAGCTCACCAAGTTGTGTCTGCTTCTTCTCTCAGACACCCTTTCTGGTGGTAGTTACATCAGGACTGAGGGTCTGTATCTTGTCCCTGGAGCACCAGCCAGGCTGGGGGCAGGGAAATATCTCAATAGTTCAGTTTTCTTCTGCCCTGGTTACTGCCACTATCTTTGATGCATGGATACTTTGTGTGCATTGTCTGTGAGTGTTAATGTGACAGTGGAGTTGCCAGAGATGCTGTGGGGTTGGCGGTTAATGTTGCTATGTTAGCTTTTGTTACAAATAGTATTCTTGTGATTTTGACTTTGCTGCTAGTAGAGCATACTATCATGATTGCATCAACTGATGTTAAGTTCTGGCATCGTAGAGCCATAGTGTTGGCCTGCCTGACTTCATAGATCAATGTTGTGAAACCTGTGAGCTGTATTATTCCACCCTGGGCCTTATGTTTCCTGAGAGGGCCTGGGCAACATCGGAAACTGAACATTTCAGTGAAAGATCAAATACTCCTAAGAACTACATATAAAAGTATATTTGTGCACTCTAGCGTGGTATGTGGTTTGGGGTGGTCTATAGTTTTACTTGCCGAAGAGGTGAACCAAAGGCTTCAGTTTAATAAAGACAACTGTACAAGGAAGTCACACAAACATGTATATGTAGAGATCTTAACAGATATTCTTGGAGGACTGTAAAATGATCAACAGAGCTAATGAAAGGAAGCCATCCCATGTGGGATAATAGATTGATTTGTACTAATAAGGTCTACAGAAAGCTGCTTATGATTCCAAATATGTACTTGTGGACATCTTGGTTAGAAAGTGGTAGAAGTGTAACAAATCAGAAGCATAACAAATGTCCACAAGTATGTTTGGTCAGCCTTGAAATTGGGCATTTCCGGGTCCCCTAGTTATTCTGGTGAGAAAAAAAAAAAATGCCTTTGGGCAATATGACAAAATCTCATAGCAGAATGATGTAACTACTGCCTCTGTAGCTCCACAGTAGCCTGCTGTGTGTGCTGCCAAATTGAGCACACAGTAGCTCCCTCATATATCCGCCGGCATAGAGATTGCTCCCCTGTGCTCTGATCCCACGCCACTGGGGAATTGGGCAGGACCAATCATGTGGGTCTTTCCTACCTGATTGGCTCCCTGCTGGGAGGCAGAGTACCCAGTAGTGGGAAAGATCTACGTGATTGTGATATACATGCAAACTTCCCAGTGGCATAGGATCACGTGTGTGTGTTAAGGGAATTTGTGTGTGTCTCCATTTGTCAGGGCAGGGGAGAGACAAGCTAGCCTCTTGGTCCTCTCTCTCTCTCTTCTAGAGATTGCAGAGGAAACATTGGCGTGCCTCCGTAGTTGAGGAGAGCAGCCCTCTGTGGGAGCACTGTGAATGTTCTGTCTCTCTCTCCTTCGTTGTTTACACTGGGAAGAAAATATATTTGCAAGATTATATTAAGAGTGAGCAACTAAATGTGGATAATTCCATGTTAACATGCGTATCAACATTGTGTATCAGAGAGAGATCTTTTGTTAGCTATTGGTTAATACTAGATCTATTGCTGCTTTTAAAAATCCTGACAAGCTTGTGAAGTAATTATTCTGTCCTCAGTACTGGTATGTGGTTGCCCATTCTTACTTTATTAAGGCCTTGTTTCTGAGCAAGATGCTCAGCACTTTTTGGCAAAGGAGATTTTAAGCCAAACGTCCAGCTGGGGTCCAAGTAGCTTTCCCCCACATTACATCCTGAAGTCAACCAGATGAACTGAGTTTATATCCAGCACTCCAGTCAGTACCTTCATTTCATGTGTAAAGTCATTTTATTCTATAAGCAGACTATCACATCAGTCTGAGGTCAATAGGCCAATACAAGTCTCCTTTGTTGAATCAGCAGGCGGCAGCTGAGAGACTGTCTCTGCTTGTCACCTAGAGGGATAGTGCAAGAGGCCATTAGCACCAGGTGGCTGGTTGTAAAATTTGATCACTGCTCTGTGGTCAAGCAGCAAGGCTACCTGGGGTATGAAAATTATCTGCTGTTCAGCCTTAACATGGACTAGATATCCACATTAAATTGGGAAGCAGGAAAAATGGCATCTGCCATTATATGTGTATTACTTTGATCAAGAAAACTTCTCACATAATCACTGACACCAGTGCTGCATAGCAGTATCATTCCAACTCTCCTGGTGCTTTATAAGCAGGCACATGAGTCTAGCAAATGTAATTCATGTGTAGAAACCAGCTCAGGGGCTACCATATTGATACACCGTCTGCTGCTGTATTGGGAACAACAAACTGCTTCTAGTCATGGAATGCGTGTGTAACTAACTATACGCGTTCCCATATGGCAGTTTCGTTGCAGGAACCTGTGCACTAACACCTTTCCTCCACCACCACCTGGAGAGAATCTTTGATGGGATAAGTTTGAACCTGTCCAATTTGTCAGTTTGTTGTTGGAGGAGGAGATGTGTATTCAGAAATCAGCCACAGTAATACAAGGTTTCTTCCCTCTAACGGTTCTTTCATTTTAGCATTCTGTGAAGTCTCTTACATCAGACAGTTCATAGCTTGCAACCTTGTAGAGCTCTAAACAGGAACTGGAAGCACTGTGCCACCCTCCCCAGTTTGGCTTCTCACAATTTGCTTAGTGTGCATATGGTAAAGGGCAAGGAAAGTGCCATCTCTTCCCAGTTCCATACTATGGAATGAACTTTTCCATCACACTCAATCCATCCTTCAAAAATTACCCTCTGAGCCATAAGCATGTGGGCCAAAGATTTCTAATTAGAAACTCAAAGCAGTAAGATTGCCCAGTGACTAAAAAGTTTGCTGACAGAAAACATGCATGAGGTGACGTAGGCTCTCTTGCTGCTACTTTTCACAGTAGTTTGACAAGACCTTGAAGCAGAAGGTTTAAATGTCCATGGCTTTTAGGCTTACTTCTCACTGAGGTGCTAAATCCCAGTGTCTGGGATGTGAAGCCCCCACCTGCAGTCTGAAGTGACAGCATCCAGACATAGGTATACCAGCTCAATGAGAACTAAACCTAACTCTGTGGCTTATGTTGTCAATTTATTTGTCTACTGTTGCACAGTAAAAACTCTAAATTAATTGTTCAGCAGTTTAAGTACTGCAATTTTAACTTCAGAGCCAGCCTTGCTTGATTAAATCTGCCTTGACTGACACAGCCAAGAATTTTGTTGATTAAAGTTAATGAATAGAAGTTAATGTTGTTTATCCATTCATGCCATTTGATAACTATAAATAGGGAAATGCTGTCGTTATTTGTCTGTTTTTAAAACCCTGGCAGAGTGTGTATATTTAAAGGGGGGGAGCAAAAGATGCCAACATTTAATATTAAAATTATCTTGCGAAGTAAAAAATTATTTGCTAAGTACAGAGATGTTTTAATGACTTCATTTATGTGGAATTTTGTAACATCTGAATGCATTTTCCTTTAGCAAATCAGCAATTTGGGCAGTCACCCCAAAATTTTATCAAGAAGCATTATTTTCAAAACATCATCCATGTCTATATAGGAAGGTAGGGCAGCTGCTTATTTACTCAGGTTGCACCCAATGGCTGCAGCATCCTAGATAAGACAAGTGGAACATGTCTATATCTACATATGCTGCTGTTAAAGCAACATATTACATTTGATGCTATATCAGATGTGTAGGGTTTTGCCAGCATATTGCACAACTTATTAATCAGAATGTCTTGATATAGTATATAGTTGAGTCTCCTCCAATCCTGTCCATGCTATAGTTCTTCTCCAACATTTTTTGAGCCATGCAGTTGGTGGCTTATTGCTTCATTGCAACATATGGCAGTAATGACTTTTGCCTGTGCTGCTGATATCCATGGCTTATCCTGGATCTCTTCGTATTGCCAGCATAATGCCAGAAGGTGTGATGTTGCACAATTGTGTGTGTGTTGTATGGGAGCCCCCAAGATCCTGGAGCTAGTACTGCTATTGCCCCTACTCGGTGTTACCATTATCGTGCTTACTTTTTTCCATTCTTTCACGGACACTGGGGGTAATCATACTTGTTTCTCAAGAGCCTAAAAGACAAAGGGGCAGTATTCAATACTGCCTTCATGCTAGTGTGCACTGGGAAACTAGTGGATTCTGAAGCAAATAGAAACAAGCTGAAATGCTTGTTTCCGGAACAGGGCAGGTCAGCGGAACTTGCAGAAGGGAGCTCCACTGACTGGCCACATTCTGGAAATGAGCATCTCCTCTCTTTTCTGTGCTTGCTTTAGGAAGCAGTACCCTCCTGTTGTGTTCGTGGTGGCACAACTGAAACAGCAGGAGAGCAGCAGCAGTATGGGATACTGCCCAAAGTTCTGCATGATATGTAACTTAGCATTTACAATGTCCAAAACCCCGTCTGGAGGCTTACAAGCTAGACAGGCACATGTGGAAAAGGAGGTAAAGAAAGACAATTGAGGAAAAGAGACACATCTCAGTAAACTAGAAAAGATTTGGGGAAATAAGAAATGTCTTAAGATGGCACTTAAAGGCCCAGTTCGTATGTAACGCTAAACCTTGTACACACTCACACAGCCAGGAGAAAGACTACAATAGTGTTTAGTTTCATTTCCTCCTAATCCTGGTTTCGCATTACATAAAAAACAGAGATCGTGGTTTGAATTTTGGCTCTTAATACCAAAACCTTTCTTATTACTAATGCCACATTTACAGGAAAAACTAGCAATATAAGAAGTATTTCATATTAACGTCCAAATTAATACACATATGACTTTTCATAGATGACTGTTGTTTAGATGGCACTAAATTAAAATACAAAAGTTTTAAATTCCTTCTCTTCTGTCCCAGGTGTTCTTTATATGCAGAAATGTTAACGATTTTGGTCCTAGTCCAGAGGAAATTATTCATGTGTTAAGTCCCAGAGAAATCAATGGGACTGAAATTAGTCATGACAATTGTATCCAATTGATTTCAGTGGGAATTAAATACAACTAATATTCTCTGGATTAGGGCTTTTGAGTTAATTTTCAAGTTCACAAGTGTTACTGACGTATATTAATTTTCAATGCAGCAATGTACTGCATTATTTTATTTTTGCAAGGGATGCAGGAAGAACGTTTACAGGCTGTTTTTATTCCATTCATATTAAGTGGTTCACTAGCAAATGTTGTGTGAAAAAATATTGTTAACATGTCTTACATTGGACAGTATCCAAGTCAAGACAAGTGCTAACGTAAATTACATTGTGCAGCATGAGAGACCTCTAGTGCAATTCTAATAGTGTTAGCTGGCACAACAGATTTTCCAGGGCATCTCATCATGCCAGGTAACGCTATTGGCATTGCACTAGAGGTCCCTTACACTAGCACAATGTAATTTCAGTTAGTGCTCATCTTGACTTGGATACTGGCCAGTATGTTTTGTCTTATTGCCTTCCTCTTTCCTGTTCCCTATGTCATATTACATTTAGGGTTAATTAACACAATTAATTAAATTTTTTGCCATAAAGTATTTTTTATTAGTTTTCCCATTATGGAGATCCAGGTTGAACTAGTTCCTGCAAAATGGATTCAGCATATGGTCACGTGCTCTTCCACCACTTGCTTGAAAAACCCAAGATACATTGATGCCATTCACAAGAGTTTGCATGCAGATTATGAGATGTCTGCTAAGGGACCAGCTCATGGCATTGTCCCTCAATTCTTTGTTGAGATATATAAATAAAGGGTGATATCCAACAATATGTGAATGGACTTCCACTTGCAAAATAGGACTTCCCTTTGCCCGCCTGCCCCCATCTGCTCAGGGGGGTTGCCCAACTCTCCGGAGCAGATTTTGAACAGTATAGGGGGAGGGGAATTAATTCTGCTAATGGTGTCCACCATCAGATTCCATCGAAAGCTAGCAAAAATCTTGACCAGTGAAACATTGGAATTACTGAATCTCTGTACTGGCTTTCATTTGCTACCTACACACAGATGCCAAAAATGTTACAGTACATCAAACTAAGTTGCTTAAGGATCTGAAGGGATGGAAACATTGGTATCTAGCGTGAGATGGTGTAAAAAGAAGGTGGAATGATGTGTAGTTGCATAAGTGAGTGAAATTTATGCTGTCAGCATCCAGTCCTCTGACATAAACACAGGTTTATTGTTGGGGGGGGGGGGGGCAAGCAAGGTAATATCTTTTTCTGTCCAGTTTCCTTCATCCCTTTGTACTAAGTTTGCTTCAGTATCTCCCCCCCCCCAAAAAAAAAATTATAATCAATGTCCACATACTGAACCATTGGACAGAATCAGCAGGACCGGGCCCACATGGAACAAAAGTGGCAGTGGGGCCCACGCATGCATGGTCAGCATTGGATACTGCCCATAGTTGTTTGAATGCAGTTGGCCCTTGTATCTACCGGTATTTAAATAGGGACGGGGGAACACTGCTAAAAACAGCAGCAAGTGAAACATTTAGATTTTTCTGGTAGAATTTTATGCAACTGTGCTCAATTAGGAAGAGCTGTCAAAGCTACTACTTGTATGTCTGTTCAAAAAGAATTATTAAGAAAATTGTTTGGGATTCCAGTGCTGCAGCTTTGCAAGAATTGCTTTAAGGCAGCTTCTTATTATCTTGGTTCTTTCAGTTTGAGTGTAGGCCTGTGTTGGCATCTCTCTCTCTCTCTTTGCTCTTCCAGTTTGATTTTTAGAAGGCTGCTAAATTGCTGTTTTTTTATGTTGCATTAACCATGTATTTTTTAACCTTTTAAAAAGTGGTATAGTATAATTTATATACCAGCAATCTCCACGTGGCCAGATACGGTTTCATCTTAGTGGAGAAGGAGGAAGAACTAACTAATGTTGGTTTTCCAATTTAATCTAATCCAAATTCCTTTGCTGGCAGATCAGGACAAATTGTTTGATTGTGCTTTCCTGCTCAGTGGCTGGCAATACAGTACCTGTATAGCTTTCAAACAGTGGTTCTCAACAATGTTCAGAGCTCAAGTGTATCAATAAAGGGAACGCTCAAGCAAAGACGCAAGATGCACTTCAGCCTTGTCCTTTTTCAGAGCAACCTTATCAATCATCCCTCAGTTTTTGATTTCACCAAAGGAAGTTGAGGGTGATGCATGTCAAGCACTTGGCCTAGCTGTTTGCCAGGGCCACTCCAGCAAATGACATCCTGTCACTGCTGACCCAAAGATGCATAGTAAATTCAATTCCTTTGTTGTTTTCTGTGAACAGATTTTGACAGGACTTGTTTTAACTAGCGCTCAGGAGAAAAGATTGATTTCTTTCACTAGCTAGGCCTTTTTTGATCTTTTTTAATATGCCCTCATACGTCGAAAAAGCAGATTCACAGAGCTATAGAAACTGTAAATCATAGGTTTTCTTCCTTCTGGTAGTCTAAACAGTGTTTTCCACCATTGGCAGCAAAGAACATGAGCTTTAATGTGTAGATATTATAAGGAATATTAAGTCCTATGGATTCTAAATGAATTTCATTTATTAAAGTGCAGTAGGATGCATTATTGCAGGTAATTATTGCAGGTTGGACTTGACTGGCAAGGACAGTTAATTTGATAGATGAGGCTCAGGGTAATTCAATACAATGTGTTCATGCCAGCAAAGGTGCATTGGAAAATTCTCTAATAAATGGAAACCATTGCAATAGACACTGCAGGTAATGTTATGTTTTGATTGCCATAGTGTGAGAACAGCAAACTCTTAGCCATGCAACTGCAGACAATGGCTTCACCCCAGTTCAAAGCAATTTCCCTTACATCAGAGGAGGGCAGAAGGTAGAACAGGATCTACTGGTAGATCTCTGGGTAATTTGCAGTAGAGCAGCAGGGGATTTCAGACTCCCAACTTTTGAACAATAACAACAAAATGAGTTTTCCCAGCTAAATTAGGTAGCTGAAAAGAAGAACACTTTGAGTCACCAGAAATTGACCTTTGTGTGAAAGAACAGTGAGCTCAGTTCAGTTCTGGTATTGAAAACAAATTCCTAGGCTCAGAATGTGTTCAGAGGAACCCTGTTCTTTAATTCTAAATGCATGCTTTTTGCAAATGGCTCCGGTTGGTGGTTCTTGGGGTTCTAGTAAAATACAAAGTAGATTCAACAGGTCGGAAGTCTGCCCACCCTTGCTTTACATAACACTTGCTGAAAATACAGACATCAAAGGACTGTGGAAACCATTCCAATCCACAGTCTTATTGCAAGACGCACATACCAGGAGAAGATTTCAAGAGACTATAGAGTTTCCAACATATAGCTCATGTTGGCAACACTACACATCACCAGTTCATAACCAGCTATAGCAGCCTTCCCCCAAATTGGTGCCCTCTAGAAGTTTTCGCCATCAACTCCCATCAGCCACAGCCGGCATAGCCAGTGGTCAGGAATCCTGGACGTTATAGTCCAAAACATTTGGAGGGCACCAGGTTGGACAAGGCTACAGGTAGGTTTGGTATTTCAGCAAATTCATTTCATTTCAGCAAATCCAAAAATAGAGAGAAGAGGGATGGTGCTAATCGCTTCATGTCATTTTGGGGGAGAAGAGAAAATTATTTTTTAAAGCTGCTGGTTTTCCAGCAGTAGAGCTCTGGTCACTGCCATCTTACATTCCAGAGGCACCCTGGGAAGAAAGATGAAGGTAGTCTAGCCACCTTCCCCCTATATTGAAGGAATCGTTTCCTGGGGCCCTTTGACATTCTTTTAAAATTTCAGTGTGGCTTGCATTACTGAAACGAGGGGATGGGGCGAAGCAAAGAATTGTTTAGTTTTATTACACAACTTTTTGTAAACTATAGGGGTGGGATTAATCAAAGAGTTGCTTGCTTTTGTAAGCTTAAAGTGCTACAAACCCAGATCTCCTTTTCTTGATAGTAGTTTGCAGTGCACAAGCTTTAAAACATTGAACATATTAATAGTAATGATAAGGAAGAAAACTTTTAGTTAAGTTCTACTGTTCGCTTCACAGATCATCACCACTTGCAATTGATTATGAGAACAGTGTAAGTGAACTGCATTCCTTGTTAATATGTCACAATCAGAAGAGCAATAATGGCTCCTCTTGAATTGCCAAAAGCTATTAAATTTTAATAATTTTAATAACTTTAAATTAAATTTAAGATTTATGTTGCATAGCATAAAAACCTGAAACCCCACATTGTGAGATGGTGCAGAAAACGTTAGAATGACATCTCATTGCTGATGTATTGCATATCACATGAACTCTAGGCCAGTTATGGAGAGCGTCCCTATTAAAATAATTTCTAATAAGGTTTTAAATGGCTACAGTTTCACTCCTGCCCTAATTAAAGCTTGAGCAAAGTTGCTCAGCTCAGTCAATAAAGAAGTAGATCTGAATTTTAGCAGGCTTCCTCACATTTTTCTTCGGCCTCTCAGGGGTGTTTGAACGGTAAGGTTGAAGCTTTGAAGGTGAACTAAGCATAGCTTCTTGCACAATATAGATCCATTTAGCCTGTCTAAAGGGCATAACAATGTAGGACAAACCAAAAGGGCAGTACCGTCACCTTTTCAAATCTTGGGTCAGAGTTCTGTGCAGTACTAACATGTTTTGAGCCTTGAATGAAGTTTGAAGTGAGTCCTCCCTTAAAATATTTCCTTACACGTTCAGTAATAAAAAAACCTCTTTGTAAAACTGTCAATAATCTTTGTAACTGTGTGCCAGTAAGAGGCTTTTTAAAAAAAGAGGATGAAGCAAAACAAAAGGGCAGCATCACACCATTAAAAAAAAATATGTGTAAAGTTTGAAGGTGTGTGTCCAATGTACTGAAGAAAATCCAATTATAGCCATCTAATTCAATTACTCACAAACCTGATCATTTGTGTACATTCCAAGGTGATGTATTTTCATCAGGGATAACTACAAAACAGTTGTGTGTTTTTAAGTAGTGTATATCTAAAGATAATCGAGACTAATCTTACAAGTCAATATATAATCATTCAAAATGTTGGTGCATAGACATTGGCCTTCACCTGGTGGGCTGAGACCCACAAATTGGTCACTCCCTGACCCTAGGTGGGTGATACCATTGGCACCACCGTATTTTATTTTTTTAGCTTTTTGTAACATGAGGGAAAGGATGGGGGTGGGGGTACACAGAGAAAATTGGGAGATAATGACCAGATTCAAAGGAGGAAGAGTTCCTTTACTTTTGATATTTGTATTCCTGTAGTTGCCCCTTCTATATGACTATTAAAGTACAGGATTTGTATCCTCCTTTTTATCTGGTCACCCTAATTATTAGAGAGAGTGAGAAGGATGGATATATACACTTAAAACATAGTATTGCTGGTTGGGGAAGTTAGAACAAGTGTTTTATAATCCAACATCATGAAAGGTGTAGCAACCTGCTACTTAGGCTACAGTCCTATAAACATGCTCAGTCAGGTTTATTTTTGAGTCGGCATATATAAGATTGCACTGTTGGTGTAATTTATTAGAAGAATCTGTATACTATGCTTGCAGTGGGAGCAGCTAATCATGTCAGGAATGCTCCATCCCTGGGTTGATTAGTGTTGCTTCTGAACCTGGACCTCCAGCATGTCTCTTCTCTGACAAGCCAGAGAACCAAACCATGGTTTCTTTTTCTGGCGTGTTGGGGGAGAGAAAAGCCAGAGGTATGGATTCGGATGCAAAGCTGAATAGTTTACGCTCCAAATTTTAATGTGAGGACAAGCCAGTTCTTAATAGTTACTTACTTAAAAAAAAAAAAAAGTGTATGCATAGAGTTGGTGTAAGCATTGTCCTCTCCAAAATTGCTTTTAATATATTGTGTATGTAGACTGTAGTAAAGAGCTCTTTTTACCCTCTGTGATCTTTACATAGTCTGCAGGTGTTCTGAACTTCAAAACTAGCTGGAGCTTTACCAGTGCCCTTTGCAGGGGCACCAATAGTTCCCTATCCCTACCTACTGCAATTTGCCTGCTGTATCCAAAATTTATTTTCATCCCCTTATTGAGAGTGGGGGGTATGTGTGTGTGTGTGTGTGTGTGTGAGCGAGAGAGAGAGAGAGAGAGAAAGAGAGAGCTTGCTTTGTGAACTAATTATGACTAATGCTGACACAACATCTGTCCCCTGATTTAAATTACTCCTTGTCTATTGGCATTCTTTTTGAAGGAACTTCTTCATGCATCATTTTTTAAAAAGAAAATGTTGGTATGAATGTTAATGTAACCTGTGGGGAGACATCAATACAAAATGCCAAGAAAATAGCTTATGTGCCAACTTTTTCGATAATCTATGCATTGTGCAGTATTAGCAGAATTGATTTCTGAAAACATTAGCAATAACTAGAGAAGCCAGTTATGTTTATATAAACTACTTCTAAAACTACTTCTAAAAATGGAAGCTGTATTTTATTGGGGAAATGCTTCTCAAAATTAATTAGATGCTCTGTGTAGTTCTCTGAACTGTACACTTTTCAAAGGATATTGTACTAAATAGATTATTTCCTCCCTGGGTCCATGATTACAGTGTGCAATGTCATGGGGATACAGCAAGGCTGTTATCATTGTAACTAAGCAAGCCTTGATCCTTTTACTGCACATAAGATTTTCCTTACAGCTGCTTACATTAAATCTTTGCTTGTGATTTATTCTCCATCAGATGTCACCTCCACATATGTTTCATTGCCACGATACATTTGGGCATTTCATGTGCTTTCATTAATTGCACTGAGATACCATAATGTTTCACTAAGTGTTTGATACATTTTTCATAAATTATCTTCATGCCATAACAGTTTGTCAGTTGCAATTTTTTTTATGCCATTGACTTTTGTAAATGAATACAATTTCCCCCAAATATGTTGATTGTTACCTGTTTAAAACTGAGAATTTTTGGATTTGATTACGTTTCATTAATTTATATGAATTTTCCCAGCAGCTTCAGACACTAGAAGTGAGAGGAACAGGGTGCACAAAAGACTTGCTAATTTGTACTTCTGATATGAACTTTAAATTGTGGAGTAGTACATCTCCCCTTAGTAAAATGTGTGAGCTCTGAGTCCCCATATCTGGAGTTTATGCATCTATCTGCAGAGGAGAAGTGCAAGTTCCCCTTCATTAAAACAGAAGCATAAAAAAACTCCAGGCTTTCTGCAATGCACAAAATCACCTGTAGCATGGAGATGATAAAGAGGAAGGCATATAATACAACTCTTTATCATGAGAGAGGAAGAGATGTATGAAGTTTTTACAAGTATAGTTAGTGGACTTTGGGTAGAATAAATCTGGGTATTGTACCTGGTGCAGTCCTAGAATCTCTGATCTCACTGAGTTTCCAAAGTGCTGATAAGCTAAACAATATTGAAACACCTAAGGAGTAACATAGGACATTTTGTATTCCACTAATAAAGAAATCAGATAGGATGTTAACTCTACTGAAGAAATAATAGAAATCTTTGTATACATCAAATTGTTGAATATGAGTCTTTATATACAAAATTCAGACAAGGTGGCTTTTCAGTCTTTTCTTCAATCTTTAAGACTGACCATGCGCACCTCAGAAGGTGAAAGAAAATGTAGATAAAATTAATATAGAGTAGGTTATACAACTAATTAAAATGTTTAAAATAAGACACAAAGGCATAAATGGATTTATTTCTGAATGCTACCAGAAGTTTGCAAATTTGCTTGCTGAACCTCTATGAGATGCAATAAACAAAATAAATTTTCCAATAATGGAGTGGAGTGCTACATTAATAGCAAAATTAGTGTATAATCCTATGAATCTATATCCCTCCTTAATTACATAAAGTCTTCACTGCGAGATTGTGTAACGTTATTGAGAAAGCATAGTTCTAGATCAGTCAAGTTGCACACCCAGTCATTCCTTCAACATCTAGTATATGTCGGTCTTAATCAAATATATTAAGGAAGACACCATCATTTTCTTGTGCCATAAAGTATCCCAGAATATACAAAGTATACCCCGGTGAATGTGCCATCCCTTGTGGCATTTGCCTCTGTTGGAATAAGTTTAAAGAGAAGATAGCTATTGCATCAGTTGTTGAAGCTTTTAAGCAATGTTGAAGCTTTTAGACTTGATGGATACTTGAAAAACTAATTAAAAATATAGGTTAGACTGGTCCAAATCATTATGCATAGACAATATGTTATCTTCAGAATAAAATTGAATGACTATGGGTGAGTTGTGAGTAGCCAACTGTTTATCAATATTAACGGCTGAAACATTTTATATATATTCAAAAACAAAACTGCAACATATTCAGGACAAAACTGATTTTGAGAAAATTGCATTTTCAATCAAGAAAAATTGATACCTGTGATTTTTTGGATCCTTATGGATTTAGACACTCGGAAACCTTACATGTTGAAATGAAATCAGGATATGAAAATCAGACACCAGAAGTTGTAAAAAAAGTCTTTTGTATTTTCAGAGGGAATGCATTTCTCAATATCTTCGTCATTACAACAAGATTTCTTTTTTAATGGCCTTTCAGTGGCATGTTTTCCCTTGGAAAAGTTTCAAAATATACCAGAGAAGTTCTGGGGAAAGTTGGTGTTGTTATGGCAAAAAAAGCTGTTTCTTTCATTTGTTTTGGGTGTGTCCTGGAGGCATGAAACTTTGAGAAATTATCCTAGGCACACTGTGGGCTATCTTTCAACTCTTTGGATTTTTAAGTTTTGTTAATTGAGTTTTGTTAATGGGAGTACTCTTACAAAGATTTATACATAGTTATTACATTTGCTCACAGTGACCAGAAAAACATATCCAATGCATTGGAAAACATTTAGTCCAGGATGTGATTCAGAGCGTAGTCCAATCCAGATGCCCATAGCCCTCTGAACTCGGAGGATTAGGGGCCTCCTATGCAGGGCAAGAGAAGCATGATTTTGGCCGTCTAAGTGCAGCACATTGGAGGGGGAGGGAAGGAGGCTGAGGCGCCGTCAGGATACCTCGTATCGTGGCAGTGCTTGTCTACTCCCCTCCCCGCCCCCAGGAACACCCACAACACTCCTCCTCTGAGGTCGCATTTGCAACCTCGGGAGAAGCAGCCAGCACGGTTCCTTCCATGCCGGCTGCGAGGGTAGGGGGAAGGCACTCTGAGCTCGGAGTCCGAGCTCTGACCTTGGCGCGAGTTTCCGAGCTCAGAGCTGGGACTCCAAAACATCCTATGGCTGTCTAGACCCTGTCTAGCAGCCATAGGATCGTGCTGCCTGTTAGTTAAGTTGAAAGCTTATCGAAGTTCAGATAATAACTTTCAGAAAGCTTGTATTTCATGATATTTGCTTGTATTTTAAGAATAATATGTTACTTTTTTTTATCCAGGAAATAATCTACTTATCCACTGTATTTAATGTATTGTTATTTAATTCAGATGTATCATTTGTACTTTTGGTAATAAAAGGTTGATATTTTTAAAGTCATGCAGTGAGAGCAAAATGGTATTAGGAATATTGTGCTGGGAAGGCAGGAGTAGCCCTTCCCCCCCCCCTCTACCATTTCCCTGATTAGCCCCCTACTCAATCTACTCTTTCCCTCATGGTGGGAAATGTACAGCTGTCATTGGGGTCCCAGTATGTTTTGTGTCTCCTCACAGCTATTTCCTCCCCCTCCAACTGTAGGAGATCCTAATCACAGATCTTCCATATCATACGTAGTTTGGCCCTTATTCATCAAACAAAGGTGCTAGCTAATAATATCCAGAAAGCAATTTAGGCTCATACAAGGTGTTTGTACTAGCCCAATAAAACGTATGACTTGTTTTCTTTGTACAGCTTACCCTCATCCCATGTCACAAACCGCATTTCAAATGTCCCTCACTTTCAAAAGTCCTTAGCCTCATGGAACTGGTTGCATAATTCTTTGGGTTCTTGCTTCTTTAGAGTTCGCAGCCATTTCAAATGTTAAAATTGTTTATAATTCCGTTGGTATATTGCATAATTTTCTAGTGTTCTTCTTTTTCTTTAAATGCTTCTGTAAGCAACATAATGTATTCACCATGAGACTGTTGTGATCCTGGCTTCCTTTTCCTTCTCAGAAATACCTCAGAAGCTTCTTTGGCGCGATGCTCAACTCTCCGTCATCCCCACTGCATGCAAATAAAGAGGACCTGACCTTGTCAAAACATGCTATTTGTGAATTCTCGACATTCTTCAAGAAAGGTGTATTTGACTACAGCAGCCATGGCACTGGTTAGCCATTGGAGACCTCACTACTTATTTGAAGAATAAACTCTTAGCCTTGTCTTCCTTTCTACTCTACGCTCTTAATAAAAAAAAACCCACAACGGATTGTTTTGCATCCCTGAAAAATTTCCGCCAGAAATATCAGCTGTTAAAAGCAGCCTTTTAACAGTTCTTCTATCTCTAGAACCTGGTTCATTTTCTGGCATAGAATATGGAAACGGTTTTGCTACTGCATGTTGGTTTCAGATGATACGAATTTCTCACGCTGTTTGGATCCACCCAGCAGCCAAAATTCTTTGTTGCACATGTTCTCCGGCAATTTGTTACAGCCTCCCATTAGTATTTCCAAGTACTTTGATTATGCTCTAAACAGGCAGATAAGCTTATTCTCAAGTAAGTTTCCTGTTTTTGTTTTGTTCCAATTTTAAAATATTGAATTCATGCACTGTTGCATCCTAAGAATTGCACTTTATCTATTTGATCATGTCATTTTCATATTCTGCATACTACCGGTACCTTAAATTTGAATGTTTACAAAATATATACTGCAGAGGACATAAAATCCCTTAAGTCTTCCACACCTGATAACCCTGCTGTAAAAAATGATTTGCCATTTATTTAAAGGAAAAGGAAGCAATAGCTATTGAAAAATGTGAGATCAGGTTTCCCCTCCCCCCATTTTCTAATTACATGGATTGTAACTGTACATTATGTATCATACAGTGCTCATGGCTATGCATAAAAGACATTCAGCATGGAATCTAATTTTTTAACGTTTTTTCAGAAGGTTGTAACACTTATCTCATTAACTGAGCCTTAGTTGCAAAAATAAGAATTAAAATTATTTTAATGTGCTTTAAAATTTACTCAGGGCTTATTTAGAACTGCACATGTATAGAGGCAGCAGTATATATTTTGTAGACGTACAAATGGAAAAAAATATTGTGACCTACAATGGAGGCATGTACATATTCTGTACATAATAAAGATTTAAAAAAAACACAACACTGATTGTAACTAACTTAAAGGTACTGTTAAAGTCATTTGTGAACTCTCTTTCATAGAGTACAAAAAGGATTTTCCAGTTCATCAAAATGGAGCCTTAAAGATTTTTTCGTATTAGGCAACAAATCTATAGGGGTTTATATTTCAGGAGAAGTTAATCTTGATTTTATTGTTGGAGAGGGAGGGAATTCTGCTCTTCATGTAGAATCTTCATAGACCTTTATTCCATACTTATATTACTGCTAATAATAGGAGTTCTGTTCAGAGGAGTTTGAGGCAAAGCTACTCTTTGAAAATTGGGCTGTCTAGGCCACTTTCCAGGGCAGCTTCTCTAAGGATGGAACCACAAAAAATGATCAAAGTAAGCAAATGCTCGAAATCAGGGATTGCCAGGTGTTGGACTGCAACTTCCATCATACCCATGACTGTGCTGTCTAGGACCAATGGGAGTTGCAGTGTAGCAACATTTGGAGGGCCACACTTTCCCTACCAGTGGTCTAAATGCATTTGTGGCTTCAGATTGTAGGCTCCAATCAGGTCCGGGGAAACCGGCTTATTGTTTTCCAAGATCGGATGAAGACCATGATGGGCCCTGGTGCTAGCAGTTTGTAGTGGGCTCCCTACTCTGCTCCCAGTACTGACACTACACACGACATTTGTGCATGCACACATGTACACTCATACAGAGACAGTCAATATTGTTTTATGTACGGCAACAATGCAAAAACCGTTTTACTCCATATTTTAGTGGAAATCCTGTCCCACACTTTCCTGGAAGCAAAAGACTAATACCTCATTCATGGTAGAGGACGCAAATATAAAGCTTCCCCATTTACAACATACAGCACACAGATTCAGGAATGATAAACACACACACAAGCTCTCTCACATAGACACACTCAAGAGACAGACTAATTCACTGCCTCTTTCAGGCAGGACAGCAGCACACACACAGAGCCAGGGCTGGTCCAGGATATTTTGTTGCTTGAGGGGGACCAAAAATGCCTCCACACTCACGTGATGACCTTGGGCCCATCACTGCCCCTCAGCCTTCCCAACCTGGTGCCCATTAGATGCTTTGGACTCCCGACTCCCAGTATTCCTGACCATTTGACTCTGCTAGCTGGGGTTGATCAGAGTTGAAGTCCAAAACATCTGGAGGGCACCAGTTTGGGGAAGGCTGGCCTAACCTACCTCATAGAACTGTCGTAAAGATAAAAATGGGGAGACCTTTAGCTCCTGGTGGAAAGGCATAAATAAAATAAAATGTTAAAAAGAATATACTAGAAAGCCTTATTGTCTTACATATTACTAACTGTTCAAAATACACCTTCCTAGCATGTGAGATAGCCAAGTGCATGCTGTATGCTTCATTACTGTGTGCACACAAGTTACATTCATATGCACTACAGACGAGATGCATCCAGTAATCCTCTTGGGAATTTATCTTATACAGTCCCTGGGGAGAGAGCCGGAAGATTGATACCAAGTCATATAACTTGTACTAAAAAATTAAAAAAACATCTGCTTTTCATATGCCCCATCCATATATCTTCATCTTCTCCGTGATCATCAACTCAGATGTTATTAACAGCACAACCCTATTAAATTTCTCCTCAAAGTAAGTATCACACTGCATAATGGAATTTACTTACAGGTAAGTGTATAAGATTGCAGCCTTACAGCACAATCCTATACATGTCTACTTAGGGGGTGGGGGAGTCCCACTGTGTTCAATAAGGCTTCCTCTCAGGCAAGTATGCATAAAATTGCAGCCTACATCTCTTTTCTCCCCACTTCATGTTACTGTTCAGGCACAGAAATAACTTGGATAAAGAAACGGGCTGAAATGCTAAATACACTTCAGGCGCAATCCAATCAGGATGCCTATAAGCCTCCGAACTTGGAGGATACAGGCATCCTATGGAGGGCAGGAGGAGCATGGAGGCGAAGGTCACCTGCACACTCCTCCCACCCTGCAAAGCACTTAGGTGGCCAATTTCAGCCATCTTAAGTGTGGCACCTCAGAGTGGGAAGGAGGAGGCTGAGGCGCCGCCAGGATACATCATATCTTGGTGATGCCAGTCCCCTCCCCACCCCGCAGAATGCCTCCAGAAGCCTGCCTCCAAGGTCACTCTTATGACCTCGGCAACACAGCCAGCACAGTTCTTTCCACACCAGCGGGGAGGGGAGGGGGATCCAAACACCAATCCCTAGCTATGAGGTTGGAGTGATTTTCTGACCTTATAGCTAGGGATCTGAGCAATCCTGTGGCCGCCTAGATGCTGTCTAGCAGCCATAAGATTGCACTATTAGAGGTTTTCTACACAAGGAGTTTGTTGTGTACTTGTCATTCCTTACAGCTGTTTATGAGTTCTTTAGACTGATGTGACCCTCCAGTTTCACTTTTGTTTTTTAAGAGCACTGTTGGGAGTTTTTAGAGTGGGGAAAATGGAGTATTATTTCTGAAAGCAAAATAAAACATATTTTCCTACTTGTTTATTTGCGCTATTCCATTATACCACAGTGCCACCCAGAGGTTATGTAGCAGAAAAGCAGGAAAGGAAAAACACTTTGTGTCAAGCTCGAATCTCAATTTTGCAACCAAACCAAAAGTAGATACAGAGGATTAACAGCCTTGTTTTGAAAAGCTCTTACTGGAGAGCTGGTGTTTTGCTGTTCTACAATGGGTGTAACGGAGAGGGTGTCCATGTAGGGGATAGTTGACTGGGCAGGGGAATGCCTCTGGCATCACCAATAGCTGAGCCAGCAATGGCCAATGAGAGTCCCAGACTGGTTATCAATAATGGGAGAAGGCAGTGTGCCAGGCAGAAAATACTCTTAAGATGGGTCAGTTAAGGCAGCAGTGCAGAACCTCAGGCCACGGGCCACATGCAGTAACCCTGGGGTCCCAAATCTGG
Source organism: Shinisaurus crocodilurus (assembly GCA_021292165.1). Classification (NCBI taxonomy): domain Eukaryota; kingdom Metazoa; phylum Chordata; class Lepidosauria; order Squamata; family Shinisauridae; genus Shinisaurus; species Shinisaurus crocodilurus. The sequence continues at coordinate 172,369,583 of CM037879.1, read as the reverse complement.
CCCTCATGGGTTCCCCAGAAGGCCATGCGGCCATGCCCGCGTTCTCAGGCCCCAGCTCCTTTCCCCAACCACTGGTGGATTCCCAGCTTTTGTGGAGTTTTCCCCCCATTCTAAGAGGTTGAAATGCCTCTCCTAAGGCTTAGTTCATTGTTTTAAACTGAAATATGCTGGTATTTTGCTTTTCTCTTTTGCTTCTAGCCCAACCCACCACTGGAATGCAACCCCCAAGAGCTTCTCCAAAATGGAATTCGTCCCTCAAAGAGTTAAGGTACAGTAGCAACGCTGAATTCAGAGGGGACAAAAGGCCATAAAAAGGTCCGATCTCTACATTACTACTCAGAAAAAATAAGTCCCTGAGCGAAATGAGGCTTACTCCCAGGTAAAAGGGTATATCCTGTACCCTCTTACCTGGGGCTAAGGCCCATTTAGCCAAATTGGGCCTTCCTCCGAGTACATATGTATAGGATTGCACTTACTAAACTTTATGCAAACATTCTCCTACCCCTTAACTACACACACACACACACACACACCTGCATTTCCCTAACCAGCAGACCAGATAACAACTCTGATCTATGCTGCCATGGTATCACACACTAGTCTCTCCCAACAATATGGGTATAACAACAGTTACTTACATAAGTTGCACGGAATTCTCATTTTACTGCCAAGCGTCCGAATTTGCACCAATTTCCCCTCCATTTGCTTCCCTGCCTTAAAATGTATGCAAATATTTCCGAGAGTTCAGGAAAAAGCCTCACAGTAACTGCAGTTCTAACTGCTGCAAAAGGGCGCCGCAAGAATGGGGGAGCCAATATCTCCCCTTTCTGGAGTTGCTGGAGACTCTGGGAAGTGTTGAAAGGAAGCAGGACAGTGACATGTGTCAGTTCAACACTTAAAAGTGGGAAGGTTACCTTGCTAAGTGGGAGATATTGTCTCCCCGCCTCACCCCTTTTTGGTGCAACTACTTCTGCTCCCCCCCTTTTTTCCCCCTTTCCCTTAGTATTACTTTCCCTCTGGTCCTTGGCAAGTGTGGGCATATTTGCCTATATACTGTCTTGCATTGTCAATTTCCTTGTATGTTACCTACTTCCTTTGACAGCGGAAACTTACAAGGACATTGACAAGGAAAGACTACACATATCGGACAGCCATAAGTGCGCACTTGCACACTTGCGAAAGACTGACAAAAATAATACATTTTTTTTAAAAAAATAAGACATTTGTGCTATTTTCTGGGACCAACCCCCCCCCCCCAAGTGGTGGCAAACAAATGACAGTCTCTCCAAAGTGCTGTATGGGCATCGGTGGAGGAGCAGTCACTGGCACAGGAGGCTGGAAGTGGCATGGGCGAGATCGGGAAGAGTGGCAGAGTTTTTTGCCACCCTTGCCAAGCAGCTCTGTAGCCGATCCTGGCAATCTGCAATAAAATTGCTGTCCTGAGTTCAAACGACACAAGAACCCATCATGGGTATGATAACCCCTAGAACAAGCCATCAGGATGGCTTGTTCCTGAAAATGAAGCCAACCTGCTCAAACCAGTCCAGGTTCAGACAACACAACAACCCATCATGACTAGCTGCCCACCATGGGTTCTCATGTCATGTAAATCCAGACTTAGGGATGTGGGGAAACTGATTTTTTGCACGTGTGTGCACATTCATCGGTTTTCCCATTTTTCGTGGGGGTGTTCCCGATCACCCCTTGCACTCATCCGCGATTCCCGGACCTGGAAGTGACGCGACGGGGATACCATCGTGATCCCTTCTGGGTCCCTGGCGCTGTGCTTTTAACGTAGCTATCAGGGTAAACTACCTAAAAACAGCCACGAATGGCAAATCGTGGCCGTTTTAGGTGGGTTGCCCTGGTATTTACGTTAAAAGTGCAGTGCCAGGGACCCGGAAGTGACACGATGGAATCCCCGTCGTGTCACTTCAGGGTCCCGGAGAATTGCGGGGTGTGTCGAGCAGAGGTAGGTTGGTCGCGCGGGGGTTCGGGGGGGTCGAGCTCTGTGGTTTCGTGGAGCTTTCCCCCTCCCGAACTTCACTTACATCCCTAAAATTTGAAAACTGGGAATTTGAACTAGCTAGTGCCCCCACCCTTGAGATGGTGTGCTGGGGCTACAGCCCCTTTAGCCTAATGATTAATCCACCCATGTACTAGTAGCCTGATCACTCCCCCTGCAAGTGGGAGTGGCTAAACAAATTATAGGCCTTTTGTCTGTGGTTTGCTTATCATGTGTGAACTGGAAACCGGCTTGTCTGTCTCCCCTGACAAGCCAGAGTCATAAGCCAACAACAAACCATGGCTTTGTCTCAGCGGAGAGACAAACTAGAGTTCCTGGTTCACATGATGTAACAATAAACCAAGGACAGAAAGGGGACTCCCGCTTGCAGTAGGCGTGATCACAAGCATGCTGCTCGTAAATGATACACCACTGGAATCCAGGCTTATCCTTATATCTGAACTGGGCCAATTTAAACTTTAAACCAAAACAATGGATATTTTATAAGCATCTCCCTATTTAAATATAATTTTGGCTTCTTCACAACCCTTCTCATTTATTAATGACTTACTTCTTAAAGCATGAAAACCGCTCCAAACAAGGTGGCCCCAACATGGATGTTAAAATCCCCTAGAGCCACCATTCTGAGGGTCCTCAACACCAAATCCAAGACCATCTCAATCAGCTCAGGTAGGGAGACCGAGTAGCACACCAGCATAATCCCCAGTCTGTCCCAAGAGCCCAACACCAGATACAAATGCTCCGGGCTAGCACTCAAACGGACAGGAAGCCTGGAGAGAAATCGATATTAATTTTGCTCTTCTTAGTATCAAACACTTGAATTTCTCCACCTTGGTGTTTAGGCTTCTGGCATTCACTTACAAACACTTATATACTGTGTCCCTCCCCAACTGTCCTTTTTTGTGTACAGTTGTTTTTTCATATAACTTTTTGATCTCTTTAAATATCTGCCATTAGTTTCTATATGCTTATTGCCAAATCCTCCCAACCTCCCACTTTGAAGTCCTTAAACATATTTATTTATTTATTTATTTAATATGCTACACAACTGGCAAATGCATTCGGAGCAGTTTACAATCATAGAAAGCCCCCCCCCCCCAAAAAAAACCCCGAACAGCCAAAATATGGTGTACAATTCTGGTCACTGCAACTAAAAAAGGATATTGCAGGGTTGGAAAAAGTGCGGAAAAGGGCAACTAAAATGATCAAGGGGCTGGAGCAACCCCGCTATGAGGAAAGGTTACAGCAGCTGGGATTGTTTAGCTTAGAAAAAAGGGGAGTAAGGGGAGACATGATAGAGGTGTACAAAATTATGCATGGAGTGGATAAGGAGACATTTTTCTCCCTCTCTCATAATATTAGAACCCGAGGTCCTCCCATGAAGCTGATTGGTGGAGATTTATAGGAAGAAGTACTTCTTGACATAGCACATAGTTAACTATGGAATTCATTTCCCCAAGATGTCGGGATGGCCACCAATTTGGATGGCTTTAAAAGGGTATTGGACAAATTCATGGAGGAGAAGGCTATGGATGGCTACTAGTCTTGATAGCTATATGCTACCTCCAGTATCAGAGGCAGTATGCCTATGTACACCAGTTGCTGGGGAACATGGGTGGGAGGGTGCTGTTACACTCATGTTCTGTCTATGGGTTTCCTGTGGGCAGCTGTTTGGCCACTGTGTGAACAGAATGCTGCACTAGATGGACTCTTTGTCTGATCCAGCATGGCTCTTCTTATGTTCTTAATAAATACAACAATGTAAATAACATAATAAAACATTAAAGGTGCAATCTTATGCATGTTTAGGCAGAAAAAAAGTCCTACAACTCCCAGCATTCCCCAGCCAGCAGTACAGGAGCATAATGACCTTTTGGACAAAATTAAGAAAGGCTTAAAAAAAAGGAAACTGGGGGGGGGGGGAGATGGAGGGGGGGAACAGAATAATGCGTGCGACTGCAGATGGGCTTTTGTCCTCATGGACTTCTAGGCCCTAAACATTAAGAACAATAAAACTTTTACAGAGAGTGTTGGACAAAGGCGGTTTTCACTTTATGATTCACTGTTATTGTTTTTAATTATTCTTTTGTTGTTCTAATTGATCTTTTCAATAAGATTATTATATATAATTAAGGCTAGCAAAAGAAAAATAAACCCACTCACTTTCCCTTTTTGTTGACCAGCCTAACTGTTAGCAAGCAACTTTTTGACCCTAAGTTCTGGGAAGTTTAAAACCTGTGATGTTTTAGGAGTTAACTTACCAGTATTTACTGATCAAGATCTGCTTAATTAGGCATGTCACAAAGGTCTTAACCTGGGATCTCCCTGGGAACAGCATTCTACAGATGGGGGTGGGACGGACGGACACTACACAAAAGGATCTTTCCTTGGTAGCCACCGGTCACACCAGTGTGGGTGGCAGCACTCAGAGATGACCATCCGAAGATGATCTTAGCAATTGGACAGGAACATATGGGAGAAAGCCCTCCTTCAGATAGACTGGTCCTAACCCATTTACAACATCCTCCATAAGGGGTGAGTCACCCCAGCCCAGAGGCTTCTATCAGTTTTCCCCAATAGTCAGTTTAACTTTCAATGTTAAGCAACAGCAATTTGGTTCTACTGCAGTTTAAGGTGAGCCCATCTCCTTTGTACTGGCTTGGATTGTCCCAGAACATTCTCCAGTGCCTGACAACCCTCCCAATACCACCAGCTCATCTATGCATTGAAACCCTGCAGCTCTGCCTGACCACCTAGCCCAGTGATGGCAAACCTTTTTGAGCCCGAGTGCCCAAACTGCAACACAAAACCAACGTATTTATTTCAAAGTGCCTTAAATTTGGCAGGAAGGAGGAGGGGGCACTAGCTAATCGCGCCCCGCTCTGTCTCAGGGCATGGCTCTTCACCGGGCACGCAAAGATTCGGACGTGCGCGCGCTGTGCTTCTGAGCTGTCTGTTCAGTTAGAAGGAGGGCTGGGTGCCTGCGCAGTCCGCTTCTGGAGGTGGAGATGTTGGAGTGTGCCTGCCTGTGAAGGCCAGCGAGGAATGAGTGGAGAGGAGTTATTATGGAAACCCGACGCTGAATGCAGAAGGGGACGGTCTTTTCGCGATCTGGCGACCAATGGCTCGAGTGCCCACAGAGAGGTCCCTGCGTGCCAGCTGCGGCACGCGTGCCATAGGTTCACCATCACTGACCTAGCCCTATACATGGAACAAGTATGCTATTTTGGAGGTTCCGGACTTCAGCCCCTTAATCATATTTTGATTAATTAGCAATCAAAATATGGTTTCCAGGATCTCTTGAACAATATTCTTCATTTGTGGCTAGTACCAATGTGTACCCAACCAATAGATCCTCCCCTGTGCTATCAGTCCACGATGCTTGCAATGTTCACACCTAGCCAACTCAACATTTGCTCAACACACTCTCCTCCCCGATTCATGTTGCCAATCAGGGTACGGGCCTAGCTTCAAAACAGGATGTGTTCTGTGCTTTCATTTGATGCCTCCTTTTTCTCTATATGGCCATAGTATGCGCTCTAAAACTGTCTTTGAGTTCACAAATAAATAAAGCCTGTAGCTGCTTATTTTCCCTAGGAAGGAAGCTGCTATTGATGCCAATGGCAGCTTTCCTCACATGGCAAATAGCCATGCAGGGCTTGGGGCAGCTGGATCAGGGATGCCGCAGGGGCACAGGGTTAGAGCCCCATTTCCCATCGGACCACAGTCCTGATCCAGATGCTTCCCTCTTTGCAGCAGTTATTTAGTAAAGGGGGTGGGGAACCAATCATAACTCATGACATATCTAGTTTGGCCGTCAACTGGAATCATATTTAATGTTTACTTTGGAATGTAATTCATAATTACGATTCAAGGCTAGAAAGTTGAAGTTGGGGGGGAAATGTGAAGATGGCGTTAAAGACCTAAATCAGACTGTGAGAGATGAACTTTCTAGTGAAATATAAAGTGAAGGATTTGAGGAAGAAGCTAGGTCTGAAATAATTGGGGATCATTGGGCAGAGGGCACGATATACATAATGTTATGCATAAAATGGTTGATAATTTAATTGGTTTGGGCACAGTGAAGGAAATACATGTTTGATTTTAAAAGTGTCCTAATGAAAGTCACAGTTTCGGAAAGCAGATCAGGAACTACTTGTAAGGAGATTAACATGGCTTTAAGTATTTGTAAAGGATTATGTCTAAGTCCTGCATGGTTTCATTTAACCTTGCAAAATCAGTTAAAAATAATTCACCTAACCATTAACATCTTACTACCGTACTTATATTTCCTAAAATTCTCTGTTCCTGTTTGCATGACCTGCCCTTTTAATGTTCAGATGAAATCATCACATCCCAGAACAGAAAAATCTTTATCTCCTACCAGTTTCTTCAAAAATATATTTTGTTTTGCATTTGTATAATCCTCAGACCTTCCTGGGGTCCCAATCTACCCCTCCAGAGTTCCTCAGATGCGCATGCCCCCCTTTCTCCAGCCAGTGACCATTTGGTGGTTTCCTGGTTTTTGCACAGTTTTTTCCACATTCTAATAGGTTGAAATGCCTCTCCTAATGCTTAGTTACTGGCAGTAAGAACTTTAAGCTAAAATATGCTGGTATTTTTTGTGTTTGGGCTTCACCTCTTTTGCCCTTGGCTCAACCCAGCACTGGAATGCAGCCGCTGAGAGCTTCTCCAAAATTGAATTTGGCCCTAGGATTGAAAGAGGTTCCCCACTCCTAGCAAACAATGGTCTGCAAACAGTTACACCAAGGTTGACCATTATGTTTCTTGCTCAGGCGAGTTGTCTGTGCCATCTCGCATATTTCAAAGTTAAAAAATGAGATGGACCTGCGTGGTTATAGGCTGTAGTTTGTACATAGCTGCTTCTATGATTTTGGAAGCTAGGAAACCAGCTTCAAGATTGCAGCAATTGATGTATCTCCATAACCACGATGGCTGGAATAACACTTCACGTGTTAATCACTCACTGCCGATTAACATGCTTGTATTCCTAGCGCTGTAAAACTCTTGTTGACTGCTTGCATATATGAAAAGCAACACAAAAGTGGTTTACAATTATACTTGCTATTTCCTAGTCCCAGCTATTGTTTTTGTATCATAATCACATTTTCACCTTGGAATAGTGGAATAAATATGTTTTCTAGCCAGTTTCTGGATGACCTAGATTCTTCATTCCCTTGCCATTCAAAACCTGTGTGTATACCTGCTGGCTTATCGATTCATAGATCATAGAGTTGGGAGGGGCCTACAAGGCCATCGAGTCCAACCCCCTGCTCAATGCAGGAAACTAGAGGAGGGGTCTCCCATTCCAAGTAATAACCAGGCCTGACCCTGCTTTCCACACTCAGACAAGCTGAGCCAGCGTGAGCCACAGGCTTGTATGGACCATTTCAAATTAACCCTTGGAGCAAAATGCCAAGGATTTCCTACCTCTATCAAATGGATGTTGCTGGAGTACCTAACCAACCGATGCCAAGGGATTAGCCTTATTAACCATTCTTTGACACCTTTAACACTCCCCAGTACAGTTAGTGTTGGGTATTTTGATGGGTTAGTACCTCTTTAATACCTCTGTGGGATTCCTTTGTTTATTTTTTATTTTGGTTATGTTTGAACATAGGAACATTGAGCATGTTCTTCTCTCTCTCTCTCTCTCTTTTAAATCCCTACATTTGATGATGGCTTTGATTAGCACATGGTTGAGGACAGCCTTTTAAATGGCAAGGTTAAGAAATAGCTGGCGATCTGTCATGACAGAAGAAGCAAAAGGTTAAGGTCCCTGCGCCTCACACCATGGTCCCAACCTCCTCCTCCCCCTCCTGCAACATGCAAGGGTCATCCACATGATTAACATTGTGTTCAGTTCGTTCCTTTCTGGCTGTTCTGTCTTCTCTCCTCAGGGCAAGATGATTCCTGAGAAGCCAGGTGTTGACAGCTGGGACATAGGATTCATACACCATGAATCTCCAGTGGTTCTTTTCTTAACTTTCATCTTACATTGATCAGACCCATAGCCCAGGGATAGGGAACATCTGGCCCTCCAGTTGTTGCTGGACTGCAACTCCCATCATCTCACACCATTGGCTATGCTGGCTAGGCCAAATGGGGGTTGCAGTCCAACAGCATCTGGAGGGCCACACGTTCCTCACCCCTGCCTGTCACCAAATCAGAGGCCGAGTGGCTCATTTAGAAATCCTAGGCATATCTACTCCGCAGCAAGCCCCACTGAGTTCAACTGGACTTACTCCCAGGTAAGAGTGTATATAGAATCATAGCCTGACAGAGCAATCCCATGGTGTGAGGGAGGGAGAACCCAAGGCAGACAAACTGCCTTTTCCTGTGCCTTCTCAGGCTTGCACCAGCAAGGCAGAAGTGGGGAGGAGAGCAGCTTTGTATTTCCCCCACACTTGCATTCTCTCGTCAGGCTTCCTTCGCCCCTCCCCCCAAACGGGTCCCCTTGGGAAGAATGTTAAGTATGTCAGCTCCAGGCCAGGCACAGTTTTGTCATTGATTTGGGGGAGGGGTGTCAGGGGAATGGGATGGCTTTGGATCCCACAGACTCATGTCTTCCCCGAATCTGCCCCTGGCATGCCCCCTTTTGCTTTCTCCAAGGTTGGAGCACCACCATCAGAGAGGCAAGGGCTGCAGAGGTTTCTGTGCTCGTAATGGGAGGCCTGCGAAGACAGCAAGCCCTATCATTAGGCAGAGTGAAGTGATTGCCTCAGGCAGCAGATGCTGCAGGTGGGGGGACAGCCTCCTGGCTGTTCCTCGTGGTCTCCCCGGCTGTTCCCCTCTGTTGGAGGACAGAATGACGCATGCTTCGCAACCTGTCCTAACTCCACTAAACCAGCCTGTTGCTTCAGGTGTGATGGAGGACACTATCCCACCACCAGTCTTGAAGTAAGCTTCAACTGCTGGTGCGGACATCTTCCGTACATGGAATGGGGAGGGGCTCCATCTTGTCCTTTGCCTCAGGTAGCAGAATGTCTCCAGCTGGCCCTGGAGGGCACGTCTCCTCCCCTGAGGGTGAGCCTTCCTATCTGACTTTGGAGAGGGAAATTTAGTTTACCTCTGGCCCCTGGGATGCCATCCCAAGGACCACAGCAATGCCTCAGTGTCATTTCTATATGTGCCTCTAAACCTCTAGGTGGAGGCTGCTCTGTACATCTTCTTTAATTGCAGTTTTTATCAAGGGGCCAGAGAAACTTTGATTTACCCTCTTACGCAATCCCTTCCTGGACGATCCCTAGAGCCCTTGTTGATTATTTTACTTGAGGGTTCAAACATCTCAGTTACAGAGCAATTTGCTTGCTTTTTTTTTTTAACATAGCACTCCAGATTCGATCCTCTATGATTGTTTCATGACTCTGCTCTTAAATGTCTATGTACTTAATTTTTCAATTCGTATTTTATATTTTTACTCTTTATGTCTGCGGTTGGTAGACCACAAATAATAAACTACTGCTATATAAGTCACTGCTCTATTTTATTGTGGGCCTGTGTCATTTAAAAAAATATCTTTAAACAAAATAACTGTGTCCAGATTTCATTTGTTTACGCTATTCATAGAAAGCATCATAGCAAATATCCATGGAGCTGCTGTAAGGCTTTCCCTTTTCCTTCAGGTTTTCAAAGGAAGTTACTCTCTAAAGCCATTTGTCATGTCTCACTTCAGCCTCTGCATCAGTCTGAGCTGAGCATATTAAATTAGGGTTCAATTTACGAAAGTATATGACACAAATTACCATTTATATACCTGTGAATTTGTTTTCTTGCAGCACCAATTTTCCTGGAGATAATTCTAGTCTTTTTCATAAAAATTGCAATACACAATATAAATTATTATTCCAACTAGCCCTCTTTTTTTTTTACCACAGATATACATGGGAAGAATAAATGGCTTATGCAATTCTAATCGTAATGTATGTGTAGAAACATTACTAACAACAGTCTTAACATGAAAGCTACATCCCCCCCGCCTTTGTAACCTGGAGTAATTACAAAGCCCATCAATTTTACCATAAGCAGAGGAACCATTTTCTTGGGAGATTTCCCCCCTCATACAATTTTAATGAATTTGCTTGCTCAGAATACAACACTTTAAATTAAAGAATTAAAAATTTAACAGTGGATTGTTTCCCTGACAACAGAGAGGGCAGCATTTAATCCTACCCCGCCTCTATACTATATATACTGTAGCTGGTGCAAGTGAGAGGTAATATACCTCAAGCTAATTGTGTTGGTACTTGAGGAGATAGGCCTAGAAAACAGGGCCAGACGTCCTCCCAGTGGGAGGGAGAATTATTTATCTTGTTTGTCGCCGTTCCAAGAATAATTGCTTTTGGGTCCTTTTCCGGATTTAACAAAAAGTTAATAACATTGTTTTTAAGCCCTGTGGGTTATGTACATTCTTATTGCCAATTTTCCTTTGTTACTTGTAATACTCTTTATTTATTCATAACAGTTGTATCCTACCTTTCCATTAGCAAAATACAGAGGTGGGAACAATGGTGTTATGGAGACTCTCCTCCAGGCAGGAGTAGTAGCTATATGGTTAGAGTCCCCCACTGCCGCCTCCTTGAAGGTTGCATGTGCAAGTCTTGCTGACAGAGAGTTAACACAATTGGAGTGTAGGTGAGAGCTGTTCGCTCCTCAATAAATCTCTGTTCTTATGGGGTAAGCCACTTTCAAGCCATCTATCATGTCCAGAAGAAATAGAAAATTCAGGAATAACACTACAAAAGGAAGTTTACAAATGTAGTCTGAATGCAGTGTGCATGCATGGGAGCATCTGAGGCAGCCTTCCTGTTGGCCATGCTAACTGGAGATTATGGAAATTGTAGTCCAATGCATCTGGAGGGTACTAGCTTGGGGAAGGCTGATCTAAGGGTTCAATGAAGCTCGAAGCATTCACACAATGAACTAGGTACTTCTAACAACATCTTCACTTCCTAGAGGTAAAAGGAAAGTAGTGAGGGCCCATTTCACAGGAAGAGTGCTGAAATATAGTCTTGAGTCCTCCAGGACCTTTACACAATATGATGTCATTGCCCTGTATACCTAGTGCTGCCTGGAGCCCTTTTCCAACATCTTGGACCCATCTCAAATATTTGGGTGACTTGCCAGCAGCCAAAATCAATCCAGTTTTACTGGATTCACATATTCCAGTGAAATGCCTGGACAATTAAAGACCTCAGTGGCATCTCACATCTGCTGTGTGCTAAGTTCTGCCCTTCATCCTGACCTTGACAGACAAGTTATGTCGTTACAATCATTCGCAGGACAGCTGGAAATGGAGCAACAATCTTGTTTCTGCAATATACCGGTAATCATTCTACATTCCTCTTGACTGTATCTTCTATTTTGGGGTGTTGTTTTTTGACCTCCACATTTTAATGTTAAATAAAGGATTGTAGTTGTACTAAAAGGGGGAGAAGATCTAGAAAAGGTGATGACTGGTTTGGATATTGACCATCTCCACTGAGTCTGGAAATCTGGCCATAAAAACAGCTGATTTCTTGAGTGTGCAGCGAAACTAAAAATGTCCTATAGGCCCTTTTCATGTTGTTTTCTTACACCAAAGTGTGTGTAATATGGGGACGTTGTGGGAGGTAGCAGTACTTACATAACAAGCGAGGGAAAACTGACTGACTTTCATGATGGATACATCTATTTATCTACATTCCTTTTATTTCCGAATATAGGGAAAATGCACTTGAATGCCCATGTTTGGCTATCTCCTCTTCCCACTTGGGCAATACATTACATTGTATGCCTTGTAGGAGGGCCCACAAGATGCCCAGTTTGCCTTTGCAGTATATTAAGGAAAATAATTTAACTTAAGGCAGCTTTCCCCAACCTGGTGTCCTCCAGATGTTTTGGATTTCGACTACCATCAGCCCCAGCCCACACGACCAATGGTCAGGAATGCAGAAAGTTGTACAGTCATGCCTTGGATTGAGAGCATAATTCGTTCCGGAAACGTGCTTGTAATCCAAAGCACTCTTATATCAAAACGAGATCCCCCCCCAAAAGAATTTGTACAGAGATTTTTAATTTAAGCCGTACTACAGTACTTGTATTGCAAGATGTCGCTTGTATATCAAGTCAAAAAAATATATTAAATAAATATTTAAAAATTTGCTTGTCTTGCAAAATGCTCTCAAACCAAGTTACTTGCAATCCAAGGTATTACTGTAGTCCAAAACATCTGAAGGACAGGTTGGGGAAGGCTGACTTAAGACCATGCGAGCAATTTACAAGAAAGGTATGGCTTCTTCTCCAATCCTTCCTGGCCCAATTTCTGTTTTGCAGGAACCACAATGCTGAACAGCAGCTTGTACTCCAAATGGGTGCAGGGTGAGTTCCTAATTCTTGTTCCACCACTTATTCTTTCTGTTACCAACCCAAGAGCGATTCCTTTAACAATATTGGGGGAGGCTGAAATTTTCTTTATAAAAAATAATATAAAACAGGGTAGCTCCTTAGTAGAAAAACCCAAGGAATCACTATGTTCTCTGTGTCATTAGGTGTCTTCAGAGGCACAGATGGCCCCACAACATCAGCTGCATTTCAGTGCCAAGTTAAAACCTGGCTATTTATCCAATCTTTGGGGTCTTTTTTTTACTGTAGCTCAGTTTTTATTTGTTGCTCCCAGAATCCCTCGCCATTAGCCATGCTGGCTGGGTATGCTGGGAGCTGTAGGCCAGCAACATCTGGGAACCCAAGGTTGGAGAGCCCTGGGTTAGATTATTAATGCTTGACTATATTGTTGTTTTATGCTGAATTGTTTTTATTATTGAATCCCACTCTGAAATCTATTGATATAGGGCAGGTTAGAAATATTTTAATAACATCAAGAAATACGATACAATCTTATGAGTCATGAAAGACTCCCTTTCTCTCTTTCCCTCTTTCTCAATCTCTTTCACGGGGTCGGAAGAAGAAATCTTGTTCTGTAGTAACACTGATCCTGATTGGCTCCAGCAAACCTTACCTTCTCTGATATAGAGGAAGCATATCTAAATGAGGTTGCAACCAGGAGCAGATCTAAATGAGGTTTTTTTTCCAGCATTGTAATGCCTGACTCACTCACACGACTCACAGTCAACACAATATTCTCACACTATTTCTGCCATTATATTCTGGATTTCTTGAAACTGCTTTTATCCCATTTTTCCTGCTTCTAGTGGGTTTCCTCCAGTATAAATTCAGGTGTGTGCTCGCTTCACAGTATTGTAACTTGTCTTGCAGGGAGTGGCTAACGGTTGGCAGGGTGAGGGGAGTGACTCAGTGGGTGGCAGGGAAAGCAGCATGTCCTCCATTTTGTGTTGGGAGCAACATCTCCTGTCCTTTCCTCTATTTGCTGGTTGGTTGCCGGTGATGGAGGAGCTTGTAATATCTTTTTAACAGTATTTGCCAATGTGCATATCCAGACCTCTGCATCTGCGAATAACGAATTTTTCCTTTTAACTTGCTCCTGTGCAGATTCAGGTTTCTGGACCTGAGCATTGAAAACAGTCATAAAAAGCAAGCAAACAAAACCATGCTGGCTGAAAGGGGCTTCCCAGGAAGTGGCGAGGCTGCAGAATGAGAGCCTGCAGCCAGACACAGTCCCCTAGCGCTGGGCAAGGAAGGTTGTGAGGTCAGCATGGGCAGTGTGGCAACACCACCATTCCATAAGCTTTTTATTTTACTGCTGCCACCACTTCATTACTGTGACACACCCGCCTTTGCCCCCCACACTCATGGAAGCCCTCAGTACGTAGCGTGTTTGTCGGCTGTTTTAGCCATCTTACTCTTTCGTTCTGTACAGCTCCCTTGCTCAAGCTATGAGCCTTTATGCTCAGGCCCACACCCAGGTCAATAGGTTCCCCTCAGGTATCCTGCTTGCCTCCAGGATTCACGGAAGACACTCAGCCTCTTTCACTCAGGCTCCCCTTCCCAGTCCCTCAGAGACACACCAGCAGTTGCCCGGGACACTCGCCTCTCCTCACAAGCCTTTGGCCTGAACGGCCTCGGCTAACTAGGGCAGTGGTTCGCAACCTTTTTTTGCCCCATGCATCCTCTTCACCATATGTCAGAATGTCATTCCCCCCTTTCCAAGATTGTCTGACTTAATCTGTGCCATACAATAAGGTGTGATGTCCTGTAGATTATGTACAATCTGTAGAATTGTAATTTGTAGAAAGATCATTATTCCAACAGTTTGAGTCTGTGGTCCCAATCCCCCCCCAAAAAAACCCTAAATTCCGCCCCCCCAGTTGAGAACCCCTGAACTAGGGTAATGACCTGAATACTGTTATTTCCCTCGCTGCCACCTCCCTCCTCAGAGATTGTTCTCTCAGATGTGTGTGTTCCTCTCTTAGTCAATCACTCCCTCACTACGGGTTAACAGTAAATCAAACCAAGTTTATTTCTACAGATGGAAACATAAGTTACACTCAGGTGCTTGCTTATCTTGAAAACTGTTACAGTCAGTATTTCAACTCCAGGCTGAGGTAACTCCTCTAACCTCCACTACTGATCCTGAGCGCCTCTCTAGATGTCTCCCAGCTCCACCCTCAACCCGCACACTCCCTGCTCCACAGCCTATCACAGCTCTCTCTGCCCCTTGCCAACATTCCGAGCGCTGTGATTGGCTCTGCACCCTCAGGGAGGGAGAGGCGGAACTGCAGCTGCCCGTCACAGGCAGCCTCAGCAAAACTCTTTGCAAGCAATGCAAAAATTAATAATAACGTTTGGAATGTCTTGTCAAGCTTTCCCAATTATCTCCTTTCCCCTTTTCATTTCCTTGCCTCAAAAAAACTGCTAGCTGAAAACACAATGATATACATGTCTACTCAGAAGTAAACCAATTGTTTTCAATGGTGGAGGGAGAAAAGGGGAGCTGGTGTCACTGGCTTCACCCCATGGGAGGTGACAGCAATGGCAGTGGAGGGAAGCAGTACCCTGACCTCCCCACCTTCTCCCCCAACCCCAATTCTCCTCCTCGATTTGTTTTGTTCTTGTTTTGTTTTTGCAGGAGCTGTGACGTACCTTGCACTTTATTTGTAAATCTCTGCTCCTATGCACCATCGAAGGCTCTCATTCTGCAACCTCGCCACTTCCAAGGAAGCCCCTTTCAGACACCTAGTGTTTTGTTTCTTTGGTTTTTCATGATTGGTTTCAATGCTCAGGTCCAGAAATCTGAATCTGCAGGCAGGAAAGTTAAAAATAAAATTTAAAAATGGAAACTGAAATGGCCAATCCCCCTGCAATTGCAGAGGCTTGTGTCCTGTGCTTGCACTACAAACACAAATGACTGAACACACGTGACCTTTCCAACTCCGCCTACTTCTCCCAAAATTGCATTTCTGTATGACACTCAATTGTGTTATCAACACAGTGAATACTGCACTGTATTCATTAGTATTTGTCCTGACAGTAATGGATGTGTTTTGCAGAAATACCATCACAACGCTCTCTGACACACGAAAGAGGCTCTAGTATAGATCTCCCCCTGGTGCCCTCCATATGTTCTGGGTTATAAGTCCCATCAGCCCAAGCCAACATGGCCAATGATCAGGGATTATGGGAGAGGTAGTCTAAAACATCTGGAAGGCTCCTGTTCCTGAAATAGTTAGCTTAGGGTGCAATTCTATCAATCGCGCCCTCAAGGCCCGTAAGCCTCTGAACTCAGAGGCTTACGAGCATCCTCTGCAGAGCAGGAGGAGCAGCGGAGGCAATCTTCTCCTTCCTGTTCCTCCCGCTCTGCATTTCCACTAGACAGCCAATGACCATCTAGCTGCGGCACTTTGGATAGGAAGGGAAGGAGGCTGGAGCACTACCAGGATACGTTGTATCTTGGCGGTGCCAGGCTCCTCCCCTGGAATGCCCCCTGTACCCCTTTTCTGAGGTCACTTTTCCTACCCCGGAGAAGCAGTCAGCGTGGTTCTTTCCACACCAGCTGTGAGCGGGGAGCGGAGTGTGGATCCCTGGCTCTGAGGTCAGAGCTCTGTCTCCAACCTCAGATCTGGTTATCCAAAGATGCTGTCTAGGGGCCATAGGGCCATTTTGTTTTAAACATTTAACAAAATCTACAATTTAGCCTCAATTCTGCCCGCCCCACCTTATGATAATGGACTGTGCCACAGCTCAGTGGTAGAGCACATGCTTTGCACATAGAAGGTCCCAGATTCAGTCCCCAGCATCTCTAGGTAGGACCTACCTGAAACCCGGGAGAGCTGCTGCCAGTCAGCGTCAACAAGGCTGAACTAGATGGAGCAAGGGTCTGACTCAGTATAAGGCAGCTTCCTATGTTCCTATGATTTTCACCCTGGGTCAGTCCCTCAGGTTCGCAGGGCCCAATAAAGTGTCCTTGTCCCCCTAGCCAATGCTTGGGTCTTGGACATGATTCTACATTAAAAAGGGGGAGGGAATGAAAAGGGGAGGAAATCAAGCAACCAAGAAGTAGATATAGGAAAGAAACTGAAATTATATATAAAATGTCCTTATATATATATATAAAAATCACACACACAAAAGCTTAGTTTCCTTTTCCAGGTTTCATGCAAGGATTTAGGTCTAGCAATGCTTTGGAAGTTATTATTAGTTTCAGATTGGTTCCAATAATGTACCTGCATGCATCAGTGAGCTTAAGCAGAAAATGAAATGAACCTGCTTAAGATTAGACTTCCTTAGATTTCTGATCTGTTTTAATTTTCATTCCTCGGGAAGCATGACACAAAGTGTCAAAAAAAAAAAAAAAAAAGAAGGCAGCTGCAGTTTCCTTACAACAGCAGTGGTAAGATGTGCCTCCTTTGATTTCAGATATTTTGTATGCCCCTTTGGGCTGAATCAGGGAACTGGACCTGGGCCGATTTGCATGGCCATCTGCAGTGTGTGTGCTGCCTCCCAGCTCATGGTGAGCTGGTTATATGCAAGCATCATGATTCATGATGCACATAATTAAATGGCATTGATTTTTTTTTTTTATCTCCTCCTTTCTCAAAGTTGCAGAACAGATTACAAGATTGTTTTAAAAAACAAACAAGTCCACACATAAACCTCGCTTCCTGAACAAGTTTTGCATCCCATGCTTAGCTACGGTAACTACTGAAAACTTGCAAGTCACAAACAACACTGGCAATGCAGCAGGAGTTAGTGTGTGTGCTGCCTGGTTCCCATGTGTCTGCCTGCTCATGTCCACTGTGATAAACAACACAGAGACCCATCCCTGGATTGTTTACATGACATCCAAATCTGGAACTCTTGGTTGTTGAGGGATAAACAACCCAGAGTATGAATCCATGGTTCAACTATGGGTTCAAAGTCTGGGTTCTTCATTCCCCAACAACCCAGAGTTTTAGGTTCAGATGTCATGGGGCATCCCTGGGTTGTTTATTGTGTGGAAGTGGGCAAGGGGGGTCAACCAGCACACACACTTGCTCCCACTGCTTTTCCAACAACCCATGCTTTCTAAACTATGGTTGTTTGCGATGTGCGAACCGGGTCCGTCATGGCAGAAACAATCCAAACGCTTTGCCTCCCAGTCCAGTCCTCACTTTCTCAGATTAGTCCCGGATCCACAATACTGTTTTAAGAAACGAAAAGAAAAGTAAGCATACAAGAAAGTTGAGAATTTTTTAAATGTGCTCCAGACTTGGTATCTTACTACAAAACTGACTTGGGTAAACCTGCTCATTCTGCTGCGTTAATACTGAAGC